>JANRMT010028174.1:86211677-86248960 GCA_026402145.1 Polypterus bichir lapradei
TTAACACACTACTTCTCCACTGCGAAGCACGGGTATTCTGCTAGTAAGTATATAAATATCAACATAAAAATCTAAATATAAGAGATGGAGCAAGTAACAAGAAGACAGCAAAACAAAATCACTAGTGGAAATGGAATGGCAGTGAATGTACTTACATTTAATGCTGTCTTGGTCAAAGATCAGACAGGTAACCATAAAGGAGTTAACAGTTTGAGGTGTCGAGGTAGACAATATACTATTTATATGTAGCAGAAAGCCTTGTAGTCTGATGGAATTAACTTGGAATATTTTGGCCTAAATGTTACAAGTAAGTATGTGGGAATAAACTAATGCACTAAGTAGATCTCACTATTGACCACGGTGGTCAGTACTGGTCAATCCATTAAGTGACATAGGCGGACGTCTAAGGTGCTGTCATCTGAGGTCTAAGCCGCCCCATTTGTGAAAGAATTAAGGGGCACACGCTCTGAGTAATGAGGGGGATCCCATCCCCACCAGGTTGAGGTTGTCAAAATCTATTATTACCAACTACCCACTATTAATAACAATGGACGACATCCATCTGTCCTGCCTAGGGCTCCAAATGGGCTTCAGCCAGCAATGACGGTGGTAGTGGCATAATGTTATGGGATGTAAACAAAACAACAGAGAATGACAGAGGTTTGAAGGCCAGCCACTAAAGACAGCTGAAAAAATCTGAAAAAATTGACTTAATTATAACAACGTACGTAGAGAGCCTTTCTATGTGGACGGTTCTCATAATAATGACTTGCTGTTCACATGGGATTTGGTAATGGACATATCAGAAGAGGAGAAGACAGATTCAATGGTTTCTGTGCTTTTTCTGGTTAACTTTATTTGTGGCTGTGAAAGAAATGTAAGATAGGTAAGTCACTGTGTCACCCTCAAATTGTTACCTCTGTATACTCTGGAAATTCTTCCCCCATAAAAGACAACAGACTTATCCTTCATGTTTCACAGTGGATTGTTTTAAACAGTGACTGGTAATCTTGCTAAGGTTTAGCATACTGTAACTATAAACAGAGCACTACATAGGGAAATACTGGATAAAAATAATCTCTTCTGTCTGAAAACTGAAACAGAAGAAGAGCTTTGTGCTTCTTTCTATTGAAATCAAACAGCAAACAGTAACAGTGTGTAAAAATTACAGTAGAAAAGGGTAAAAAAAGTCCCTACCCATTTTAAAAACCTTGGATCACTGAAACCTGTGCAGATCACAAAGAGAGTTCCAATGGAAGAAAAAGACAAACACACAAAATGAAAAGATTAAAGATTTAGCCTGGGATTCCCACTACCCACACCAGCTATGCAACAGGTTACTCTGGGCTGCAGGTCCATCAGTCAGTTCAAATGCAAACCGACCTAAAAAAAGCATGAAGTAAAACACCCACCACTATTGTTTCGATGTTGTACTATGCATTTCTTTATTTAGTGAAGTAATGAAGGATGTTTGTGGCTGTGGAGTGTTAACCCTTTAAAAGTTATAAAAAAAAGAAAAATTACTGTTAATTTTGCATATTTTGGGAGCCCAGAAAAGTAAGCAGATTAACAGATGTGGGAGAAAACTAAAAATCCTACCTTAGACTATATCATCACCACACTGCTCATACAGTGGCTGGATGAATCATGCTGATATGGTATTTTCCTGTATATTACTATTTTTTTCTTTGAGGACATGATTACAAAATGAAGTTTGTTGCATACACTCATAATAAGTGTCTATATCAGAGAACAGTTGTACTGTTTGTTCAAAATATAGAGGATAGCAACTAAGTAGAGACTCATTGTAAGTTCAGGTGAAGGCAAGGTCTAATACTCCTTAGTGGCCCTGCCTTCCCACATTGGTTTAACAAATAGCTTTTTCCAATGTGCAACAGGTCTGTGTCTTTGAAAGTTTAATGTAAGACTATTCTCTGTGGTGGGCTTCTTGGCCCAGGCAATCTCTTGGACACCTGACAGCCTTGGTGGGAAATTGAAGGTTTTCATGGGTCTAGGAACAGTTACAGGGAAACAGCGTGAGGTAGCCATGTCTTGTTTCCAATATGTTGTCTTGGAAGAATTTCCTGAAGTCCAAAACAACAGATAGATGGAGTCATTATTCTCAATAGTCTCTAATAGTACTGTTTTGCTGTTAATTATTGTTAAATAAACAAGTCCATTTCTGGAACAGTTATTGCATGTGTGCCTCAGTTGTAAAATGTTGGTGCTCACTACTTTTGTATATCCTCACATATGAATTCAGAAAAAGCGACATATTGGTTAATAGCACACAATTGTCTGGATCCTCATGATCAACTTTGATACAGGTGTCATGAAGGGGTGTTAGTGAGAAGTACAAGGAGGCGAGGGTATTGTTTGCAGATTGCATTTTTGTGTGTGATGTGGTTCATCTACTTAAGATACAGTAAGTATATCCTAAGAAAATGCAATCTACATAGCTAGTTTATTGTATATGTCATAGTAGCAGAGTAAGATTTTAGTGTTCAGCCTACTGGGACAACTGATTACCATGAAAGTTTTCATATATTTCTGACACAGGTTCACTTTGCCTAAAAAATACCCACTAGCTGTAACAAAGATATACCAAATAAACTTTCTCTACTATTAAACTACAAAGGCTGGCAGTAAAACAACAAAAGGTGCTATTTTTACACTCAACTTTTAGATCCCAACTGTTAACTGATTGTCAGTCGTTTTAGATAAAAATAATTACCTCTCCATCATATCATGCACGCTGGAATTTCTGTTTCCCTAAATTTTAAAGAAACAACGATCTTTTCATCATAAATCTTAAGAAAAAACTACAATAATTTTTTGCTGTTAAAAATTGCTATCCAAAAGTCATCACATTGAGACATTGTGAAATGTTGCCATGTTGACATAGAAGATATTTACTTTTTGCAAAGAAACTCTATTAAATGTAATATATCCTACAATTTAAACACAATTAGCAATTCTATCACATCTTTTTAATTTCTAAAATACTTGACTTTCAAACCTATATGAACTTGTTTGACATCCAATTCCAAAATCATGGACATTAAGATGGAATTGACCCCACGTTTGCAGTTGTAACAGCCTTCATTCTTCTGGGAAGGCTTTCCAGGAGATGTTGGAGTGTGCCTGTAGGAATTTGTGCCTATTTAGCCAAAAAAGAATTTGTGGGGTCATGTATTGATGTTAGGCGAAAGCATCTGTCTCACAATTGGTATTCCACTTCATCCCAAAGGTGTTCAATAGGGTTGCTAATTGTTCAGGCCACTCATGTTCCTTCATGGCTTTGTGGACCTGATTATGTGCACAGAGGCACAATTATACTGGAACAGAAAAAGCGCCTTTCCCAAACTATTGCCACAAAGTTGGAATTGTCTAAAATGTCTTTGTATGCTGTACAGAGTGTCTAAAATGTCTTTGTATGATTGTAGCATTATCAGTTCTCTAAACTAAAACTAAGGGTCCTTGCCTAAACCCTGAAAAAACACACCAGGCCATCTTCCTCCTCCACCAAACTTTATAGTGAGCACTACACAGTCCAGAAGGAAGGATTCTTCTGGCATCTGCCACAACCTAGTTCATCTACCAGACTACCAGAAAGTGATGTGTGATTCATCACTTCAGAGAACAATTTCCACTGCTCCAATTGTAGTGTGTTTTACACCACCCCAGCTGAAAATTTGCATGGTCCATAGTAATCTTAGGTCATGAAAACCCATTTCAAGAAGCATTTAAACCCCATTGTTGTGTTGATGTTTCTTCCAGAAGCAGTTTGGAACTGTTTTGCAAGTGATACAACAAAGAATAGGCAAATTTCACATGCTGTGTGCTTCAGCACTCGGCAGCCCCACTCTATTATCTTGTGTTGTCTACCACTTCATGGCTGAACTGTTGTTGCACCTAGATAGTCCCACTCTGCAATAACAGCACTTACATTTGAGCAGATCTAGCAGAGCAGAAATTTCAAATACTGACTTGTAGCAAAGGTTGGATCATATGACAGTTGCTGCCCATGTTTGTCAATGAAGATTCAATGGCTATGTGCTTGATTTTATGCCCCTGTTGACAGTAGGTACAACTGAAACACCTGAAATCAATAATATGGAGGGGTGTCCCCATACTTTTGGTCATATAATATGTAATTACTTACAAATTGGTATACTTTGCATATTTAAAGTCATCCCTTTGCACAATATAATTTTGTCCCTAATGCATTTAAAATGTTAAAATTTAAATGTATTCCTGGTGGAATAAATACAATTGATACAATTAGTAATTAATGATGCTATGGTAGTACAGTGGTTAGTACTGCAACAATGTCTTTGTGGAATGTGCACATTTTCTTAATGTCTCAGTGTTTTTTTCCTATATTTTCAAAATGATGCATGTTGGGTCAATTCGTTTTTTTTAATTGGCCACATGTATATTTGTGTACAAGTGTGCCATGTCATTTGCTTTAAATGCATTAGGCTTTTACAACACTATATAGTGCATCTTAGTACTTTCTGTAGTAGCCATTTATTTACATGCATGATTTGTTCTTTATACTGTATCTCAAAACTTTAAAAGAACTACAGTATAGCAGAAGTATTCACCATTTTTTCTTTTTGAGAAAGAGGTTTCTTGTATATGCTGAAAATGACTGTCTGTAAGCATTTTTAAATATATTTTTGTGACAAATAAATTTCATAGTTTAAACAGAATTAATAGAATTTTTTTTCCTACTCTGGAATTTGCATTACATTATCTATAGCAGGAGAGCTTATAAAAATGGTAACTCCGCAGTCGCAGGTGCTTTTTCCAACTAGCGTGGCAAAAGGCTTGCAGCAAATCACCTCAAACAGCCATGTAAAGAGCAATGAATTTATCTGTTGTGGTGCACTGATGCTACACTATAAAGGTACCTTCTGAGAATGAATTTTCTTATGTAAATAGAAAGCATTTCCACTCTATTAATGTGCTGCTCTATAGGCCACAGAAAGTGTGTCACATTGTGCAAGCATGTGGTGTGCTGCGTAATGTGGCACACAATCGTGTCTTACCTGTAACTGAAGAGATAAACCTATGATGATTAACCTAACCCACCAAATGATCAGCCAAATCGGACAGCATTACAACTTTGTCAGATGGTCGCCCAGCGGTTTCCAAGGCACAGGTGTGTGAACAGCCATTGCCTGAAGATGTGCTGGACACAGTGGCACCATCACCGCCTGGAGTCGCATCCTCAGCACGGGGGTCAGCTTTTGTAATATTGTCTGAAGCAGAATAAACAGACCACTTCTCTTTTATTTTGGGCCCTGTGTGACTTTCTGAACTTAAACTTTTGAGTGTCTCTGCCATGCTGTATTACTCAATTAACTTCCTTTTGATGCTTATACCATTGCTTACGCAAACAAATAGTAAGTTTTTCCTTGCCTCCAGTTTGAATTCACTGAAATTCTTCTTTTTTTCCCATGTGCTTTTGCCATTGTTTTTTGCACAAACACTTAACGGAAGGGGCTATTTATAATGATTTGCATATTCTAATATGCAAAATTCTGGAAGGAGTCAGGGTGGAGCTGTAGGCGTGTGCAAGTGTGTTAAATTTCACGTTTGTTGGGTTTTATAAAGGGGAAGTGCATTGAACTTAGCGTACGCAGTTTTATGCATCTGGATTTTTTTGTACATTTTTTTCCAGTTTTGTCTGTATGCCATATTTTAGTGTGAATTTTACACACATTGTTATAATGAGACCCTAAATGATTTGTGTGTGTATGTGCTAGTTCTCCCATAAAATTCTTGTCTGTACTCCTTTGTGGCTTACTGTCTCAGGGTGTGGTGATAGTTTGTTGTAATATATTTTAGAGAACATTTATTGTTGAATACTTTTAAATATACTCCTTTTTCATTTTATTAATACAAGTTTGGCCACAAAAAATCAAATGCTTTTCTTGCCTTCTCATAGAATTCCTTGGATCAGCTCTATCACCCTTTTCATATACTGTAACAGAATACTATTTGTTAGCCTCCAGTCCTTAGGAATTTCTCCCCCTGTTGAATAAATTTCAAGAAATATGTGTCAAGGGTTTATACATCCTTAAGCAATGTCTGGTAAGTGTTATCTAGCCTTGGTGACTTGTTTTTTAACACTATTAAAAAGATGCATATTGAAACTGTTATTTGCATTGGAGGTTCTATAACAAGCTCCCACAATTAGGCCTTAGTTCCTGTTGAAAATCTGATTTGTGTCTTCTTACTGAAACCTGGCTTAGTAAAACTAACTGTTCCTTTAGCTTAGGCAGCACCAATTGCTTATATATTCCTTCATAAACTAAGAGATCCTGATCCAGGAGGTGGCCTTAGGATAATTATGTGTGATGAACTGCAACACAATTCTAAAGATTATGCAAATTTGCATTCTTTGAGGCACATATATTAGATACTAAAGGACATTTCAGCACAATTGTAATACTAGTCTGTGAACCACCAGGGCCATATTCATTGCTCATGACTGAATTTGACAGCCTTTTATCTGATTTATTACATTGACTGACAGTATAGTGTATTTGTTAAGACTCTGGACCTAGGACTTCAAACCCTGAGATTGTAGATTCAAATACTGGAACTGACACTGAGACCATAAGCAAGTCACTTTTCTTGCCTTTGTACTAACAGGAAAACCAAAAGAAATTCAACCAGTTGTATCTCAAATGTTGTATGTCGCCTTGGATAAAGGTGTCATTCAAATAATAAGTAATAATATTATTAGGTAGTGTGGCATAATGGTTAAGACTTTGGACTTCAGATCTTGAGATTGTTCAAATCTTGCTACGGACATTTTGTGACCAAGAGTCAAGTCACTTCACAATGCCTGTTCTCCAATAGGAAAAACAAAAGAAATGTAACCAATTGTATCTCAGATGTTGTAATATATGATCATGTAGTTTTAAACAGGATTTTAATATACACATTGATGTAGAATCTGATGCTTTGAGCAAATGCCTTATTTATCTGTTAAACACAGTGGGGTTTTGCCAGATTGTTAATGGCTCAATTTATAATCATTGCCACACATTAGATCTAATTACTGCTTAAAGACCTGAGACTCAAAATCTAGATATTACACTCCATGACATTAAGTTTTTTTTTTATCACTCCTTAATTATTGCCTTTACCAATACAATTACAGATTTAAACAAAGACAGTGCAACATCTAGATTGTATCTCTTCATGAAAATTTGCAAGTATTTTGAAAAACTTAAACATAATTATGGAAAATAGTGAAAATCAACTGCCATCTAATTATAAGGTGGCTTTGAAATAGGCTTTGGACACAGTAGCTTCCCTTAAAGCAAAACTGATTAAAGCACATGGAAACTCACCCGGTTTAAGGCTCTTAAATTAGAGTGCAGAAAACCTGAGCATAGATGGATAGCAATAAAACATCTATACTTCATGGACAGACAGTGTATTCTGTCTACTATTCTAGATTAATCTTCATGTACTATTTAAAATAGTTGCTAATCTAACAAATGATAATAAATCTGAACTGCAATGCAAAATACCTACTGACATTAGCAGTGCAGACTTTTTGAACTTCTCTTATGATAAAATTGACAATATAATACCCCAGATGTCAGCATCAATCTGTAAATGAAATATTACATTGGTAAACCCTATCTCTTTGCTTGCACCACTTTAGCAATTTACTTTGAGAACAGAGAAGGAAGTCATAACTTTTAATAACTAAAATGAAACCTACTACCTTTCACTTACACTCATTCCCAATAAAAGTAGTGAAAAGATCAATGGCTGTTCTGGCAGCAACTAGAAACTTCAACTTTATTGACATATGTACTCAGTACAATGAAAATCGTATTCAGCGAGTTCTCCAGCAATAAACAAGAATACACAGCAACAGACAATGATACACAAAAATAAGCAAAAACAGCTCAGGTGCAAAAGAAATGCAAAAACAAACAGAAGTATCAGTGCATGTGCAAATAAATAAATGATTCAATGTAAGCGCTGCAGGTATATTGTCTCAAAATAGCCTTCCATCCTCCAGACACAAACTAGCCTGCAGTGAGAGGGAAGAGGCAATGGTTGAGTTTTATTTACAAGCCTGGGGTTATAAGGGAGAAAAGTGTCTTTTAGTATTAATTTTCTAGCTGTTATACTCTTACAACATCTCCCCGATTGTCACAGTATTTACAATTCATGTTGTGGGTGGGTTGTGTCCTTAATAATGTTTTGGGCCATCCTGAGAACTCTGGTGTTATAGATGTCCTCTAGTGCAGGGAGTGCTGTTGCAGTGATATTTTTGTGCCAATTTTACCACCTGCTGTAGAGCCTTGCGGTCCCATGCTGTATCATTCCCAAACCAGACTGATGGAGTATGTCAGAATACAGTACTCTCAATTGTGCATCTGTAGAAGTTAGTGAGGATAGTGCTTTGCATGTCAAAACTTCCTCAGCCTTCTCAGAAAATACAAACTCTGCCAGGCTTCCCCTGCCAGGTCTGTGCTGTTGTAATCCCAAGTGAGATCCACAGAGATGTTAATACCAAGAAATTTAAATGTGGCCACTCTCTTTGACTCAGTCTCTCCAAAGTACAGCGGTGGGTGCTGACCTCTCTTCCTCCGTGTGTCAATAATTACATTAGCAATAGTCATATTAGCATTATGACAATTCATTACTGAAAGGCACTGTTCCTGATACATTAAAGTGTTAGTTGTCAGATGATTAATGAAAAAAATCACAGCTAATCCCTTTTTTTACCCTTTTTTTCTTAAATATTTGAGAAAGTAGTTGCTACGCAGCTTCATTCTCAACTTATAGATCACAGATAATCTGAGAAGTTCCAGCCGGGCTTTGGCATTTGTACAGAAATGGCATGTTGTAAAAGACATTCTAATATCATATGGTAAAGGAAATTTAGCAGTAATTTTGTTTTCAGATTTAAACGCGGCATTTGATATCATTGACTCTACAAATTTATTACATAGGCTGGAAAATTAGGTTGAGCTCACATGTACTGTGCTTGTGTGGTTGCGTTCATATTTATCAAATCTATTCCAGTATGTACAGAAACATGCTGTCAGTACTCCGTCATTATATACTGAAGTTACATATGGTGTCCCTCAGGGCTCAGTACTCAGAACTTTACTGTTCTCACTTTACATGCCTCCATTAGAAACTATCATTAGAAGACATTCCATTTATTCAATTTAAAGCAAATGATACTGTACCTAGCTACACCTTTCTTTGAGAACAAATAAAGTTTCTCCAATGGTATCCTTAATTAATTGTGTCAGTGAATTAAAACAGTCTCTGAATAAAGAAAAAATAGAATGCTAGCTACTGGAGAGAATAATGCAGACATTAACAATATTCTGTCACTTATTATCTCAGTTAGACTAGCTAGACTTACTTTTACTGAATCAGCACACAACTCAAGAAGTATCTTTCACTTTAGCATCTCATTTAAAACACACATTATAAAACTATTCAAAAACTTTTTTTTTTTAAATGTTAATTCGTGGATTTATCAAGTGACTGAAATTAATTTTCTTGGACCCTCCATTTTCATAGTTATCCACAAAAGCAATATCATTAAAAGGCTCAATTTCTATACATTTTAAAAACAATATACACGTCGTTCTCAGAATCAAACTGTAAATTGTAGTACATGTGAGGATAATCAACAACAAAAATGGCACCATGATGAGATAATTGAAAGAAATGATAAAAAATAATAATCATAACAAATACACATTACAAATAAGCAAAATCAGATAAAACTATGGCCAGAACATAAAAACTATGATTCAAAATGATTATATGATGAAGCCCTTTATTATACATTTTGCAGAGTAATTGTTACTCGTGTTGCAGTTATTAACTAGTTGCTATTTAAATCAATAACACCTTTACAAAAGTATAAGACATTAAATTAGAGCATTCAAATGAAACATTAATTAAAATACAGTACAGGGTTAATATTATACCCCATTCAGTCCTAGTGTGTTTCATTAATCTTTAAATGTGGCCAACCTATACCTTGTTTATAATTTACATTGAATGAATGATTTGCATTATGTGAGTTAAAAAGGTATTAGGGTTGTGCTGGAAAATTCTTCTCTCTTAAGTAACAAATTTAATAACATTTCAAACAGCAAGTAACTGAAACATTTGAAAAGTAAAGGAAAGACATTTCTAAATAGTTTTAAACAGCACCTACCTGAAATATTTTACTCAGTGACATTAACATTACAGGTATCATTTATCTAAATTAGGGTTCTGATATTTACAGAATTTGTACTCAATATTTTACACACAACAAAAAGGCTAAATGTAAGAGAAATTCTACATTATGGAAGCGAAGTTCTACATTAACTATCAGAAGACACAGATGGTCAGTATTAATAGCCTTTCACTGGGCCAGAAAGACATGTTCATCTGTAGTGCAAATGACTTGTTCTGTTGTTAACATGACAATAACAGAATACACTTTTGCCATAGTTACAGTAGTAGTACAGAAGTTACTATAAAGATTACAAACTGAAAACTATTTTAACTTATTTTTATAATACTGGATTCTGGGTTTTGCTGTTTAATATTTTAAGTAAACATGAACTTAATGTTCATAATAAATATCAGTGTGTGATTTACAGTACACATGTTAGAACATTTCTTCAAAATCTTATCATTTCATAGTTATGGAACAATTTGATATATGAACATTTTTAAATTGTCATATCAGTTTTTATTCATGGATAACCTAATTTGCTTGCAACTTAATAACAATTGCAGGGTTAAATTGAATTCATTCCTAAAAAGGCAAGACGCCAAGGCCAATTATGTAGCAAAGAATGCAAGGTCAGGATTCACCATAGTTAGCATGAAAGTGGTGTTAATGCACCTAAAGACAGAATCTGGCAGACATTTACTAATGCTGGTCTTAATTATTTAAGCATACTGAACCCCTACTAACCTTTGGGATGCCTCAGTAACTGAGTGGCTACTTCACATAGAGTCCTCTGATTGTTTGTTCTCTGGATGGATATCTTTAGTACTTGGGTGTTGTACCATATTAGCCACTATGGATGTAGTGAGAAGTCAAGCATAATGACACCTTTTATTGGCTAACTAAAAAGATTACAATATGCAAGCTTTCGAGGCAACTAGGGCCCCTTCTTCAGGCAAGAATTACTTTGTAATACAGTTTATGACACTAATAAAAATTAACAATGTAAAAGCATTCCTCACATACTTAAAATCCTGACAGCAAGATTTCCATTAAAGGCAAGGTAAAAAACTGCTGTACTCACAATTTTATTTTTATTATTAAAACAGCTTTAAAGTCACAATTTTAAAGAGAGTTTTCAGTGTATTTTGGTTACCTCAGCCAATACACACTTTCACATCCAGTCTGCATCTTAAGTGGCTACTGACTCAACACAAAACATCGAGATGGAGAAAGAAAGAAATATTAAAGTCACCTGTATTACATTTTGTTATTAAGTCTCATATATTACTCCTTGACTAACCGAACCTGCATGGAAAAATATCAAGTCAAGTCCAGCACACTATTAACCACTGGCTTTTTTTTTAGCGTGTAAAGAATGCTGCTATTTAAACTACATGAGCAATCATAAGTGATTTTATAAGAGGCAATCGAAACTGTGCTACATTCTGCATTTTGCCATTATTACTTCACTTTACAGGTGCAAAGAATCCAATTTTTGTGAAGTTCCTGTGTTTTTAATTGTCTTATTTACACAAAAGCTGCAGTTTTTCCTTTTTCCTTTCAAGCAACAGGGGACTTTGCTCTTTGCAGACACACCATTGGCAGCAAAGACAAGATATGAACACTAGTATTAAAAATATGAAAAAATAATAGCAAATATGATACAAATGTATATGCTGAACAAAGAATTTTTAACTTATTTTAAAATTCATTTAAATATGTAATTATTTTTATTCAATTCTTGATTTTTGGATAATTTGACAGCACTGCCTCAAAGCAAACAACTGCCCAACTATGCACCAAAAATGTTTTCAAAAGCTGGACATAAGACAAACCTACTGGGTCAATTTTAATGTCACCTACAGGCTTTCCAAACATTACATGTTTTAACAATTAATTGCTGGAAAGGCTGTTGCACCATCCCTCCTTTGTAAACGTACGGAAAGTTCCAGATGGAGTGGATTTCCTACCTTGCTTCTTTGTGTGCTACTATAAAATATTATGTACTGAAACATACAGGACCATCTCAATAAATTAGAATATCATTGAAAAGTTAATTTATTTCAGCAATTCAATTCAAAAAAATGAAACTCACATATTATATACTAGATTCATTACATATAGAGTGATATATTTCAAGTGTTTATTTCTTTTCATTTTGCTGATTATGACTTACAGCTAATGAAAACCCAAAATTCGGTATCTCAGAAAATTTGAATATCGTGAAAAGGTTTAATATTGTATGTAGACTCATGGTGTCACACTCCACTCAGCTAATTAACCCAAAACACCTGCAAAGGTGTCCTGAGCCTCAAAATGGTCTCTCAGTCTGGTTCAGTAGGCCACACAATCATGGGGAATACTGCTGACCTGACAGTTGTCCAGAAGACAGTCATTGATATCCTCCACAAGAAGGGGAAGCCACAAAAGTGTTCAGAGTGCTGTATCCATGCATATTAATGGAAAGTTGAGTGGAAGGAAAAAATGTGGCAGAAAAAGGTGCACAAGTAACAGGGATAACTGCAGCCTTGAAAGGATTGTGAAGCACAGTCTATTCACACACAAACGTATCCAGGACATGGGCTACAACTGTCGCATTCCTTGTGTCAAGCCACTCCTGAACCAGAGACAATGTCAGAAGCGTCTTACCTGGGCTAAGGAGAAAACTGACTGGAATGTTGCTCAGTGGTCCAAAGTCCTCTTTTCAGATGAAAGTAAATTTTATATTTCATTTGGAAATCAAGGTCCCAGAGTCTGGAGGAAGAGTGGAGAGGCACAGAATCCAAGTTGGTTGAGGTCCAGTGTGAAGTTTTCACAGTCAGTGATGATTTAGTGAGCCATGTCATCTGCTGGTGTTGGTCCACTGTGTTTTATCAAGTCCAAAGTCAGCGCAGCCATCTACCACTTCATGCTTCCCTCTGCTGACAAGATTTATGGAGATGCTGATTACATTTTCATTTCATTCACCTGCCCACACTGCCAAAAGTACCAATACCTGGTTTAATGACGATGGTATCACTGTGCTAGACTGGCCAGCAAACTCACCTGACACGGGGTACTGTCAAGAGGAAGATGAGAGTGTGATGATGTGTGTTCTCGTACCCTGCTCCCACTACTTTCTGGGAGCTTTTGAACCCAACACCATTGGTAATGTCACCGGATGAGCTGATCAGTGATGACATCAACGAAACAAGGGGATAGTGTTAACAAAATGTGCAAGAGTGCTTTTATTTAAAAACAGTCAAAACAAAGCATTTAAATAAATAGTGCAATGTTTCAAATGTTATTGAATAAATAAATAATCCATTAAAAAGGTAAAAATCCCAGGTGTTAAAGCAAGGCTAAAATGAGATTAAAATCCTTCTAACAACATTGGGGTTACACCAGCCAAGTTCTGCTCCTTCCCAGTCTCTCCAGCTCACCCAAGGGCTATTCAGGGTGACTTCAGCCACCGCGGTCCTCATTCTACCAACCCCCACCATAGCTGCCTCCGCCGGCGTCTGCCTAACCACTTGGGGTCGGTTGTCCTTCTGTCTTCCTTCTCACACTCTAAGTCGTTCCTTGGATTACTAGGGCAGGCTTTTCCCCGATTGTACCCACTCTATTAAAAGACTCAGTGGGAGCGATCTTGTCCCATGAGCGTCAATCATTCGCTCAATCTGGGACCCCTGACCGCGTTGACCTCTCTCTTTCACAGCAGTCTGGCTCATCCACTCTTTCCGCAATGCTGCTCTCTCGCTCTCTGCCTCTTCCTTTCTTTTACTCTTATTTTTTTTTTTCCTTCCGCCTCGCCCTTCTCCTATTATGGGGATGTGACTCAGGTGTGGCAATTACAAGCTCCTGGATTCAATTATAAATGCAGACGATTCCTCACCTGTGCACATAAGCAAGGAAACGCCCACCTCACGTAGCATCCAGGAACCGCTCCGGCCACACTACCACACCCCCTTTTTAAGCCGCGAGTGCAGCAATTATTTAAAATGTGGGCTTTCATCTGACCCATGGACCCGTTATATCACAGAGAGACACCAGACCCAACAAAGCAGACTAGCTAAAGGCTGCTATCAAAGCATCCTGGGCTTCCATAACACCTCAGCAGTGCCACAAGCTGATTGCCTCGGTGCCACAGCGCATTGATGCTATAATTCATGTAAAAGGAGCCCCAACCAAGTATTGAATGCATACATGGACATACTTTTCAGTAGGCCACTATTTCTGTATTAAAAATAATTTTTTATTGATCTTATGTAATATTCTAATTTTCTGAGGTACTGAATTTTGAGTTTTCATTAGCTATAAGCCATAATCAGCAAAATGAAAAGAAATAAACACTTGCAATATATCACTCTGTGTATAATGAATCTATATATTATATGAGTTTCACTTACTGTATTGAATTACTGAAATAAATTAACTTTTCAATGATATTCTAATTTATTGAGATGCTCCTGTAAAGTTGTGCTCACCCATTACTGCACATAACTTAAAGAGACTAAGACTGCTTATTACCTACTTTGGCTTCTTTTAGACTGCTCTTTTATACTTTTTTTTTACCAACTATATTCACGTTTAATTTTTGTCTTATTACTTTTGATTATTTTAGCACTGTGGTAATTTTGTCCCTATGTAGTTAGTCAATATAGGAAGGCACTGTGACAAATGGGTCAAAAAAACTCTTGCGATCTGACAAAACTGAAGCATGTTTGGATTCAAAGACTCCTGGGCTTTGTATTTTGATGGAAGAAGATGTCTTCAAAGTACCCTGCACCTGAAGTCCTAGTGAATACAGTTGGAAAAAATCTCTTGTGTGTAAGTAATAAAAATGGAAAAGTATGATTGTGCATGAGGGAAAGAAGTACAAATAAGGCTGATAAATACCCTTAGAAGGCAACCACATTGCCGCTGTCACACACATGCGCTTAGGAGGCAGTCAACAAGCGCTGAGGTTTGTGATATAACACAAGATAAGGGTTTGATTTGGGGTACTGATGCCTCTTTCTCTGTCTCTACAGAACAAAAGAATACAAACCATAAGTACACACACTCACTGACAACACTTGTGGTCTCTGAAAATGGCTTCCTCCAGACAACTCCCGTGGATAACGTCACTTCTGGTCCATCTGTGATGACATCACCTTTCCGGCCCATCAGTGATGATGTCACTTTCCGGTCCATCAGTGATGACATCACTTTCCGGTCCATCAGTGATGACGTCATTTTCTGGTCCATCAGTGATGACAACACTTCCAGTCCATCAGTGATGATGTCACTTTCGGTTTCATCGTCATTTCCTCATTTCCTGCAGCTATTTTGTATATAAACAATCATTCCACCTCTGTACACTGTCAAATGTTTTGGTTTTTTCGTCAAATATTGACTGATATTACAGTCTTTTTTCAATGAATATTATATGGGGCAAAGCCCTAACTCTCTTTGGAGTTTCTGCGTGGTTTAATTCTATTACACTACCTTTGTCTCTCCAGTCTTACAGGCAGAAAGAGAGAAATCGACTTTCATCAGTTGAAATGCCTTTTCTTTTTGCATACCACTAAGGGCTAAACAAGCAGTTGATCATCACTGTGAAGTATGGCTTCTTCGATGTAGGCATACAGGCCCAATTAAGCAGGAGCTCAGAGTTTGTAACATCTGGCACTTCTTGATTAAATAGCTCTATTTCTGGGGATCTGACATGGAAAATTCTCACTTGCATGACAGGGTTACCTTTTGTCACCTCAAACGTAAACACCAAGTTGCCTTGGAGAGGGAACTAGATAGAAACCCTACTCTGGACCTTTCTAATACATAAACAGTACATAAGAAATGAGAAACTGTCAAGATTAACATAAGACCAGAGGGGGGTAGAGTAGCATTACTTCAAAATAATATTACTCAAGTAGAAGTAAAAAGTAGTCATCCAAAAATTACTCAAGTAAGAGTAAAAAAGTATTTGGTGAAAAGACTACTCAAGTACTGAGCAACTGTTTGATCATAATAAATGATTTATTTTTTAGAAATGTTGTAATAAGACAGACAAATATATAAAATAATGCGCAAATTCTGCTATTTCCAAATAATAAAATAAAAAATGAGTAAAAATAAATAACATCTTTACAAAATAAAGATGCACAAATAACACAAAGTTACAAATCTCAGTTTTTCACAACAAAGCTTTTGAAGCCAATACCTATGGTAGGTAACGGATGTTTGAACAGTGCAAACTACTTACAGTAACAAGATATACTGTACACTGACAGTATAATACTGCATATTCACTTGCCCTCCAAATAGCACAGCTGATAGAAAATAACATTAGAACAAGGCAGCCTGTACAAGAAGTCTCACTTTACCTTGACTGTGCATGTTTGGTTAAAACGTGCTTGTTCTTCACTCAGTGGAGTGATGGTTAAGCTTCAGCAGGAGTTGGCTCTCATTTTTCAGGTACCAGTGGAACCTTGGATTGGGAGTAACTTGGTCTGCAAGTGTTTTGCAAGATGTGCTAAAATTTTTAATAAATTTTGACTTGGTAAACGAGCGAGGTCTTGTAATACGAGTAGTATGTATACACTTTGTCTGCCGAGCATCACGTGAACACAACTGAGCTGATGGTTCTTCTATCTCTTGCTGTGGGATTGTGAGTCAACATCCATACGAGCATATACTGTTTACTACAGCATTGTGACCACATGTGTGTTGTAACATGTGAGTCCCCGTCTTGCACCCCAAAACACGAAGCTGAATCTCAGTACTTTAGTGACAACAGCGTTTATTCAGCTTGAAACAGGAACAGTGTGGTTATTTATTGTAACGGGATCTGCCGCTCTCCTATGCACAGACATAGCAGTCAGGCAGGGTCATGCCCAGATTAGTGGCCATGCAATACTGTGCCCTGCGCATTTATGATGTTCCTTGTTCCTTGTATCACCCACTGACGGCAGACACTCATGGCATGTCCGCAATCTTTTCGGATTCACTTTTACTTCGAACTGCTACAGCGCTGGGAGTCTGTGATTGCTTCAGGATGCTATTCTGCGTGTCGTCCCATTGGGTGGAATATCACAAGAGTTTAGAAACTCACTCACACCAGCCATGATTCTTTTCAAAGGTAAAGTGCAGGTTAATTTGTTTTATGTATTTTTACTTTATATTTTGTATTAATAATTTTTATATGAATAGTTTTGGGTTGTGGAATGAATCATCTGAGTTTCCATTATTTCTTATGGGGAAATTCGCTTTGATATACGAGTGCTTTGGATTGCGAGCATGTTTCCAGAACAAATTATGTTCTCAAACTGAGGTTCCACTAATCTTTCTTTCCCTGTCCGCTGTCTGTGAGGAGTTTGTGCCGCTATGCCGCCACATTTTGTGTGTGATCATGTGACTGCATGGCTATGTCTGATTTGTGAAACGGAGCCATGTGATTATTGTTGCTACGGCTGATTGGTGAAACGGAGTCTTGTGATTATTGTTGTTACGTCTGATTAGTGAAACGGAGTCTTGTGAATTTTGTTGCTACATCTGATTGGTGAAACAGAGTCTTGTGATTATTGTTGTTACATCTGATTGGTGAAACAGTCATGCAGTAGATTCACTGGCGGCTTCTCTCTGGCAAGAATATAGCGTACCTAATGGAAAAAAAGTAACAATTCGAGTGTTGCCCAATGTAGCGGAGTAAGAGAAGCGTTTCTTCTTCACAAATGTACTCAAGTAAAGGTAAAAATATGGAGCAGTAAAACTACTCTTAAAAGTACAATTTTTTTAAAAAGTTAATCAAGTAAATGTAACAAAGTAAATGTAACTCGTTACTACCCACCTCTGCATAAGACTTATTTAATACAAACTTATTTCTCTAACTTACAAGCACAGTTTATAAAAGGATTAACATAAAGACCTCTTTGTTGCTGATTTTAGCAGTTCTGTCCAATACTTTCAAGCAACCTGAGGTCCATATTCCCCTAAATCTTTATACCTCCAATAAACAAAGACCACTAACTGAGAAAAAATATGTTTATGCCTGTAATATGAAGCGTATTCTCCTTCTATCTTGTGCCTTCTTTTTTTCTCCCTGTGACTAACTTCTGCTAGCAAAACCCAGGCTTTCTTTATATTTTCAGTATGTGTATGTGAGAAGTCTTAGAGAAGAGGACCAGCTAAATGTTAGTCTACTTTGCTTAAAAATCCATTACATGTGAACCCCAGTTGTTATATTGTACTTTCTCAATACACAATACATATATTGTAACCTTAATTTACATGTAAAATGAATCCATATGCATCTCATTTAGCATAGTTCTGCTCTGAGATGGAATTATTCCAAGCTACTTTTTTTCACATTTTTTTGGCAAGCTGTAAGAAGTCAATCCACATTTTCTGTGTGAGAATAAGTGAAGTCAACTCTCCTAAACTTCTGCTGTTAGTAAGATTTAATATTTTTATTTGGAAATTAAGTCCATCAGTCAGTCATTTTCAAAACAGCTTAGTCCTGAAAAGAGTTGCAGGAGCCTATGCCAGCTATCATAGGGCCGAAGGCAGGAACAAACCCTGGACAGGTTCCCAGTTCATCGCAGGGCACACCCAAACACATACGGCCCAAAAAACTAACCCTAACCCAATTTAGGAGCACCAGTTCACCTAACCTCCATGTCTTTGGACTGTGGGAGGAAACCATAGCACCCAGAGAAAACCCACACAGACACAGGGAGAACATGCAAACACCATGCAGGGAGAACCTGGGATATAAACCCTGGTATTCTTACTGTGAGTCAGCAGCGTTACCACCCCTGAAAACTGTAGTCCAATTGAAAGATTCCTTTTTGGAGTGGCAGTGCTTAAGTTTATGGACCTGAAATTGTCATCTGCCATCAGCAGCAAATGCTCAGAGTGGCTAAACCTGTCAGTGTTAATTACCTGCTACATCTACTTCTGAATGGGCCAGCAACTCACGTAACTGCTTTTACTATACTTTCTTAAAAGGAGGTCAGAGCTTATTTAGCTTATTTACGTCTGAAAAACTAAACATTTGGATCCAGCACGGCCATTTCATTTTATTTTTTAAAAGAGATCAATGTAAAGCAGGGGTTTTCAACACGTCGCTTGCGAGCTACCGGTAGCTCACAACCCCTTTCCAAGTAGCTTGCCAAAGGGTTAATGAATCCTACATAAATTTCAAAACTTGATTAGTCAAATTAGGGGTGGGTGATCGTTCCAAAATATTATATCACAATCCTTTTAATACAAAATCAGGATCCACAATTTGAACTGCAATCTATCTTTTCAATGTGGCATACACTTAAGAGAATATCTGGACTCAAACTCATCAAGACCTAGGTAGCACTTTATTTTAAATATCAAACAAAGTTGTTCAATTGTTCTCTCGTTTGCTAGCTAAGTGGAGTTAAGGAACATGCCCCAAAGCTGGCAAGTGAGTGAGGAGAGCCCCACCCCCTACCCTCAGCCCACTGCATGTTTTGCGCAAATAAATCGGTACCGCAAGTGAACTATGATACACAGCGAAATGAGAGAAGTCATAAAATCAACCGGAATGTTCAAGCAAATTATAGAAAAAAACAATCTAAATCTGTTAAGTACTTCTCTCTTTTAAAGCAGACAGACAGACATTAGATTTTATAGCTTATATATTAGTAAACCTAATAATGTGCAGTCAAAGTCTCAACAGCATTCTCAGCATTTCTGGAGCTTAGTAGAGCCAGATAACTATAAGAATCTCCACCAAGCAGCTCTGAAAATGTCTGCTTTGTTTGGATCTACATACCTCTGCGAGTCTGCCTTTTCTGACATGAATGTTCAGAAGTTCAGAACAAGACTGAGAGATAAACATTTAAATGACTCCATAAGAGTGAACCTAAGTGGCTACACTCCACCATACACCTCACTTGTTGACTCCATGCAGTGCCAGTCATCTGACTAACTAAACACACATCACACATGCAACTGGACATGTGAATACTCTTGTGAAGTGAAACAGTGACATGTAACAAAATGACAAATGAATAAGTAATATCTGTGTATTTGTAATTGCATTGTTTTGTTTTGACAGCATTCATTTAATTTAATTCAATAGTGTAAGATACACTAGAAAATGCATATAGAGTGGACACCAACATTTTGTAAATATTCAGGCAAAACAAGCTTATTCAGTTTGTTTGGGTTGAAATAAGCTATGAGAATAAACTTTAGAAAACAAGAGTAGCTCTCTGCCATTTTCATGTTGTAAAAGTAGCTCTCAGGGGAAAAAAGGTTGGAGACCCCTGACGTAGAGAGCCTCTAAAATCAGTAGGGGTAAGGCTTATCAAGGACTTTAAACACCACAGATGGTTTCTTTCTTTGTCCTCCTTTCACTGCTGAAATGATTAGTGAGGACTCCATAGCACATAATTTATATTTAATATTTTTATTGGAGCTGCTCATCATGACATTAATACCGTGTAATGTTTCTATTTCCAACTCACATTATAAAAGAAATATTTTGAAGTAATCAGGATAACTATTATAACCTTGAAGTGTATTTTTGTTTTTCTGAAAAAGATGTGAGAGAAAGAGCTGCTGGAAATGTCTTAACTCCCACAATTGCTATACAATTTGCTAAACTGAATCTGTTACGTAAGATATCTTACGAGCAAAAAATTTACAAATACAAGGAAATCTTATGCATCTGCTAGATAATCAATGCTGATGTGGCATGACATTTTGTGTCATAATCCAATTTTTATTTTACAGTATTTTTTTTAAATTTATTTATTTAGCTTTTTTGAGCTCTGGGCTACATCTTTAGCAAATTTTTCCTCCCATTTTTATTATTTGCTTGGATGATATACTCTACTAACTTTCTTAAATTTTAGCTTGGTATGGTTTCAGCTACAGTATGTGCATATTTTGTTTCTGGTTTATTATTTAAATGTCTGGCTTACTAACAGTGAATAAAAGGCATACAGTTTTTTCTTCAGGAAACTTGGAATATGCCACCTAGGAAACAAAGAAAATTGAGTTACTGTAAAAATAAGGGTTAAACCTAGAAAACACACAAACATTCATTAGTATACCAACCGTATTTCAAGAGAAGAATAGGTGGAATACTTAAAATTAATTATTCTTCCAGCACAATAAAAATCATACTGAGAGTTAATAAAGCTGATCAGGGTGGCATGGTGGTCCAGTGGTAATGCTGCTGCCTGTGGAGTCTGCATGTTCTCCCTATGTCTGTGTAGGTTTCTTCCTACAGTCAAAAGACATGCAGGGTAGGTAGATTGGCAATGTGGCAAATTGGCCCTAGTGTGTGGTTGGGTGGTGTGTGTGGGTGGGTGTGTGTGTGTATGTTTGCCCTGCGATAAACTGGTGTCCTGTCCAGGATTTCTTCCTGCCTCATGCACTATGATAACTGGGATAGACTCTGGCACACCTAGCAACCCTGTTCAGGACTAAGGGGGTTGGAAAAAGATTGACTAAAGCTGACCAAACAAGATAGCTGCAGTATTCTGAAAGTTGGATATCTTGATAGATAAGATAGAAGGAAGGAATTCCCAGCCTTTTATGGTTCAGCTGTTTGCACAGAAATATTTCATTTCGGCACGTATTGTATATGTAAAGTAACAATACCTGTGATATCATTATGTGGCTTTCAGAAACATATCTGTAAAATAGCATTTGAAGCATGACAGCTCATCATTTGTAACATGATATATGACAGTAATGAACAAACTGTACTGTTAGTGCCAAATACAAACACAACAAACAAATGGATGACAGAAATGATGCAAAAATATGCCCAGAACATCTAAATCTTGGCAACAGGAAAACCGATCCACTTAACTAATGAGATTCAGATGTTCAGTGGAGTCATTCGATCTCTAATGCTCCTTAGGTGCTGTGTAATGCACACCATGATTGAAATATAAAAAGTGCAGGTGCAGGTTTTGACTCATTTCCAGCTCATGGCACAGTTTCATCTGGAAACCTTTGTTTTTCACAGTACAGTCCAGTGAATAAAAATTAAGCAAAATCTGTTAACTTTTCTCCTTAGGCTTGTGCATTTGAAGTGCTATTTTGAAGTGTCACAGGTCAAGTGCTAGGTAAAATTGTACCCAAAAATCAATGACAACATCCATTGTTAGAATACTGCTTAGAGAAGGTGAATAGCCAGAGTTAGAATAAAAATATACATGACTGGGAGACACAAAAATTAGTGAAAGGAGCAGACTACAGTATGATCAGAAATAGCAGGTGGAGAACTGAGAATTTATTGAGAAAAACAAAATTTTTTCTTGTCTCACTAATTTCTAATTCCTGAACACAATTATGTTGAGAGTAATGTGTAATGTCTGGTTACTAGTTTAGATGGAGGTGGATGGCCATTTGGCTTAGGTGTCCAAAGCTGTGACTTTCTTATTTTTTCAGTTGTAACTAAAATTGGGCTCTCCTCCCTTTTAAGATGTTTATTTCTTGAGGTATACCATGAACTGGAGTTTTTGTTTTCGATTCCACCACTGAAACATTACCATGTATGAATAATAATGTTAACAGACTTATAAGCGGCATGGTGGCGCAGTGGGTAGCGCTGCTGCCTCGCAGTTAGGGGACCCGGGTTCGCTTCCCAGCTCCTCCCTGTATGGAGTTTGCATGTTCTCCCTGTGTCTTTGTGGGTTTCCTCCAGGTACTCCGGTATTCTCCCACAGTCCAATGACATGCAGGTTGGGTGCGCTGGCAATTCTAAATTGTCCCTAGTGTATGCTTGGTGTGTGTGTGTGCCCTGCGGTGGGCTGGTGCCCTGCCCGTGGTTTGTTTCCTGCCTTCCGCTCTGGCATTGGCTCCAGCAGACCCCCATGACCCTCTAGTTAGGATATAGCGGATTGGATAATGGATGGCTGGACAGACTTATAATTTTAGTAGCTACATACCCTGTCAAAGACAGGCAATCAATTAAATGTAAAGATATTTGATATTTAATATCTCTTGCTTTACATATGCCCTCAGCAT
Source organism: Polypterus bichir lapradei (assembly GCA_026402145.1). Lineage (NCBI taxonomy): Eukaryota > Metazoa > Chordata > Cladistia > Polypteriformes > Polypteridae > Polypterus > Polypterus bichir. The sequence goes on from JANRMT010028174.1 coordinate 86,234,911, forward strand.
TCATCATATGCATTTCTTCTGTATCCTCATGTGTCTCAGCTTCTCTTGTCTGGTGTTTCCTCTCTTGATCGCATTCCCATATAGCCTGCTTCTCTGACTCTGTCATTTCGCCTCCTGTCTGCTTTTTGACTACCACCAAAGGAAGACAGGTCCCCATTACCCATGATGTGAAAGCATCATTTGTATTCTTGCAAATACTTCCCACATTTGAAGGCGACTCTTATGTGTCAACCTTCTCTTTGTCAGTCTTCCTTGCCTGACACTTCCTGTCTCAATCATGTTTGACTGAGCAACCAGAACAAAACTGGCCAATCTGACCAAAGCCATACTGATCAAACAGACTGCTCAGACAAACCAGACACAACTATAGATATTAGCTTTTTATTAAATAGATAAAGGTTAATAAGACTGAAATTTGCTCTGTTTTTCTGTGTTTCAGCCTTATTAATATGTTCATGTACAGTGTTTAAATGATACACGCTTTAAATATTATGTTCAGTGCTTTACGGCTGCAAACTTATGTAAACATTTTGAGTAAACAGCACTATGCAAAATTTGAACTGAATTTTAAAGAGTTGAATCCTCAGTTAGACAGAAACAGTCACCTTTTTATTCTAATCTCATCCTGACATCCTCCACATGTTCTATAACTCTGTGATGGCCAGTGCGATTTTCTACCCTGTAGTAGGCTGGGCCGGTAACATCACTTCAAGGGAGACCCACTGAATCAACAAGCTAATTAAAAGGGCAAGCTCAGTTATATGATGGACTCTGAACCCCTTGAGGTTGCAGCAAAGGAGAGAATTAAAACAAAACTGAGTGTCATTATGAACAATGCTGCACATCCTCTCTCTGACACACTAACAATGAGGATTTTTAGTGAACAAAACATTTAGCATAAGTGTGTCAAGAAATGCTACTAGGTCTCCTTTATACCAACCGCAATACGGCCATACTGGGACAGGGAAAAAGAAGTACGAAAAATATCAGCCTTACTTAAAAGAGGTGAGAAAAATGATCATTTATTAAATTTTAAATACTGCACTCATTCACAACTTCAGTAGCACTAGGTGACAAAAAAGTAACTAGGTACCTATAGTAGCAAATGTGAGTGGCCTTACAGTCTGCCATACTGCCTAAAACTCACCAAGTTTCTAGTATTGTTAACACGCTGTGTCTACCTTAGTGTTTCACAATGAGTCATCAGTGGATATTGCTGGGCTGCGAGTGGCACTACATGGTATTTTACCTTGTTTCTAACCATGCTTATTTCATGAATTGGGAAAAGCCCCAGCTCTTCAATTACTGACTACGAGTCGACATTGAACTTAAAAAAGCAGATTTGAATCCCAAGAACATAAAAGGGCAAGACATAGCGGACCCAGATGTGTGGTTCTTCAGATGAAAATACTGTACAGTTAATGTCAATTCACTAAATAACTTAGCAGCCAACATGTGTGGCTGCTAAGTTATTTAGTAAATTGACATTAACTGTATTTAGTGCTGATACCTAGCTTTTGTAGGTAACTTTAGGCTTTGGAATGTAGGCTATTTGTAGCCCATAAGAAAGGGAAAATGTTCAGTGAAGTTACAATGCCAGTATAAAGCAACTAAAACTTGATCTGAACGCCCAGGGAGAACAAAACACTACCAGTGTTTTTCAGTTCTACTTCAAGTAGCAGCCACAGAGGGTCAGTCCATTGATTCTGATGAGGCGGGGCAGGAGGTCATAAAGAAAGCAACAAGTATGTGAGACATTTTGGTGCTGTGGTGTGATGGTATTTTTGAACATTACAGAAAATTGTATGACTAGAGTGAAATGATTGTTTAATTTATTTGTTATTTATAATGAGGCTGGCCCTGTGGAAAGGAAGTTAGTTAAACTGCAGGATCAATGCAAAGACAGGTCTGTTGTGGATGCGGTAAAAGTGATTGGAAAATTTGGCCTTAACTATAAAGGGTACAAAGATGAAGCTACCTCTACTCTACAAGACAACACTCTTGACCATGGCAACTTATTGCTCTGACAATAAGTTCATACTTGCATTGAAAAGGGCAAGAGACAGAAGATTTAGGAATTGTGTGTCTCTTTTCTTTTGTTGGCAGTTACCATGGTGGCGTAGCGATAACGCACCCAACCTCCACTCTCCTCCTTCCGAGTGTGGAAGGAGTGGTCTGTATCATGTCACTCCAGGGTTCCACCAACACAAACTATTCATAATTTGCCTAAATACAGTTAGGTCCATAAATATTTGGACAGAGACAACTTTTTTCTAATTTTGGTTCTGTACATTACCACAATGAATTTTAAATGAAACAATTCAGATGCAGTTGAAGTGCAGACTTTCAGCTTTAATTCAGTGGGTTGAACAAAAAGATTGCATAAAAATGCACAGAATTTTGTCTCTGTCCAAATATTTATGGACCTAACTGTAAGCTTAGTGCCATATATCTAGTAATAATGCCTTTAACATTAAATCTAACAGCATATTTTAGATAATTATAGGCAATTGCAAGGAATATTATGGAAAGTTTCAAGTGACCAAATCATCATTTAAATTTTATTGACCTTTAAAAAATAGAAATAACAAAATTATGTTGATTATGTGCTTTTCAGATTAAATTCCAAAATAAATGGAAAGTATTTTAATGGTGGTATACATTCTCACTAGGAATTCTTCTTTGAAATTTAGCACATAAAAAGAAAAAAAATACAATCAATACAATCTGGTAATCTATTAAACCATACAGTATATTTACACTGTTGAATGAAGGTCTCGGACAAAATATAATGCTATGAACCAGAATGTTGCTTATTACGTGCATTCCATGCTCTCATTAAACTGAAGAAACTGGAAGAAAGAGTAAGTAGACTCTTGGTGTTTTACAATTGTGGTTGCCTCATATTAATTTTTAAAGCAGTTGGGTGCAACAAATTAGTTTCTGTACAACTATGAATATAATGAAAGGTTAGTTTTAGCTTTAATAGTAACCTTATGTTTTCAGTGAGTGGTCACCTTTTTATTTGCATTTAGAACTGTTAAGAAATATGTACGTGACACGTGTTTTTGTTTAAAAAAAAATCAAATACACCATATATCAGGAAGTTCTGTAGAAAAATGCAGCTTTTGAAACAGTTTTAAATGATTCTACTTGATATGTTAATTTTAAAAGTTCAAAGGCACCTTACCAAGCAGAGGTCATTTTTAGAGATATGGTCATGTATCGTCAAGTATCATCCTTTTTTGTGTTTGACCTTTGATCTTAGTCACATTTAGGTCAATCAAAATCAATTCTTAATTGTCCTTAAATTTTTTTTATAGAAACTGTTTAATGATGGAGAAATGCAGTGCATGTCGATAGTTTTTATTCTGCTGCTTATCTCTGTTAAATATGTTGTCACCTTTCCATTTAATTATTGTGATTTTCCCAGCTCATGGAAATCAACATGAGCCTTTACTTCAAAGAACAGATCTCAAGGCTCCAGATGAGCCCTAGAAATAAAATCAGCCTTGCCCCAAACTCAAGAAGGTGGATTCATGACCTACACAGGAGAAAATGATGCCAGGGTTTAAAACAAGAGGGGAACTGTTTAACCCCTGAGTCACTGTAACAAAACAGAGTTCCTTTAATATATTTAAATAATTTATTACACAAAGAATTCCAAAACAAAAATTAATCAGTCAAAAATGATTGCTAGTAGGTAACCCAAAAAGTTAATAATGTTAGCTCATAATCTAAGAATCAAAATCCAAAGACCATAAACAAAAAATTCCAAAATAGAGAAAGCCAACTACACAAATGCCTCAGAGCTATTCCTGAGAATTTTATGGTGTTATATAAACCTGGGATGGCCCCACAACTTCTGTGTTAGGGCTCTCACCCCCTTAGGCTCAACAAAGAGAACATAGTGCATAAAACAAAAAACTAATATGCATAACTGACAAAATTCAAAATAAACAAATAAAAAGAAAAGAAACTTGAGCTGGTGGTGAAACCCTGGCTGTATCATAACTCTGTTTAAGTTAGCTAGTGTCAGAATATATATGATTAAAAATATTTAATAAAAGTAATATTTTAGTTGTGCTCATTTCTTTTACATTTAATGTTAGATAAATCATTTTATTTGGGTCATTTCCTTAATTTTGAGAGAATGGCTTTAAGCACCTTGGGCCTCATGTATAAAGCCGTGCGTAGAATTCGCACTATAACATGACGTAAGCACAAAGCCGAAATGTGCTTACACACAGAAAAATCCAGATGCAGGAATCCGTGCGTACTCCAACTTCCGTATTCTTCCGCTACATAAATCCCGGTCAGCGTGAAGACTAACGCTCGTGCGCGCGCCTTCTGTCCTGCTCCAACTCCTCCCAGAATTACGCCTCTTTGAATATGCAAATCAATATAAATCGCCCTTAAGCTCAGCCTTCTGTGAAAAGACAATGGGAAAAGCACGGAGGAAAATATAAGAATTTCAGCGAAATTTCAGTGGAGGCAAAGGAAAAACATACTATTTGTTTATTTAAACCGTGGTATAATCAACAAAAGGAAACTGATCGAGTGACATAGCGTGTTGGAGAAACTTGAAAGCTCACGTTCACAAATTCGCACAGTGCCGGAAATAAAACAGTTGTCAGATATCAAAGTCGCCATGAAAAGGCGAGTCGTAGCCCACTGTCTGAGTGTCATATGAAAGCTTATTAGGGTACGGAGAAAAAAAGGCACACAGTGGGGAAAAAGCACGAAATGTCAACTTTAATCTCGAAATTTCCACTTTAATCATGTAGTTTATTTTGTCATTAAAGTAGAACATCATAAACTTCATCTTAAAATCGTTTAATTAACCAGTTTCTCAAATCACATCGTAAGTAGCAAGTTAAATGCTTTGTTTTGTATGTGATCTTCTATGTGCTCTATGTGTGTGAATCACTACTTGCTTCTTAAACCAGCTCTCTTCCTCCGACTGGACACAGAATCCATTACATTCGTGACATTACAGCTCTCTGAATAACTAAAATACTGAGATGTATATGTGATATCATTTTCATGATGATAGGAGTTAAAGCACGTTATTAAACATGGGTTTCACGGCTCAGTGATTGTGCGCGACCTTCGATGAAATTATTTATTGCAGCAGTACTCAGGGGCGGCTCTAGGCTTGTGGCGGCCCTGGGCAGAGAAAGAATTGGTGGCACCTTCGCCCGCCAATGTCAATATGGTATCTTATGCCTGGTGGATGGCCACATCTGTTGCGGACACTGTATAGCCGCCTCGTGCTCATGACACAAGCATTTAACTTTTGTCGAAATTTGCCGCTGCATTTTTAGCTGTGTCGTTATTTTGTCTTTCTGTTTTATGTTCAATATATATTGGCGTGGCCGCCCCTGCAGTCCTTGCTTTTCTTTCTCCAAGTAACCGATCGCCACACAATCAGCTCAGTAATAGATGTTAAGCCATCTGTATGCTTAGAGCGCTGATTCTTCAAAACATTTAAGTAACATTGAAATATCTTCGTAGTACATATTTAATTATTCTATCCTTCATGCCAGTCCCAGTGAAGAATATACATTATTTAAATAAAGTTAAAGTTTTATCTGTATAATATAATAAACATATTTTGCTGCATTTCATCTTAAAAATTATATTGTCATTATATGTAAATACGCGCTTTATAAAGTGGCTCAGGTTGTGTAATATTATAGCTGTAGTGCAAGTTTACAGTGGGGTGATTGTACTTATAAGTACAAACAGTTCTACAAGGAGCAATTGATTAAGTGTGTTTAAAGTTCTTGGGATGAAACTGTTTCTGAACTGCGAGGTTCGTACAGGAAAGGCTTTGAAACGTTTTGTTGTGGCTGAGACAGCGTGTTCTTGATACTGTATACCGATAATTCTCTATCCGATCACCTGCTGCTCTGATTCCCCACTCAGATACAGTGATATAAATACTCCGAGTGGTGCAGTGAGAGTAATATGGAAAAAGATCCACTGTAGCAACTCCTAACGGGAGCAGCTGAAAGAAGAAGAAGAAGAAGAACAAGGTGCAGTGAGAGTAACAACGCTAAAGCAGTTATGGTATTTGGAATACTATGGCTATTCCCTGAATCATTATATTGTTACAAGTTAATTACAATCAGATGTATTACACTAATAAACAATATGTGGTTAGTTTCAGTGTATTTATAAAGCTGTGTCAGGAAAATAAAAGAGTAACCACACGGGAACAGTAGCACTGCTTTGACGCTGGGTGCTGCCAGTCTGCAAAACCGAGCGAAGAACTTGCGTAAGACAAGGTATGAGGTACTGTGGAAAAGTGCGTGGCTTTATGCCAAGTGTAGGTTTTATACATCGCGATTTGAACGTGGAAAAGTTCTTACGCAACATTTCTGTGCATACGCACCGTTTATACATGAGGCCCCTTGTCCTCAGACTAAATCACTTAAAAGTAGAAATCATAAACCAATTTAAGTCAGCCTGAACACTGACTTGTTATGAAAATTAGAGTTACAACCTAAACAATCCAACAGCAACAATTATTAGAAATAATAATAATAATTATACTCCTTGACCTGGTGTATCATAGAAGACTTTGGCAAAATAAAAGTAAACAATCAATGTATCGTTAAAGTATAAACACTTCTCAAATGTGCTTACATTAACACTTGTGTTAAAGACCATCACCACCTATAACTTTACTAATTACACCCTTCACATTCGCTCCTGGCATTCCAAAACAGTTCTCCATTACTGGATTCTCACTGGGAAAAACTTTAATTGGATTGGGATATTGCATTACACAGACTAGGCTGCATTTTACAGGAATTATAGTTAAATGTTTAAAAATAATAATTATATTTCATATGATTTGATTTAACTTTGTGAGGCTAGTCATTTTATTTCAGGTACCTAAATTTAATTTATGTTTATGGGGTGGCATGAGATGATGATTATGTTGCCACCATCACTGTACTCTACCTGTTAGGCTGACGAGGTAAATAGAAAGCTTTATTTTAAATATTTATACTGTTACTAAATAGTAACTTCATTTAAAATCAAAATAAAGATTCTGCATTTTTAGAGCAATGTGAGTGTAATATAGTGGGTCTGTGGCTCCTAAAGAATGGCAGTTTTTAAATAAATAATCACCACACTCATGGCTTAAGAGGGGACGTGGTAGTGTGGCCAGAGTGGTTCCCGGGCATGATATGGGCATGGGTGTTTCTGCATTTAAGTTCACAGATGCAGGATCGCCCGTGTCCATAATTGATGCTGGGAGCTGCTAATCACCATACCTGTGTCATGTTCCCATTATAAATTGGAGGAGCGCAAGGGAGCGCGAGTGTGGAGGAAGGAAGAAAAGAAAGAAGAACAGAGGTTAAGAGAGAAGAAGGCTGGAGAATTGGAGAGCTGGTGCAGGAGCAAGCGAGTAAGTGAGAGAGAGAGCAGGCTCGCTGGAGTAATGGCAGGCATCTGGGAAGAAAGCCCTGGCAGGGTGTTTGGCCAGCACTCAGGGGCAGAAGAATTGGGTCACTCCTGCTGAGTTATTCAGAGGAGCAGGAGTGATCAGGATTGAGAACAGCGGGAGTCATGGAGGCTTGGGAGAGAGAGTCCCAACGTGAGCGCTCTGGTTTGGGGAACCGAAGTCTTGGTCCGGCGTTACAGTTGTACGTAGCCAGGGGATGGTTTAGGTTTAGGAAAGGCCTGAAAGGAATAAGCAGATGAGCCATCAGATGAAAGGTGAAGGCACTGGGTTTTTAAAAGAGACTGCTTCTAGCCTGTTGTTTTTAACCTTGTTTTAAAGGATTTATTTATTTGAATTATTTTAATCTTCACTTTTATTCACCCTGTTTTTATGGATTATTTATTTATTAACTTGGAATCACTGCACTTTCTTTTTGGACAGTTTGAGTATTTTTTAATAAAAGCACTTTTGCATCTTTACACCATCCCCTTGCTCAGTTTGATTTGTCCCCATCAGACCAGCTCATCTGGTTACATTACCAACAATGTTGGGTTCAAGGGCTCCCAAAGCTGGAGGTGGGAGCGTGGAGCAGAACCAGCATTGTCAGTGAAATGCAAAAATGAAGAAAGCCTGTCAATACATCCTAATTGCTACAAGTTGTTTGAAATGCGACTATTTTTCCAAGACAGTTTTGCCTAATGTCTCCTCTCTCATGTTCACCATTTTCTATGTGCAGATGTGGCAGGGATGATTCGTCTCAAAGCATTTTTTTTGATAACTTGCCATCATGAACTGAAAACTTTATAGATGTCCTTCACTGTAAATAATTTTGTACTCTGCATGCAGCTGTTATTATTCATGGTTGTCTATTAGCCAACTTCTGTCTGAAACTTTCATTTTTATTAATTTTGAAGATGCACGAGAGATATCGATACACAGTCATATCAGATTTCAAACAAGAAAATAGGTCATGAGCCACAAATCAGAGCTGATTCACTTTTAACTGCAGCCTAAATGTAGCATTAATAGCCTATAGCCATATTTGGACTCAAAAACAGCTGGCAGAGATGTTTCAATTCATTTTTACCATCGCAACTTTTCTCAAGCTTTATTCTGAGACTAGCAGAATACCCGCGCTTCGCAGCGGAGAAGTATTCGCAGCGGAGAAGTAGTGTGTTAAAGAAGGTATGAAAAAGAAAAGGAAAAATGTAAAAAATAACGTAACATGATTGTTAATGTAATTGTTTTGTCATTGATATGAGTGTTGTTCCCATATCTATACCTATATATATATATATATCTATATATATATATCAAAATAACCGCGCTTGGCAGCGGAGAAGTAGTGTGTTAAAGAAGCAAAGAGAAACAAAAGGAAACATTTTGAAAATAACGTAACATGATTGTCAATGTAATTGTTTTGTCACTGTTATGAGTGTCGCTGTGATATATATATATATATAGCAAAATAACTGCACTTCGCAGCGATGTCGTGTGTTAAAGAAGTTAAGAAAAAGAAAAGGAAACATTTGAAAAATAATGTAACATGATTGTGAAAGTAATTGTTTTGTGTATTTGGCGGCAGCGTCACGAAGTTGTTTTCGTCTAGCTGCATTAGAAAATGTACCACGACATCTGACACGCCTCCTTTTTAATATATTCACATATATATATATATATATATATATACATACATATATACATATATATACACATACATATCTTCATATCTATATAAATATATACATATGTATATACATTAGATATCTACATATACACACATATATATATACATATCTATCTACATCATATATACACACACATACATACATACACACACACAAATTATATGTGTGTGTGTGTGTGTGTGTGTATATATATATATATATATATAATGTAGATAGGTGTGTATATATATATATATATATATACACATACATACAAACATACACACAGGTATATATATGTGTATATATATGTATGTGTCTATATGTGTGTGTATAGCTTTGGTCACTGAGTGCAAGGGAAAAATAATAAAATATAGTCTATTAGTTATTAAACAGTAAAACATAAACGTTTTAAGAAGTACAGGTACATTGAGCACTACTCGAGTGGTTGCAGGTAAACTACATTTTAAAAGACGGTATAACAGAACAGGTAAGTAGTACTAACAGCAGCTAAAATGTATATGGATCATCTCTCGGTAGTTGATCCCTTTTGAAAGGCGCTACACGACGGCTGTGGTATAGAAATTACATTTTCTATGTGAACGTTCAAATTTCTGCCTCTGGTAATGTGCCTCACCGGTATTACCAGCAATTAAAGAAAAATTGTTTTGTGTCCTCTGCAGTGTTAAGAGAGAAAGGCTTTGGTTTGGGATAAAATGAAAAAAGGTGTAAAGAAAGGAAAGTTGCCTTTTTCTTTTATATAGTATAGAGAGATGTGTTCGGTGACGTTATGATCGCCTTTTGGGGACAGTCGCGGTGGGTCTTGTGTAGACTGGTGACACGTCTCTGCCATTAATCGGCTGTGATGGCACTGTCAGTCCTCCACTCGTGTGCGTGTCTTCATAATCCGAGCTGAGGACCTCATAATCGTATACGTGCAAAAGAAAGTGTGAATCGCCTTAATATTATTATTACATTAATCGCCTTATTATTATTATTACAGCTATGCGCGTGCGCCGGTTGCTCGACTTTTGCTGGGCAGGAGACCCCAGTTTTTGTACACACGTTCCACAAATGAGACACACGGGTTTACCGGCAATGTCAGTAAACATATACTCAGCCTCCCATCGGTTTTTAAAGGCTCTATGTTCAGAATCACCTTTTCTCTTTGGCATCGTGTGGGCTAGCTTGGCAATAACTTGTAGCATCATAAGCTAGACTTGATTAACGTGGTAATTGTTCGGCAAGGCAGCTGAAGCGCTGGATTATGGGATCTGTAGTTTATTGTGTTACCAGCGTTTCATATCCCCGGGCCATTAATAACAATAATACAGTATATAAAATGATCTCGCGGGCCGGATATAATTACACGCCGGGCCAGATGTGGCCCGTGGGCCTTGAGTTTGACTCATATGGAGTAAATAGAACTTGAAAAGAAATATTTTTTGGAATGTGATCGCGCAAGTCAGATCTAGTTGACGCGCACTACAGTACATCAAGCCCACGTGCTATTGTGGTTTTGCTTGTGTGCTTCAGTAAGTTACCGTCCCCTCGCTCTTACTTTTTTACCATTCATCTAATGAATACACTGAGTATGGCTTTACCAAAACAATCATTGATCGCGAATAAAGTATCCATTATTCATGAAGCTTCAATAGGTGATCTGTCTTTCTGCGTTAACCGCATGCGTTTTCATACGTCTCAAACTAAGGGGATGCGAGGTTAAAATAAATCGAGAAGCGCGCGTACATACTTAGTGCATCCCCTCTCGGCAATCGAACCTCGGACGTGGGCGCTACAAGCGAATGCTTTACCATCGCGCCACTGCGTGTGGTTTATCTATTCGAGCGTAGCAGTGTAATTAGGTTTTTGTTCAGCACTCTTTGGAACTGTTACTTTTTGTCTGCGCACTGAGTCAGTTCACGTGAGCCGCTGAATATGGTTTTATATGTCAGTCGCTCGCTTCTAATTGTTTCGCTGCCTTCTTAATTATATAATGCATGTTTTCTAAAGCGCGTTTTGTAGCTCTTCCTGGCTTTCTACGTAATGCGTGATTACGTGAGAGGCGTGATGATGTCATACGGAACTCCGCCCCTCCAGCTCAACTCCATTACAGTAAATGGAGAAAAACAACTTCCAGTTATGACCATTACGCGTAGAATTTCGAAATGAAACCTGCCCAACTTTTGTAAGGAAGCTGTAAGGAATGAGCCTGCCAAATTTCAGCCTTCTACCTACACGGGAAGTTGGAGAATTAGTGATGAGTCAGTCAGTCAGTCAGTCAGTCAGTCAGTGAGTGAGTGAGTGAGTGAGTGAGTGAGTGAGTGAGGGCTTTGCCGTTTATTAGTATAGATTCTTATTTTGGAATAGCTCATACTGTATTTAATTGTCTATGTTTTGTTTATTATGTTGTGTATGGTGTGTTATTCTAACAAGTTCATTTTTCTAGTTGTGCAACTAGCAATAAATGATTTTTGTTGTATAATGATAACAAACTGAATTGAACTTGTTTACATGGCATTATTAAATCATTATTCACATAAAGATATTTTTTTTCATACAGCTTCTTCTTTGCCACCCTCCTAAAAACTTTTATGCTTTGAAGATTATTGGCTTATGTGCACCATCTTCAATTGTGACCACTTATATAGAGCTTGACCATTTAGAGTGCCCTTGCATCACCTCTGAAGCCAGAGCAAACATCAAAGTACATATAATAATACAACAATCAGACACTTTATTATAGAAGGGACTGATGAACAAAAAGAACAATGAAAAAGGCAAAACAAACAATAGCAAAATAGCCTTCATCCCATTTTAGATTCACACCTATCTAACAGCTGGTCTGCACTTTGCACTTTCTGACAAAAACTACAATAAAATACTAATGCTTTATTACCCCCCTGCTGCTTTTCCACAAGCTCAGGTATCTCTCTTCCACCCTCACCTCTTCTCATTTCCAAATTCTTGGTTTGTCTGACAGATTGGCTTTTAAATTCCAACCATTAACCTCTTCTCAATATAACTTTCAAATAACTTTTAGTGTCAGACAAAAGCCCTAAAACTCCAGGGTTCTCCTTCTGGACCGTTTCCTAGTAGCCTTAAGATTCACTGAAACTCTAGACTATCACTTGGTTTTAAAGAATTAGGTGATGTTGCAGTTACCTGCCCACTGCAAGGCATAGAATGAAACCTTTAATGACACATGATGTCCACCTGTTATACTGGAAAATACTGTTTAATCAGCTAATGTCTGTTACTGTTCTTTCATTAAGGAATGGTCCCTTTCTGGGAATGGTTTTAATATTCTGACATGCAAAGGGACATTTGTCAGTGTGGTTTTTAGTTGTTCTTATCCTGAAGTGCTTGAAAGCAGCTGTAGCCATAATCCTGACAGGGTCAACCTCTAACAAGTATCACAATTGGTGTTAAAGTAACCTCTGGCACATCTGAGGATCACCATCCAAGCTCTTCCCAGGAATGTAATACCATCTCTAGCCTTACCACTTTCTTCCTCCACAGCCTCGAGAAACTGCCCAGTGAGGGTAACCGACCCTGCTCCTTCCAATCCCAGAACTACCAACGGACGACCACCCGGAAGCTGGCAACTTTGACCAAGGAGACGATCTTGAGAGAGGAGCTCCAAGCTAAAAACAGTCTATCAAGAAAATTACACAAATATGTGGCATTTCTTTTGATTATCATTTTCACGCCACTGAGTGTTTTTTGTTCTGAACTTGTTACTAAATGTTGGCACCCCAAACAACTGTATTTGTTGACCCTTCTTCCCTCGACCACCACCCTTCCTTAAAAACTTCCCTTGTTTATGCACAGGGGTATTAAGGCAACATGTCTACAGTTTACCATTTTACTCATTCTGTACAGTAGACTGCAGTGAGCTCTGAGGCTTTTTCCTATGTCTTTGAAAAATAGTACTGCACACTTCACAAAACATGAGCTTCTCTTCTGCTAGAGTAGTTTTGGGTATTAGCAGTAAAGGTCTCTACTATAATATAAGCAAGAAAGAAGGGATGTATCCTGACATATTGAATTTAAGCAGATGATAAAATAATAAACACTGAGGAGGGCCCAAAAAATCGAATATTGTTAAGGTAACTAAGAAAATGTATTCATGAAAATTTAACAAAGAAATTTTTTAATCTTATGATTTACATATTTATTTTCTGATTGGACATCAGATCACAGAGGAGCACATTTTAATGTAATGTACAGTATTTCAAATTAAAAATCAGAGACAACAAAATGTAAAGAGAGTCTTCAGGATCACAGTAAGTAGTAATACTAATATTTTAATTAAAACCATTTTTACATAATTCTTTTTTCTAACAAAATAAACTGCCTTCTCGGTTGTAGTATGGACATTTAAGTTTTATTTCCCATGTTAGCCACATGCTAGCCACATTATTATTTTTTTTTATTTCATTGTTAGAAGAAAATAAATAAGTATATGTAAGAGGAGTCAGATAAGTGCACCTTTTGTAAAATGAGCCCTGTCAAATGACAAATAATCACTTAGCCAAAAGGAATTCTTCTTTGGCTTGACTAGCTATGAAGGTATAGGGGGTAGGACCAGTTTCATTCTGATTTCAGAGTGAAAATGATTGCGAGAGCACTGACCATGAACCTATTTACACTGGTGCCATGACCTGGATTTGTAAGATTGGCAGGACCAGAATGCACTGCACTGAGGGTGCTTTCACACCTACAGCATTTGGTGCGCACCAAACGTGTTTGGTCCCTTGGTTCGGTTCGTTTGCGTTGATGTGAATGCAATCTCGGTACTTTGGTGCTCACCAAATCAATCGATCCGAGACCTGCCTGAAGGGGTGGTCTCGGACCGCTTTATCCGCTCAACTTTGGTACGGTTCGTCTGGTGTGAAAGCAACCAAACCAAATCTGA
>JANRMT010028174.1:86268960-86294380 GCA_026402145.1 Polypterus bichir lapradei
TCTTCACGAAATTTGGTAGGCGGCTTCCCTGCGCTAACCAAAACCGATGTATGTACTTATTTCGATGGTATGACGCCACTGTCGGCCGCCATATTGAACTTTCCAATGTCACTAATTTTCCAACTTCCCGTGTAGGTAGAAGGTTGACCCCATCTTCACGAAATTTGGTAGGTGGCTTCCCTGCGCTAACCAAAACCGATGTACGTACTTATTTCGGTGGTATGACGCCACTGTCGGCCGCCATATTGAATTTTCCAAACATCACTAATTCTCCAACTTCCCGTGTAGGTAGAAGGCTGAAATTTGGCAGGTGCATTCCTTACAGCTTACTTACAAAAGTTAAGTAGGTTTCATTTTGAAATTCTACGCGTAACGGGCAACAATGTCCGCCATGTTGAACTTTCTTATTCATGGCCCCATCTTCACGAAATTTGGTAGGCGGTTTCTCTGCGCTAACCGAAACCAATGTATATACTTATTTCGGTGGTATGACGCCACTCTCAGCCGCCATATTGAACTTTCCAATGTCACTAATTCTCCAACTTCCCGTCTAGGTAGAAGGCTGAAATTTGGCAGGCTCATTCCTTACAGATTACTTACAAAAGTTAAGCAGGTTTCATTTCGAAATTCTACACGTAACGGTCAACAATGTCCGCCATGTTGAACTTTCTTATTTATGGCCCCATCTTCACGAAATTTGGTATGCGGATTCCCTGCGCTAACCGAAACCGACGTATGTACTTATTTCGATGGTATAACGCCACTGTCGGCCGCCATATTGAACTTTCCAACGTCACTAATTTTCACAATGTCCACCATGTTGAACTTTCTTATTCATGGCCCCATCTTCATGAAATTTGGTAGGTGGCTCCCCTGGGCTAACCGAAACCAATGTACATACTTATTTCGGTGGTATGACGCCACTGTCAGCCGCCATATTGAACTTTACAACGTCACTAATTCTCCAACTTCCCGTGTAGGTAGAAGGCTGCAAATTTGGCAGGCTCATTCCTTACAGCTTACTTACAAAAGTTAAGCAGGTTTCATTTCGAAATTCTACGCGTAATGGTCATAACGGTCAACAACGTCCGCCATGTTGAACTTTCTTATTTATGGCCCCATCTTCTCGAAATTTGGTAGGCGGCTTCCCTGCACTAACCGAAACCAATGTACATACTTGTTTCAGTGGTATGATGCCACTGTCGGCCGCCATATTGAACTTTTCAATAGTCTTTGTTACTTATGAGCCCATCTTCAAGAAATTTGGTACACGGGTTCCCAACGCTAACTGAATCCTACTTACGTACGTATATACGTCCATAGCCTGCACCTCGGTCACCGTGTGAGGTGGCGTTGGGTCCCCCATCCCAACGCCTCCCACGTTGTTGGCTGCCTGCCTATATAAGGCCATCCGTCGATCCGGTCTCTACATTCCCTTCCTTGCTTCGCCACGGGATTCACGTCTCCCTGCTGATAACTACAGCCTTTTTGTTTAATCCATGGCTTCTCCGCTGTTTAATTGTTTATTTATTGCGATTATAGTTATTGTGTAGGTATTTTAGACTTACTTTACATTGCTCAGGTACCCATTTCCTTTATCATTCCAACCCCCATTACCATGTCTATCGAGATGATCACTATCGATCAAAGAACTGTCACTTACCGAGTGGTTTCCATGCCCGGAGATAGCACCTATCTTTTCCATTCTCTTTGTTACATATTGCACGGCCATATCAGGCTCACTCTTGATATCCGGAGGAACATTGTGTCTTATGTATTGAATGACTGGGACAGGTTCAAGGTGTGGACTGATGACGGTACAGGAGATAATTATACTACACAGGAGCACTAGAAGAGTGAAATGCTTAAGCCCTTCACCTATGGTTCTGTATGTGAGTTGATGGCTGCCGCTGAATTGTTCAGTTGTCCCTTTCAAGTGTACCGAAATGGCCAAATATTTTACACCTTTCGAAACCGCCAATCCCTCTTAAACATCTTAGATTGACAGGTGACGATTTCAGTAGTGGACACTTTGATTTTTATGAATGTTTAAACTCTCAAAAGCTGGATGCGATTTTATCGATGAAACCGGTTGTGTGCTTACAACGCTTGACAGATGCCAAATGTTACTTCAACACAACAAATCCTGCAAATACTGTCGTAATTCAAACAAACCATGAAACTCAAAGCGATTATGACAGCAGCAATCCAAGCTGTGAGATCTGAGACAAGATTACTGTTCACATGGCCAACTGTAAGTTACATGCTCAAGAGTAAGCTCAGCGCACAACTTGGTCATGTTACAACCGGAAGGCCGAACTGACAACATGGTATACAAAGAGATCCTTAACAAATAATTATTGGCATATTTTCCCTCAGTTTAAAAAGGTTTAATTTTCTTCTTAATAAAAATTTTAATGCAGTATTGTAAGTAATCAACAAATGTTGGGACACATGCAGGAATTGCTTACATCAATTTTGAAGGCTTAATTAACTTCCATTGCTGTAGAAAAGTTGTAAGTTGTTAATCCGTTAATTGTTACATGAAAAAAGACATTTTGTATAACTTTGAAAATTACAGTTTTTCAGTTTTTGGAAAATTAAACTAATTTTATTTTAATTTACTGCTTAAATTTATATAATATATTTTAGGTTATTCACTGAGCTTGAACTGCTTAAAAACTGGAAAAATGGGAGAGAAGTTGTAAAATTTTTAAATGGTACTGTATGTCAAAGGCAGTGACATGCATAACTGACTCATTGTTCTCCTGATGTACTTCTTCAGCTCCTACTGGTCCTCTATCAACCATAGAGGAATCGTTACTTGGATTTCATAACTGATCTGTCCCTATCTAAGAGTTATATAATGGTTCTTTCAAGAGTACCTGCATAAATGTTACCTTCAAAAGCATAGTCAATAATAATATAATTCTGCTTTTTCTGTTAAATAATTACATTGTGTACAGACTGTTTTCCTTGGTCATGCAATATAGATGTAATTTGTTGAAACAATCAAAACAGTTTGTCTGAGGTTTCTATTCTTTGAGGTGAAACCTTGCATGATTGACTTTTCTTAGAGCCCCCCCAAGTCAGTTTATTTTTAATATAAACTAGAAAGCTGCTGGCAACTTTGAACAGGGACATGCATCTTGACAAGGCATCAATAATTTATTATTCCTAACTTTTAAAAGCCCTCTATATAGATTTTCCTCCCACTTTAGTGCTGCTCCTCACCTCCTGTCATTGTTTGATTAACTGTGCTCAAATACTCCTACATTTTTGCACTTTAAAACAAAATTAAAATACTCTTTGTTAAACACTGTATAAAGCATGCAACACATGTGGAGTACAGTATGTTAAAGATTCATTGTTTTTCTTACATTTGATGCTGTGAATGTGTGCTATTTGGTAAAATCTGTGTTAATTCCCACGGACGATTAAAAACAAACATTGCATGGTAGAAGTCAGATTTTATGATGTTTTATACATATTATGGCACCTTTCACATTCATAGTAAAAAGCAGATTTTATGCAAAAAGATATGCACATGTTTACCAAACACAAAACCTGTAATAACCTTCATGCCTTACTTTTTTAAGTTTGCCAGGTAAAACAAAGAATACATTTGTTCAATGATGCTGATCAGAAACTGGGTATACTAGTCAGCATCTCTGGAGGACTAAGAGTGCACATTTGTGTACATCAAGCTGCAGGGTATGTTAACCTTTTTTCTCTCATTAAAATGTAAAATCTATACTTATTATTATGATGATATTCCCATGTACTGTATCCCTAGCATGAAAAAATAATGTTATTATTTATAGAGTTTGATATATTTTCTGTTCCATTAATGTGAGTCATCTAAAGTGCAGTAGTGCATGTGTAGCACAAGGACAATTTCTTAGAATTACATTTCTAAGAAAATAGTGTTGAAAATATTTTAAAAGCTTATAAATATATCATTATGTATTAAACCTCGACGGGAAATGGTAGCTTCACTGAAAAAATCAAAGCAATTATATAGTAGTGTTTGTTTTTTACAAAGTGGTCCTACAGCAAAAAAGCACTCTTACCAGCAAATATATTCATTTTCAGTATGATATTTTCTATGTACAGTAAATTTGGAAATTTGGTTTAGACTTGCCTCAATATGAAATGTTAATTTCTCTCATTCTATAAAAGTATTTCATAACTATGATACCAAGCTAGGTGGACTGGCAGATAATCTCAAATCTATTGGCTCTTTATAGAAGGACTGGGACAGCATATTGGCTTGGGTAGGTTAGTGGTAGATTAAATGTAATGTAACTAAATGTAAAGTACTACACATATGAAGTAAAAATGTTAGGTCTGAAAATTGAAAGTACACCTTATGAGAAGGATTTAGGAGTCATAGTGGACTCTAAGCTATCAACTTCCTGACAGTGTTCAGAAGCCATTAAGAAGGCAAACAGACTGTTGGGTTACATAGCACGATGTGTGGAGTACAAGTCCAAGGAGGTTATGTTCAACCTTTATAATGCACTGGTGAGGCCTCATCTGGATTACTGTATACAGTTTTGGTCTCCAGGCTACAAAAAGGACACAGCAGAGCTAGAAAAAGTCCAGAGAAGAGTGACAAGGTTGATTCCTGGACTACAGGGGATGAATTATGAAGAAAGATTAAAAGAGATAAGCATTTTCACTTTAAGCAAAAGAAGATTAAGAGGATACATGTTTGAAGTGTTTTAGATTATGAAGGGAATTAGCATAGTGGATTGAGACTTATTTTAAAATGAGTTAGTCAAGAACACAGGGACACAGTAGGAAACTTGTTAAGTGTAAGTTTTGCTAAATATTAAGTTTTTCTTTACACAAAGAACCATAAGACACTTGGAATAAACTACCAAATAGTGTTGTAGACCGTAGGACTTTAGGGACTTTCAAAACTGGATTTGATGTTCTTTTAGAAACATTAAGTGGATGGGACAGGCAAGCTCTGTAGGGATGAATGGCCTGTTCTCATCTAGACTGTTCTAATGTTCTAATTTACCTCAAAACCTTCCAAATGGAACAATTTCAAAAACTGTGGAAAGCAAACAGAAGATTTGCTGTAGATTTGTAATGTATTGCATATTAACAGTGTTCAACACAGAAGCCTAATACAGTAAATTGTTATGTCCTTACAACTCCATTAGTTAAGCCAATAATACCATGGTGCTCTGCAAAAGAAAATGCTACATTACTGTTTGATAAAAAACATATTCAAAAGCTTCTCACTGTCTAAACTGTGTAGCTTAGACCCCTACTTGTGTTTTCTCACCACATACATTAATGTCTGACAACAAAGTCTAGCAATCAATGGTTATCTACAGGTCGTTTGTTCTCATGTGGACAATGTCCAGCTCTGACCAGAAGCTTATCCATATGCCCAGGGAGTTCTGCTGCATGTGCACCAGGAATATAGCCTAACAAGAAAAAAGATTTGGTGTGAATGGGCCCTTAATCAAAATATAGAAGTGGTCTGCAAAAAGGGACAGCTACTGTTTAAGTAGGTTTCCAAATCTTAATGTTATCAGGAAAAATAGGAGGAATCAAACTGTAAAATGAAAAAGTAAAGTAACTAGGTTGTGAAGTTAATGCTGACAGACCTGTTTAATAAACAAGTATTACAGAAAGCAGAGTGTATTCTCTGAAAGAACTCTCCCATTGTGTTCATAATCCCTGTTTTGCTATCAGGTTAAAGGTTCAAGTTTCAAGAAATAAAAAGCAAATGTTTCAAATAGTTCACTCCTATTAATCTTGTTAATAAGTTTTACTTTAATATAAATCCATAGATATAACTTGTAAGCTAAGCCATTATCATTCCTATCAATCATTAGTCAAGTTTCTGTTTGCAACACATGTGATCTGATATTATGCGATTTGTATTATGTTTACTACTATATTTTATTTATTTGTACAAAGTAATGTTTGAAGACTGAGCTCTTCTTTTGTGTTTATGTTATTTCTTGGTCTCCCTGTTAAAACCCTACTGACAAACAAACTTTCTGTCTTAGGACAATAAATCTGAATTGAAGACTGATCATCTTTCTGTTTTTGCCCTAATTATCTTTGCTGAACCACAAACAAAACTGAGTTTATAGTAACCCATATTCAGAAAGTCACTGAACTCCTATTATTGACAGGAGAAATTAAAAATGATTTTCTTTTTCTTGAAAAAGAGGTCTGATCATTTTGTTTCATCTGTATTTCTTAAAGTTTCAGGATTTACTTCACTGGTTATTGACTTATGGATTGGTATTTTATTTTTGTATTATAAATAGAAGTTTTTGAATTAGAGGTAGAATTTCTGTTTTGGTTCTAACTTGTAAATGAATTATAATATTTTTGTAAGACATCTAAATAGTATCTTAGTTATGAAGTTTCTGAATGTAAAGATTTTCATTTCATTTATCAGTTCATTTTTCCTTTCTAGTAAAGTGTATGTTTCTTTCTTAACAGGGAAAAGGCAGAGGTACTGTATTTTTAAGTAGATATTGGGAGATGGCAAAACCGTGAATCTTTCCTTTTCCTGTTGCAGCCAATTCACTAAACTAAATGTAGTTAAAATAATGTTGTGCAAATCATAAAACGAAGATAACTATAACTAGTACTTACAATCTTTACAAGTTTTTAAACTTCTGCCTAACCTTGGTTAATCAGGAAGCACATGACCTTTGACCTTTATACCTTCTGTGCAGTGACATCACATATTGTGAACTCCAGTTGTTCTGCACAGGAACGTGACTAGTAGCTGTACACAGGTCAAAATTGCAGTTGCTATTATGGGCATAGCTTTTCTTACTTCAGCCAAGGAAATCTTGAATTTCTTTAGAGATTTCAAAGATCACTTTGCCATTCCCTAACTAATACCTTTCATTTCTCGAGGACACATTAGTCAATACTGATTCACAGCTGTACCATATTTTTTCTATTTCTCCTTTTTTTAACAATTATGTTTACTTTGTTCTGGAGGATATTCAATACCTTAAGCAATTTTAAACTGTAAACTGAGGTTGTCAGAAACAATCCTTGGAGGGTCACAGTAGCTTTAAGTGTTCAGTTAAACCAATTGCCTTATTAGAAGCTACATTTTGTGGTTAGGAAAATATGTTGCTAATTACAGCATAAGAAATGCCAGATGTTTTTAATATTCTAGACATTTGTTTTTCAGAGAGTATCATTCAAATTCTTCATAAACCTGAGCAGATTAGCACTTCTTAACCTTTCTGTTCTATTTCATTCTAAATATTTCACTGAAACATTTAGCTTTATGATGAACATGAAGGTGCAAATAATGTACAACTAAGTTAGGTGGATGTCTTATTTTCTTCGGAATTTCCATCTAATTATTAACTGGCATGTAACTAAGAAAAAACAAGCAATTCATTAGTTTCCATAAGTGCCTGGAACAAAAACTCTTTTGCTACTTCTGCAATAATGTGTGTTACAGGATTTTGCAGCAGCAATGTTCAGATCTCGTCATTAACCCACATGGACGACATCTATAGAATCCAGAGCTTAGAACTCCAAAGTTATACTTTTTGTTTAACATTATATTATCCATCCATCCATCCATAATATATGTTTAATTTTATATTAATTCAGCCCCTTGAATTTACAAGAAGGAAGAACTATAACTGGCTTAGTGAACCTAACTCATGATGTATCTATTCACGATTGAAGGCTATGTTGATTCCCTAAAACAAGATTTATTGCACAATTGTGATGTCCTACTATCATGAAGTTAAAAATGTTCGTATTAGGGCTAAAAATGAGAACTTTACTTATGAATTCTTTATTATCTCAATATTTCCAGAAACTATAATAAGAATCAGAAGTTACCTCAGTAGCTGCAAATTAGTGTGCTTTCAAATTTCAAATTTCAGATCCTCTAGTCTTCTTGTCATAGCTGGATTTAAAATACCTGGTCAATCCAATCTCTTTTCAGATCGATCTTAGGTTGATCTAAGATTGATCATAATATTTAAATGAGCATCCTGCAATCAAACTATTTTTGATTTTATTGTACTAGAATGTGATACCACTTTTTATTTCGATTTCATGATTGGGACCTTCATGACATTCAGACCTACTAAATGTAATCATTCAGACCTACTAAATGTAATTATTTATGCATGTCACCAAGGTTTTCTAGTTCAGAATTCATGCTATTTGATAAAGGAGGAATATGCTTTTTTTTTTAAATTATTAAGACATTTAAAAATTATTTGGCTAATGTTTTTTGAAGTTTTTTTTCCACATCTTGAAGGTTTTTCTATGCGAGCAGAAAAATGCTGAACCACCACTTTCAGTCTAGTACACCAGGCCACAAATAAACACCTGACATATAAAGTTGCAGCATAATATGATTAAACACAAGTTTTTTTTTTATTTTCAAACCATCACTGGAGAGAAGTCTACCAAAATAACTCTTCTTGAATATCTCCTTTTGGCAATATGCAATTATTTCCTTTTTCATTAAACTTTTCAAATCTGTTGATTAAGGCCTTAGAAGAGTTTTCAATATAACCTCTTAATAGCAGACTGTAATTCTGGTTTAGAAACCGGTTAAGAATCCAGAAATAAAATACTTAAAGCCTCATTTAAAGAAAAGAAATGTCTGGGCCAAAAGGAATCATGATAATTATTATTAATACAGCACCTGGCAAGATGGTCCCTTTACAAGTTGCATTGTGTATGCAGGTGTAAATTATAATCAAGGCTTGAACACCATAATGATACTATAACTCAATTTTCAATATTTGTTCAAGGGCAAATTCAGTCATATACTCATAGATCTGTGGCTTTTTGCCCATCTGAATTATCTGTCCTTCTGTTTGAGACTTCATTGTTTGAATTTAAAGCCTTATATATTTATATGAACAACAGCACAAGATCATAATAACATCTCATCTAGATTACTGCAATGCTTTTCTTTTTGTAATTAGCCAGGCCTCCATTGCTTGCCTACAGCTGGTGCAAAACGCTGCTGCCCGATTTTTTAACTGGCACAAGAAAGCATGAGCATGTTACCCCGATTTTGGCTTCCCTTCACTGGCTTCTAATTCGTTTTCGAATCCATTTTAAGATCCTTGTATTTGTTTTTAAATCTTTTAATGGTTGTGCCCCACTTTATTTGTCGGAACTACTGCACCCTTACGTACCATCTCACTCTCGAAGGTCAGCAGACCAGATGCTTTTACGTGTTCCCAAGGCATGATGCACTACTCAGGGGTGATCAAGCTTTTTCAGTTGCAGCCCCAAAACTCTGGAACGATTTGCTGTTGCACGTTAAGCGGGTTCCTTCGCTAGCTGTCTTTAAATCCTATTTAAAAACACATTTTTACTCTCTGGCTTTTAACCCAGTATGAGATGTTGGCTATCTGTTTACTTTTTTTTAAGACTCTCTTCAGTTCTTATGTATTTATATGTTTCTGTTTCATTTACCCTTTGGTTTTGTGTGTCTGATATGCTGGGTTTTCTTTTTTTTATTGTACAGCACTTTTGTTAGCCTTGATGTTGTTTTTAAAGTGCTTTATAAATAAATAAATAAATAAATAATGCACTGAACTCAGAAGATGATGCGTTGTTAGGAATTAATTCAAAGTCTTAGGACCTGTTCTTGTTTGTGTGGTGTTTTTATATTGCGAAGATGGAGGTAGTTTTTTGATATTTTGTATAGCAAGTGTAGAATTGATACTATACAGAATATGAATGAAATATGGTGGTTGAAAGAACCATGGAAGGATAATTATTGATGCAAAATTTCTACAATCCAGGTAATATTTTGGAACTGGAAGAGGTACAGTGGAAAACTCTTTACAAATGTAAAATGTGCAATTTTTCTATGGCAGTAAGCTCAATGTACTTCATTCAATATAAGGGGTAAAATACAGACAAAAATGAAGAACGTTTGTAATGTTTTTTTTTTTGAAAATTTAAATTTGGTTTGTTTAAACGATGGTAAAAGAACACAGTTTGATATTTATAAAAATCAGTTGTATCTTGATTAGGAGATATAAATGAAGATGCAATGGTTGGGAGTAATCATTTCCCTACAATAATTCATATTTAAAAGTTATGTAAATTACATAATTAGAATATTATTTAAGATATAAAGTTACAAAAGCAAATGGGAACATATTTTAATGATTTAATGGATGGACTGGTATTAACAAATGATATTGACAGCAGCAATAAAAGCTGTTCCACTACTGAAAAGTGAAAAAGAAACAACAAAAATCATTTCTTGGTAAATTACATTACGTCATAAAATTATTCATTACATGAAATAAAGTTTATAGAAAGTTAAGTAAATATTTTAATCTAAATAACATAGTGCTGTTTTAGCAAAGATGAATTTTAGCTTACCCAACCAGAGGCAGTCAAAATAATTTGGGAAGGAGGACAGATTTAACTTGGTTAATCAATTACTGGTCCTGCCTTCTTCAATGCCAGTAACTGATTAAATAATTCAGCAAAGCTCCTACTTCATTTACCTTACCTTTATCTGTTGTAGGAGGCAGGTCTCCGGCTATCAGATTTATATCAAGGTAACTCAAGCACACTCATTTTATGAAATAGAATTAAACAGTTTATCGATAACACAAGCATTATAGAAATATAACTACCTATATGTATACAGGTAAAATTCCGTTACAACGAACTCCCAGGGACCTAAAAAATATTTTGTTGTAACGAAAATTTTATTGTAATGAGATTCTGTATTTGTTACTGTAGTGCTTTCTTTCGCATTAATTTTAATCTCCTCCTGCCAACAAGTTATGCTGACGAGAACTTTTCTCAGCATTTCCTTGCCATAATACACTTTCAGGGTGCGAATGATGCCCAAATCCAATGGCTGAAGCACTGCTGTGCAATTGGGTGGGAGGAATTCAACATGAACAGTATCTAAATGTGGAAACATGTTGCGTGAAGCACAGTTATCAATCAGAAGCCAAATCATCCTTTTCTTCTTCTTCATATTGTGAGGTTTCTGAGCACTTTTGGGACCCCCCCACCCAACGGGAACAACATGCTGAAGTGTGTTCCGAAGTGCGATTGCAGCGTCTGTGGAAGATTGTCCGTTGCTGGGGCAGGGTAATAGCAGGCTCACAGTGGTGCAGTGAAGCGCCACAGAAGCGAATCATAAAAGATTGGGGTTGCGCTATAAGTCCCTGTTTTGCACCCCAAAACACGAGGCTTAGTCTCCGTACTTTAGCAAAACCAGCTTATTCAGCTTGAAACGGGAACGGCACACTTATTTATTGTAGCGTGATCTGTCACTCTGCTATACACAGACACAGTAGTCAGACAGGGTCTTAGCCAGGTCAGTGACCAAGTAATCCTGTTAAGGTGTATAATTAGACCAAGGGTTAAAACAAGACCCTCCACCAGGGGCATCTGTAATAGAAATTTACTTCAAATTAAAACAAAAAATATATCACCAGTTCAGAAAGAATCATGCAGTTTTAAATGGTGCTTATTGAACATTCACTCTCTTGGCAATAAAGTTGTTTTGGTAAATGATATTATATTAAGTACAAAATCTGATCTGTGTCTTCTCACTGAAACCTGGCTTAGTAAATGTGACACTGTTCCCCTAGCTGAGGCGTCACCAGATGGATACTCGTTCCTTCATAAGTCTAGAAATTCTGGTTGAGGAGGAGGCCTTGGAATAATTCATTGCAACAAAATGCAAATCACGTCTAATAATCTAGGCAACTTTACATCCTTTGAGGCATTCATTTTAAATTTTAAAACAGATTTCAACACAATTATAGTGCTAGTCTACAGACCACCAGGGCCATATTTTGTTCATGACTGAATTTAACAACCTTCAATCTGATTTGGCTATAAATTATGATCACGTAGTACTGATGGGGGATTTTACTATACACATTGATGTGGAAACTGACACTTTTAGCAAATGTTTTACTTATTTGTTAAATTCAGTAGGATTTTGTCAGATTGTCAAAGGTCCAACTCATAATCATAACCACACATTAGATTTAATTATAATTTATAAAGTTGAAATTCAAAATTTAAATATTACTCCATTAAATGAAGTTATTTCTGATCACTACTTAATTACATTTGATTTAGTTCTGCACTTGCCAACGCACTCACAGATTAAAACAAAGACAGTGTGACATCTAGATTGTAATTCTGCTTCAATATTTGTAGATACTTTGAGTAAGTCGAGTGTAATTGTGGAAAACCATTTAGATCAGTTAACATCAAATGTAAGCGTGGAAAACAATTTAGATCAGCTAACATCACATTATAATGTGATTTTGAGAGATGCTTTGGACACAGTGGCTCCCCATAAAACAAAAGTGATCAAAGCACATAGAAACTCTCCCTGGTTTAATGAAAACACTCACACTCCTAAATTAGAGTGTCAAAAACTGGAGTGCAGATGGAGAACAACAAAAATACATGTCTTTCAAATTGCATGGACAGAGAGTGTTACTAAATATAAAAAAAGCTCTAGTTAAAGCTCACTCAGAATACTATTCTACTGTACAATAATAGATAGCAGTAATAAAAATCCTCGGGTACTGTTTAGAACAGTGGTTAAATTAACAAATGGGAATTCAGATCTACAGTGCAAAATTCCAACAGACATTAGCAGTACAGACTTTATGAACTTCTTCAATGAGAAAATTAAAAATATAAGATCCCAGATCTCAGCATCACAGTACAAACCAAATACTAGCTTAGCAGACCCTTCTGCACATTGCATTCAGCACTTCAGTCATTTTAATCCTGTAACTAAGCAGGAAGTCTTAACTTTAATTTCTAAAATGAAGCCCACTACTTGTTCCCTAGATCCAGTGCCAACAAAACTAGTAAAAAGTGCCATGGATGTTCGTGCAGTGCCTATTCTAAACATTATCAATAGTTCATTATTACATGGTACAGTACCTGAAGCACTAAAAGTGTCAGTCATTAAACTATTACTTAAAAAGTCAGACCTAGACCCACACATACTTAATAATTATAGGCCTATTTCAAATTTACCCTTTCTCCCTAAAATACTAGAAAAAGTAGTTGCCAATCAGCTTCAGTCACATCTTACGCATTACAATTTATTTGAGAAATTCCAGTCTGGTTTCCATACTGGTCATAGTACAGAAACAGCACTAACGCGGGTTGTAAATGACATTCTGATATCCTCTGATGAAGGAAACTCCACTGTAATTATGTTGTTAGACTTAAGTGCAGCATTTGACAGCATTGACCATTCTATTTTACTGCACAGGCTAGAAAATGATGTTGGGCTTATAGGCACCGTGCTCGCTTGGTTTAGTTCTTATTTATCAAATTGATTCCAATATGTACAGAAATGTGCTGACAGTACTACATCATTATACACAGAAGTTCAATATGGTGTCCCGCATGACTCAGTACTGGGACCTTTACTGTTTTCACTTTACATGCTTCCACTGGGATCTATCATTAGGAAACATAATGTTAATTTTCACTCGTATGCAGATGACACCCAGTTATACCTTTCATTTAGATCAAATGAAGTTTCTCCGATGTTGTCATTAATTAGTTGTGCTAGTGAATTAAAGGACTGGATGGATGAAAACTACTTGTCTTTAAACACAGATAAAACAGAGATGTTAATTGTTGGAGGGAATGACGTTGATCACAAAAATATTCTGTCATCGTTTAACTCAGTTGGAATCCCCATTAATTTTACTGAATCAGCCCGAAATCTCAGAATTCTCTTTGACTCTAGCATGTCATTTAAAACACATATTACAAAGTTGTCCAAATCATGTTTCTTCCATCTTAAAAATGTTAGGAAATTAAGGCGCTTTCTAAATAAACAGGATTCTGAGAAATTAATTCATGCATTTATTTCTAATAGGATTGACTACTGCAATGCGGTGTTCACTGGATGTTCAAACTGTTCTTTATACAGCCTCCAGTTAATCCAAAATGCTGCTGCAAGAATTATCACAAGAACAAGAAAATATGAACATATAACTCCAGTTCTTAAATCCTTACACTGGCTCCCGGTTAAGTTTAGGGCAGATTTCAAAATCCTCCATTTAACATATAAAGCATTAAATGGATAAAGTCCGGCTTACTTGTCTGAACTTATCATGACTTACAAACCAGAGCGCACATTAAGATCTCAAGATGCCGGTCTGCTTATGATTCCAAGGATTAATAAAATAACAGTGGGAGGTTGAGCTTTTAGTTACAGGGTCCCTAAACTGTGGAATGGTCTGCCTGCTACAATAAGAGATGCCCCTTCGGTCTCAGTTTTTAAATCCCGGCTGAAGACTCACTACTTCGGCTTAGCATATCCTGACTAGAGCTGCTGATTTACTGTACATACTGCATCTCTGTTGCCAGTCATTAGCACTAATACATAAGTAACATGATAGAGGGTGAGGGTTAGTATCAAATTATAGCTGTTTCTCTTCTTGGTACTCAAATGTGGCACTTGGTGCCACGAGTTGTTGTGTGCTTATGGTAAAGTCATCCCTGATGGAGAATTGCTGGAATCATGGGAAAAAGAGGTCCTTTCATCGGATTGGCTCCCCAGCACTGTTTCAGCTGTGGAATGGCCAAATGGGGGAGGCAGCTTAATGGCTGAGGTCTCCAGGACTATAAACAAATCCAAATCATATTATGTGATGTCATCCATTGTTAAATTCTGCTACGTACTTCTAAAATTTTTTATTTTTATACTGTATTGAGGATTTGTTCTGTGTATTGTATTGTATTGTATTGACACCCTTTCTTTTGACACCCACTGCACGCCCAACCTACCTGGAAAAGAGTCTCTCTTTAAACTGCCTTTCCCGAGGTTTCTTCCATTTTTTCCCTACTGGGGTTTTTTTGGGGAGTTGTTCCTTGTCTTCTTAGAGAGTCAAGGCTGGGGGGCTGTCAAGAGGCAGGGTCTGTTAAAGCCCATTGCAGCACTCCTTGTGTGATTTTGGGCTATACAAAAATAAATTGTATTGTATTATATCTGCATTTACAATGTACGTGCTACTAACCTTGCATCACCCATCGAGATCTCTTCTGTTTAATTTGGCGGAGAGACGCAGCATAGCTGTGAGCCTGCTGTTGCCCCATACAGACACGGAGATCGTACTTCAGTACGCTCTTGTGCGTGCTGTCTAGTTAGGGGAGGTCCCAAGAGAGTTTATAAACCTCACATTTTCTTGAATGAGTGCTGCATTATTAGGAATGTTTCTTGAACGAGCATCACTGAACGACATAAAAACTGCTTTTTCGACATATTCAAATGCAGCAGTTCACATACGTTTGCAACCTGACATTTTTCTTCTTTTTTTGCTCTGTCTTTCAAGAAAGTTGACAGTGTCGATGGCAAAATTCCGAATTCACTGGCAACACCTTTTTTCTTTTTGCCGCATTTGAGAGCTGCAAAAAATTAAAAGTTTTTTTTCTAATATGAACTGTTATTGTTTTCTTGTGTCTCCTGTTTCTATAGAAGGGTGACAATGAATTAAATTCCAATGGATGTTTTTCAAATGGTGACAAGCAATAAGCAAAAGGTATCACTGAAAACTGCAGGAAACAAAAAAGGCAAAAAAAAAAAAACAGTACGAGGCAAGTCCGAAAAAGAAAAAAAAAATTGCAGTGTTTCTGTTTGGGGATCGGTGTGTACAAATGGGCTTTGGCCTCAGAACTAACTGCTCTGCGGATGATTCATTCAGGCATTTCAAGATCTTTTGTGCACTTCGTTGTAATGAAAGTATCTACTGAATGTACTTCGCAGTAACAAGATTTCTATAGACTCGTGTCATATGGGGAAGCTGTTGGGACCATAAATATACTTCGTTGTAATGAACATTTCATTGTAAAGATATTCGTTGTAACAGAATTTTACCTATATATCGAAATATAAGACAGGACAAAGACAAACTAGACAGACAAACATGACATAGAGAGACTGGCTGATTACTTGCTATTTACAGTTCTAATTTATCTTAGCACAAATAAATAGTTTTACAATACCCTGATGTCTTATATCAGGGGTGCCCACAGTTTTTCGGCTTGCGAGCTACTTTTAAAATGACCAGGTCATAATGATCTATCTACATTAAAAATGGTATATATACTGAGTATACTTTATACATAAAATATATGTTGTCATACCTTGCATAACTGAATAACCTTTATGGCACAATAACAATTTAATACATTTATGGTCACTACAGTATTTGGATTTAATAATCTTCATGTGGGAAAAGGTTGATTCGCATAAATAAGTAGAGCCGAATAATGCAGTCAAGGAGATTTTGAATTCAGCCGAGTGAAAAATGACGGCTGTCCGATTTAACTGTGATTTTAGTTCCCTCTCCTTTCTCCTTCTCAGATCGCTTTTCGGAAGGAAGTCAATTTCATAGTTTTTATGAACAGTTCGAAAGTGCCTTTTCACATTTTCCTTCTTTGGAATAGCAATGATAGATTGACAGATCAGACAAACGCACTTCGATTGTGACATTGTGAGAAAAAAAAAACCTCTTCCAATTCCACTTCCAGCCCATACCCTCCCCAAACATTTTTTTTTAAATCCCTTCTTTAGTCGATATAAATTGGAAGGCTAAATAGATCACAGCCGGAGTTTTGCAGTAGCTCACACATTTGATCGTGTGTGCGGGATGACCAGTGTGTTAGAAGAAAAGTGATCTCAGACTGGCTGCCCTGTATGTCAATCAAGTGGCAAATGCCATAGGGCGGATATATGATAGACTAATATTAAAAAATTTTTTTTTTTGAATGCAACGCGATCTACCAGTCGATCGCGATGGACACAATGGGCACCCCTCTCTTATATTATGTGACATTGTTGCTTTTGTTGCTGCTCCAGTTTTAACTGGAGTATTCTTCTTGGAGTGCACTCTTTTTTTTAACCGCAATGATCCTTTGTTTGTGGTGTGTAGTGCCTTCCTCACTTAGGCCTTTTGCTGAGTTGCCTTTGACTTCATAGGCACAAGAGTTTAGATGCTGAAGTTCCCTTGTTGAAGTGATGGCTGCTATTCAGCTTCATACTGGCTCACTGTTTAGCTTGGCAAAATGAATCTCAGCTCTCAGGTTCACAAAAAGAAGTGTTTGTCCACAAGGAAGAACGGCTCATAGCTCTTTTTAAAATTTCAGAGACCAGGTTTCACGGGTTTTCAGTCATTTTAAAAAATTAGAGTAGAGTTTTCCCCTAGGGCAGAGTACCCCAGAGAGAGTGCCCCAAGATAGTCCCCAGGAAGTTCAGTGAGTGTCTCTGAATATAGTCAGATGGGATGAGTGTAACTAGTTTATGAAGGAAGGTGGAAAATCTTATGATTGGATTAAAGTCATTTCCAATTGCAAAATCAGTGTCTCCTCATAGGTGAGTTCTTCTGTCTATCAGACATGTCATGCATTGATTTGGAGTTCTTTATTCTTGGTCAAGTCCATTTCATGCCTTCTGGCTCAAGAAGTCTGCAAAGGGGGACCTCTGCAAAGATATCAGTTCAACTGTAATTTACATCATTGTTATCAGATGAATTCCAGGAAGTTCCTACTACAAACAGGAATTCAGTCACTTAGTAAAGAATGCAAGTTGGTGTTTTGTGCAGGTGGATATCTGTTAACTCAGCTGCCTTAAGATTTTTTTGTGCTACTAAAGCCCAGCAGAATTGACAATGTCCATTTTGTCAACGCTGTATAAGTGTTTGGTTGAATAAGTTATAAAAATTATTACATTTGCAAAGAAGCAACATTGGAGAAATGATTGTGTTTCCCAGAAAAAAATCTACCCATCTTAAATAAGTGTGGTTTAACATTAAAAAATGTTTGGTAAATATCATAGGAAAAGGCAAATAATTTGTAAAATGAAACTAGATATGTAGAAGGAAGTACAAAAGTGCAAAGCAAAATTGCTATTAACTACATTTGGAAGTGACATGAGAACAATTTAATAAATTCAGAGATGAATAAATTCAGAATTACGGTTATATTCTGAGTCACTAGAGTTAGTAACCTATTAGTATTTAGGATGAATTTTTAGGGAAAAAATCTACTTCAGAGTTAGATAAAATTTATAATATGTTTCTCAGACATTTAAGTGATAAAGTATTAAAATGTCTTTCATATGTGTTGGAATATAGATGTTTTTGCCTAGAGCCTGAAAGAAGTCATTAATAATTTCTATAGAGTAATCTGGGAAAGATATATCCTCTCCTGACTCATACTGACCAATTGCACTCATACACTATGTAATTTCTTGTAATTATTTGAGAGAATGATTAATAAAAGATTCATTTTTTTCTAGAAAAAATAAATTTATATTAAAATACTCAGAGTGAATTTAGATAAGATAATTTTTGGGTCTGATTAAAAAAAGTAATAAAGAGATAGTAGTAAACATTGAAAAAGCTTTTGATATGCTATGGAAAGATCGGTTATTACTTAAGATACATGAATTAGGACTAAAAAAAATGTTTATTGGCAGAAAAATTGTAAAAGTACATAATGAATATTATTCAGAAGCAATAAAGGAGAATGGTACACCACTGCACAGTGCCATCAGCCCAGTTCTTCTTTAACTTAATAATACAGTAAATGTTTTGCCTGAGTAATGTGAAATATGAATATATCATTATTTGCAGATAAGTGTTGTGTTTTGAAACAAGGAAGAAATGTTGATCTTTTAAAAAATGCATAGTTCAATATTACAAAGTCAAAAATAAATAAAATGATCCTGATTAATTTTATTCAAGTTTATCTATTTAAAAGGCCATTGATGTTACCATGTGCACTGAGTTTCTCATGATCACATTGCAGCAACCAGGCATCATCGTCATCAACAATAACAACTGCAGGAAGAAAAAAACCTCAAAATGGCAACAAACATGATACAAAACCAAGCACAAAATGGCAATATAATGAAATAATAAAAATATGGGTAAATATTAACAATAAAAGAAGTTCAACAACTAAGATCATGACAAGATTTAGTTCTGTGACAAGTCCTAAAATCCTTTCTTTCTCAAGGGTTGGACCTATTAAAATTTCAAGACAGGCAATTCAGAGTGCCCTATGGTTGTCCCAAGACTACTTACTTATTATCTGGAAGGAAGCTGCTGGGCTACCTGTGCTGTCTCTATTGCACGTCGGGATTCTTTCTCTCAGAAGTGAGATCTGTACTGCCACCTCTTTGACTATATTTATGTTGGTCTCCTGCTAGTTCTCCAGGTTCTAATGCTATTAATTAAATGAAGGATTTGCATGCATTGAAAGAGACTACTATCTGCTTATGCAGGCAAGAAGACATACTGTGTTGCCCTATCTGAAATTAATAACTACCACACACTTTCCTTATTCCACCCTTATGCCTCAGGGACATAACAGTTTCTTAACATGCACCTTCCAATCTCTTATCAGACTTGTAAAAGTTATTTTGCTTTAAAAGGGATATTTAAAAACTGATTTGCATTACAAAACTAGGTATCGCCTTTGAGACATTTGTTAATTATACTTCCTGTGTTTCTGCATTCTGAAAAAATGTATTTTGTGCCTTTTTGTGAATTTGTACTTTATTTTGGTTTCTACTTCACACCACTGGGCTCTTTGAGCTCATTTGGAGATACCCATGCAGGCAAGTACTCAATTAGTTTAAAGTGTTAGGAAAGTGCTGAGGCACACTCTAATGCAAACACACTGAAGTAAAGAACTAAGATTCTGACCAGGGGCCTCATGTATAACGGTGTGCGTAGAATTCACACTAAAATATGGCGTACAGACAAAAGTGGAAATGTGCGTATGCACAAAAAATTCAGATGCACAAAACCTTATATAAACCAGCTTCCATGTAGTTCTGCTCCATAAATCCTAGTCAGCGTGAAAAGTAACGCACTTACAAGCACCTGCTGCCCTACCCCATCTCCTCCCAGAATATGCAAATCAATATAAAAAGCCCCTTAAGTTCAGCGTTTTGTGAAAAGGCAATAGCAAAAGCACAGGGAAAAAAGAATTTCAGCAAATGCGAAGTGGAGGCAAGGAAAAATGTACTATTTGTTGGCTTAAGCAGTGGTACAGTGGTACCTCGGTATACGTCCTTAATCTGTTCCAGGTCCTTGGACTTATACCAAACAGGACGTATACCAAACAAATTTTTCCCATAAGAAACAATGGGAAAATGATGAATGCGTTCCCATGAAACAAAATCCTATTGTTATTGGAATATTATACATTGATGGGGTTGTATAAAATTTAAACACTGCTTAATACTAAAATATATGAATAAAAAAAGCAATTAGATGAAATAAATGAAAATTTAACTTCACTTTACTTTTTAATAACGTCTTTGTTTTTCACAATTGTAGATACTGTCGTTCTCGGCATACAGTATGCAACAGCCATGTCTCGGATACGCATGCCACCTTCGTACTTTTCAACAATCAATTCAAATTTACGTGAAAAAACACAAAATCACATTGTGACGATGCGGGTTTGCTGTATGCTCCTATCTGCTGTCGGGGAGCCCTTGAACCCTACACCGTCGGTAATGTTACCGATGAGCTTAGCAGTGAGGCACAACAAAGCATGGGGATGGTGAAAAAGTGCAAAGTGCTTTTATTAAAACAGTCAACAAAACAAGGTGTTCAAATTAAAGTGCAATGTCCAAAGTTCCAATAAATAAATCTATAAAATCAGAAGTGAAACATGGAGGTTAAAAACAACAGAAAAAAAGTCTTCTTAAAAACAATGAGGTTAAAATACAGCAGAGGGCTGTTCCACGAAGCGAGCTAACCTCAAAATCCAGGCTTATTTCGATAATCCCGGCTTAATTTCACCAAATTCGGTTCCACGAACGAGGCTAACCTGAAGCTCCGCTTAATTACCATGTCAACATATGCTCTTGGACAAGCCTGCTCCGTGGCAGGTTAGTTGTGAAGCTTAGCTTAGCTTGATGAATATGATTGGACAAGCCATGTGATGTCACAGCACGACATTCTGCGGGGCTGGGATTATTCTGCTGCTGTTCTCTCCCTCTTTCGCACACATCGACCCTCCAATAATAAAATTATTACAGATTACATGCAGGCGATTCTAATTACTTAGAAAGTATAAAATGACAAGGAGTGCATTGAAGGCTTTTACATGAATAACCATGGCGTGCCCATTTATTCATAATCCAGTTGATGAGGGAGCGAGGCTCATTCGTAGAGCTTTAAGGCAACAGGTTCCACAATTACTTCGGCCCAGGATAGATCCGTTGCATTTTGCGGATGATTATTTATACGAGCGCTATAGATTTAGTAGACACAGTATTGCATATTTGTGTCAGTTATTGGAACCTTACATTTCTAAAAACACACGTCGCTCTAAAGCCCTTACGGTTGCACAGTCTTTGTGTATCGCTTTGCGTTATTTTGCCAGTGGTTCATTTCTGTACAGTGTGGGGGATGCTGAACATTTAAGCAAAGCTACAGTGTGCCGTGAAATCAGGAAGGTTTGCGTTGCATTAAAGTCCTTTTTAAATATATTCATTACCTTTCCTGGCCACCGAGGAATTCTTGCCATTAAGGAAACTTTCTTTGGAATTAATGGTGCTTAATCTTTAAACATCTACTCATTTACAGCACATAAATCATTACCTGATAAGTAACTGAATTTAATTTGTCAGGCTTTCTTAACGTCATTGGAGCCATTGACTGTACACACGTGAGGATAAAGGCTCCAGCAGGTCCAACAGAGCCTGATTACATAAACCGCAAATCATATCACAGTATTAATGTACAGGTAAGTACTGATAATATCTCACATTTATATACAAGAGGTGAAAGTGTAGTCGTCTAACATTAGCAATGTATGTCATTACCATTTCCTAAAATGTTTCAGATGGTATGCACTGCTGAACATCTAATTTCAAACATTGTGGCAAAATGGCCAGGATCAGTACATGATACCAGAATTTTTCGCGAGTCTTCACTGGCTCAAAGCCTCAGACAAGGCAAGTCAACTAAAATTCACAAATATACTATAGTTTATTATACTACAGTCTAATGTGTCTACTTTCCATTATAGGAGTTTTTCCTGGTGTGCTGCTTGGTGACAGAGGATACCCATGTCTACCGTTTCTTCTCACACCATATACAGATCCTGCAACACAAGCAGAAAGACATTTCAACCATGCCCATTGTAAGACAAGGGCACGCATTGAAATGACATTTGGACAGTTAAAATCCAGGTTTAACTGCCTGCGGCATCTCAGAGTTACACCAGACAGAGCGTGTGACATTGTAGTAGCCTGTGCAGTTTTGCATAATGTGGCAATACTGTATTGTATTTAATCTTCACTTGCTGCCAGGACCTTTTCGTTCCACTTAATGTTGCTCCTGAAACCAAGCATTATTAATAATTATATTAATAATTACAATTATATATCACTTTTTATCCAAGATGAACCCATATAATTAACATGCTGTCCTGTTTATCAATGTGTTAAAATAACCTTAAAGTACCTTACAACTGGTAACAAAATGCATATGTAAATGGAAATTTTAATGACTATACATTTTGAAGGCTTGAAACTGTTCTCATTTAATTGTTAAATAGTTTGACATCCTTAACACAAAAGTTACTAAAATCATGTTCTTACGCATTTAACTTGTCAGCTATTTTCTGCCATGCAGCCTCACGAGCTTTGATAATACAGCTCGTGTTCCCCTTTCTAGTTATTATAGCTTTGTAGTCCTCATAGGCTTGTAATAATAATTCTTGCTCCGCCTGCGAAAAAAACGCAGCTCTTTCCTTAGTTTCCATTCTTACTTATCCAGCATCGATTAACAAGGCTGCCTTTTATATCGCGCGGACGCGCACAAGCCTCGCTTATCAAGCTTGGCTTGAATTAGCGGAGATTAAATACACCTGAATTTTGTTCGTGGAACTCAATGAGCCTGAAGTGAACTGTTAGGCTAACTCAAGCGAGGCTATTACAAATAATCCTCGATTTTATAAGCTCACTTCGTGGAACAGCCCTCAGGAAGCATTCTTTAAAAAAAAAAAACACACACACACACAAGAAGAATTCCGGTGCCTTTTTACCTGGCAGCGCCCCTGCTTCCCCCCTCTGGGCTTCTCAACAGGGGAGTCACCCTACTTGCAGCTGACCTTCACTCTGCCTACTTCAGCTGTTCAGTTCACCTCTCTGATCCCTGGCTCCGGTAGGCTCCTCCTGACAACGACTTGGGATCCACAGCGACCTCCTTCCAGTCAATCCCGCTCCATGATCATTCAGCGGGAGAGACCACTACTACTATTCCCCGGGTGTCGACCCAACACCCAGGCTCCCCGTTCAGCTGCAACGCGAGCCTGCCTCTGTGCGCGCACTCTCTCTCTCTCTCCTGCAACTTCCCGTCTGTCCGTCCTTTCTTTCTTTCTTTTTCCTCCCCTTCTAGCCGACTCGCGCTTCTATTTATCAAGAGGGCATGGCAGCTGAAATTAGCAGCCCCAGGAAAAATCAGGAATGCGGATGGTCTGTCACCTGTGCACTTAGGTGAGAAACACCCACATTGCGAATCGCCCTAAGAATCGCTTCAGCCACATAACCACCACGCCCCCTCACCAAGCCGCGAATGCGGTGATTATTTATTTTAAAACTGGCCTTTGACAGGAGCTGTGGACCCGCTATACCACACATGTGAAAATTCACAGAGAGTTATAACGCGGGTTGTTCACTGAATGCCAGCAACTGGCATTCGATGTTTAATTTACTAGATTACTGGGTTTTTCAAACCCCATTGTCACTAAAGGAGCACATTAAATGCTTCGTATTCTATCTTTCTTTTTCATAGACAGGAGCGTGTAGGCAGTGATAACCACACAGAATACATTATATTCATAATATTACTGCTGTCTGAACATTTTAGAATAGTATGATGTATACTTGATATCATTTTCATGATTAAATGAATTAAAGCATGTATTAAACATGGGGGCATGATGGCACAGTGGTAGCGATGAGTTGGTGCCGCGTCCAGGGATTATTCCTACCTTCCACTAGATGCTTACTGGGACAGGAGCCACCCTCGATGAAATAATTTATTGCAGCAGTACTGTTTTTGTCAAATATATCAACCCCCAATTCCTGTCCTTCTGTTTTCTTTCTCCACGTAACCAATCACCACAATATAACCTAATGTAATAAATGTCAAACCAGCTATAAGCTTAGAATACTGATTCTCCAAAACTTTTAAAGAACATTGAAAAATCTCTGTAATGCATGTTTAATTATTCCATCCATCTATCGATCCAGAGTGCGCAAGTTCCAACACAAAGCAGGAACAATCCCTGGACAGGACGCCAGCTCATCGCTACTGCTGTGCCACCCGGACCCCCACGTTTAATTAACAATATACATTATTTAAATTAAATTAATTTATCTGTAAAATGCAATATACATACTTTTATGGATTTCATCTTAAAATTGATATCAAGTATACATCCTAGTATTCTAACAACATACAGCTCCAAGAGGATAGCTCTTGGATATCTAAATTGACTTAGAAGCCACGCATCATCATCTGTAGATACATGCTCTCTTCTATTGAATTGAATTGAATTCCTTTATTGTCATTGTATGGTACAGTGAGATTCAATATGCAGATCCTTCATAAATTTGTTTTCCTATAAAATGATAAAATAACAATAATGATATGGTAAAAACAATGAAAAATATACATGTACATATTGTGAAGATATTACAGGTGTGTAGTGCAAGTTTACAGTGAGGTAATTGTAATTATAAGTACCAACAGTTCTACCGAGAGCACTTGATGGACTGATTGAGTATGTTTATAGCTCTTGGGATGAAGCTGTTTCTGAGCCTCAAGGTACATGCAGGAAAGGCTCTAAAGCATTTGCCGGACGGAAGAAGTTCAAATAGACTGTGTGCATGGCTGAGCGGAATCCATGCAGATGCTTGTGGCTTTCCTGATGCAGCATGTGCTATAAATGTCCAGGGCTGAAAGCTATATCCTGATAATCCTGTACACTTTCAACACAGCCCGCTGTAGATCCTTCCAATCAGCTGCTGTGGAGCTGTGATTCCAAAGTCAGATTCAATGGGTTAAAATACTCTTGAGTAGGGCGCTGAGAGTTGCAACGCTAATGCAGCTGTGGTATTTGGAATAGCTTGGCCATTCCATGCAGGTGCCTTAAATTTATAAACAATATGTGGTTAATTTCAGTGTATGTGATAAAGCCCACATCATGGATGTAAATCTAAAAAAGATAGGGAAACCACACAGGAACAGTAACACTGCTTTGACGCTGTGTGTCGCTAGTTTGCAAAACCGAGCAGAAACGTGGGTACGCAAGTTGCAGGGCAGGGGTGCTGCCGTGACAATATGTGTGG
>JANRMT010028174.1:86299380-86376073 GCA_026402145.1 Polypterus bichir lapradei
AGGTGACGATTTCAGTAGTGGACACTTTGATGTTTAGAAATGTTTAAACTCTCAAAAGCTGGATGTGAAGTTATCAATGAAACTGGTTGTATACTTACAACGCTTGACAGATGCCGAATGTCTCTTCAACACAAGTCCTACAAATACTGTCGTAATTGAAACAAACCATGAAACTCAAACCGATTATGACAGCAGCAATCCAAGCTGTGAGATTTGAAACAAGATTGCTGTTCACATGGCCAACTGTATGTTGCATGCTCAAGAGTAAGCTCAGCGCACAGCTACAGCTTGGTCATATTACAACTGGAGGGCCGAACTGACAATGTGGCATACAAAGAGATCCTTAACAAATAATTATTGGTATATTTTCCCTCAGTTTTAAAAAGGTTTAATTGTCTTCTTAATAAAAATTTTAAGGCAGTACTTCGCCGCTGCGAAGCGCGGGTATTTTGCTAGTAATAGAATAAAAGAAAAACATACAATTAACATGAATAACATAAATAGAAATAAAATAAATGAACATAAATAAAATAAATAATAAACAGAAGTAATGTTACATAATCACAATGAGGAAACCATCAGTATTACTGAAGGTCACAGAATGCAAGTGCATAGAAATGAGTCTTTAATCTTGTTTTGAACAGTTCAATTGTAGATGACTCCTTTATGTAATGAGGTAAAGAGTTCCACAGGCGAGGAGCAGCTGTCTTCCCTACCATAAACACAGGCTTGTATACAATTTGTTTATTTTAGAAAAGAAAAAAAAAAGAATTTCATTTTGAAAACCAATTTACCCACTATTTTATGTATTTCTTACTTATTCTTTGTAATGTTTCAGACTGTATGTTTTCTGCATGTTACTTTTTGTGCTTTATCTTTGGCCATCTTGTTTCAGTACTGTGGTAACTTATAATCATTAGGAATTATTTAAAATAGGAATCTACTCACTCCGACTGCAGAGGTTCAGCTGAATGAAGCAAGATCTTGCAAAGTTGAGCGAGGGCCCTCATTTTAAACTTTTTTTGCCTCAGGCTACTGTTTAGGATGTTTTTCATGTTTTCATCATATACTATTTAGGTTTCTTTCATGTTACGTGTCATTGAATACAGAGTGATATGCTTTTCAAACACATTTGTGGTGATAAATTGACCCAAAGCACATAGGTAACGGAACTGACAGGTAGCAAAGTCATGGAAAAAAATTAAAGGTCTAAATCTTCATTGAAGTTAATTTTAGATTTTACTAAGACTAAAGAGAACAGGAAAGAGTGGCAAAAAGTAAAGAGATTCAGACTCTCGGGATTCTGGAAATTGTCTCCCAACATCCTGTAGGTAGAACATGGTGACAAAACATGCCATGTTACTTCTGTGTCAAGTGAGTGGCAGCAAACATAGCAGTGGTAAAGAAGATGGCAGCAGCCATGCAAGGATTAACACAAACTGTTGACAATCATATCTGACTAGAAAACAAAATGGTGTTGCCAGAACAGTGATAAAAAATGGATCAACAAACAGAATGACACAGCTGACATGTCAAGTTCCTAGTGATACAAAGAAAAGTTACATTCATGACATATATTTCTTTACATCAAGTAAGCCCTGAGTGAGCTGGCAGTACACCCAGGGTTAGATTTTTCGCCATCATCCTCTTACTCTGATTCTAACATTGAAATAAAAAAGTTTTGTGAATACGAATAATGTTTTGTGATCGCATTCCTATGAATAGCCACTAGGCATTCCAAGCAGATCTTAAAGTGTCTTGAAAAAGTATAATGTAACCAGGCCATTACGCAGTGTAATTTCAAACTCAGTCATCACCATACTGGAGTTATAGGTTATTAAAAATTTGTTGGCAGGGGATCTGTACTATTTTCTGAACAATTTACTGTTTCTTACAGAATTTACTGACCAAAGTTAGAAAATATGCAGACAGGGAGATGTAGCTGAATGGTCTTTTTTCCAGAGTATCAGAAAAAATATGCCTGTTATTATAATAATTTTTTCACATTTATATAGCGCTTTTCCTACTATTCAAAGCACTTTTCATACTGAGTGGGGGGTCACTTCAGCCACCTCTACTGTATAGCATCCACATGATTGATCCAATGGCAGCTATTTTTTTGGGATCCACATTCAGACCATAGGGCAAGCACCCCCTGCTGGCCTCACCAACACCTTTTCAGGCAGCAACCTAAGCTTTTCCTAGATGGTCTCCCATTCAAATACTGTCCGGATCCAAACACGCTTAGCTTGTTGGATAAGCTCTTCTGAAGTGCATGTGGTATGGCCGTTGGCTAGTAGTTAGTAGTGTCAGTGACCCTGCCTTTATTTATTCAT
This sequence comes from Polypterus bichir lapradei, assembly GCA_026402145.1. Classification (NCBI taxonomy): domain Eukaryota; kingdom Metazoa; phylum Chordata; class Cladistia; order Polypteriformes; family Polypteridae; genus Polypterus; species Polypterus bichir. The sequence goes on from JANRMT010028174.1 coordinate 86,301,717, forward strand.
TATATTTAATAATCAGATATATAAATCTTTGAATGCAAAAGCCTGGTACCATTACGTGTGTAAAGCATCACACCCTAAACATTCTGTGAATTTTGTATGCTCACCTCTCGTTCTTTAGTTAGTTTTGCCTAAGTAGTGGTGTCTGATTGATTAGCATTTCCCAGTATGGGTGCTTCTGAGTATGTATGCTGTGTGATGCTCTTGGCATTCCATTCATGTGTGCTTTGTTCCTTGCAGAGATGCTGTTGGAACAGACTTTAGCTACCTACAATCACAGACTGCATAACGGGGTAAAGGAAATGGATGGATTCATGAGTAGGATGGCTATGCAGTCACTTCACTCACTTGTCAAACTGACCAATGTAATCAAGGTGAAGTGCTGTGCAAACCTAAGATTTACATAAGTAACTTTTATTTTAATATTCAGAAGGGCATCTGTGTTGCTAAGGTCAGGTTTCTTTTCTGACTATCAAAAAAATTCTTATACTGTATATATTATGTCATGGATAACACCAGGTGATACAAGGGAAAAAAATTGATAATGTAAGTTTGATGTGTATTATATATTTCTGGGCTGTGATGGTTATAAAAATTCTCTCCATAAAATGCACTATGTATGTAGTTCAATTTATATTGGTGTTAAACTTGTGAATGCAATGCCAGCTCCATATTTAAATCTACAAAGATCATTTGCAGTGGGAGTGCTGCCATTAATGCTAATTGCTGCTTTTTTGATTTCATCCTGAATTACAGTAATGTTAATCTCAGTTTTTTATGCAAATTACGTAAATTCATAGTCAAGTGCTTTTTCAGTATCTTAATTACTATGATCTAATTTTATAACTACTGCCTTAAATTTGATTATTTAATGGCAAGCAGCTTTACAGTAGTGAAGTGCACTAATGGAAAAAGAAACAAAATCACTACCAATGACTTTATACATCTATTCTTTACTTTTATATAACTGTAAACTACAGTATAATGTGCAGTACAAAAATACCATGGTCAGAGGTATAGGAGAGATATCACAAGAATTTGACAGATTTTGAAGTAATGAAGTAAAACACATCCTGTTTATAAATTTTGATCATCTTGAAAGTATGTTTTTGTTCAATTTGTGTTACTGCTTCACAATTCCAAGGTTTAAACTCAAGACTCGAGCACTGAATGTGTGGAGTTTAATGTTCCCGATATGTGTGTGCAAGCATTCTCTGCTATGCTCTGAAGAATTCCAATTTTATTTTTAAGGTTTATTGAAACTGAACTATCCTAGTGTGACTGAGTTCCAGGCTCACACTGGAAAATCTCTGTCCCTTTGACCCTAAACTGGATTAAGCAGATCATTGCATGAATGGTGTGAAATATCACCCTGACTTAGGACTAAGATAAATACAAATACTGTATAGTGCAATCAGCTTAAACATGGAAAAAGCTTTATTTGTGTTACAGAACAATAAGTGGATAATATTTGTACTAGCCCTACATCAAGCCTTTAAAGCCCATATAATAAAGTGTGAAAAAAAAGATTGTAACTGGACCTTAACAGAGGTTTGGCTTGTGTTACATACAGTAGAAAAAAGTGGCTAATGCTGCATTATAGCAAGCCTATAAACAGTGTATTCTAAAGTGGTATCAAAAATAAAATTGAGAGATTTCTTGTTGAGAAACAAATAAAGTAAAAAAAATTGGTTCATGAAAAAAATAACAGAAATAAGTTAAAAGAAATTAGGAATTTAGGTAAAAACGAAATCCATGTGCTTTGGAGGAAATATGAACAAAAAAATTCAAAATTTACTATGAAAGAACTCTGCTTAGTGGTGCAAACACACCAAACAGACAGGTATTTTGTAGTAAAAGAAAAAAAAGAAGGGGCGACATTTAATTAAAGGCAAAACAAAGAAAAGGCAATGGCTATTAAGAAACTTGGTTGGTGTCAAATAAAAACATACTGAACACAAAAGTTTGGTTATTGGGTGTCTGGAAAAAACCTAAATGTCTTAAACTTAGTGTATTTTTAAGCCACACAATTTTTGCTGTTGAACTTATTGCATTCTGTTAAAGGGGGTTGCAAGGAATAGAGAGCCTATCCTAGCAGCATTGGGTGCAAGGGAGGAAATAATCCTGGATGTGGCAGCAATCCATTACATAGTTCATTCATACATACACCCAACACTTGCACTCAGAAATTGAACATTTAGAGCTGCTAGTTAATCTAACCTGCATGTTATTGGGGATATTTGGGGAAAAACCAATGCAAAACAGCCAGAACAACACAAGGACAATGACAGGCTGAGGATGCAGAATGTATGGACTTGTAACAGCCGATGGTTCGAAGCTGTCCTATTAATTTGAAAGCAAAATAACATGGTAGTCCTGTGATCACAGAGCTTATTGCTAAGAAGTCATTTGTTCGGCATGATTGTATGCAATATTATTTTCTTTAATACTATAAAATAAATAAAAATATTAAATAAATAAAATGGTCAGAAATACCATATATTTTTCCAAACTGAAATCAAGTTGAGCTTTGAATGTATCTGATTCTGAGTTTTGGGTTCTTTTGTTGAAGAAACATTTCTATGAAATTTCCCCTTAACAAGTTTCCATCTCCTTCCCAGTGTTCATGTTGAAGAACTCATTTTAGAATTCCCTTCATAATTTTAAACAACTCAATCATGTCACCTCTTAGAACTCACACAAATGTAAATCTCTCAAATACATTACTCATTCCTGACACACTTGATGCACAAAGTCCCGGGCAATATGCATGCCTTGGGATAGGGAAACCTCTCTTTGCATTTTACACTTTTATCACAGCTTTTGTGATTTTTGTTGACAATTTATGACCCAGAAATGTCAAAGTGACTATTTCAGCTGTGGAATTTTATTAATATTCCTGAATCACACAGCACATGCTATAATAGAGCACTTGAAATATTTAGAGAAATATCTAGCTGTATTTAAAAAGATAGTGTTTTTTTTTCTAAAATGGTTGGTAGTTTTGCATAAGAAGAAAATTTGAAGTATACCACTAGCATTTATTAAAATGTTTTAGTATATAAATATATTGTAACAAAGTCTGTTTTTTATAATCAAAAACTATAGCCTGCAATAGTCATGTTTACCATATTCTCATCTGCCAAATAAAATAAGTATTATGGTATTGTTTTGTCTGTTAAATTATGTTTGTTTAATCATTTGTTCTTTACCAGGTCAAATATAGTCATTATGTAAAAATTCATGAATTGAAAAGTGTGTTTTTTGAGGCACTGTAGTGTAACTTTATACATGTATGTTTCATGCTATACTTCATTCTTTATTTTCTTATTCCTTCATTATAGTCATTACAGTTGTTTCATGCACAATTGTCTCATACACCTGCATGCCACACCTTGATAGTTAGTCCAGTTTTGAAATGTATCTATCGATCATCACAGAAGACCTGACATGAAGAAAGCAGTGACCTGTTGGTGGATGTTTCAATTTCTGGATAGGCTGTATAAATGCAAAGCACAGTGGGAGGTGTAAAAGGAGACACAACAATGTGAAAGGGTGGGACACCACCTTGCTGACCTTGTATAATTTAAGGTTTGCATAAAACAAAAAAAAAAACACACACACATGATAATTTTTAGACTCGAGTTCAAAATAGAACTAACTCCAAGATGGCCAAACTGCTGGTCATGTGGTTTCCAAGCAAGAAGGGGCGGGTCCAGGAGGGAGGACAACAAAGTGACGTCAGAGGTGAAATGTCTTCAGTTCTGCAGAGGGAAGAAGAACGAAGGCATTTGCAAATGGTGCCAACCCCTGGTTTGGTGAGTAACTACCATCACCAGAGCACTTAGCACTAGAATTACCAGAGCCTACGAAAAAACTCGTAGATCCGTCCCACATTAAATCGCTACTTAAATCCGTCCACACCTCTCCCAGCGTCTTTTGTCCTGTTAATGTGCAGATTAAGAGCAGCAAGCAGCCGGCTATTCCATCCCCCACCGTCGCAGAACATGAACGAACTTCTCCCAGCTCATGCCTTGATTGATTCATCTGGGTGTGAAGTGGAGTTTTAGAGTGGAAATAATAGATTGTTTTTGGAACACACGCATTTCATGTGTGTTCCGTTTCTACAGTAATCTGTATACACACATTGTTAAAACAGAAACTTTTTCATATTTTAGTAATAAATGTTACAAAATGTAGGTATAAATTATAGAATATATGAAGCCTGATTTCCAAAGATCAAATAAACACTATCACAAAAGGTGCAAGAATGATACAACATCTCCCGTGAGTAGTGGTAAGATATGCTGTCACAGCCTTCCTGCTGTGCCTCAGAGACCTGAGTTCAATTCCCAGCTGAGGAGAAAGAGTTGTTTTTTTATTTTTAACCTCAAACGGACATAAAATTTACAAATTGGTATGCACTGTCAATTAATGAGATCGTTATATTTTCATGTAGGATGCTCCTTTTAAAATATTTTTTAACAACTGAGACTGCAATTAACATGAACAAGTGACCTTATAACTGTTATTTTTAAGATCCATAACACTCAGACAAACAGAGCACTGCGTAATAGAGAGACAGACAAACAGGCAGAGAAGTTACTAAATAAACAGGGAAGGCACATGTACTGAAAGAAAAAAAAAGATCAACATGTGCGTTGTTCCTGCAGCACTGCATAAGCTCACAAGCTCTAACCCCTCCCCCTCTCCCCCGATCTGACTATAAGTAACGCTTGCGCTGTTACTTTGAGTTAGATCAGAAGAGGCACGCAAACAGGCAGGCAGGCGGGGGGCGGGGTTAGAGCGTACAAGAACCGTCTTTCCTGCATTACGATGTGTGTACCTGTTGCAATGTGCACACTTTTCTATATGCTGTGGTTTCTATTACATTGAAAGGGCACTTGACACTGTCACAGCTTACTTTCCTGGGGAAGTGGCTGTCTTGGAACAGAAGCTTGTCGATGTTGCATCCTCCTTTTTTGAGTTTTATTTTCTCAATGATGATCACGCTCTAACCCCCTGCCCGCCCGCGCCTATTTTTCATTTAGTAGTGCTTTCTCTGTCTGTCTATTATACTATGAACTCCGTCTATCTATATAGTAATAACAGTAATTTTATTATTATATAGCAGCTTCCCTGTCTGCCTATCATATAATGCCTTTCCTTCTTATCTATCTACGTATATAACTATTCCCATAGCTGTTTTTTGATATATCTATTATACAGTACTTTCCCTGTTTATTTAGTGACTTCTCTGCCTGTTTGTTTGTCTCTCTATTACGCAGTGCTCTGTATGTCTGTGTGTTATGGATCTTAAAAATAACAGTTATAAGGACACTTGTTCATGTTAATTGCAGTCTCAGTTGTCAAAAAATATTTTAAAAGGAGCATCCCACATGAAAATATAATGATCCCATTAACTGACAGTGCATACCAATTTATAAATTTTATGTCCGTTTGAGGTTAAAAAGAAAAAAATAGTAACCGTTTCTCCCCAACGGGGAATCGAACTCAGGTCTCTGAGGCATGGTAGACGTACTACGACAGCAAATCTTAACGCTACACCACAGATTGAACCTTTTGTGAAAGTGTTTATTTGATCTTTGGAAATCAGCCCTCACATATTCTATAGTTTATGCCTACATTTTGTAACATTTATTACTAAAATATGAAAAAGTTTCTATTTTAACAATGTGTTTACACGGATTACTGTAGAAATGGAACACACATGAAATGCATGTGTTCCAAATAACGATCTATTATTTCCACTCTAAAACTCCACTTCACTCCCAGATAATCAATCAAGGCATGAGCTGTGAGAAGTTTGTGCATGTTCTGCGATTGTGGGGGATGGAATAGCCAGCTGCTCTTAATCTGCACATTAACAGGACAAAAGACGCTGGGAGAGGTGTGGACGGATTTAAGTAGCGATTTAAGGTGGGTTTTTTCGTAGGCTCTGGTAATTCTAGTGTTAAGCTGTCACCCAAATGCACGCAGATGACTGAGGGTTTTTATTATATTTCTAATGCTCCACTGGCTAAAGAAGATTCTGTTGTAGAACTTCTGTAGGAAGGGTGTATATCTGTCATTAGAACTATACATTTGTTTGTATATACAACATTGACAAATAAACACATGCATCTAATATTCTTCAGATGTTTAAAACATTCTGTCTGTTGAAACTGGCAGGTATGTAATAAAAAAAATGTTTATAAATGGACCAGGTGCTTCAAGTGGGCTGGTAGTCACTGGTGCAGTACAGGCACCTCTATTTAAAATATGTTAGTGATTAAATACTTTGAATACCACTGTAAGGCGGTGACCAGGACCCAAATTTAACAAGAGTATCAGAATTGCTCCCAGGAACTTCACTAAAAGTCACACAAGAATAAGAATTTATCCTACATCAGAGTAGGACAAGAAAAGTATTTATAAAGTGTCTACACCCAATGGAATGGAAAGTCAAAGATATAAACACTGAATGAGAGTAAAGCAAAAAATGGGTATGTTTATTTAACAATGAATGCTCCAAGGATTGTTCCCGCCTTGTGCCCTATACTTGCCAAGAAAGGTTTCAACTTTCCTACGACCATGCTCTTGATAATGTGGATTCAGAATAGATGGATGGATTCTTAAACCTTCCTGAGTTTGTTTAAAATGTAACAAGAATTTTCATGGGTTTTGTGAAATGCAGAGTTCAGCTCTACAAGTTATTTTGTTGGCTACTACAGCACAGTTTGCATCGATGTGTGTTGATACTGTGATAATGGACTGAAAATGGGGGAACCATTTATAAAAATGTCTGTCTTTTCTAAATAGCTCATGGAATATTTTTGTTAAATTAAAACTGAAAGTCTACAATTCAGTCACATCTTGATTGCTTTGTTTCAAATCCATTGTGGTGGTGTACAGAACCAAAATTATGAAAATTGTGTCATTGTTTAAATACTTATGGATCTGACTGTATATATTCTTAAACACCCTGGAGGCAATGATCTTTATAAAATACAATACAATTTATTTTTGTATAGCCCAAAATCACACAAGAAGTGCCACAATGGGCTTGCTTCTTGACAGCCCTCCAGCCTTGACTCTCTAAGAAGACAAGGAAAAAAATGGAAGAAACCTTGGGAAAGGCAGTTCAAAAAGAGACCCCTTTCCAGGTAGGTTGGGCGTGCAGCGGGTGTCATGAATTGCAAACTTGCTTTAACATTACATGTAGAGTGGTAGGGAAATTTAAGAATCTGCACATTACCTCATGAGTTGTAAGAGCATTTAAAGTTTGGTGCAAAATTTGAGAAATGGTTGTTGGTCATCTTACTTTTCTTTTACCTCTTCATCTTTTTCAACTTCTTTCTTCAACAACATTCTTTCTTGGGTTGATGTGCTTGATCAACCTTCTACAAACACCTCATTCCTACACCTCCTCACCAATCAAGACCTTTCCTCCAGATCTTCCTTTACTTTAACCAACAACCTCTGATTTGGCTTCCCTTGCTTTCTTTTTTCTCTGTACTTCCATTCCTATCGCCCTTTTGCCCACATATTTGGACATACCCAAATCATCGATAGTGCAAAGCTGCATTTTCCCTGTGGCCAAATGTAACCTTATTACCACTTTGCTTAGTTTCTCTATATAGATTGATTGTTCACATAATATACAATATTTGTTGTGAATGTTATTCTCTCCCTATCAGATCAATATCTCATTACGAGTTTATTGTTGTCCAGCATTCCTAAACATTTAGCCTTTCATTAGATATGACTGTTACATATCTCTAGATATCTCTAAATGAACAACATTTTTGGGCATCTTGGGGCATGATAGGACAGCTTGGACCAAATTTGTATCACTCTGATGAATTTCAGCCAGGTTAGGAGTGTTTTCCTACTTTAAGATACTTCATAAATACAGTGTGGAAGTTCAGCCCCCGACCACAGACAGACAGACACCAGATATCCAAAAACACACACATTTATTTTTCCTCTTGCCTTTATAGCACCACACAATGCCTTAAACAGCCACAATTACTCAGTCCCTTCTTTCCTTTCAACTCTTCTCTTCAGCCGTCCTCACTCCTCCACTCGCAAGCTCTGTCCTCTGCCTCCCAACTCCGGCTCCACTAATTAGAACATTAGAACACTCTAGATGAGAACAGGCCATTCAGCCCAACAAAGCTCGCCAGTCCTATCCACTTATTTCTTCCAAGAAAGCATCAAGTCGAGTTTTGAAAGTCCCTAACGTCTTACTGTCTACCACACTACTTGGTAGCTTATTCCAAGTGTCTGTTGTTCTTTGTGTAAAGAAAAACTTCCTAATGTTTGTGCGAAATTTACCCTTAACAAGTTTCCAATTGTGTCCCCGTGTTCTTGATGAACTCATTTTAAAATAACAGTCTCGATCCACTGTACTAATTCCTTTCAGAATTTTAAACACTTCAATCATGTCACCTCTTAATCTTCTTTTGCTTAAACTGTAAAGGCTCAGCTCATTTAAACTTTCCTCATGATTCAACTCCTGTAGCCCTGGAATCAGCCTAGTCGCTCTTCTCTGGACCTTTTCTAGCGCTGCTATGTCCTTTTTGTAGCCTGGAGACCAAAACTGCAAACAGTACTCAAGATGAGGCCTCACCAGTGCATTATAAAGGTTGAGCATAACCTCCTTGGACTTGTACTCCACACATCGTGCTATATATCCTAACATTCTGTTAGCCTTCTTAATGGCTTCTGAACACTGTCAGGAAGTCGATTGCTTAGAGTCCACTATGACTCCTAAATGTACTCTCGATTTTCATACCCGCCCATTGTGTATTCAAACCTAACATTTTTACTTCCCATGTGTAAAACTTTACATTTACTGACATTAAATTTCATCAGCCACAAATCTGCCCAATTCTGTATTCTATCCAAGTCCTTCTTTAATGATATAACGGATTCCAAATTATCTGCTAGTCCACCTATCTTGGTATCATCTGCAAACTTAACCAGCTTGTTACTTATATTCCTATCTAAATCATTTATATATATTAAAAATAGCAGTGGCCCTAGCACTGACCCCTGTGGAACACCACTCTTAACATCGGCCAGTTCTGATGGGGTTCCTCACACCATCACCCTCTGCTTCCTGTGTCTGAGACAATTCTGTACCCATCTAAAAACATCACCCTGAATTCCCACTTCTTTTAATTTGATGCCCAACCTCTCATGTGGCACCTTATCAAATGCTTTCTGAAAGTCCAGATAAATAATATCATAAGCTCCATTTTGATCGTATCCTTTTGTTGCCTCATCATAGAATTCCAGCATGTTAGTAAAACACAACCTCTCTCTTCTAAACCCATGCTGACTGTTCAGAATAACTCCTGTCCTTGCCAGGTGTTTCTCAACCTTATCCTTAATAATTCCTTCCATTAATTTTCCTGTGATGCATGGTAAGCTTACTGGCCTATAGTTGCTTGGATCTGCCCTGTCACCCTTTTTATATAATGGGATGATATTTGCCATTTTCCAGTCCTTCGGAATCTCTCCAGTGCGCAGTGACTTCCTAAAAATATGTGTCAAGGGTTTTTATATGTACTCACTAGCCTCCTTAAGAACACGAGGATAAATATTATCTGGCCCTGGTGATCTTATTTAATCTGAGCAGCACTTCTCCCTCTATAATTTTCAAATACCTCAGTACCTCCTTAGTAGTCGTGTTTACCTCTGGGAGGTTGTCTACTTGCTCACTTGTAAACACCTCAGAAAAATGTAAGTTTAGGGCATCCGCTATTTCACTGTCTGTATCTTTTAATTCCCCTTTACTATTCCTGATGCACTTGACCTCCTCCTGGACTGTTCTTTTACTACTAAAATACTGAAAGTATCTCTTAGGGTCTTGTTTCGCCTTATCTGCTATATTCCTCTCCAACTGTCTTTTAGCCTCCCTGATATCCTTGTTAATGGTTGCCCTCATGTTCTCATACGTTGTACGATTCACTTTGCAGTCATTAGTCTTATATGCCTTATAAATCAGTTTTTTCCTTTGCAACTTCTTTTTTAAATCTTTATTAATCCATCGTGGAGTTTTTTTAGTTTCCTATTAATTCCAAATTTAGGTATGTCTCTGTCCTGCATTACATGCAAAACATTTTTAAACCCGTTCCACTGCTCCTCGACTGTCTCCACACTTAAAAGCTTATCCCAGTCTATCCTTAGACTTTGTCGCATCTGCTCAAAATTAGCCCTACCAAAGTTCAACTTCATAATTTTAGTCTTTGCATCTGCACTCTTACAAAATACTGAGAATTGTATTACATTATGGTCACTTGACCCTAGTGGTTCAATCACCTCTACACCCTCAGTTCTATCCTGATTATTACAAAATACTAAATCCAGACAGGCTTCACCTGGTGTTGGTGCTTTAACATGCTGTGTTAAAAAACAGTCACTGATTACTTCTAAAAACTCTTGTGCTCCTCCATCTGCAAGGTTTTCCCAGTTAATATTTGGATAATTAAAGTCCCCCATTATTATAATATCTCCCTTTAAACTTGCCTTTTTGATATTACTAAAAAGATGTGTATTGAAATTACTGTCTGAATTGGGTGGTCTATAACACACTCCTAAAATAAGACCTGTTTCCCTAATATTTTCCAAGCAAAACCACATGTCCTCACTAAGATGGGGCTCATCATCCAACTGAAGAGGTCTTACATTTAAACCTTGTTTGGCATAAACAGCAACCCCACCTACTTTTCTGTTCTGTCTATCCTTCCTGAATAATGTGTATCCCTCTATGTTACACTCATCCTCATCTTTGTTATTTAGCCAGGTTTCCGTTACTGCTATAATATCATAATTATGCACTGCTACATACAATTCCAACTCACTTACCTTATTTTTGATACTTCTAGCATTAAGGCAAGCTATTTTTATTGTGTTAATCCTTCTTAATTTAAATGTTTGCTTAGAATTTACATTACTATGCATTTTTATTTCTACACCATTGTTTGTTCTTCCATGTATAGATTTAAACCTGGCCTGTCCTAAACTCCCTGCCCCTCCCATTTCCTAGTTTAAACAATCCTCAACTAGCCTACACATACGCCTCCCCAATACATTGGTGCCCCTCCAGTTCAGATGTAACCCGTCACGGCGGAACAGGTCCCATCTGTCCCAAAAGGAGTCCCAATGCCCCATAAACCTATACCCTTCTACCATGCACCAAGATTTGAGCCACGCGTTAAGCCTTCAAATCTCCTCAGTCTTACCTGGACTGGCATGTGGCACAGGCAGAACTTCGGAGGAGACTACCTTGTCAGTTCTGCTCCTCGGCTTAGCACCTAACTCTTTGAATTTGGATCGCAGAACTGACAGACTACCCTTATGTATGTCATTTGTTCCAACATGGACAATGACAACTGGATCCACCCCCACTTTGGTCAAGAGCCTATCCACCCTTCCAGGGAGGTCTCCCACCTGTGCTCCTGGAAGGCAACACACCGTGCGAGACTCTCTCTCTCTCTCTCTCTGGAACACACCTGTGCTTCAATCCCCCTAATGATGAAGTGAGGCGGACCATTTTATAATGCCTTGGATGTGTTCTAGGTGCTTCATGACGATCTTCTGGTGACACTTCCTGGTGTGGCGGAAGTGCTGCAGTCCAATGCTCTATAATCATCCTCCGGGTGCCCCCTGGCGGCGGCCATGGGCTCCAACAGGGTTGAGGTTCTAAGCTCCGATCCCGTGGCCCCGATGCAGACCAGGGTGGCTGCCCTCTCGTGGCCCGGAGGAGATATTGTCCCTCTCCCGGTCCTTCCTCCTTCTAGGTGTCCCAGCTGGGCAGGATCTCCAGTTGTCCGCCACAACAGGTACAGGTATCTGTAATGTATCCATAGAAACAGTGGAAAACAACCAGAAAAAATGAAAAAAAAGTACAAAAATATTCCAAATATTGCAAGAAATGTCATGAAATGACTGAAGAAGCTGACAGTGTAGGACAGGCTGGCATTATCCTTTGTTGACTTCACTGGCCTGGTTCTTAACTTAAAAAGCCAGGGCCAGACACTTTTAATGTCAGCTAAAAAGTTTTCATGACGGGGTCCCTCTTCAGAATGCAACCTCTGCGCCTTATCTGATAAGATGACCAATCACAGATCAAGTAACATTGCAGTAGCATCTTTTAGAAGCACCTTATGGACACCCAAGTTTGAAAAAAAAAGCCATAATTCAATGAGTGACAACCTTGATAGAAAGAGCTTTGCACCAATTGTCAATCAACAGGATGGGCTTATGTGCACCCAAGAAACCAATAGCAAGATGTCCAATCTTGTCTTAAAAAAACAAGTTCACAACCCAACTCATAGATTCCTCAGTCAGCTCACTGCTCTCAACCTGGCCCCCACAGCCTATAGGACTTTGCCATAACAAGGGTTAGAGCAATCCCTTCTATTCCTAAGGGTAACTGGTGCTGGAATTCAAAAATAGAAAATCATCCTTAAAGAAGTTGGAGGAGGGGTGCCATTAGTCCAAATATGGCTAAGGTAGCAAGTGCCTGAGTAGAGGGCATATGAAGACCAAGCATTCATCTTGCTGAAATAAGCAATCACCATTTCCCTAGAAGACATGATTTTGCTAGCATAAAGAGGAATGACGTAGCGTGTTTAAACCTTTCAGAAAAAAGTGCAGTACCATCCACAATCAGAAGGTGCAACCAAGGCGAAGAAGGAGACAAGCTCATAAAACAAAGAAAAAGAAAGAAAATCTGCTGAAGATGAGTCTGGAAAAAGCCAACTAGGAAAGGAACAAAGCAGAAATGTCTGACCTCCTCACTGATGCTGGGCCAGTAGAGGTGAAGCTTGATTTGCTCCAGTGTTTTGATCTCTAGGTGGGTGCCCAGGATGTGGGTATTTGCCAGCTCATAGGTCAGCCAGTGGTATGGCAGCGGGACCAGTATGAGGCTCCACACTTCTCCCTGGTGCTCTATGACCTGGTATAGAAGATTTTTAATAAAGGCAGCCCTGATGGTATGGAGTCTGATGTCCACTGAAATTATCACATTGTGGGCATATATGGTGAGTCATTGTTCCATTGCTCTCTGTGAAATAGGCTGGGAAGACTATGGAATCTTGACTGTATCAAATTGAGGGGGTCATCAGAGGCAAAGCTCACAGTGTCTGGCTCAGGGTCCATGGGTTGTGTATTCAGGGATGGCCCAGCCTCTTCTGACCCCTGTGATAGAAATCAACATCTTAATTAAAGAAAGAGACTTAGGGCAAGTCTGATAAAACCTTTTCAGTCAATAATTAGACAGAAGAAAAGCTTATCCATTGTGTCAGTAAAAGCTGAACAGGAAGCATCATTCACAGTAGTCATTACAGAATGATTAAAAAATACAGGTAAGAGGGTTATATTTATAGACAAATGAATTTGCATAACAGGCTGAATTAATATTTGAATATCATACTCTGATTGGTTAAAAGACATGAGGCGCTTTAGCACAGAGCACAAGCAGCCTAAAATAAAAGTCTTTCTCCATTATGTACTTGCTTTTCAATATTGCATGAAATCAGCTCTTATTCTGTTATTAAAACTGAATACGTGCCAACTAGCAAGTCTTACTAGGTGCATGAAAGAACATTACATCAGCCAGTTTCTTGAATCCTCCCCACCCCTCCCCTGCAACATTTTGCTTGTTTACTTGACCATTTCAACCCTCTATTAATGACATTTCATAATTACAAATGTTTATATATTTCAATGTGCGCTGCAAACTACAATGCTTAACTATTGTTACTTCTAAATTATTTTCTCACACCCTCTCCTGAGGGAGAGACTATTTCCTCAGTGTTTTGATCACCCACAAAACATTCTTTGAAGAGCTGGGTAGCAAGCTGAAGGCTGTGGTATCGACCTACCCCATAGCAAAGAATTATTAAGTAGTGTGGTGGCTTTCCCTTGCTAACACCATGTGACCTATATCACTGCAGGTTGATGGCACTGGGTGGATTTCACATCACTGCCACCTGCAAGTTAGATTTACATAAGGACAATTAAACCTTTTTTAAAATACATAATAGTTCTGTTTATTGCTAAAAAAGGTTATATAGACATGATATTTGATTACATTGTAGATACGCAGACCCGAAAGACAAGACACAAAATCACCAAGATGAGAAAACATAACAGAATCAGCTGATCTAAGTTCATTTACATTTTTCCTGCTTTTGCAAAGGAAAAAAAATCAGGTGTCTTCTTTTTTTATTTTTACTTTTTTCATTTAGTTTTTCTCCTTTTAACATCCACATGATATCCCAATTAGTCTCTTTTTGTTTAAAAGCACAGTCATGGGAGAGGGAGTGTGAGTGAGAGTGTGAGAAAGTATCTTAATTTCTGTAGCAGTTTAACCTAAAAAAATAAAACATCTAGAAGTATATCTTACCCTGTCATTGCTTCTTTTGGTTACAGTAACAGACATATGGAACCTAAATTTGGGTGACTATATGTTAACTGTTTAGTTTTCTTTTACAACGTATTTGAACTCCTGAAGAACACTCTGTAGGCCAACCCATCTGGGACTTACCAGCAGTTATTTGTGGTGGTACTCAACTTCATATGCACCTAGGGTTGATATAAGGATTACTAGATGTACAGTGAAGAAATTCTGAAAAGTTTCCTGGAATTCCGTTAGGGAAAAGGGGTTAAAAAACCCTTCTGGCCATATGATTAATAGGCTTAAACTAAGGAGATTAACAGAAGGGAGTCAGGGCCAGGGTGTGGAAGGAGAAGTATTAGTAGAAGATGAGCAAAGAACAACGGACTGTAGGTAGTTGGAAGGGCCAAGCCACATGGTATTCAGTGTCTATTATGTGTACAGGAAGGGCGTGTAGCAATCAGGTCTTTGTTGCACTTTGTTTTCTCCACGTGGTTGGGCTTGCTGTAATAAAACACGTCCTAACTTTAGACAACCCCAACTCACAAAAAGTTGGGACAGTATGGAAAATGCAAATTAAAACATAAAGCAGTGATTTCAGAATTCACATTGACTTGTAATCCAATTACAAGCAGTATAAAGACAATATATTTTTAAGAAGGACAAAAACAGAGATCATACAAATTTGGGGCACCTAGGTGATCCTCATATAATTGAAAATTGCACAAAGCAAAAAGAAATCAAAAGAAATGCAATATAATACAAAATCCATCTGCTTGCATTACAAAGGCTCAGCTGCTCAAGCAAAGGCTCCTTATCTGCGTGTGAGGTGCCTGGAATCGTATAGGGTAAATAATACAGTATATTGTTATTTGGAATACATGCATTTCATGCGTGTCCCATGTCTACAAAGATCTGGGTAAGTGTAGGATGAGAGGAAATGCGAGACAAAAAATGCTGAACACATACCTAAAGCAGAAACTTTTTCCATGTTATACCAATAATGACGTGATGTGTATAATGTGTAAAGACTTTAGTTCAAATATCAAGTAAACATGTGTGCTTTTATTCAAGAATATAACCCAAGTAAAAAAATAAATTGAAAAAAAAACATTCAGTTGGGCGTCATGGTGGCACAGTGGGTAGAGCTGCTGTCTCGCAGTTAGGAGAACCGGGTTCGCTTCCCAGGTCCTCCCTGCATGGAGTTTACATGTTCTCCCTGTGTCTGTGTGGGTTTCCTCCGGGTACTCTGGTTTCCTCCCACAGTCCAAAGAAATGCAGGTTTGGTGCATTGGAGATTCTAAATTGTCCCTAGTGTGTGTCTGCGCCCTGCCCGGGGTTTGTTTCCTGCCTTGCGCCCTGTGTTGGCTGGGATTGGCTCCAGCAGACTTCCATGACCCTGTAGTTAGGATATAGTGGGTTGGATAATGGATGGAAATATTCAGTTTGCATGTTGTTGTCTATGAGTTATAAACCCAGACTCAACTGTCAATCAACAGAGAGCTAATACATATTCCTGGATAGTGCAGAGGTAAGAACTGCTGCCTCTTAATCAAAATGTTGCCGGTTTGAGTCTCGGTGCTCTGCATTTTGAGTAGTGAGCTGCTATTCTTATTATTACTATAATATAATAAAAACTTGTATTTGGAAAGACATTACTGTGTTTTTCATTTTTTGAAAGTGTGTTTTTTATTGTTTTCAACAATATACCGGCATGGCTCGAATACCCCTTTTAAGCGCTATATAAAATAAACTGACTGATAGTTGATGGTAAACATTTTTTCTGCTTCCTGGAGTTAGTAGAATTGATAAAAGAAAAGTAAATATCAGACCTGTCTATAAAATCAAACAATCAGAAAATTTCTAAAGTGAAAGAAAATCTTAACTGTGTAAACAGGAAAAGGAATAAATTAGACTACATGTGCTTTCACATAGTTTTCATCATTATTAATTTGGGTAAGTGTGGTTTTCTTTCACTTTAATCATTAAATTAAACAACAGTATTATCAAAATTTTAAATCATGGTCAATTAGTAAGAGTAATTTCCTGAAGAAAAGCTCTATATTCTCTATTAATACCTATTAGGGACAGTCTTTGAGTTGTCCAGTTTCCTGTGATATCTCAAACTTTTGAACAGTATGTTGGACATTTCCAAAATGTTGGATGTTTGAATGAATGTTCCAGAATAGGGCTTTGCCTCCCTACAAGCATTTGATCAAAAAAACAAGTGAATACAATCTCTATATATAATCATCATTTGGATCTTGATCTTTGTTTGTCCGCGAATTAATTAGAAGAAGAAGCACTAGATGGCAGTAGAGAGACAGCTAAAACATAGGCATTGCATCTCCTCCAGGCTTATACTACTGAAGACTAACACGCCAGTCACACCTTAAAACACAGACATTCAAACTAAACAAATTGTTGTGCTTTAAATTAACTAAAGAGATCTTCATTTAGATCTTGATCTTTGTTTGTCCGTGAATTCCACGTGTGCGTAGACCACCTACCAGTTTAGTTTGTTGTTGTTACTCACGGATGTCAACAATGTGCCGGAATGACGAAAGGGATGGTGGACAGTGTTATGCTGGTTAGCTCCTGAGGCCTGGTTAGAGAATGAGATTGCTGAAGATAAAAGTACGTGCCTACGTAACATATGAATGAAAGAAAGACAGTGGGTAAAATGAATGACAACATAACAGCACGTTCCGGAAATGATTATTGTTACGTTGTAGCCGGCGAGTGCTGCGCGTCTCACAGTTGTACCGTGGCTTGCTCACATGTCAGTGAAGTGATCCCTATTTATGCTTTAAAGAGCCTGGATACCTATGTGTCCCCCTTTTATAACCATTGCTCCGTGTATATTGCCTTACTCTTTGGATTGCCACAAAGCAACCTGCGAGATTGGAGAAAGGTTGAGAAGACGTCGTGAGAGGAAACAATAGCGTCATGAAAACGAGACGGACTGTGAACGGACAGAAGCAGAAATGCTCCTACACCACCACATAATTACAATTCGGACAGTGATTCCGAGTAGGCCGTTCCTATCGAATCAATGTCCAAGGGTTTTCTTTTGTAATTTTGTTTCCCTTATAAAAAATCATAATGCTGTGCGATGAAGGGCCCAGTTCACGACTGGCAGCCGCATTTAAACAGGGAGCCCTTCACAGACAACTTTAACACGCGCAACGTAGTTGGGCGCACATGGCTAGTACAGTATATGGATGGATAAATGGACAATTTGTTTTCAGCTGAAACAAGGTACAGTAAGCTTGACTTTAGAAAGTAGACTTATCAGCCAGAAATAAGTGCCATGTGTCTGTAGTAACTGGGTAGGAATCACAGTGATGTTAACACTCATGTAAAACATGCAGATTAATTAATTCAGCTTCAAAGAACCAAATAAAAAGAGGATGCAAACACTATTTAATAGCAATAGTTGTAGCAGCAGTGCTGTGAAATGTACAGCAACAGTCAAATTCTTCATAATTTTCTTTAAGTATGTTATGCAGAAAAAAATACCAATTATCATAGAAAATATTTGTGTATTGTGGAATGAAGGCTGCAGTGGGCTGGCTCCCTGCCTGGGGTTTGTTTCCTGCCTTGTGCCCTGTGTTGGCTGGGATTGGCTTCAGCAGACCCCTGTGACCTTGTAGTTAGGATATAGCGGGTTGGATAATGGATGGATGGATGGAATGAAAGTGTAAGGTGTTTTTGCTAACATTCCAGTTTTCCAGATTTTTAAAAAAAAACAAACATTTTGTTAACTTATTTTAAAGCACAACAGTGTGTTTTATATGGAACTCTTTAAAACTGCAATATGATCATTATGTATATAGAAATAGGCACCAAATGCTAAAGTAGGGATTCTACTTCTCTCTTTAATTAGGTGCATGAATGACCATAATGTAGAAATGGAAAAAATAATCATGTTATTCTTCTTTTGACCATTAGAGGTCCAATTGAGATAAGAATGTACTTATCTTTTCTCTGAATTTGTTTACAGGTAATCGCTCTAATGAAACCGTACTATCTTCAGTCCCATTTTAAGTGGCATAAAGATAAATGGGCAAAGTACACTGGGGTTGCTGTAGATGCTACCATTTCAGATGCTTAAAACTAGGCTACAAAACAACAAAGTTGTATTTACAGGAACAAGTCCATTGCAGAAGTACAAATTTGCACTTGGCAAAAGCTAAGAATCTGTATTCTGAAAGAGCCACTGTGAAACAGTGTCAGTTCAGGTCACAGATTTTTAAGACAATAACTTCAAATTTTATGAGCATATTATCAATCCTTTTTTCTTTATGGATTTTTTTTCTTTAGCTTTTGACTAAAGCAATAAAAACATGGATAATTCTAACAATAATAATTCTTTCTGATTATATTGCACTTATCTCATTACTCAAAGCAGTTTATATAGTGAGTGTGTTAGCCACTTAAGCCACCACTAATGTGCAGCATCCACCTGGATGATGTGATGGCAGCCATTTTTGCACCAGTATGCTCACCACACATGAGCTATTAGGTGGTGAAATGGTGAGACGGTTAGCCAATTAGAGACGGGGGAAGATTAGAGGGCCATGGGGCAATTTAGCCTGGTCATTGGGATACACCCTGCTCTTTACAAAGGATGCCCAGGGGTCTTTTATGACCACGGAGAGTCAAGACCTCGGTTTTACATCTCATGAGAAGGACGGAGCCATTTTTAACACACAGTCTCCTCATCACTGCACTGGGGCATTGACATCCACATTCAGACCACAGGGTAAGTGCCTCCTGCTTGCCTCAACAACACCTCTTCCAGCAGCAACCCATGCTTTCCTAGATGATCTCCCATCCAAGTAGCAATTAAGTATGTCATGAATGTTGTGATAAAGAGAAAAGTATTTGATCTGAGATCTGGATCATTGACTTAAGATTTGTACATTTTTTGATTGGGGTAAATGTTAAAATATTCTCTGTGATTTAGTATTTTGTAGAACATGCAGTTCAATATCTAAGTGCAGGTATAATGAAAAAAACAAACCATATCAGAACTTGCCAGTCATGTTAACCGATTTCAAGTTAAAATCAATTTATTCTATAAAAAACAAACCAAGTAATCAACCAGTAGCCACCTGAACTACAAATCAGCCTGTGTTAACTGCAAGGGCTCAAAGAATGATTATTGCTCCATCCAAGACTAATATAAATTTTCTGGTCTGACCAATCAATATGTTTTCTCATGCCTAAGCTAGAGATACAATGGTGGCAGAGTAAGGGAAAACTGAAGACTCCATTACAATGCAAGTCCTAATGCTTAAGTGGAATTTAACACAAATGTACTGTGACAATTGGATAGAGAAATGACGCTAAGGGTTTTGTTTCACTTATCATCTCCTTGAATTGCAGCTCTTCCCTAAGTACAAGCTAGAATGCCCAGTGCAGCCTGGGTGGTCTTTCAGTCTTGAAAGCTCTGCAGAATGTTTTTTTCTCCAGAATCTCACCTCTGGAGTTATTATTTTTTTATTTTTTCTGTTCTTCTGACCATCTTACCTTATCATCAGACTTATCTTTAAAAATGTATTTATATAAAAGGACTCTTCTTTTGTATTATTTCTAAATCTATTTTTCTGTGTATTGTATTATTTTTTGTATGTTATTTATTCATTATTGAATTTAATGTTCTCTTTGTCTATTTCTTTGATATTTTGTAAAGCATTTTGAACTACTTGCTATAAATAAAATGTGCTATAGAAATAAATGTTGTTGCCAGTTGTCAAGATCTTGGAGAACAACACTAAAATAATAAATGAGCATAGAAAGGTATGCATAGCTTATCTGTCTCCCATCTAATATTGCCTCTTAACTTTCTCCCTTTCTAGCTTTCATCTTGATATATGTATTGCATTCTGTTTTGTACTAAAAACCCTTTTAACATCAAAGCTCCCTTGGTTTATTTGCAGAGGAACCCTTCCCATAATTCTTCAGGTACCCAGCAAGTACTGTACACTACAACAGTCCATCATAATGTATTATATTTAAGGTTATTTAATTAATTTCTTATAAGGAAAAATGATGTACTAAGATGTTTGGTTATAAAATGGTGTTATTATTTTAACTGTTTTATTGAAAGGTGCCGTGACATCAGCACTCTTAACCGAAGGAGAAAAAGAGTAATTTCCTTGGCTGAAGATAGATTACATAAGATCAACCATTGCTTCTGTATTCTCTCCGCAGTTGGTCCCATGTCAGGAGGAAACCAACATGCAAAGGTGATGCACCAGCTCATCACAACCTTTTCTAGTATGTCAATTTCACTACCAAAAGCTATGTTTTTATTCTTTTAAATGATCTTTCAAAATGAGATTTTCTAATAATGTCACCTTTTCCTTAACCACTTTTACATTTTTGTGAGTAAGCACATTATACTATGTACATATAGAAAACATAAATCTATGTTACAAATTGCAAAATCAATACAGAAGGCTTTACAATGTTAACCTGGATATTGCGTTTACTGATAAGAGTCCAAATATCCCATTACTTTTTAAGAGTGTCTTTATTTACGTTGAATAATTAATTTGTTTTTAAAAGACTAAAACTTTCACTGAAATATAAACTTAGTTTACTTGAATTATTTTAAAGTGTAAAGCAAAATGAAATTACACATGTACGCATTGAGCTGATTTTAAAATTTAAAAAAAAATTATTGTCTAAAACTGTACATTACTTTCTCTTCTTTTTTTCTTGAATGTTATTTCAGGTAAGAGGTTTTATCTTTTTCAGTGCTATGAGACATTCTACAGCAATAAATACATGGTTATTACTATAATTTGAAACTAAATTTCACATCTACAAATGTGGCTGTACTTGTGTTTGCAACTATTAACCGAGAACACATAATTGTTTTTTCATTGTTGCACTATAACATTTTTCTTATTGCCAGTTTGAGTAATCACAGTCTGTGGATACTATGACTTCCTGCAGGCTTTTGGGGTCATTTCTAAATTGCTGCTGGAATGCCATATTTTTACGTAACTAGCAACATCCATTTTTAAAGGTAACTGTTGTCAGGTGTGTCCTGGCTTCCACTTTATAATAACCTAAATACTCAATAACAGGTATACTAGCAAGTCATGAAAATGAAGTCATATGGTTCTTGTGGGAAATAAGTTGTGGTTTTGTCTGGTGATATTAACAAGGCAAGGAGTTAAAAAAGGTAAGGTCATACTACAGTGAGATCATTGAATTGTGAGGGGGATTCCATGAGTTGCTGTAGTTTTTGAAGAGAAATGCAGTTTTTCAAAACTTTCATGTTGTTGAGCTCAATGTTTTAACACAAGATGCTCATTACAGAACACACAAATGAGCCAGCCAGTCTGCACCAGAAAGCTGGCATATATTATTTTATCAGTTTACTGACTTTTGTATAAAGATTCATAGTATCTATATCCACCTCCGTGTCAGTGCTTTAACATGGCTGAGTGGTTTACGTGATGTCCTCAGTGATACTTTTGGGACTCATCTGCTCCTTGTAGGTTTACCTATTGTGGCAAGGTAAGAGATGAGGCCCTAACTATGACTCAACCCCTAATCACAGTGGTGCAACTTCCTACTACAATTCTTCGTCCTGCACATGGCTTGCCACATTAATTCCCAAAAGAAGTGAAGTGGTGTGGTTGAGGATTGTGTACACTTACTGCCACCAATATCAACAACTCCTTTGCACAGGCTCTTACTTTTATCCCAAGGGAGAACACGCAGTACTTCCCTTACCTCAAAAGCATAATCTGTAGCAATGGCTCTGTGACTGAGGAGATTGCAAACCACCTCCATCTAGCTTCCTTGCATTCGGCCACCTATGCAAGTATATGTTCTGTAACCAAAATTTTCACATGGCAACCAAAGTTGTGGTCAATCATGAGGTGTGTATATCAACAATCTTGTATGGATGTTTATTCTGGACTACCTACCACAAGCAAATATGCATCCCAGAATTGTTCCACATCTGCTGCCTCCTTAAGAACCTGGACATCATTTGGGAAGATAGGATTCCACAAACTAAAATTCTGGAACTCTGCAGATTAACCAGCATTGAGGCCATGCTGCTCAGCTATGTCTTTCGCTAGATCAGGCACATTATCCTTATGGATGAGTCTCAGTTTCCCTGGATGGTCCTGTATAGTGAACTCGCTGAAGGATGCCGACTTTGGGTTGGCCCAAAGAAACATTGGAAGGACTACCTGAAGCATTCTCTCAAGGTAGCTTGAGACACTTGCTGAAGATTGTGGGCTTTGGTGATGGACTATCATCAAAGGAGTCTGCTGAGGATTGTGGGCTTTGGTGATGGACTATCATCAAAGGGAGCCCATCATTTTGAACAACAAAGGACCCATCAAAAAAAGAAGAAGAAATCACTATTGACACCAACCTAATGCACCTGGGGAGCAATCCCCCTGCTCATTGTGCCCCCGGTTCTGCTTTTTACGAATTGAGATGCTCTTCCGCCAGCATACACAAAGAAGGGACAGTGACAGAGATGGACAGCCTCGTCATCGGCTTGATGGACAGAGATGACTACTGTGACAGATGGGGGGCGCTGTTGTCCCCTTGTACCTTCGGATCAGATGCCAGTTCAATTATTATTTATTTTATAATAGTAATGTGCACCAAGCACCCTCCACTTCACAATACTCATAAATATACAATACACAATAACCAATAAACAATCCTCCACTCCCAGACACGTTGTCCCTCTGCCACCCGACTCAGCTCGCCCATCTGGGGTCTCACACAGTCTCTTATAGTCCTTGACCCGGAAGTGCTTCTGAACCCTCAGTCCATGTGACTTCCTACCACTTCCGGGTCAGATCAAAAACTCTTCTTTTTCATCCCGGAAGTACGTCATTTCCTCTGTCACTGTGCCTAAGACGTATTTCCGGGTTATAGGGAAAATAAACATCTCTGAGCCTCCCTGCAGCGTCTCCTGGTGGCCCTGACGTTATCCAGCAGGGCTGTGTACTAAAACTACATAGTCCATGATGCCCTGCTGGAATTCGGGGCATTTCCATGTCGCAGGGAGGGCTCCCTCTGGCAGCCTGGGGATATTGGCCGGGGTGATTGGCCAGCAATAGTCCACACTATCTATATCCATATTATAAGTCATTAGTTAAAATTATATTTTGGTGGATCCTACCTCACCTTCTCCTTTATTTATAATTTCAATGCTGCAAACCACAAGAACAATGAAGAAATGAATCTGCTGCAAATTTCCGGTGTTGTTGCTTCAACACCAGCAAAATTAATTAATAAGTGAAAGCTATAACTGTTATTTGTATATGATTTGAAACATGCTTTTGTTGTTGTATCAGCTGTGCTCCATTTAGTGAATGCATCACTTTTTCTTTTGTTATGTCAACATGGTAAGGGAAATGTAAAAAAAAAATTGAATTTTTATGTGATTGCCCTTCCATATGGAAGTTTCCTCTAGGAAAATTAAAATATTCTTGTTAATTGTATATGCAGGGTCAAGATATGAGAATGTGTTACATTTGAATGAATGCAATACCCATGCATTTATATTGGTTATATATTTTCAGAAAGATAACAGTATATCTCTAAATGTTTGCTGTTCAGCACTGACTCAGCACTGTTCAGCACTGACTTCTTTCTCCCAAAACTCTGGAAATATACAAAACGGAATATACTGGCAAGATACAACCTCATAAATGCTGACTTCAAAAATTCCCATAGCACACTGATGCAGCAATGGCCTGAACTTGCCTTTGCTTGCCATAAAATGTTGTCATGACATTGTCCCAAAACGTATGTGCCTTTGACTGCTGACAAACAACTAATTACCTTGTAGTGGGTTAATAAAATAGATTACTGCATGGATTTTAATATTTCCAGTTGTAAGACCTTTCTAGAATATCATTTAAAATTAAATAAATGTTTAATGTATATAAAATATCCTTTCTACAACTAGATTTTGAAGGAAACAGACCTAGTTGAAGTTTGCTAGTTATCATAGTGTCACATAAAATATTATTTCTTAATTTTTGAAAATGTTTTGAAAAAAAGGCCTTATGAGAAATTGGTGATCAAACTACAAGAAGTAGAAATATGAACTGCATTGCACAGATGGGTGCGAAATTTGCTTAAACACATAAGAGTTATCGTTCAAAGAATTCCTGGCAAATGCACCAGAATTAAGTAATATTAAAAGTGAGCCCTTTTATAAGGATCAGTGCTGGGAATATTAACATGCTGCTTCAGTTTGTAGGTAACACAAAACTGAGTGAATTGAAGGGATTGATGGTTGTCCTGGATTCAGCAGAATCCTTATAGGTAAAGAAATGAACTGGTACTGGCATGAATCACTATGGAAAGAAAATCCTTTCTTAATTCCTCCATTAATGCTTTGCTCTTTTCTCCATTTACTATTAATTATTGCAGACTAAATAGCATTAATGTAGGTTAACCATCTTTTAAAATATAGCACCAATAGCGTGGAGATTTGAAGGCTAAGACTACTGTCAATTGTACTTCTACAAAATACTTATATATTTTCACCCCTAAAGCATTATATACATTACATGGAAGATACTTGGAATGCACAAATGCAAAAAAAATACAAATTGTCATCCACTTTACACTTTTTCCAGTTTTCTTATCTTCTAAATGAATACTAACCTTCACCTATTCTGTTTCTGTTCTCAGTACTCAAATGTGGCAATTGGTGCCACGGCCCACCTGCCAAGTTGTTTGCCTGCCTATGGTAAAGTCATCCCTGATGGAGGATCGCAGGAATCATAGGAAAGAGGGGTCCTTTCATCTGATTGGCTGGCCCAGTACTGTTTCAGCCATGGAATGGCCAAAGGGTGGAGGCAGCTTGATGGATGAGGTCTCCAGGACTATGTTATTATGTGATATCATCTACTGTTAAATTCTGCTCCGTACTTCTAAAATTTTTATTTTATGCTGTATTGAGGATTTGTTGTGTGTATTGTATTGTATTGACCCCCTTCTTTTGACACCTGCTGCACGCCCTACCTGGAAAGGGGTCTCTCTTTGAACTGCCTTTCCCAAGGTTTCTTCCATTTTTCCCTAAAAGGTTTTTTTGGGAGTTTTTCCTTCTGAGAGAGTGAAGGCTGGGGGGCTGTCAAGAGGCAGGGCCTGTTAAAGCCCATTGCGGCACTTCCTGTGTGATTTTGGGCTGTACAAAAATAAACTGTAAATGCAAATCTGTAGCCTTTCTCCATTCCTTGCTGTGCAAAACTTCATGTTAACCACTTTCTCTTTTCCACTGTCTGGTTTCATGAAGCCATACAAAAGTGTGCTAGATTCTGTATTCAGAAATTTTAAAAACTCACCTAAAAACACCAATCACCAGAACAACTAGTTCAAAATGATACATAGATAATATCCAAGTGCCTTTTAATAGGTTTAGTTAAAGGCTTTTGGGCAAAGGCTTTTAGCAAACAAATAGCAAAAAATGTCCAAAAAGAGGGACGTCTTTTACAACATCTAATCCAAAAACACAAAAAAGCTCTTTAAATTTGTATTTATTGAAAGGATTCAAAGGGATTTCTGAAACTAAAAGTAAAAAACTGGCAGAATCAAAAAATTAAAAGATAATATTCACAAGTGTGTTCATTTTCAAAAAAGAAACTGCTCACTATGTCTAGGTATCACCTATTTTCCAACCAGAGAGGGTCCTTAAGAACATTTTTTTCTTTTCTCTAGAGTTGAAAGTCTTTTGGATTCTAACTTCTTAGTTATACAAAACCCAATCCCAGGACTTCATTACAAAAGGTAGTGAATGACTTTCTTAAAGGCAACTGATTCCAGCTTACTGAGTCTCCTTATGCTGCTTGATCTGAATAGTCCCTTTAACTTGGTTGATCAAAGTCTACCCTTAACACCTGAAGGTCACTAGAGTCTCTGGAAAAGCTCTGGACTGGTTTAGCTGCTGTCATGCCAGATAAAAGAAATATATTGTTCTTAGAAAAATCACAGATGAAATTTCAGTTGATTCAGCTTTGGTTCTCCTTAGGGTCTGTACTTGGGCTAAATTTAAGTTTAGCATGTTTTAATATTTTACCACTGGATAAAATCCTACAAAAGCATAAGTAATTCTGCTGCCTTAGTAACACATCAAAATGAACAGTAAAACATCTTTGCCTTTATCTGATACTAAGAAAATAGTACCTGCTTTCATATCATTTATTCTACCTGCACTATTGTGCTTCTGGTCTCCCAAAATACCATTTAGAGGATAAAGTATACCTAAAACAGTGCTTGTTATAAAAACATGAAAATCCAGTCAAATTAATCCCAGTCTGTGTTATTCCTTCTTCTTGCTCTTACATGTGGTATTCCTACTGTCTCTAGTTACCTCCAGAATCTGTTATCTCTCCTTATATATTTATAGATTCCCTTTCAGCTTTTCAAAATATTGACTGTGAATTAAGAAATGTTTAGTGGGCAACTGTAATTTTAAAATTGCTGACATTTGTTTGAGGGACAAGTTCCTGAGGTTGTTATATGTGCCGCAGCACAGTTTACTTTTAAGATTAATATAGACCATCTTTCTGTCACAGTCAAACTGAGGTTAAAATGACTGACTCGCAGTCCCCATTTCCTTAGTGATGTCATCTGTCTTGCTGTTTAAATTTGATAATACTGTATTTATCCTGTTTTTATTCATCCATTTTACTTACTTATCCAGTTCAGGTTTACATGGTGTTTTATTGTGTTATCAGATCACTTACAACATGTACCTAATACAATACAGACCAACTAAACTCTTAGGTTCTTTTCTCAAAGGGAGATAGGAATAAATGTTTTTACACACGTGCAAGTTGGAGACAACTAAAGGGCCTGAATACTAGTAATTTCAGACCAGGCCAGGGGGTGGCGAGGTGCACTGACTTTCTTTCTCAATCCCTTGCAGACCATTCTTGGGAAATCCCGCACAGTTCCAGTGCCTCCAATGGCATCACTTTCGGCTCTGTCGCCTCTGAAAACATTACTTCCGTTTTCCGCCGCGTCCGATGATGTAATTTCCAGTTTTGACAAATAAAGCCACCATCTTTTGCTATCAATGACAGTTCTGTTTTGGACTCTGACCTGTGAACATCTCACAACAATTTACCCATTTTGCAGCCAGGGCATATTACACGGGTGGCTGCCCAAACCTTTGATGTTTCTTTGTTGTTTTTGTGACAATGTCAAAACTAGCTGTAGCACTATTATCTGTAGCCTCTTACCTGTCTCACTGCTTGCGCTATACCATGTGTATTTAACCCAAGGGACAGGCTGCATTGCTGACTGGGGCTGTCATTACGTTCACTTCTTTCACTCCTTTACTTCAGCCTAGTTTACCAGCAATAGAGGGCTTCACAAGAATGTTCACTTAAGGGACTACAGTTAAACAGAAAATGAACAATCTAATCCTTTAGACAGCTCTGGTAAAAGTCAGACAGAAGCAATTTCTTTAAGTTGTTACTTGAAAGTTACATTTATTTGTAAGAAAAACTATTAATAGTAAGTATATAGTGTGTCACACACATGTGCTTGGGAAATGGCTTGACAACTTGAAATTCCACAGAGAGTCGAGGGTTTGCACTGCTTCCTAATGCCTCTCCTCCCCTTTCCTCTGCAAGTCTGAAGAATCATGGCTCGATGACACATGAGGCACTTGTGGTTTTGGGGCACCTGCATTCTCCTATCCTGCCTCATTGACCTCATAACTGACACCACCACCACCTTCTTTCCCCAGTCTGGTCGGAGACTCCCATCTGAAAAGATGTATTTTGTCAACTGTTTTGTGTTTTTGTGCAACAATATATGGGAAACACCATTCAGTGCACTAACCCTAGACAGGTCCCCAGCGGTTCTTCGGGATTAGAAAGCTTTCAGACCTGCTCAAATACTCATTAAAGTACTGTCAGGGATTGTCTTAAATAAGAGACATATCTCCTTATTTTCAAACACACCGCAAGTCACTGCCATTGGGAGCAGGCAGAATGACCACACACACTGGTCTGATTCCTCAGGGGAAGGCTCAAAAGGCCTATTATGCACTCAATGAACAATGGCCAGGTATAGTGTTACTGCAGACCAGCGGGTGAGACAATGTAAGGAGTGGAGCATTCACCCAGAGCAGCAAGCACACTCCCACACTGCGTTCCTCCTCAGCTCAAAAGAGGAATGATGTGTGTACTGTTTGATTACAACACTTCAAGTGAGGAGTCAGGTGAGGCATCACATGTTGACATTTCACCCACTGAGGTCACGGTTAACCTGCTCTTGCAGCTGCACTTGCAGTTTCAGCATTTGCAAAATTTCTTTAAAAGAGAACAGCAGAATGAAGATTCCCTGAAATTTGCCAAAAATATAATCATCCTAATAGACAGCCAGAGGACCATCTGAAAAGTGTCTTCTTAAAGATAAAAATAAAAAAAGCATCAGCTCTCCACCTGGCTTACTGGTTTTCATATCCATTAGCAAGTTGGGCTGACATATTTGCAGTTTCTCAAAACACATTCAGTGTTACAGGCATCATTATCACTTAAGCCAAAGGTTAGGTTTCTAGAATTCAAAGTTATCTAAAGAAAATTCACCATAATTCCGGTTTATACTCCATCTTCCCCAGCATGCACACATGTTCAGCTTGACTGGAAACTTAAAGCAAAAGTCCTATTACTTCAACAGTTTGAAGTGTCTATTGTATGTAAGGGCTGCAGCCTATCATAACAGAAGACATTCATATCCACACTCACTCATACTGAGTCAATTAAGAATTGATAATTAACCCAGCACAAATATCTTTGCATATCTTTAGGTGGGAAATCAAATTACCTGAAGAAAAAACCCAGATTTCACTAGGAAAACATACAAATTCAATACAGCAAAATGCCTCAGGTACAATTTAAACCCATGACTTAGTATCTGTGAGGCTGCACCTCTATCTGTTTATCATTATGGCTAATCATGTTGTGTACATTTTAGTGTGATGTTTTATTATTAAGATTAAGCTTTTATTTTTTTTACTGTTGTTTAGGTCAGTTATATATATTGCAACTTAAATCAATCCAATTTTAAGGTTCACAGTGGTGACATGCTGAGCAGCTAACCAATTTCCTCCAACTCCTCCTGGCGAATTCCCAAAAGCATTGTCCTCTTCTGGAAAAAAGCACTTTGTTGTCCAAAGACAAGGTGCAAACAGCTAATTGAAATGGAGGAGCTCAAAGACCTCAGAGTCTTATTCATGAGTAAGGGGAGGTCATCAGCCATGCTCGCCCCACTCCACACCTTTGATCAGTGGGGTAAACTAGCCCCTATTGCGCCATGACCTATGCTCCTTCAAAGGACCCCTGTTCATGCTGCCTTTTCTCTCTAGGTGGCCAGATTGTCCTGCCTGAGACTGCTCTTTTGCTGCATTTCAACCTCTCACCTTTTTCTTGTTCTGTGTTCCCACTCACGCTTCTCCTTTTATATGGAGACGTGGCACAGGTGTGGAGATTAGCTTCTCCGGGCATCAATTACGGACACAGGCGATTCCTCACATGTGCACTTAAGTGTGGAAACGCCCGTGCTGTATCACGCTCGGGAACTGCTCCTGCCACACTACCATGCCCCTTCCTTAAAGACATGAGTGCGGCGATTATTTCTTTAAATAGGAAATTAGCCGCGGACCTCACTTTACCACACCCATATTACGTAGCTGGTCTCTTTGCTATCTTGTAGACCTTCTCTTTTACTCTTGCTGGTACCCGTCTATCACAAATCAATCCTGACACTCTTCTCCACCTGCCCCACACTGCCTTTAATCTCTTCTTTACCTCTCTTCCACACTCCCCATTCATGTTCTAATGACACTGTAAAATGCCCAGCTGCTAGCATCACTGAGTCCTGGTAGAAGACAGCATATGTTTGACACTGGGGCTATCGATGAAAATTACACATTCAATCCAAGGCACAGTTTCGAGATCAATAAGGACTACTTTATCAATGTTTTATATGCCATTGTGACTAAAGGACACTGAAATGAGAATGATAACTGGAAGTACTTAGTAAAAGCTAATCAAGTATAATAATGCATTTATTGGAAAGCAATTCGGACATCCTGTCAAGACTGTCAAGACCAGGCTACAATAAAGTATTTAATCCTTGAATGTAATACACAGACTTCTCAAATATGTGCATGTAGCTCATTCCAGGGTTTGGACGCCCTGTATATAAAAGTTCTGGTAGTTACTGTATTTTTATTTAACCTTTGAATGCAAAGGAAACCTGCATCTTTTAATAACTGTGTACATCTTTGAGTATAGACATTAATACGTTGTATAAAGTAACAGGCAGCTAAGCCATTTATGACTTTTTAAAGCACTAGGATTGCAAGATGCAGGTTACCTTCCAATTCTAAGGTTAAATAAAAATATATTAGTTACCCCACTTTTGTGCTGCTTTTTTTCAGTAACTAGAGTACTTATCAAATGATTTAAATAGTCTGACAATAAACCATTACAGCAGCCAAATGTGCTTGAATTCCAGCTCATTCATTTTTAAGAACATATATATTAAAGCCCTGCATTGTGGGGCATTGAGGGGTCATGTGCCTTAATGAGTGTTAGAACCATGTTGTCTGAAGCTATGTGCTCCTGATAAGGTTACCAAGCCATTGAGGGACAGGCAAAGAATAAGTTAATTATGACCCTCATCAGATTCTTGATTAAATCAAAGAGACTCACTGCGAATATTGAAACTAGGTTCCACTCCAGAGCCAGTGATAAGAATAGTGTTCATTGGCATGCACCGGGTGGCAAAATGACCTAGATAGCAGGCTCAAGCTCAGTCTGAAAAGTCACATTGAGTTACCATGTGAGCTTACCACTCACAAAACTAAGGGTTAGGGACAGGAACAATGCCAGCTAGATGATGAGTAAAAATAATAATAATAATAATACATTTTACTTAAAAGTGCCTTTCAGGGTACCCTAGGACACTATACAACAATATATATAAAATTAAAGAGTCCAATATACAAACAAAATTAATGAGAACAACAAAGTATTAAAAAGATAGGTATTAAGTTTAATACTACATTATACATAATACACTATAAAGATTTTATTTTATTTTCCCTAGAGACCAAAAGTGAACTTTTTTAAAGAAAATGTGTAAGCCGCTCCATGAGCAAAATGATAAGAAGTTTGTGCAGACCACAACAACTTGTACTGAGTAAACAAAAGCAATGCAGCAATAATAAGAGAAGAAACAATTTACTAGTAGTCAGCAATATTGATTCACTGACACATTAAAACAATTTTGTAAATTATGCAGCATACACTGCACTAAAAAATGTAAGAGGTAGAGCTCCTTATATAATAGCAATAGGAAATGGGCAGTTCATCATCAGAAAAACCACACTGTTGACCATCACTCCATAATTGCTTCTCCAAAAATGAGGGCACATTTACAGTATGTTGTAATGCAAACTTTTTAAAAATATGCCCCTAGTATAAAAAAGCACATAAATAATTTAAGAAAATGATGGAATTGAGTAAGAGCACTAAGTATAAAGTCTACTACTGTACTTCTAAATGAGAGTTGTGTGGTGTTGATCTTTATCTTTCTCTAAAGGCTCCAAATTATTATTATATTTTAAAATACATTTATAAAGCAATCTTAGATTTTTTCTTTATGAGATTATACTGATTTATTTTGAACTTATTAATGTAGTGATAAGTACAAAGCTGGAACATTTCTTTGAAAGGGTGTACAACCTTTAGTCAGGCATATACAGTAACAACCAAGCATGCTCGTACCTTGGATGTGTTAATAACCAAGCTAATCTAATAGATAGTTCACCAAATGGAAAGACTATAGAGATGGGAAGAAAAAAAAACATTGTGTATACCTGAGGTGTCCAATCCCTAAACTTGAAGTGCCACAGTTGCTGCAGGTTTTTCTTCCTGCAACTTTCTTATTCAGTGACTGATTTCTACTGTTAGTTGACTTTATTTCACTTCATTTTTAGTGACTTGTGTTTTTCAAAACTCGGTCCACTGAATTTCTTCATTTTCCCTTAAATGGCAGCAAAAGAAAAATGAATGTGAAGTGACCCAGCAGATAACCAGTTATATCAGGGCCTCAAACTCCAACCAATTTCACTTCTACCACTTTCTTCATTAGAAACTAATTCTTGTTGTTAATTAAACCCACTGTTTAATTACATGGCTTTTTGGTGCTTCTAGTGCAGACATTTAACGGTTGATTTTCTTTTTTCTAAGAGCACCACCAAAAATGTTTTGTGGACTTAAATAGATCAACATCACTGAGAGATTCACCTTTCTGGATTTTGAGATGTTGCATGATGGACACGGGTTAGCTGGTCATGTGCTGGCTCATTTTGAATCTCACTGTTGTTTGGCTACTAATTTACACTAGAATTCCTGAAGTCAATGAAAAAAGATATAATGCCTTATGTATAACTCTGTGCGTAGAATTCACACTATAACATGGCATACGGACTAAAGCGGAAATGTGCTTATGCACAAAAAAATCCAGATGCATAAATCTGTGCGAACGCCATCTTCCACGTTCTTCTGCTACATACTGTAAATCCCGGTCAGCGTGAAAAGTAAGACACATGCACGTGCCTGCTGTCCCGCCCCAACTCCTCCCAGAATTACGCATCTTTGAATATGCAAATCAATATAAATAGCCCTTAAGCTCAGCCTTCTGTGAAAAGGCAATGGCAAAAGCAAGAGCGACAATAAAAGAATTTCAGCAAATACCAAGTGGAGGCAAAGAAAAATGTATTATTTGTTGTTTTAAACAGAGGTATAAACAACAAAAGGAAGCTGATTGAGTGACATAGTGTGTTGGAGAAACTCAAACGCTGAAGTTCACAAAGTTGCACAGTGCCGAAAATAATAAAGTTGTCAGATATCAAAGTCACCGTGAAAAGGCGAGTTGTAGCCCACCGCCTGAGTGTCATATGAAATCTTATTAGGGTATAGAGAAGAGTAAAAAAAATAGGGACACAGTTAGAAAAAAGCTTGAAATGTCAACTTTAATCTTGAAATTTCCATTTTAATCACGTAGTTTATTTTGTCATTAAAGTAGAACATCATAAACTTCATCTTTAAATCATTTAATTTACTAGTTTCGTAGCCCACCGTCTGAGTGTCATATGAAAGCTTATTAGGGTACAGACAAAAAAAAAGGCACACAGTGGGAAAAAAAGCACGAAATGTCAAATTTAATCTCTAAATTTCCACTTTAATCTTGTAGTTTATTTTGTCATTAAAGTAGAACATTATAAACTTTATCTTTAAATCATTTAATTTACTAATTTCTCAAATCCCATCGTAACTAAAGTAGCATATTAAATGCTTTGTTTTGTATGTGTTCTTCTATGTGCTCTATGTGTTTAAATCATTATGTGCTTCTTAAACGGGCTTTCTTTTCCTCCGACTGGACACAGAATCCATTACATTTGTGATATTACAGCTTTCTGCATAATTAAAATACTGAGATGTATAGTTGATATAATTTTCATGATGATAGGAGTTAAAGCATGTTATAAACATGGGAACATGGTAGTGCAGTGATAGTGACGAGCCGGCGCCCTGTCCAGAGATTGTTCCTGCCCCCCGCAAGATGCTTGCTGCGCCGTGCGCAACCTTCGATGAAATAATTTATTGCAGCAGTACTGTCACTTTCAAACGGTCTAACCTATCCTTCCTTTTCTTTCTCCAAGTAACCAATCGCCACACAATCAGCTCTGTAATAGATGTTAAGCCATCCGTAAGCTTAGAATGCCGATTCTTCAAAACTTTTAAGGAACATTGAAATATCTTTGTAGTACATGTTTAATTATCCTATGCCTCTATACTTCCAGTGTCGCGCCAGCCCCATCAAGAATACAGCGCGAGGCAGGATCAATCCCTGAACTAGCTAGCGCTGCGACACCGTGTCCTCACATGTTTAATTATTAACAATATAAATTATTTAAATTAAGTTAAAGTTTTATCTGTATAATATAATAAACATTTGCTGCATTTCATCTTAAAAATGATATCGTCATCATATGTAAGTACATGCTAAAATGGCTCAGGTTGTGCAATATTATAATTGTATCACATGTTTACAGTGAGGTAATTGTACTTATAAGTACAAGCAGTTCTACAAGGAGCACTTGATGGACTGATTGATTGCGTTTATAGTTCTTGGGATGAAACTGTTTCTGAACCGTGAGGTCAGTACAGGAAAGACTCTAAAGCGTTTGTTGCATGAGAGCAGTTCAAATAGGCAGTATGGCTGAGGCAGCGGGGGCTAGATGCTGTATACCGATAATTCTCTTTCTGATCAGCTGCTGTTGAAATGTGATTCCACACTCAGATACAGTGATATAAATACTCTGAGTGGTGCAGGGAGAGTATTATGGAAAAAGATGATCTGCTGTGGCAACCCCTAATGGGAGAAGCTGAAAGAAGAAGAAAAAGGTGCAGTGAGAGTAACAACGCTAAAGCAGCTATGGTATTTGGAATAGTTTGACCATTCTGTGGACCATTATATTGTTACAGGTTAATTACATTCAGATGCCTTAAAACTAATAAACAATATGCAGTTAACTTCAGTGTATATGATAAAGCCACATCAGGGATGTGGATCTAAAAAAAGAAAGGGAAACCACACAGGAACAGTAGCACTGCTTTGACACTGGGTGCCACCAGTTTGAAAAACCGAGTGGAGAACTTGAATACGCCAGGGTTTGAGCTGCGTAAAAATGTGGGTGGCTTTACGCCAAGTTTAGGTTTTATACATTGCAATTGCACCATTTATACATGAGCCCCCAGGAGTTTTATTAGTCTTTAACATACCAAAGGCCTGAAGCACATCTAGCTGTTTTATTTTGAAACCTATGAACTTAGAGCTTATTTTACTTCTACCTATGGTATTCCATTTGATTCATTCTTTACAAATACTTGAGTTAAATATTTTTTAATTTCATTTGCTATTTACTTCTCAGTTTCTCTGAGGCTTCTTAAATTCAGTTTTACTGCCATTTAACTGGATTAGTACTCAAATTTAATTTGATATTTGTTTCAGCTCCACTACCAATTTTTTTCAGTTTCTCCTTTTATCTTATATATCTCTTACTGTAGTGTCCGGCATTTCTCTAAGTCAAAATTATCTGGTAGTTTTATAGTTTTCTTGTATAGTCATCTTTTCGGTTTTACATTTATAATGGTGCCTTTATTTGTCCATTTTTCTTTCCACAAATTATATCTCCTTGCTTTAGTATATATTTGTATGTTCTCAAAGATGATTTCAAATTTTACTATGTTGTGATCACTGTCACTTAAATTATCAGTACCTTAATCATGCAATTACCTAACCAAATATTAGCATGGTTTGTTTATAAAGAAGTTCAATAAAGTGTATATCATGAAGTCAAAAAGAAGAACATGCATGAGCTTCAGCTGAGGGAATCATTACACGCAAGGGAAAAGCTCATCTCTTCAGGGGTCTGATCACAAGCATATGCCAAGAAATATAGTGAGACCAGCACTGCAAACTTATAGTTCTCACTTTCTGTCTGCACCTAGGATTGTTTTGACAAGCCAGATGAATTATGAAGCCCCCAAAAATCACTCGTTGTTCAATAGCTTCTGGCCATTTAACATTTTAAACCCAAAAAGAAGACTATAGGTGCCAGCTGTGAACCGACTGAAAACCATACCCATATGTCCTAAATCCAGGTATTTTAAAATAAAAAAAAGAAAGAAGGAGCCTGAGCTCCTTTTACTGCCATTAAATTGGGTAATCTGTGATGTCCCAGCTCTTTCCTGTTGCTCTATCGTGTTTATTGCATGAAATAACAACATGAGCAAAAAATAAAAAATATAAGTAAAAAAATATCTGACACTGCATAATAGGCATAGTACACATTTACACATTCAATAAAAAAGGCAGCTATATTCCACCAAGATAAAGTTTGTGTGTACAAATGCTAAGCAACACAGACTTTAAAGTAGCCATGGTGTTTAAAGAAGAAATATCAATGACTTTACAACAGAGCTGATTTTTGGGATGCATTTGTCAAGATCTTCAGTCATGAAGAGTGCTCAAAAAATTTTCTAATGTTTCATGAAAACACGAACTATGGTTTGGGTTTGCATGGAATTTGTCAAGAAAGACCTTATCAAAAATGAAAAACTGCATAAAAGCGAACACTCCTTGACAGTGAGTCCATGTGTTGATTTGAGTTGTAAGGAAAAACAGACAAGCAACTTTGGATCATTTTACTGAAAATGTCAGTCTAAACAAAGAGCAGGACATTTCATCAATAACAGTCTGTGAAGAACTTCACAAACAAGAATACTCTGGGCAGATTACGGTGAATAAGAACCCTTATTATATACTGTATATGAATGCCTTTTTGTTGGTTAAATCATGTGAAAATAAAAGTTGAGTTGAGCTAAAAATGGAAAAAGCCCTCTGGACAGATCCATCATCCTTCACCTTATTTCAACAAGAGGCTGGTTACTTGTGTGGCACATGCCAGAGGATATCTACAGGCCTGCATATCTTTTGTCGTCACAGTAAAAGGTTTCTTTTAATTTTGTTTTGATGTGGTAAATTTATTATGGCTTTGATCAAAATATTTCATTGGAGTTAAATACCAACAAATACAAAGTGCTGTGATTTGTAGGCTTCAATATGCAAAAAGATACAGCAAAATGCCAAATGGGGCCAAAAAAATCCCTGAAATAGAGTTCATCTCAAAAATGTCAAAATGAGGCCAGGCCTCTTAATCTATCACTAGACTTGTCTGAAGACTAGTACTCAAAATTGGCCTATTTTCCCAAACAATAATATACAAATAGTGAAAGCCAAGACTCACCACAATCACTAATCTTTGAATTTATTCCAAAAGAAGAAGAGGAAACTGTATAAACCTCTGGTTTAGGAATATTCCAACAAAGAATTTTGAGGGTTTTTATTACTAAAATATAATTTAAAGAAGAATATTAAAAAAATAAAAGCAAAGGCATATGTCAATAATGCAATCTAGAGCAAACAAATCCAGTCCGAAAACCAAGAATCCAATCCAATACAGCCATAAAATATCAAAAAAACAGGAACTCAGAATAATCATAATACAAGATCACCAATTAATTCTTAATGCCATTCTGAAGCACTGAACTCTTTCCCAAGAATATACTGTATAGTTTAAGGGTGGTGCTAAAGCAGACATGTAAATAGTGGCCCTACCTCCAAAGGTTCCACCCACAAAACACAAGATATTCGAATAAATAAATCTGTTTTGAATCTGCACTTATGTTTTTGACATCCACTCAAAAAAAACCCAAAACAATTAGAGGGAACATCGGTGGCATCATGTTGCCGCTAAAAAAACTTTCAGATTTTAGAATTTTGGATTAGGAATCACATTGAAACAATACAGTTTTCGATATTTGTAAAATCTTAACTAAGATATACTTGGACTGTCCTGAGAGTTTATGTGGATCCATTATGTTTTTCTTTGTTATCAAATTTGAATGAATATATTCTAAAATGATTAATATGCAAGAAACACTCTGATTTTCTTCTCACTTTCCGAAGACACACTACATTTGTAGAGATGGTTTACATGACAGACTGTTTTAAACCTATAGTTTAGGAGTCTTTTTTTGAGTTTCTGGTTATGGGAATTGTCTGAATTCAAAAAGCAGCTTTATCAAGCAACACAAGAAAAACAGTTATTTAGCAAACATTAAAAAATAAAAATATTTTTTGTTCTGCTACGTTGTGACACTTTCACATGGTTCCTAGGGTCTCCCATATATACCCTATGCCATTTAATCAATACACTATGTAAGAGGTATTAGGCTAGCACAGTTGAAAGCCTCAGTTACTCATGCACTTCTTACAAACAGAGTGTGGAGGATAAACACCAGAGACATTTTTCTTTATGAGCAGGTTTGAGCATGTGGCTTTATATTGTGGCCTGTAGAGAGGCTGTTGACCTCACTACAAACTCAAACAATAATCAAAAAGACAAAAATGAGAAAACCAGTAAGACGTTTATTATAAAAAGATTAACACAACAGGAATAGACAAAGGGCAACAAAAATGGGAAAAATAGCAAAAAACCTAATCTTGACTTGGCATGCCTATTCAAGGAGTCTTGTGGAGTGGCCAGTCCAGCTACACACTAGTACTGTTAAATGCTCTCCCTGCTTGTCTTCTTCAAAATAACCTTTCAAGCACCTTCTCCCTACCTTGTTTTTATTTTACCTTTTGTCAGGTGAGCTCCTGCCAAGCACTCAATCCGTTTCCAACATCAAAGGCCATTTGGCTGTAACAAGCTTTTAAGTTCTAGCCAACTAATATTGTAAAAACTTCTTGGGTCCTGGTTACTGTGTAGTTGCTCTGACAAGCACAGCTAGCAGCCCAGATAGACAAGGCCATAAGGTAGGTAATTTCAAACCAGTTATTAAGAAGAAAAACCTACAGTATGTTCCTCTGGCAGCACCACCTGGTAGTTATAGACAGGGTCACTATCTGCATTTCTTTAACAATTCCTAAAAGTACAAACTGAAATCAAGTAAACCTTCAGAACTTTGCTGATTATTTTTGATGCTTATGGAAGGTGGTACTGATCATGTTTTACATGAAAATATTTCAAATGACTTTGTATTACTGCTGAACTAGAAACATCAGTTCTTGGTTTGCTTTGAGATATCAGTTTTAGAGATGATTTGGTAATGAAATCAGAATAGATATCTGAAAATTACAGGTAATAAAATAAAAAAGGTTTACTAATATCTACAGCAGTTATCTGTTAGTTATGTCAAGAATCAAAGAGCTTGTTTTCTATTTCTTTTTTGCATTACTTTCATAGATGCATAAGCTCTCAAACAATATAATTATATCTAGAGAGTAATTGCATAACACTGTGCACTCAACCTGAACCTAAAATTTTTAAAGAGTACCCTTCTAGACTGAGTACAATACATATAAAAATGTCACACCTCAGCAAGCTATATACAAAACAAACTACTGACAAAAAGTGTTGCTGGGTCATGTAGGTTCTGGTGGTGACAGGAAGATAAATCAGGAAACAGCATGGGGTGAAAAATTAATAACTACAAACATAGAGCATGCACCAGTTTAACAAATATGCACCTAGTGAGTTCAAACAAAACAATACAATGCTGATGGAAATCTAGAACTCGAAGCAAACATGACCAAACTAAATGAGGAAAAGATTTTAATTCATAGCTCCCTGTAAAACCAGTGGTAAACTAATAGCGTCAAACCATAGCAATCACTAGGAGATCATAGCATAAGTGGCCAATTGCTTTCTTACCCTCTAGAAATACCATTTGTAAGGCTTTTCATGAGAAAATTATGTATTAAGGCAATGCAGACTTTCATGCATTGCAACATTAGTTTCCCCCAGTAAGAAGAAGCTAAGTAGTAAACAGATCCTCTTTACTGGAAAGAGGGGGAGACACTGGAAATCATTATTTGGGGACTTGACTGGTTCCCCAGCATTTTATGTTGTCAATTCACGTTCTTCAGTTTAGAGCATGCTAGCTGTCTTAGAGTATCTGGCCTTGTCCAGGTGAGATAATGTCGGATATACTTGATGAATGAATGAGTTAAATGTAATAGATGGAAATTAAAGCCAGATTTGCTGCCTGAAAGGCAAGGATGCTAATCATTTCAATCTACATGGTGCTGTTTCACCATTGATTGATCACACTGCAACATTGCCTACTACTTGTTGTTGTCATAAATGATTCAGGCGCCGCCGCGAGTGACAGCCTTTCCAGCAGCTCCGTGTACGACTTTATCTTTCTACCTTTTTCTCTATTTCACTGATCACTCCTACCACTTTCTTTTATGTGGACTCGTTCCCTGGACACTTTTTACTACTTTTACTACTTGGACATGGATTTTTAAATGCCGAGACTTGTCTATTCAGGTAGTCAACTTCAAGCGCTGAAAACAAAAGCCCGCGCCGGTGTGGTTCCCTATTTACCTGACGAGGTAAGAAGGCAGTATCGTGGCAGCAGAGCCGGCGCTAAGCTAAAGGCTAAACGGCTAGCAAGAAAGTGGCGATACAAGCCTTCGGTGCCTTCTGTGATCCTGGGAAATGTGACCTCACTACTAAATAAGATCGACGAACTGGCTGCGCTGGTGAAAAATGTCAAGACCTACAGAGAATGCAGTTAGATAGATAGATAGATACAGTAGATCGATAGATAGATAGATACTTTATTAATCCCAAGGGGAAATTCACATAATCCAGCAGCAGTATACTGATACAAAAAAAAAACAATATTAAATTAAAGAGTAATAAAAATGCATGTAAAAACAGACAATAACTTTGAATAATGTTAGCATTTACTCCCCCGGGTGGAATTGAAGAGTCGCATAGTGTGGGGGAGGAACGATCTCCTCAGTCTGTCAGTGGAGCAAGACAGTGACAAAAGTCTGTCATTGAAGCTACTCCTCTGCCTGGAGATGACACTGTTAAGTGGATGCAGTGGATTCTTCATGATTGACAGGAGTTTGCTTAGTGCCCGTCGCTCTGCTACAGATATTAAACTGTCCAGCCTTATTCCTACAATAGAGCCTTCCTAACAAGTTTGTCCAGGCATGAGACGTCCTTCTTCTTTATGCTGCCTCCCCAGCACACCACCGCGTAGAAGAGGGCACTCGCCACAACCGCCTGTATTTTTGTGAAACGTGGCTAACAACTAACATCCCAGATGCTAACATGGAGCTACCCGGGTTTAGCTCAGTTAGAGCAGACAGAGATGCAAATACCTGCAGGAAGCGGAAAGGAGGAGAACTCGCTCTCTATGTGAATACAAGGTGGTGCAACCCTGGACATGTAAACGTCAAAATCTCCACTTGCTGCAGGGACATAGAACTGTTGGCCATAAGTCTGCATCCCTATTATTTGCCCAGAGAGTTTGGACATATCATTGTTGTTATTGTTTAC
The DNA here is from genome assembly GCA_026402145.1 of Polypterus bichir lapradei. Classification (NCBI taxonomy): domain Eukaryota; kingdom Metazoa; phylum Chordata; class Cladistia; order Polypteriformes; family Polypteridae; genus Polypterus; species Polypterus bichir. The sequence goes on from JANRMT010028174.1 coordinate 86,343,161, forward strand.
ATCCCTCCTCGGGCAGATGTGGAGATAGCGAGTGACATCATCCATTCTGCTGTTGCTAAACTACAAACACAGTCCCCTGAGGCGCTTGTGCTAATCGCTGGAGATTTTAACCATGTGACGCTGGACAAAACATTACCTGCCTTCCCCCAGTATGTGGATTGTAACACCCGGGGAAATAGGACTATTGACCTACTGTATGCAAATGTTAAAGACGCATACAGTGCCACCCTGCTGCCTGCATTTGGGAAAGCAGATCATAACCTGGTTCTGCTTCAGCCTCACTACAAACCAAGAGTGAGGGAGCTACCTACAACCACACGCTCATTCAGGAAGTGGTCCCCTGAGGCAGAGCAGGCTCTGAGAGACTGCTTTGGAACTATGGACTGGGATATCCTGCAGGGGTCATGTAGTGAGAACATTGAGGAGGTTGTTGACTGCACTACTGACTACATCAACTTCTGTATGGACATTGTAGTTCCAGTAAGAACAGTACGCTGCTATGCTAACAACAAGCCATGGATTACAAGTGACATAAAGGGCCTTTTGAACCAGAAGAAAAGGGCTTTTAAAGGCGATGATCAGCATGAGCTCAAGCGCGTGCAGAAGGAACTCCGAGTCCAGCTTAGGGCGGCGAAGGAGCAGTACAGGAGAAAGCTGGAGCAGAAGTTGCAAAATAACAGCATGAAGGAAGTGTGGGATGGAATGAAGATCATCACTGGCTGCAGCTTGAAGCGGGGTGCCACCATCGAGAGAGATGTGGAGAGAGCAAACCAGATGAACAACTTCTTAAACAGATTTGACCACCCTAACCCACTCTCACCTCGGACTACTGCACCCTCCACTCATCCTTCTGCTGATACCAGCATAGGAGAGAGTTTCCCCGCACCCAAGATTACAGTAGCCCAGGTAAGCAGAGAGCTGAGGAGACTTCATGCCAGCAAAGCAGTATCGCCACGACTGGTGAAGGCCTGTGCGTTGGAGCTGGGGAGTCCTCAACAGCACATCTTCAACCTGAGCCTGGAACAGGGGAGAGTCCCAAGGCTTTGGAAAACATCTTGCATCACCCCAGTCCAAGGTAACACGTCCTAGTTAGCTTCTGGCCTGTTGCTCTGATGTCACATGTGATGAAGACCATGGAGCGGCTGCTGCTTTACCACCTGAGGCCACAGGTCCGCCATGCCCTCGAGCCTCTGCAGTTCACGTACCAGGAGAAGGTGGGAGCAGAGGATGCCATCATCTATATGGTACACCGATCCCTCTCCCACTTGGACAGAGGCAGTGGTGCTGTAAGAATTATGTTAATGGACTTCTCTAGTGCCTTCAACACCATCTAACCTCTACTCTTTAGGGACAAGCTGACAGAGATGGGATTAGATTCATACCTGGTGGCATGGATCGTGGACTATCTTACAGACAGACCTCAGTATGTGCATCTCGTGAACTGCAGGTCTGACATTGTGGTCAGCAAGACAGGAGCGCCACAAGGGACTGTACTTTCTCCGGTCCTGTTCAGCCTATATACATCAGACTTCCAAAACAACTCAGAGACCTGCCACATGCAAAAGTTTGCTGATGACACTGCTATCGTGGGCTGCATCAGGAGTGGGCAGGAAGAGGAGTATAGGAACCTAATCAAGGACTTTGTTAAATGGTGTGACTCAAACCACCTACAGCTGAACACCAGCAAAACCAAGGAGCTGGTGGTGGATTTTAGGAGGCCCAGGCCCTTCACGGACCCCGTGATCATCAGAGGTGACTGTGTGCAGAGGGTGCAGACCTATAAATACCTGGGAATGCAGTTGGATGATAAATTGGACTGGACTGCGAATACTGATGCTCTGTGCAAGAGAGGGCAGAGCCAACTATACTTCCTTAGAAGGCTGGCATCCTTCAGCATCTGCAATAAGATGCAGCAGATGTTCTATCAGACGGTTGTGGCGAGCGCCTTCTTCTACGCGGTGGTGTGTTGGGGAGGCAGCATAAAGAAAAGGGACGCCTCACGGCTGGACAAACTGATGAGGAAGGCAGGCTGTATTGTAGGCATGGAGCTGGACAGTTTGACATCCGTGGCAGAGCGATGGGCGCTGAGCAGGCACCTGTCAATCATGGAGAATCCATTGCATCCACTGAACAGTATCATCGCCAGACAGAGGAGCAGCTTCAGCGACAGACTGCTGTCACTGTCCTGCTCCGCTGACAGACTGAGGAGATCATTCCTCCCCCACACTATGCGACTCTTCAGTTCCACCTGGGGGGTAGACGTTAACATTATACATGTTACAATATAAGTTATTGTCTGTTATACCTGCCTCGCACTCTCCACCTTGGAATTTTTAATTTGCCTGCATTTTTATCACTATTTAATTAATTGTTTTTATCAGTATGCTGCTGCTGGAGTATGTGAATTTCCCCTTGGGGATTAATAAAGTATCTATCTATCTATCTATCTATCTATTGTGAACTTGAACCTGGACACAGGCAGACAGACATCGTTGGTTCCACCACACACTTGTTTATTTACAAACTATTTACAAACTGTGCTCACGTGCACCCCCAGTGCCTCTTGCACCGATTCCCCCAATGTCCAAAGGCCTCACAGTTCCACTGCCTTCCTGGCCGCCTCCAGTCCTCTCTCCAGCTCCGTCCTCTTCCACCCGACTTCCGCGCATGACTGGAGGGAGACGGCCCCTTAAATGGGATCCCGGATGGGCTCCAGCTGCTCCCCGGCAATCAGTCCTAGCCACACCCCAGTGTGGCGGAAGTGCCGGCTGTGCACCCAGAAGCCGTCTGGGTGTCCCCTGTCGTCTTCCCCCCAGCACTTCCTGGTGTGGCGGAAGTGCTGGGCTCCAGGGATATGCAGTCATTGGGGCGCCGCCTGGCAGTGGCCATGGGTCCCTACAGGGCTGGGCTTCCAAGCCCTTTACCCGAGGCCCCCTACATAACCAGGACGGACGCCCCCTCACGGTCTGGAGGAGGCACAAGCCCTCCTCCGGTCCCCCTGGGTGTCATGTCTGGGCTCCAGCCCCGACCGGGTCCCACCCGGGATATTACGGCATCGGGGCGCTGCCTGGCGGTGGCCACGGGTCCCTACAGGGCTGGGCTTCCATGCCCTGTACCCGAGGCCCCCAACATAACCAGGACGGACGCCCCCTCACGGTCTGGAGGAGGCACAAGTCCTCCTCTGGTCCTCCTGGGCGTCCTGGCCGGGACCACACTATCTATCTAAAGTTATGGCTATGTTTTACTGTTTTGCCTGGGTATTATTTTAATTTGACGTTTGGCAATCAGCTATGCTCAAATACACCAAGAAAAAGGTTAGTGATTTGTAATTATAATACTGGCCATAACTGTTTCATTTTTGCACTTCATTTGGCCTGTTTAGCATGTATAGGTATGTTAATATTTTGTTTGGCTCCAGAGGAAATCATTTTAGCTGTCAATCTGCTATTATCTATTTGCAGCTTATTCTGCATACCTGTGAATGACTTAACATTTTTCTAATTGTATACACAGAAATTACATAAATCTGGTGATCAGCTTTTGAAATGCCACTCTAACCAAATGTATAGTTTAATGTTTGAAAGTAATAACATAGCTGCTCTGTCTGATAATAAAATAGAATTCTAATTGATTTTAATTTCAAGTTTGAATATTTAATTGTATAATGATTCCTTGTCTGCTCATTAGGAAAAGAGAGAAGGATGTTGCAGAAGAACATGGATGCTGCTATGCTAACAGTGCACACAGTGGGTTATCAGAATTAGAGAACAGATGAAATAATTTTACTCATGTCAAAGAGCTTATATGTGTTTCAAGCTGGGAAATAAACATTGGTTTCTAGGCAATCACAACATGTTTTGCTTTTATTTATTAGTAAAATAATGGTGCTAGTTTCTGGCAGACATATCTTGTAAAATAAGACAACTAAAATAAAAAAAATTACAAAAGCAATTGCCAGTTTCAATTACTGAGCTGTAAGCCATACATTTCACACTGAAAATCTGTGTAAAACAAGTCCACTTTGAAGTGTATCAAATGCAATGTACTCTACCAAAATTGTGTTCTGTTCTAAGCGAATCAATGCCTTTAGGTTCTTTAGAAATAGAAATGTATCACTTTCCAACTGAAGGCAAGAGGTTTCTAAATTGAATCTTTTAAGTATTCCAGGAGTATAGAGGTCAGTGAGCCTTTGTGAACCAGTAACCTTCATGATTCAAAGTTTCAAATAAAGTATGATATGTTTTTAGTCTGAAGACAGTATTTCAGTAAGAACTTCTCCAGAGCGGTAAGCACCAACAGCAGCAGTGCTTCTAATTTATAATTAGTTCAACTGTCTGTTTTTTAGTTTGGTATTTTTTAATCTTCACACATTGACTGAATGTTAGAAAAAAATTAACTGTTTCAAGTTCGTCAGCAGTGAAACCAGATGCTGTTTTGTTTGTACTGTCACATAATGAAATACTTTCCCTGCAAATGGAATAAAACTGAAGAATGTTTTAAAGAGACACTGTCACTAAATCACTCTAATTCGAGAGAAATAAAAAATAAACTATTATGGTTACAAAGAATGATAAATCTAACACCTTAGAAATTGGTAGTATGCTAGTGTAGTGCTTCGTAATACTTTCCCACGCTCCTCAGCTTAGACACTATCTATGAGGAGTTTGCAAATTCTTCTCTTGTTTGTGCAGAGCTTTCTAAAGGTACTCCAGTTTTTCACCCAAAAGAGGTGTGTTAGGTTAAACAGTCACTCTTTGCCCAGTAAGTGTGGTGGATGAAAAAGCATATCCATTTGGGCACATTTATTGATAAAGTGTGGCAAAGATCTGCAGCAGTTAGAAATATGATTTGTCTGTCTGTGACGATGCAGGTTCGCTTCGAGCTATATTTGGCCATTTCGGTACACTTAAACATTTCACTCTTCTAGTGCTCTTGTGTAGTATAATTATCTCCTGTACCGTCATCAGTCCACACCTTGAACCTGTCCCAGTCATTCAGTACATAAGACACAATGTTCCTCTGGATATCAAGAGTGAGCCTGATATGGCCGTGCAATATGCAACAAAGAGAATGGAAAAGGCAGGTGCCATCTCCGGGCATGGAAACCACTTGGTAAGTGACAGTTCTTTGATCGATGGTGATCACCTCGATAGACATGTTAATGGGGGTACGGTTGGAATGATAAAGGAAATGGGTACCTGAACAATGTAAAGTCTAAAATACCTACACAATAACTATAATCGTAATAAATGAACAATAAAACAGCAGAGAAGCCGTGGATTAAATAAAAAGGCTGTAGTTATCAGCAGGGAGACGTGAATACCGTGGCGAAGCAAGGAAGGGAATGTAGAGACTGGAGCGACAGACGGCCTTATATAGGCAGACAGCCAACAACGTGGGAGGCGTTGGGATGGGGGACCCAACGCCGCCTCACACGGTGACCGAGCTGCAGGCTATGTACGTAAGTAGGATTCAGTTAGCGTTGGGAACCCGCGTACCAAATTTCTTGAAGATGGGCCCATAAGTAACAAAGACCGTTGAAAAGTTCAATATGACGGCCGACAGTGGCATCATATCACCGAAATAAGTACCAAATTTCAGCCTTCTACCTACACGGGAAGTTGGAGAATTAGTGACGTTGGAAAGTTCAATATGGTGGCCGACAGTGGCGTCATACCACCGAAATAAATACGTACATTGGTTTCGGTTAGCGCAGGGAAGCCACCTACCAAATTTCGTGAAGATGGGGCCATAAATAAGAAAGTTCAACATGGCGGATGTTGTTCACCGTTATCGACCGTTACGTGTAGAATTTCGAAATGAAACCTGCTTAGCTTTTGTAAGTAAGCTGTAAGGAATGAGCCTGCCAAATTTCAGCCTTCTACCTACACGGGAAGTTGGAGAATTAGTGATGTTGGAAAGTTCAATATGGCAGCTGACAGTAGCGTCATACCACCGAAATAAGTATGTACATTGGTTTCGGTTAGTGCAGGGAAGCCACCTACCAAATTTCGTGAAGATGGGGCCATGAATAAGAAAGTTCAACATGGTGGACATTGTTGACCGTTATGACTGTTATGCGTAGAATTTCGAAATGAAACCTGCTTAACTTTTGTAAGTAAGCTGTAAGGAATGACCCTGCCAAATTTCAGCCTGGTACCTACATGGGAAGTTGGAGAATTAGTGATGTTTGGAAAATTCAATATGGCGGCCGACAGTGGCGTCATATCACCGAAATAAGTACGTACATCGGTTTTGGTTAGCGCAGGGAAGCCACCTACCAAATTTCGTGAAGATGGGGTCAGCCTTCTACCTACACGGGAAGTTGGAAAATTAGTGACATTGGAAAGTTCAATATGGCAGCCGACAGTGGCGTCATACCATCGAAATAAGTACATACATCGGTTTCGGTTAGCGCATGGAAGCCGCCTACCAAATTTCGTGAAGATGGTGCCATAAATAAGAAAGTTCAACATGGCGGACCTTGTCGACCGTTATCGACCGTTATGACCGTTACGTGTAGAATTTCGAAAATAAACCTGCTTAACTTTTGTAAGTGAGCTGTAAGGAATAAGCCTGCCAAATTTCAGCCTTCTACCTACACGGGAAGTTGGAGAATTAGTGATGAGTGAGTGAGTGAGTGAGTGAGTCAGTCAGTCAGTCAGTCAGTCAGTCAGTCAGTCAGTCAGTCAGTGAGGGCTTTGCCTTTTATTAGTATAGATTCATTCCTTTCCCACTGCTTATCTGAGATCAAGTTGCAGGAGCAACAGTCTGAGCAATGAGGCCCATACCTGACTTCCCCAGCCACATTTGCCAACTCATGCTGTGGGATCCTATTTAAACATTGTGTTTGTTATGGACAAAGCATGCCTACCCCAGATGCCACCACTCTGGTTAGGATTAGGAAAGCCATTCCAATCACCCCTCTCCAGGTGTCTTCATCATTATCCATTTGGGTGTCCCTAACAGAATTATGGAGTCTCTAGCTGGACCCTTTTCCAGGATCCCCTCCAGGTACTTCAAGAAGGCCTTGTACTCCGAGCTGCATTTTGGTGCAAAAGCACAAGTGGCAGTCAGAGTTCTCCTCTCTGTGAACTTCAGCCGCACAGAGACAGCCCTCTCATTCTCCAGAACAACATGGCATTGACCAGGCAGGGGCTCAATAAGAAGCTCACTCCCTCCTGAAGCCTTGCCTCTTCGGCTTCTCCAGAGGACAGGAGAGTCCAGCCTCTTTCAAAAGATTTGGTTCCAGAACTCAGCAAGTGGGTGGATGGGAGCCCAACTATATCTAGTAGGCAACCTTCCGCCACATCCATCAACTTCGGCTCCTTCCCTCCAAGACAGGTAATATTCCAGGTCACAAAAGTGAGTTTGTGTGTCTGAGTGTTTGTTTTTGTGCACCTGGGGTCTCATGTATAAACAGTGCGTACGCACAAAAATGTTGCTTAAGAACGTTTCCACACTCAAATCATGATGTATAAAACTTAAACTTGGCGTAAAGCCATGCACATTTTCACAGTAGCTCCAACCCTGGCGTACGCAATTTCTCCGCTCGGCTTTGCAAACTGGTGGCACCCAGCGTCAAAGCAGTGCTACTGTTCCAGTGTGGTTTCCCTTTCTTTTTTAGATCCATATCCCTGACGCGGCTTTGTAATACACTGCAATTAACCGCATATTATTTATTAATTTAATGCATCTGATTGTAATTAACCGGTAACAAAATAATGGTCCACAGAACGATCAAATTATTCTAAATACCATAGCTGCTTTTGTGTTGTTACTCTCACTGCACCTTTTTCTTCTTCTTTCAGCTGCTCCCGTTAGGGGTTGCCACAGCGGATCATCTTTTTCCATATTACTCTCACTGCAACACTCAGAGTATTTATATCACTGTATCTGAGTGGGGAATCACAGCTCTACAGCAGCTGACGGGAAAGAGAATTATCGGTATAAAGCATCTACCACACCCTGCCTCAGCCATCCTGTCTATTGAACTGCTCTCATACGGAAAACGCTTCAGAGCCTTTTCTTGCAGTTCAGGATCAGTTTCATCCCAAGAACTATAAACAAACTCAATCAGTCCATCAAGTGCTCCTTGTAGAATGCTTTGTACTTATAAGTACAATTACCTCACTGTAAACTTGCGATACAGTTATAATATTGCACAACCTGAGCCACTTTATAAAGCACGTATTTATATATGATGACGATATCATTTTTAAGATGAAATGCAGCAAAATATGTTTATTATATTATTCAGATAAAACTTTAACTTCATTTAAATAATCTATATTGTTAATAATTAAACATGTGAGGACATGGTGCCACAGTGCTAGCAATGAGCTGGCACTCCGTTCACGGATTGTTCCTGCCTCACGCTGTATTCTTGCTGGGGCCGGCGCTACAAGGGAACGATAGATGGTTGGAATAATTAAACATGTACTACGAAGATATTTCAATGTTCCTTAAAGGTTTTGAAGAATCGCCATTCTAAGCTTACAGATGGCTTAACGTCTATTACAGAGCTGATTGTGTGGCGATTGGTTACTTGGAGAAAGAAAAGGAAGGACAGGAATTGGAGGTTAGTATGTTTGAAAGAGACAGTACTGCTGCAATAAATTATGTCATTGAAGGTTGCACACGGCGCAGCAAGCATCTTGCGAGAGGCATGATCAATCACTGCGCCACCGTGTTCCCATGTTTAATAACATGCTTTAACTCCTATCATCATGAAAATGATATCAAGTATACATCCCACTATTTCAATTATTCAGAGAGCTGTAATATCATGAATGTAATGGATTCTGTGTCCTGTCGGAGGAAGAGAAAGCCCATTTAAGAAGTACATAGTGATTCACACACATAGAGCACATAGAAGATCAAATACAAAACAAAGCATTTAACGTGCTACTTCAGTTACAATGGGATTTGAGAAATTAGTAAATTAAATGATTTAAAGATAAAGTTTATAATGTTCTACTTTAATGACAAAATAAACTACAAGATTAAAGTGGAAATTTAGAGATTAAATTTGACATTTCGTGCTTTTTTTCCCACTGTGCGCCTTTTTTTTTGTCTGTACCCTAATAAGCTTTCATATGACACTCAGACGGTGGGCTACGACTCGCCTTTTCACGGCGACTTTGATATCTGACAACTTCTTTTTTATTTAAGGCACTGTGCGACTTTGTGAACTTGAGCTTTCGAGTTTCTCCGATACTCTGTGTCACTCAATCATTTTACTTTTGTTGTTTATACCACTGTTTAAAGCAACAAATAGTACATTTTTCCTTTCCTCCACTTGGTATTCGCTGAAATTCTTTTATTGTCGCTCTTGCTTTTGCCATTGCCTTTTCACAGAACACTGAGCTTAAGGGCTATTTATGTTGATTTGCATATTCAAAGAGGCATAAATCTGGGAGGAGTTGGGGTGGGGCAGCAGGTCCGTGCACATGCGTTACTTTCACGCTGACCGGGATTTATGTAGCGGAAGAACGTGGAAGTTGGCGAACAGATTCCTGCATCTGGATTTTTTCTGTGCGTAAGAACATTTCGGCTTTTGTGCTTACGTCATGTTATAGTGCAAATTCTACGCACAGCGTTATGCATGAGGCTCCAGGACTCCAAATGAAACAAAAGAAAGACAGGTTTCACACTCTGAATTTTATCTTTTGACTGCTAAAGAAATGGAACAGCTTATCTTTAAATTGCAACATCATTATAATGAACACGGAAAGATTTTAGCTCAACAAATCCACAAGAAGGAAGTCCGCAGGGCAATAACATCAATTATCAACATAGCCTGAGACAAAATCATAGACCATAAAAATATTACCTACATATTTATAAATTACTATACAGTAAGTCCTTATATTCCACTCAGTCTAAAGAAGATAAGATACAATCTAATGTGTTCTTTAACTCATTACAGCTACCACAGCTAGATACACTTAGTGCTGTGGAACTGGATAAACCTCTGAAATTCTTAGAAATGTTATGAGCTCACTCCAATGTAGGAAAGCAGCAAGCCTTGATGGGTACTATTACCAACATTTATAGAAGCAACAAAATTATTTTCACCAGATTCAACCTGTGAACACTGCAATCTCGCTCCAGCCTCACTGGACCACATGTTCTGGACATGCACCAAATTAACATTGTTTTGGAGAAAAATCTTTGAATGCCTATCAGATAGCCTTGGTGTCCCAATCACTTCTAACCCATTAACAGCTGTTTGGTGTAGGGTTTAAAGTGGAGAAGTAGAAACAAATCATAACTACCTTTACCACACTATTACCATTGTCGAGGATGCCAGGGGCCACGACCCGGCCGGGACGCCTTGGAGGATCGGAAGTGGGCGTGTGCCCATCTGGGATCACGTGGGGGCCGCCTTCCTGGTTGCTTTGGGGGCCACGGGTTCAAGGCATGGACGCCCCACCCTGTAGAGGCCCGTGGTCACCGCCAGGAGGCGCCCCAATGCCTTGGGGACCCTGGACCTCAGCACTTCTGCCACACCAAGAAGTGCTGGGGGGAAGAGAAGCAGGGACACCCGGAGAGCTTCCGGGAGAACAGCCAGCACTTCCGCCACACTGGAGCGTGTCAGCGGGAGATTGCCGGGGAGCACCTGGAGCTCATCCGGGTGTGGATAAAAGGGGCCGCCTCCCTTCATTCAGGGCGAGAGTCAGGAGCGGAGAGGACTGAGCTGGAGAAGGCAAGGAGGCGGCCTGAAGAGAGTGAGAGAAAGGCATTGTGTGGCCAGAACTTTGGGGTTTTTTGTGGTGCACTTTAAGACTTAATATTGTAAATAAACGTGTGTTTGGGTGACAATGAACGTGTCTGCCTGTCTGTGTCCGGGTCAACCTCCACACCACTTAGACTTATGTTGCTCAACTGGAAAAATCCCAACCCACCTCCTTTACGTCAGTGGGTATTATCCCACCCAGAGGAAATATGGTAAGATCTAATCTTTATTTTGTAAAATATGGCAAGATCTAATCAGTAACATTTTAGAATAAACACATATCGGGGAATCCTGGTTGCTTCAAAGATTTGCTTTGTTGGCTTGCTCTCCTCTTTTTCTTTCTTTTGGACGAGAGATAAATTTTTATCTTGATAAGTTTGATTTGATTGTATGGATTGTTATTTGCTTTTAATTAAAATTTTAAAAAAATCACAAAAGAAGTATAAAGACACATAAAAATGACCAGCATCACACACCCCACCATAGTACAATAATATAAATCTCTTAAGATAACACTCAACACTGATCTTCAAATACAAAAAAAATACAACATCATTATAATGCTTATTATAATGCAATATAAAAAATAAAATATAGGAAAATAATAGAACAGACATTGACAGCTGATTTATCATTGAAAAATCATGATGATGTGGACCAGGGGTGCCCAATATTGTGATCGACTGGTAGATCGGAAAGGGAGAGCAGGTAGATCGCGTTGCATTCAAAAAAATTTTTTTTTAAATGTTAGTCTATCATATATCCTCCCTATGGCGTTTGTCACTTGATTCACATACAGGGCGGCCAGTCTGAGATCTGTTTTCTTCTAACACACTGGTCATCCCGCATGCACGATCAAATGCGCGAGCTACTGTAAATCTCCGGCTATCTAAGTGATCTAGTTAGCCTTCCAATTTATATCGACTAAAGAAGGGATTTTACAAAAAACTGTTGTTTATGGGCTGGATGTGGAATTGGAAGAGGATTTTTTTCTCTCACAATGTTACAATCCAAGTGCTTTTGTCTGATCTGTCAATCTATCATTGCTATTCCAAAGAAGGAAAATGTGGAAAGGCACTTTCGAACTGTTCATAAAAACTACGAAAGTGACTTCCTTACGAAAAGCGATCTGAGAAGGAGAAAGGAGAGGGAACTAAAATCACAGTTAATCGGACAGCCGTCATTTTTCACTTGGCTGAATTCAAAAGCCAAGGCAGACACACCGAAGCATCATTCCGAGTGAGTCACTCGATCATTAAGCATAAGAAGTCCTTCCAAGATGGAGAGATGATAAATGATGCCTTCGTTGAGGCAGATGGCTAGGGAGAAATTCCTGCTGAGATTTCAAGACCCCTGGCCAGAGAAAAAGGAGTTTCTCCTTGTCATTAAACATGCAGAAAACAAGCAACTTAATAACGATCAATGGCCGCTAGACGTGGCATTTTTTTTCCAATTTGACCAACAAGTTGAATGAGCTTAATTTACAGCTGCAAGGAAAAGAGCAAACCATGGTCAATATGATTAGCTCAGTTAATGCTTTCAAACAGAAAATGCAACATCTGTCCTCAAAGCTGCGGTGCCTTGATTTGATTTGGGGAACATCCAAAACCTCGCGTCAGAGCTGGAGACGCAATGGAAGGCGTGAGCGCAACTTGACAGCGTTCGCTACACAGAGCAGATTGAAAATTGTCTGTCAGACTTTACCTAATGGAAAAAAGGTAACAATTTGAGTGTTGCCCAATGTAGCGGAGTATGAGTAGTGTTTCTTCTTCAAATGTACTCAAGTAAATGTAAAAAGTATGGTGCAGTAAAACTACTCTTGGAAGTACAATTTTACTCAAAGTAAATGTAACGGAGTAAATGTAACGCGTTACTACCCACCTCCGATACTCAGTATATATATAGCATTTTTAATGTAGGTAGATCATTTTGACCTGGTCATTTTAAAAGTAGCTCGCAAGCCGAAAAAGTCTGGGCATCCATGTTGTGGACACAGCATAAGTCTGCTAGAAGTCTCTTGAAAGAATTTTGCCTGCTGCTTTTATTTTGGGAAAACCATTTCAGAGTTCAAGAATGAGTCCCTCATCACATTGAGAAGCCAAAAGTGGTAAGCATCTCTCTACAGGTTTGTGGTTTGGAAAATCAGATAGGGCTTTTGGCAAACAATGAAAAAAGTTTTGTTTTTCCACACAAGCTATATCCCAGAAAGAAAAAAAAAAGTTGTTTTTTTTATTTAGAAGGAAAATGTCCTTGGAAACATTTTTAGTGTTTAGTGTAAAATAACAACCAAAACTACAGCACTGAGAAATTAATTCATAATAACTAAATGAAAATGAAATGTTTAATTTGGTTAAAGGAAAGTTCATGAAGTGTAACAATGAAAGGTGTGTTTGTCTCTGTTGCTCAAGGAAGCAAAAAACAGCAGTTAAATCTCTACCTTATTCCTGTTTGTTGGCACTGATGTTTTTGCCAACAGGCTTTATGTTCAAGCAGTTTTAAAAAATAACCAATGCGTTGTAAAATATGTTTTTAGTATTACAATGTTTTTGGATATGTACCTAAATAAATTCATCCAAATTTATAAAGCTTCACAGTGGTCAGATCCAAAAGTGCTCAAGACAACACAGAATTAATGTGTAATTTATATTCTTGATTATTGTACCTCCTTGAGTGTATCTGAATAGTTAAGCAGTTATTCTTCTGTTTACTTTGTCTGGCCAAACAAAGGATGACAACAACAGTGTCACTGGTTTTGATTTAAGTTATCATGTTAGTTATTTATTATAACCTTTATATTTCAGGTTTCAGTTTAGACCAATCAATGTATTTAGTTAATGTATTCATTCCAAAATAAAGTAAAGAAGTAAATGTTAACCTAACACTAGAAAGAGATAAAGGAAAAAAAAATATAAAAAATTAGACCATCAAGATTTTAGAAAAAGGAACCACTGCCTAAACTGACTCATTCAGTAACTTCTGGCAGGTGGCTTATTTGGACAAAGTACATAACACAACAGGAGTGTGTAAAATGAAGAGGCTTTCCTTTTCCTTTCCTTCCCTATTTGGTATATATTATGTAAGTAAAAATGTTTTTTGTCATATATTTCGGAACAGTTAGTAAGTATGCATTATAAAAATTAGGCTTGAAATATTTCGCTGAATTTAACCAGGAGTAATAAGAAAGAAACAGAAAAATTGAAAATGTCTTTTTGATATAATATTTGGAGTTAATTAGTGTAAGAAAAACATAGAGAGTGTTAATAAAGGTTATTGCCATGCAGTCTGACAGAGCTATTCAAATGGCTGAAAGACAAATTTTTGTTTTAAAGCACAATAAAAAAAATGATAGAGATTGTTAACTGGAAATTTATGAATAAGGAGGATTATTAGGTTGTATTGACTTACAGATACAAAAGAAGGACAGAATCTCATTCATAGAGCTATAATATTGAAAGACATAGTCTTTTGTTACTTATATTTAATAGTGTCATGGAGATTAGATGTTTTGAATTGATAGCCAGGAAAGAAGATTGTAGGAATGTATAATGAAGTGTTCCCACATTGCATTTTACTAAGTGCTTAAATAAGAAAAATATTTTTATCCTTAATTTCTAACTTACATGCAAAGTTTTTTGGTTCTTAAACGTTTTGGCTTGGGGGTTTTTCACTGAAGGGTACAACCTGTTATGCCCCTTGATAGGGTTCTACTGTACATCAAGAAGTCTCTAAATGTGTCGTTCCTCTGGATTACTTACTTGAATATTAAAAAAAAAACACAGACCAAAAACTTGTGTGCACCTTTAAAATAGCTTCTAAATGTTTTGGTTAAAAATTTTTTTTTATTGTAAAGATAACCTTGTTTGAGTAAAATCATTTGCTGTCCAATAATGTAATAATTAAAAAAAACCTGGATAACTCTTAGAACCATGTCTTTGTTTAGTCATCAAATACATTTCTGGAAGTTAAGCAAGCAAAGTAATTAGTTTTGGATTAATGAAGATACCTTGTAATCATTTTAACTATATAAGAGAGTATATAGGTGACAAAGCAGAAAAAATAAAGAACAGATGATTAATACAAACAGTGGGACCGTCAGTATGATTTTTGTCAATAAACACTAAAAAAGCAAGAAGGTTCAGCATAGACCTTGAAGGGGAAATGAATCCAGTACATAACAAAATAGTAGTGGCTGATAGCTTGAATACACACTTCAGCACTCCTTGAAATAAATGACTTAGAGCACTCCAACTCTTTAAAACTATTTAGAAGACACAGATCCTTACATTTATTTCTAGATGTTCTTGCAATGTTGTTTATTCTTTGAAAAGCTCTTAAATTCTATTGCGTTATTAGAGCTAAAGTATCTAAAACAATAGGACCTGTGTATGTTTAGCATAATGCCCCTATATTTGCAATTCCTACTAGATTTTTTTGATACAACCATTAATTCCAGATGATTTTCACATTAAAAATAAGGCTAAACCACTCTAATTATTTGGGCTTTTTCCATTTCTTGTATTGACTAACATCACTGGGACTAGTCCAGTAGGATTCCCTTGTCCAATTTTGCGTATCATATGACAGCTAGCCATGCCCATTGTTGTGTTGCTACGTGACATGTCAATCTTCATTACATCCACAAGAGGGAGTAAAGAGCCATTAAAATCTTCCCTTGAAAATGCAAGTACATTTTGTGGAGACATGAAAGAAAGCCAATGATGCCACCTACATCATAGTAAACTCCAGCAGACAAGTACAAAGCAACCTTTCTATCATGTGACAATTAAAGCCACACTTGAGAGGATACAAATTTGAATATAATTGGATACAAACATTCAAAGACCATGAAAAATAAATGAGTTGTATATCATTATTTGTTAATATCAATTAATCTGCAGCCACCCCGGCAAACCATATCATTTACTGTATTGATAAAGATTATGAAATATGATAACATAAATATCCTTGTGATTCAATTGGTTATAACACTCCATTCAGACAACAGTTAACTTGAATCAAAATCTGTGGGTACGAGAGAACATCAGAAATAACAAACCCTGAAACATCTCACATAATTTGGATATATATACAGTGTCTATGAAGAGTATTCACCACATTGGATGATTCTGCATTGTATTGTTATACAATATTAAATCACAGTGGATTTAGTTTGGGTTTTTGATGCTGACTAACAGAAAAAGACTCTTAAATCTCAAAGTAAAAACAGATCTCTGCAAAGTGATCTAATTTAATTACAAATACAAAAACATAAATTAATTGATTGCAACAGTATTTAGTAGACGTACCTTTGGCATCCATGACAGCCTTGAGTCTGTATGGATAGGCTGCTATCTGCTTTGCCCATCTGGACACCATGGTTTGTCTCCATTCTTCTTTGAAAAATTGTTCAAGCTCTGTCGGGTTGCATGAGGATTGTGAGTGAACAGCTTTTTTAAAGACTATCCACAAATTCTCAAGTCAGCTGGCATCTGTGCTCTGACCTGGGCACTGCAGGACATTAAAATTGTTTTTAAGCCATTCCTGTGTGGCTTTGGCTTTATGCATGGGGTCATTTTCTTAACTAGTATGCAAATCTTCTCGCTGATTTCTTGAAGACTGCATCTGATTTTCCTCCTGAATTTCCTCTGGATTTTCCCTATATTTTGATGCATTTATTTTATCCTTCTTCCCCACAAGGTTACCAGGGCCTTCTGCAGTATTTGACTTATGCCAAATATTATGTTTAGACTGATGACCAAAACCAATTTTAGTCTGATCAGATGATAAAACCTTGTTCCAGCTAAATTCAGAGTCTCCCATGTGGCCTCTGGCAAACACTGTGTTTTGTTGTTGTTTTTGTTGCTTGCCACTCCTTCAGAATCACCAACGGTCTCTTGGTTGCCACTCTCACTAGTCTTCTTCTTGCACAATTACTCAGTTTTTGTGAATGGCCTGCTCTAGGCAGATTTACAGCTATGCCATACTCTTTCCATAATTTAAGTGAAAAACAAATAATTTTAAGTGGAAAAGGGGAAAAGCTTAAAAAGTGTTGAAGGTACACTCTTAAAAATAAAGGTTCCAGAGCCGTTCTTCAGAGCAATGCCATAAGGGACCCATTTTTGGTTCTTAAAAGACCCATCCACATGAAGGTTCCAGAAAGAACCTTTATTAAGTTAGATCCATAACAGGCTCCATACAGTAAATAATCATGAATAGATGCTAACAGATTTGTGAAATAGCAATGACAATAACAAGGACTCTTTCTTCTTGCTGCATGTATACAGTAACACAGGATTTCTGGGTTTTTTTCTACATATTACGGAGTTTATCAAAGCACAAAGAAACAATTTCAGATGCAAAGAACCCTTCCAAGAATTAAATGGTCCTTCATCAAACATGATGAACAACGATGAACCACACAACCCGGAAAAAAATCAGAAAGTGCCTTTAAAAGAACTGGTATTTTTAAAAATGTAGAGATAACATGAAAATATGGGTGTGCTTTCTAAAATAAAAATAATAGAAACTGTAGCAAAAAAACATATATGAAAAAAGGACCATCTTAAAATAGCTCGGCCAGCATTACGTAATTTTCTTTAATTCTTCTTGGCCAGTTTCAGGAAACACAGAAGCTGTATATCATATTGGTATCAGAAAGATTTCTCTCGATCATCAGCTACCAGTCATCAAAGAGGAACAAAAGAGTATATACCACAGGCTTAGAAAGATTGGCAGCAGTCCTTGAGGCTTTACATCCTCCAGTTTCATCTGACTCATCCAGCCATTCTCTATCACACAATCAGTCCTCTTAGAAAACAGTATCCTGTCCTTCTACAATCTGTTATCATGTTCTTCTGTCCACCACATTCACTAGTCTCAGGAGATGCCCATTCCTTTTCTCTTTGCAACCCCTACAATTTCTGCTCTAGTGTATCTTTGTTTAAAACAAAAAACAAACCACCTGAATGTCACCAGCCCCAACAGCTGCTAACACTATATTACCATTTCTGTTTCTGTTATGCAGCTGAGCAATATTTATTAACTATTCCTCTTCCATTTTGTAACTTGTTGCAATCCTAACTAGGAAATCCTAATGTGATATTTATTACCTTTTATAACAGGAGCATAACATTCTGTGTTTGCTCCCTTAATAAGTAATGATAAACCATATAGATAATGTCCTTTAATGATCATTCTGCAGTAGTTAATTAATGTTTCTGACTTGCCCACTTCATTGTTATTCATGTCAAGTAGCTTTGCAGGTTCTCTTTTCATCCTAATTCATCCATTTTCTAAACTGCTTACTTAGCAAACTCAAAAATCTATATCAAAACCAGACAACAATATTTCTGACAGTATCCCTGACAGCTGTGCTATAATGTACAAAAACAAAATTAAAAAATGTTCCTTCTTTGTTGGAGACTGGCTGTTCTCTGATTTAAAGTAGAATTTTTCATTGAACAGTGATTTTTAAAGGGTACATATAAGGTTAAGAAAACTTTCTGACTATTAAGTAGGTTGATGTAGGCGTACATATTAAAACCACTGATGTACTTACATTGTACACAGTGTAATATTTGCATATTTAACTTTACTGAGAAATTAATTACATCTACATGTACAAGCCAAGCATTTGAACAGATCAGAACATCTAAATTATGGCTGATACACAGAACTGTCCTAGGAGAATTTCATCAGTCCATACAATATATAAGGGATTTTGACAATTTAAACAAGGGACTCTTGCACAATTCTAGCCATCAGTGTCAGCTACCAACATTGTTGCATATCCACTTTGTATATGTGCATATGTACTGTATGGCCTCCCGTTTTTTTTTTTTAATTAAGCACTTAGAGAACTTGTGATGCTTGAAGTACTGAATTGTAATAGGCTTTGTAATTAAAAGAATGATTGATTTATTTGGTTTATATTTTTAAAACACATTTTTATACATATTTTGATAAAAAATTTGAATAAAACAGTGAGCAAGTTTTATGTTTATTTGCTAGGAAGAGGAACAACTAATTCAGTCTTTGCATTGAGACAGCTCATAGAGAAGCACTGAGAAAAAAAAGAAAGGTTTGCATATGGTGCTTATTGATTTGGAGAAGGTTTATGGGAGAGTACCATGTCAAGAGGTCTGAAGGTGCATGAGAGAAAAGAGTACCAGATAAGTATGTGAGGACTGTCCAGGATATGTATGAGGGAGTGAGAACTCAGGTTAAAAGCAGTGTTGGGTTAACAGACAAGATACCAGTTAGGTCTGCACCAAGGATCTTCACTTTGATTTAGTTATGGATGTGTTGCATCATGAGATAAAAGACCAGTCCCCCTGGTGCATGCTTTTTGCTGATGGCATTGTGTTGTGTAGCACCAGAAAAGAGGAAGTAGAGAGGAAGTTGGAAGACTGGAGAAGGGCTTTTGGAAGATAGAGTATTGAAGATAAATAAGAAGAGAACAGAATATATAAGGTTTAATGGTGATCAGGATTCAGAAGTTAGCCTGCAGGTGGAGCAATTGGAAAGAGGATACATTTAAATATCTAGGATCAGTGGTAGCCCAAGATGGAAAACTAAATGCAGAGATAAATCATAGAGTGCAGTGTGGATGGAACAATAGGAAAATGGTGTCAGGAGTACTGAGTGATCAAAGAATTAAGGCAAAAGGTTAGAGGCAAGGATTTTAAGACTGTGGTAAGACCAACAATGGAGCTAAGACATGGGCGAAGACATGGGCAGACATGGGAGCACAAGAGAAGAAGCTGGATGTGGCAGAAATGAGAACTTCAAGATGGATGTGTGGAGTTACAAAAATGAGCAGAATAAGAAATGAGACAATCAGAGGTACAGCAAAATGGGAGAGATATTTAAGAAAGTGCAGGAAAGTAGGTTGAAGTGGTGTGGACATGTGATGAGGAGAGACAATGAATGAGGGCTAAGGAGTAATGGGAAAAGGAAGTACAGGGGAAGAAAAAGTGAGGGAAGCCAAAGCAAAAGTAGATTAATAATGTAAAAGAAGATCTGAAGGAAAAGGGTCTGACCAGGAGAAGGTGCAGGACCAAGCTCTATGTAGAAGGTTGATCAAGCACCTCAACTCTACATAGAAGTGGAATTAGAGGAAAAAGAAGTGGACAACTTTGAGCAAGGTTCTTTTACTTTACTTATGCTTTCTTATCAAAACCATTGTATTCCTGCCCCTTCCCACAAACACATGGAGATCTATAGCAAATTCTAACATTCCTTCTTTTGAATCAATAACAGATAGTGCCATAATAAAACTTTTTTAAAATATAGAAAATCATGTTGCTGCAACATATGGTGTACAGTATATAGCATTTGGGTGAAACTGAGACTTTATTTTTCCATGGTGTTTTGTATTAGCTAAAAATGGAAAAGTGTGCTCAGTTTAGAATTCCATTTGGGCCAAACAACTACCCACCCTCATCAACCATTTTTTCTGTGCTTTTGCCTTAAATGCATGTGAGGGTACTATAATCAAATATGGGAAAGTTTATCATTTGGATTTTTATTCTACAGAAGGAATATGCAGTTTTCGAGTTTTATTAGGGTACATTCATGTAATTTGCACTTGTGACTACCTTCTTGTGGTTATAAAATGGCACCAATACAACAAAAATTAAGACTTGCCGTAAAGGACAGCAATAATCAACCTGGATAATTGGAAAGGCACACAATCTTCAGCAGATTCCACTGCAAAAGTATATTCAGTCAGGTTTAAGAAAATATTATTCCACAAATACCTGCCTCCACTTTTTAACTGATATGCAATAGCAGGTAGATTCAGGTAATGTTATGAACAGTGAAGGTGGAACTGCAAAAGTATTAATATGTTTCTGTATAAATTATTGGTTTTAGTAGACAAGCTGCTAGCTTAATCTAGTCAACAGCTATAAATGTAACGACAATGCTACGGATTGTGTTTTTTTATATTTTTTTAAACACTTATGGTCATTTATTATCTGGTGTTTCTGAGGACCAGTTTACATTAATACTAAATGTGCATGTTTTAAATTAATATGTGAACAGTTTGCTTAATATATGATTGGTTTCATTTCTAAACTAGTTGTTATATTGTCTATTTATTCTTAATATGAATAAATACATACAGATATAAAAGATAATTTTATATTCCCTAAATTAATTTGATGTCTTTTCTATAACTGTTTAGGTAGTAAGTTGAGCCAAATAAGATAATTACTTAAAGGGATTTACAATGGTCCTAGTGAAGAAACACATTTCAACATCTGTATGAAAGTTACTTAATTATTTTCCCATTACCTGCATTGTTATTTTTGTGAGAAATATGTAACATCCAGAATCAGCTTATTCTGTTCTTGATTTAGAACATTTCAAAATGTTTTCTATGACTTTATATTGCTTAAAAAGGTACTATTCCATCAGTCTTTGTTCAATACATACATTTCAATCCTCTTGAAAGTTCAAGAAATAGCCATTACTCTAAACTTGCATTTATCTGAGGTCTTCACATGTGAGAAAGTGGTTAACCTCCCAGTAATAAAAGGTAAAACTAAAGAGGTACTGAGTGATTTGGAAATTATAGAGGAAGAAGTACTGCATAGATTAAATAAGCTGAAATCAAACAAATAACCAAGACCAGATAATATTTATTCTCAAGTTCTTAAGGAGGTCAGTGAGTACATACATAAAGCCTTGATACATATTTAAGGAAGTCACTGCACAATGGAAAAATTCCATAGTACTGGAAAATGACAAATATTATCG
The DNA here is from genome assembly GCA_026402145.1 of Polypterus bichir lapradei. Lineage (NCBI taxonomy): Eukaryota > Metazoa > Chordata > Cladistia > Polypteriformes > Polypteridae > Polypterus > Polypterus bichir. The sequence goes on from JANRMT010028174.1 coordinate 86,364,666, forward strand.
CATCCCACAGGAGTCAGTGCTAGGGCCACTGCTATTTTTAATATATACATTATAAATGATTTGGTTATATATACGTAAGTAACATGATGGTTAAGTTTGCAGATGATACCAGGCTAGGTGGATTGGCAGATAATCTGGAATCCATTGAATCACCACAATGGGACTTGGACAGTATACAGGTTTGGGCAGATTTTTGGCAGATGAAGTTTAATGTAAGTAAATGTAAAGTATTAAACTAAGTAAAAAGTGAAAATGTTAGGTTTGAATACCCATTAGGAGGTCTGAAAATCAAAAGTAAACCTTATTAGAAAGATTTAAGAGTCACAGTGGACTCATAACTATCAAAAGCCAGACAGTGTTCAGAAGCCATTAAGAAGGCTAACAATGTTATGCTATGTTACATAGCATGATGTGAAGAGTTCAAGTCCAAGGAGGTTACGCTGAAGATTTATAAAGCAAAAGAGAGAGTACTGCGTACAGTTTTGGTCTCCAGGATACAAAACAGGCATAGCAGCACTGGAAAACGTCAAGGGAAGAGCAACTTGGCCGATTCCAGGGCTACAGGGGAAGAATTATGAGGAAAGATTTAAAAAGCTGAGCCTTTTTATTTGATTGAAGTGTTTAAAATGATGAAGGGAATTAGTACAGTGGATCAAGACTGTTATTTTAAAATGAGTTTATCAACAATATGGAGACACAGTTGGAAGCTTGTTAAGGGTAAATTTCACACAAACATTAGGAAGTTTTTCTTCACACATGCAATAAGTCGAGTCCACAGATACTTTAAAAGTAGTGTATTATAGTTATTTATATCTTAATCATGTTTTTTTAGGACTCCAGAATGTGAAAACACATTTGTGAGGGAATGCTGTACCAGGGTTTACTGCCCCTTCCAACTTGCCATCCCTCACTCGAAGGCCTGTAAATCTGAGGGCTTCTCTGGGATTCTATGGGCATCTCCGGGTCTGAACTGGCACAACGCCAAGGAACATGTCGCTATTTTGTGTTCAGGTGTGCTTTCAGCTTGAAGTGGGCCGACAGGAAAGCACGTGCTCGAAGCCACTGCAGAAAGAGCAGAGTGCTGTGATTAAGAGGCTACAGGCAGAGAGAATACATGTGCTGATAAAGAAAGTAAGTGAATGTTTACTTTGCAACTTTTCTGAAGAGTAGAATGAGCAGGAAGGAATGTTTAAAATAGTTACACTGCACCTGATCAAAGGAGGACATGGGGTGCGTGGCTCAACATTATTTGCTATTGGTGGTCCCTGGAAGGTAAACAATGATTGGATAGGCAAGCTGAAGGGGTCATCTTTTGACTAGTCTTCAGGCTTCTAGATACTTTTTTACAGCTGAGCAGGTAGAGCAGAGAGAAGAATGTTTACGTTTGTATATATTAGTGAAGACAGTTTACTTCTGATTTGTATATAATTTTTGGGTGGAAGTAATCTGTGTTTGTGCTAATTTTTTCAACATCGCCTTCATGCATAATTTTTTAACAGTAAACTGTCTGAAGAATAAGAAAGAGAAAAAGTTTTTTTTTTATTTTTCTCATCACTCTTTGTTTTGCTGTCACTGTAAGTATTATATATAGCACCTGCACTTATTTTTCTTATTTTTGTTCATGTTCTTGCATTTAACTGTGTATATTTGTAAGACATTACTGTAAATAGTTATTGGAACATCTGGAATAAACCAGAATCCTATGTTTTGGATAAACCAGAATTCTGTGTTTTGAAACAGTCATCATTGTCTGTGTCTCTCTTCTCTCATCCCCTCATTGTTTGGTTACAGCTCTGAAACTGTGCAACAGTGCCATTGCAAGATGCACCACAACACAGAGACTCATAGACACATGGAGTAAGTTACCAAGTAGTATGGTAGACAGTAGGACTTCAAGGACTTTCAAAATTAGACCTGATGTTATTAGAGAAGAATTAAGAGGTTAGGACTTACAAGCTTTGTTGGGCTGAATTGTCTGTTGTTGTCTAGATTATTGTAACGTTCTAATGTAATACATTGTTATATGTGAATTTTTGTATACTTTGTTTTTTTTCATATAAGGATTTTGTGGTCTATTTTTTATTTTCAAAAAGTTTATTTTGGCTAATATATTGTTTGCCCTGTGGAGGAATAATGTGACTGCGATTGTCAAATTGATGAGATCATGGAAGTGACAATATATGAAATTGAGTGTCACTTCATGCACTATCCCTTGGTAGATAAAGTTATTGTCAAAGATGTTCCGTATTGTAGTTTCTTATTCAAGCAGGCCATAATGGTAGGTGTTTTGCCCCTGGTTTCGGCTTTGTTTTGCTCTGTATTTCTGATTAATGTCTTGCCCCTTTTGTTTGCTGTCTTTTTCCAATCTCCCAGATTTGACCACTTGCTTCACCCAACTATGTCTCATTTTTTGCCTGGTATTTTTTTGCTCCTTCCCAATAATCCTTGGCAGTTTTGTGTCTCTACACCTAAGACCTATAAATCTACTAAAGCACTGCATCTCCAGGATGGGCTATATTCTCTGTACTTTCTTAAGCATTAATTCTGAGTTCCATTAATTCCACTGATGGACTGTGTGCTGCCCCTTAACAGCTACATGGAGCCATTCACTCTTTTATTTTAGCCATAAATAGGAAACTTAATCACAGCTAGGAGCCATTTAGTGTCACCAAGTTGCCTGGAGTCATTTTGTGTTTCTGTAAAGCCCTTATTGACTTCTTAGACACCACCTCTTCTATGAATATCTCCAGAGCACTATTTTTTTACTTTCACTCTTTTCCTCTAATGTCCCTAGCAGTTACATTGGGTGATGCTGGATGAAAAGGATTACTGTGCTCTAGCTGCTCAGTTCTTTATTAGAGGACAGAGGTTTTTCTTAATGGTTATTTCTCCCTCTCACTTTGTCACAGGTGGCGTTCTGAGGAACTACCCTCTGCTCTTTAAATGTTGTTATTGCCCGTGTACTTGGCAATCTCTGCCAATTTTATTTATTTCTTAATACAACCAGTAAAGTGCACAGTTAAAGAGAGTGATTAATCTGCTCCTAATTATCTTCCATCCAGGGCATTTTTTAATATTTTGTGTAATTACATTTAATTTATTCTTCCTTCTGTGCCTATAAAATGTTCATTTCTTACATATACTCTATTCTCATTAACCTCCCTTGACACATAATTCTTAAATTTTGAATACAACCCATGTTTCTGAAGAAAAACAGGGTAATGCTTTATAAAAAGGTTGTAAAAGCACATTAGCTGTTCTACTTAACATATGAGAATGTTAGAGATAAGAATAGCTAAACACGTATAACTTCAAAATAAACTATAAAATGGGCTGGCAGCAATAGAAAATTGTAGGAAATCCAGACAGAAAGAAAAGACTGTCTCTTATGCTTAATACATATTGAATAAGATTTAATATAATTAAAGAAATGTTTGTAAAATTTGTTTTAATAATGAAGTGTTCAACAAAAGTATGTATCTTTTGAGTGTGATTCATTTTTTAATACTTTTTTTTATAAAATATTCTGCTGTGTAAATTGCAAGTGCTGAAATGTACATTTAGATATTGTTAGATGACATTTAAGCATCACCCACACATTTCTTAATGCCAAACTAAAGACTGTATGGGTTCCAAGTTAATTAATTAGAATATTCTGTATGACAGATGCATAGCCGTGTTTTCTTTGAAAAGTGCATTTTGACCCAGGCTAAATAAACTAACCCCAAGTGTGAAGAGAAAGATATGACTAGGAAGATAGTTTTTAAATTCAAATGTTATGTCAGGCACACCTAATATGCAAAAACATGCATTTGAAAGACAGAAGTGAAGGTAACAGTAACCTTTTTTGCATTTGTGTAATTATACAACGTCCTACTAATTATCATAACCAGAACTTAGGCAACCTCTTGCAGTACTTTGACAAGAGGCCTGACCCAAAAAATGGCATTTACAAAAAGAGCCACATTCAGATTAGACCAGTTAAATTTAAATTTGATGGTGAAAATACTAGATAATAAATCATGAACAGGACATGTGAAGTGAGTATGTAGTGAGGATGAAGATGACTCTTCAGCACTGTAACAAATGACAGAAACTTTCTTGGATAAAGAAAAGAGAAAATGTGGACAACATGACATTAGACAATCTGATTGTCCTGAGTACCACTGCACCACACACTTAATACACCACTATAAGAAGATATTTTCTCCATGATTTTGAAATTATAGAGGAATTCTTTTAAAAAATAATGTAAACTAAAGAGACCTTTCCTGTGTAGAGGAGTAGCTCTATGCCTGCAGTTATTTCCCACCTGAAACCCAATTCTGCTTACAGATGCCCCCAGGAAACTGATTTTTTTGAAAGACAATAAATACAAAGAGAACAACCAAAATACATAGAGTTTAAATGAATGACTGACTGAGAGCAGGCAGTTTGGTGTAGTGGTTAAGGCTTTGAACTTTGGTTTTAATCTCATTTCTGACACTGGGTGACAATAAGCAAGCCACTTCACCTACCTGTGCTCCAATGGGAAAAGACAAAAAGAAATGCAATTAATTGTATCTAAAACATTGTAATCTGCCTTGGATGAAGGCGTCAGCTGAAGAAGTAAAGGTAAATGATAGAAATAATGTTCTCCATCTGTTGAACTCTTCCTTTATAAAGAAATGATTATTGACCCTTTCACGTACAGCATGTAACTAAATACAAATAGTGATCAGTGAAGTGTTTCTCATAAAAATTTGTGAATATATATTTGTACCATTGATGCAGGATGGTGTTTAATTTAGTCCTCATGGTATTCAGGGTTCTCATGGAAGAATTTGATGGTGATGGTCATGTGGACTTCTGGACTTTAATACATCAATGTAAGGACATCACAGTGTTTTGATTAGGTGGTGGTGGCGCAGTTTGCACCACAGAAAACCGGAATAAGAACAGAAGAGAAAGTAGGGGTTAGTACGGATTTTGGAGCCACCATGAATAATGATGATAATTAATTGAATATACAGAGCATCAGGATTTAATTAAGATAAAGCTATGAGAAAGCCATGTTAAAGTAAAGTGTTTTCAGCAGAGTTTTAAAGTGGTCCAATGTATTAGCCTGATGAATTCCTATTGGCGAGCTATTCCAGATTTGAGGTGCATAACAACAGAAGGCCGCCTCCCCACTTCTTTTAAGTTTAGATCTTGGAACTCTAAGTAGACACTCATTTGAAGATCTAAGGTTATAATTTGGAATGTAAGGTGTAAGACATTCCGAAATATAAGATGGAGCGAGATTATTTAAGGCTTTGTAAACTATAAGCAGTATTTTAAAGTCAATTCTAAATGGCACAGGTAACCAGTGTAGTGACATCAAAACTAGGGTGATGTGCTTGGAATTTCGTTTCCGAGTTAGGATTCTAGCAGTTACATTCTGCACTAGTTGCAATCAATTGATGTCTTTTCTGGGTAGTCCTGAGAGGAGTGCGTTACAGTAATCTAGTCGACTGAAAACAAAAGCGTGAACCAATTTTTCAGCATCTTGCAATGTTATAAGATATCTAACTTTTGCTATATTTCTTAAGTGAAAAAATCCTGTCCTAGTAATCTGATTAATATGTTATTTAAAATTCAGGTCAAAGTCAATAGTTAACCCTAAATTCTTTACCTCCGTCTTGACTTTTAATCCAAATGCATCAAGTTTATTTCTAATAACCTCATTATATCCATTTCTGCCAATCACTAAAATTTCTGTTTTCTCTTTATTTATTTTGAGAAAATTACTACTCATCCATTTGGAAACACAAGTGAGACATTGTCTCAGTGAATCAAGAGTGTTGGGGTCGTCAGGTGCTATTGATAAATACAGCTGTGTGTCATCAGCATAGCTGTGGTAGCTCATGTTGTGGCCCGAGATAATCTGATCTAACGGAAGCATGTAAATCAAAAAGAGCAGCAGACCCAGGATAGAGCCTTGTGGAACACCATATAGAATATCATGTGTCTTTGAAGTATAATTACCACAACTAACAAAGAATATTCTACCTGCCAGATAGGATTCAAACCAATTTAAGACACTGCCAGAGAGGCCCACCCATTGACTAAGGCGATTTCTAAGAATATTGTGATCAATGGTATCAAATGCATCAGTCAGATCTAAGAGGATGAGAACAGATAAACGGCCTCTGTCTGCATTTACCCGCAAGTCATTTACTACTTTAATGAGTGCAGTTTCTGTACTGTGATTTGTTCTGAAACCCAACTGAAACTTATTAAGAATGGCATGTTTATTGAGGTGATCATTAAGTTACATAATGACTGCCTTCTCTAGAATTTTACTTAAGAAAGGCAGGCTAGAAATAGGTCTAAAATTTTGAAAAGCAGAGGAGTCAAGGTTATTTTTCTTCAGCAGGGGTTTAACTACAACAGTCTGGGAAGACCCCTGTATCTAATGACGAGTTTACTATGTCAAGAATACTATCAATTAGCACACCCGATACTTCTTTGAAAAAATTTGTTGGTATTGGGTCAAGGACACAGGTGGAGGGTCTCAGTTGAGAAATTATTTTATATTAATCAGGTAAATCTATCCTGGTGAAAGAATTTAAGTTGTTTATAACGGAGTACTAGGGCTTAAGAGGATGGGCAGTGTTTGGGAGATGTACTATATCATTTCTAATATCATACATTTTTTAATTAAAAAATACATCCTCACAAGTTTCACTGGAAGTATTCTGGAGGCATTCCTTTGAGTGACCTGGATTTAGCAGATTATCAATTGTAGAGAATAAGACTCTGTGATTACTAGCATTGTTATTTATAATTCTAGAGAAAAAACATCGCCTCTCAAGATGGACTATGTTGTTGTATTCTATTATTTTAACCTTCAATATCTCATAGTGGAGCTCTCCGGCATGTTCTCTATAGATCAGACAATCTTCCAGGGTCTAACAGTGCTAGAAGATTTTTTAACTATCTTTTCAGGTGCGACTATGTCAGCAGCTGCTCTCACCTTAGTATTAAAATTTTCCACATTACTATTTACATTATTCTCACTATTGTAGTAAGCACTACAATCGGACTGGTTGCTTAGAATGTTTGTAAATTTTGAAGCTGCTGATGAATCAAAGAAGCATTTTTTAACAATATGCTTCTCGTGAATATTTTCTATCATTATTTCTATATTAAAAAGTAAGAGAAAATCTTATAGACCAATATCAATAATCTGCTTCACATCAACTTTTGGTCCTTTTGTAATTACTAAGTCTAACGTATGACCTGCTTCGTGTGTAGGCTGACTAATGTGCTGGCTCAAATCAAAAGGGTCCAGGAGGTTCATGAATTCTTTTACGTTCGGGTCATACTGATAATCGATATAAAAGTTAAAGTCACCAACTATTAGGAAAGTGTGATAATTCATAATTACAATTACAACAAGCCTGAGAATTCCTCAAAGAAAGACGCATTGTATTTAGGAGGTCTATACACGGATAATACTAGAAACTGAGAAACTCCATGAATAACAATGGCAAGATATTTAAAGGACTTGAATTTGCCAATGCCGATATCTTTACACATTAACCAGCTTGAGTAAATGTTTCCTAAACCGCCGCCTTTCTTATCTTGGCGATCCGCATGAGCAAAGCTGTAATTCAGAGGCACAGATTCAAATAAAACAGCCACATCATCAGAGCTAAGCTACGTTTCACTTAGTGCAATAAAATCAATTTTCCTATCACTAATAAGATCGTTGATGGAAAATGTCTTGTTGGTTAATGGTCTAACATTTAATAAAGCCATTTTTAATATTTTGGAAGAACAGAACTGAATTGTATGTGCGTTATGAGTTTAAGATACCATTTCTTTAGAAAATTGAGCATTTTTATAATAAATAGCAGGTAATTTCCTTTATATTGTAGTCTTTAAATTTTATTGATTAGTGAAAACTGAATACATATTAAAATGTGTTTATATTTACCAGTTTGCTGTACTCCATATCTACAAACCGGATTCCAAAAAAGTTGGGACACTATACAAATCGTGAATAAAAACTGAATGCAATGATGTGGAGGTGCCAACTTCTAATATTTTATTCAGAATAGAACATAAATCATGGAACAAAAGTTTAAACTGAGAAAATGTATCATTTTAAGGGAAAAATATGTTGATTCAGAATTTCATGGTGTCAACAAATCCCAAAAAAGTTGGGACAAGGCCATTTTCACCACTGTGTGGCATCTCCCCTTCTTCTTACAACACTCAACAGACATCTGGGGACCGAGGAGACCAGTTTCTCAAGTTTAGAAATAGGAATGCTCTCCCATTCTTGTCTAATACAGGCCTCTAACTGTTCAATCGTCTTGGGCCTTCTTTGTCGCACCTTCCTCTTTATGATGCGCCAAATGTTCTCTATAGGTGAAAGATCTGGACTGCAGACTGGCCATTTCAGTACCCGGATCCTTCTCCTACGCAGCCATGATGTTGTGATTGATGCAGAATGTGGTCTGGCATTATCTTGTTGAAAAATGCAGGGTCTTCCCTGAAAGAGATGACGTCTGGATGGGAGCATATGTTGTTCTAGAACCCGAATATATTTTTCTGCATTGATGGTGCCTTTCCAGACATGCAAGCTGCCCATGCCACACGCACTCATGCAACCCCATACCATCAGAGATGCAGGCTTCTGAACTGAGCGTTGATAACAACTTGGGTTGTCCTTGTCCTCTTTGGTCCAGATGGCATGGCGTCCCAGAATTCCAAAAAGAACTTCGAATCGTGACTCGTCTGACCACAGAACAGTCTTCCATTTTGCCACACTCCATTTTAAATGATCCCTGGCCCAGTGACAACGCCTAAGCTTGTGGATCTTGCTTAGAAATGGCTTCTTCTTTGCACTGTAGAGTTTCAGCTGGCAACGGCGGATGGCACGGTGGATTGTGTTCACTGACAATGGTTTCTGGAAGTATTCCTGAGCCCATTCTGTGATTTCCTTTACAGTAGCATTCCTGTTTGTGGTGCAGTGTCGTTTAAGGGCCCGGAGATCATGGGCATCCAGTATGGTTTTACGGCCTTGACCCTTACGCACAGAGATTGTTCCAGATTCTCTGAATCTTCGGATGATGTTATGCACAGTTGATGATGATAGATGCAAAGTCTTTGCAATTTTTCGCTGGGTAACACCTTTCTGATATTGCTCCACTATCTTTCTGCGCATCATTGTGGGAATTGGTGATCCTCTACCCATCTTGGCTTCTGAGAGACACTGCCACTCTGAGAAGCTCTTTTTATACCCAATCATGTTGCCAATTGACCTAATTAGTGTTTATTGGTCTTCCAGCTCTTCGTTATGCTCAAATTTACTTTTTCCAGCCTCTTATTGCTACTTGTCCCAACTTTTTTGGGATTTGTTGACACCGTGAAATTTTGAATCAACATATTTTTCCTTTAAAATGATACATTTACTCGGATTAAACGTTTGATCTGTCATCTACGTTCTGTTACAAATAAAATATTGACATTTGCCATCTCCACATCATTGCATTCAGTTTTTATTTACAATTTGTTTAGTGTCCCAACTTTTTTGGAATCCGGTTTGTAAATATTGTTTAATGCATACCTGTTGGTTTCAGCATTATTTAGTAAACTCAAGACAAAGATTACAAATTAAATGCTTCTGAGGTTCTTTTAAATTCTAATACAAGACAAAATGCTACAAATACAATGATATTTCCATATGATTATTCAGTTTCAAAAGATTTTACCTTTCAAATCTGTTTACTGAAAAACACACAGATTTGAGTATACTTTCATAAAACAATATTGCTATGAGTACTGAGTGGAAAGGACTGAGTCATACCCAGTATACTGTATGACTGTCTTCTTGAGTCTTCTTGATGCTTGTGAATGGCGAGCATTCCCGGTCACTGTTGGACTGGTCACACAGGCTTATGTGAAGAGTGGTGTGGTGGCTGCTACCTTATTATCATTTCTGCACCAATGTCCAGAGGAGGACAATCACAAGTACTTTCAAATTCTTCTTATAAAGTTTACTTTCTAGCTGTAGACCAACATTGTGTAATTATTTACAGTAGATGATTATAATGGGATATTAACGGATCCAAGTAGCCGTAGAAAACATCAAGAATGAAATAAATTAACAAAATGGGTATTATTTCTTAAAAAATATAACACAAAACAGTACGTGAACCATGAAAGCAAAGAGAAAACAACCATAAGTAAACAACCCTGTCTGCCTGACTATACAGGTCTTGTGTGCCTGGCTATCTGTTGGGGTGGCTCTCCCACTTGTCTGCCGTAGTGCAACATTAAAGTTTCTTAACAGCCATCTCTCTCTCTCTCTCTCTCCATCTCTTTTGCTGTGGTATCTCTTCCTTTTTCCAATTGAGCAATTAGCACAGATTCTCCTCCCAACTCTACACTCAGTAAACTTCTAGCCACAAGATGGCTTTAAACCTTAACTCAGGACCAATTCAAGTCAAGCTAATGTCCTTTCTGCATTGAACAGCAATGACATCTGTAGAATCTTTTCTGCTGCCAGCAGTGCTTTCTCTCTCTGATCATCCTGAAGGCTCTGCTTAGGATTTGTCTGGCTGGAAAATATATCATCCCTTATTAATATTAATTTGTTAATTATATTTTATGTGTATCATTTAAATAAATTTAATTAAGCAAACTGTACAACATTGCCCCATGTGGAAATTAATGTTAGTGGTAGTACAAAAAAGATTTTTTTTTTTTATGCTGAAGCCAAATCTCAACCCAACTGCACACTTCTCCCTCCATTACTGCTTCTTGTTTTTCTTCTTCCACTTCTGTGTGGAGTTGAGGTGCCTGAACATCCTTCTTCATACAGCTTGTTCCTGCACTTTCTACTCGGTCAGACCCTTTTCCTTCCTTCGCTTGGGCCTTCCTCACATTTTCTTCCCCTGTATTTCCATTCCCATTACTCTTTAGCCCACATATTCATTGTCTCTTCTCATTACATGTCCATACTACTTCAACCTACTTTCCTGTAGTTTCTTGGATATCTCTCCCACTTTTGTTATACCTCTGATTGTCTCATTTCTTTTTCTGTCCTTTTTTATAACTACATACATTCATCTCAACATTCTCATTTCTGTCACATCTAAAGTCTTCTCCTGCACTCTGTTTACTGCCCGTTTAATCCATACATCATTGCTGGTCTTACCATGGTCTTAAAATTTTTCAATTACACAGTACTTCTGATACCTTCTTTCAATTGTTCCATTCACACTGAACTTTATGAGAATCTAATTTTCCATCTTGGGCTACAACTGATCCTAGATATATAAATGTATCTTTTTCCAGTAGTTCTCCCAGCAGGCTAACCTCTGAATCCTAATAATTATTAAATCTCATATATATATATATATATATATATA
>JANRMT010028174.1:86376473-86440524 GCA_026402145.1 Polypterus bichir lapradei
ATAGCGAGGGATTACTGTATATATATATATATATATATACACACACAGTGGAACCTCGGTTCACAACCATAATTCATTCCAAAACTCTGGTCGTAAACCGATTTGGTCGTGAACCGAAGCAATTTCCCCCCATAGGATATATATATATCGTCCTCAAACTGATCTGGTCTAGTTGAGAGGTTTAATCAGACTCTTAAACAAATGCTTCACAAGATGGTCATTGAAGACGGAAGGATTTAGGATCAGCTCCTCCCTCTCATTCTCTTTGCCTTTCGGGAAGTTCCACAAGCCTCTATGGGGTTTTCGTCCTTTGAATTATTATATAGACGACAACACCGGGGCATATTAGATATTTTGAATGAAGGATGGGAAGGAGGGGCTGTTCCCTCATCAAATATATTACAGTATATTGGGCAGTTACGTGATAGATTTGGAAAAATTCGACCCATACTAAAAAGTCACATGGAAGACGCACAAGCAGCATAGGCCCACTATTATGACCGTGGAACGACTCTCCAAATGACACCGTGTCATGGTTGATTATTTGGTGAAACAACCCAGTTGTCAACTGAGCAAGCGGATATATTATGTAAACTTGCTGAAACCGTGGAAGGAAAGGGATCTCAATCCCTCCTTCGATCAGCACCGCTCATTCTTTGTTCAGACAAATATACTTAACTTTGGTACAGAATTGAATTCTAGACAGAGACAGGAGCTCGAAACAGTTATCCTGTCCATCCCGAAGGTGGTGAACGAAAAACTAGGAAGGACCTCTCTGATTGCCCACAACATTGTGACAGAACCCAGGGTTATAGTTTGAGAGCGCCCTTATCGTCTTTCCGTGGCAAAGAAAGCAGAGATGGAGCTTGAAATCAAGCACATGCTGGATTTAGGAGTTACAGAGGAGAGTCAAAGTCCCTGGTCCAGTCCGATAGTCTTGGTTAGTAGGCCTGACAGAAGTTGAAGATTTTGCAATGACTTCCGTCAACTTAATCAAGTCTCCCAATTTGATGCTTATCCAATGCTCGAGTGGACGACCTCCTTGAGAGGCTTGGACAAACAAATTATTTGACCGTATTTGACATGATGAAGGGCTACTGACAGGTTCCTTTAACGGACTCCGCAAAGGTCAAGACCACGTATAGCACCCCTAGTGGACACTGTGCTTCCATGTTTTTTTGGGTTGAAAGAAACTAAATATTTAGGCTACCTGGTGGGTAAAGCCACAGTGGTCAAAAGTAGATGCCATTTTGAACTGGCCCTGTCCATGAACCAAGCGGCAAGTCCAAGCATTTTTCGGTTTAGCCGAGTATTACTGTCAGTTTGTGCCTCGGTTTTCAGAGAGAGCAGTGCCCTTGAGTGATTTAACAAAGAAGAGGGCTCCTAATATTGTTGTATGGACTGATAAGACAGAGGCTGCATTTGGTGAGTTAAAATAGGCCCACAGTACCAGTATTGAAAGCACCTAATTTTTCGCTTCCTTTTATTCTCCAGACGAACGCTTCGGACACAGGCCTGGGAGCTGTGCTGAGCCAAAGCGTCAGTGGTGTTGAACACCCCGTAATGTTCCTGAGCCAGAAACTGTTGGATCGAGAGACCAGGACAAGAGTTTACTCTTGTCATTGATCATGCACCCTTAAAGTGGATGGCCCTGCACAAGGAGTCAAATCCATGGGTCACCAGTTGGTTTCTTGACCTTCAACCATATAAGTTTTCGCTTGTTCATTGTAAAGGCTCTCTCTATGCCAACACCGCTGCTCTCTCTCAAATCCACGACCTCTCGGTCAGGGACGCCCAACCTGATGGGTCTGGGCATGTGTGAGTAGGAGACAGCTAAAGAGCCTGAATAATAGTAATTCCATGCCAGATCAGGGGTCGGTGAGGTGCACTGACTTTCTTTCTCAATCCCTTGCAGACCATTCTTGGGAAATCCGGCACAGTTCCAATGATATCACTTCTGGTTCCGGTGCCACTGAAGAAGTCACTTCCAGTTCCCACGCCTCTGATGATGTCACTTCCATCCATCCATCCATCCATCCTCTTCCGCTTATCCGGGGTCGGGTCACGGGGGGTAGCAGCTTAAGCAGAGAGGCCCAGACTTCCCTCTCCCCAGCCACTTCTTCCAGCTCTTCCGGGAGAATCCCAAGGTGTTCCCAGGCCAGCCGGGAGACATAGTCCCTCCAGCGTGTCCTGGGTCTTCCCCGGGGCCTCCTCCCAGTTAGACGTGCCCGGAACACCTCACCAGGGAGGCGTCCAGGAGGCATCCTGATCAGATGCCCGAGCCACCTCATCTGACTCCTCTCGATGCGGAGGAGCAGCCGCACTACTCTATGCCCCTCCCGGATGACTGAGCTTCTCACCCTATCTTTAAGGGAAAGCCCAGACACCCTGTGGAGGAAACTCATTTCAGCCGCTTGTATTCGCGATCTTGTTCTTTCAGTCACTACCCATAGCTCATGACCATAGGTGAGAGTAGGAACGTAGATTGACTGGTAAATTGAGAGCTTTGCCTTACGGCTCAGTTTTTTTTTCACCACGACAGACCGATGCAGAGCCCGCATCACTGCGTATGCCGCACCGATCCGCCTGTCAATCTCACGGTCCATTCTTCCCTCACTCGTGAACAAGACCCCGAGATACTTGAACTCCTCCACTTGGGGCAGGATCTCACCCCAACCCTGAGAGCTTACATGGGTGGCTGCCCCAGACCTTTGATGACTTTTTGTCATTTTTGTGACAATATATATATAGTGTGCTCATAAGTTTACATACCCTGGCAGAATTTGTAAGATGTTTACCATACTTTAAAGAAAAGATGACTGATTAGACATTTCATTTACTTTTAGTGGAATCCAAATATAACTATAAGGCATCACAGAATAACACAACCATTAAACAAAACATAGTAATGAGGAAAATAATGAGATGGTTCCTGTTCAAAAGTTTGCATATGCTTAGTTCTTACTACTGTTTATTGCCCCCTTTAACATCAATGATGGCATGCAGTCTTTTGTGATAGTTATGGATGACACCCTTAATTTTCTCAGGTGGTAGAGCTGCCCATTCTTCTTGGTGAAAAGCCTCCAGGTTCTATAAATTTTTGGGTTTTCTTGCATGTTCTGTGCAATTGAGTTCTATCCAAAATGGCTCAATAAAACTGAGGTCAGGAGACTGTGATGGGCACTCCAGCAACATCACTTTTTTTGCTGTAGCCACCGAAGGGTTAACTTGGCCTTGTGTTCTGGATCATTGTCATGTTGGAAGATCCATCCATGTGCAGCTTCCTGACTGATGAATGCAAGTTATCTTCCATTTTTTTCTGGTAACATGCTGGATTCATCTTGCCTTCAATTTTCAATAAGTTACTCGTGCTGCTGTAGCTCACACACCCGAATATAAGAGATCCACCTCCATGCTTCACAGTAGGGATGGTGTAATTTTCATCATGGGCCCTGTTGTATTCTCTCTAAACATAGTGTTTATGGCTGTGATAATAAAGTTCAATTTTGGTCTCATCACTCCAAAGGATTTTGTTCCAGAAGTTTGGAGGCTTGTCTAGATGCAGTTTGGCATATTGTAAATGGGCTGTTTTGTGGCATTGGCACAGTAAAGCCTTTTTTCTTGCAACTTAACCATGCATCACATTTTTGTTCAAGTTCCTCCTTACTCTGCATCTTGAAACAGCAACACCACTTGTTTGCAGAGACACCTGTATCTCAGCTGAAGTGGCTTGTGAGTTTTTCTTGGCAGCTCAACAAATGATCCTGGCAGCTGTAGCTGAAATGTTGGTTGGTCTACCTGACCGTACCTTCGTAACAATAGAACCCCTAACCGAGTTTGAACACTACTCATAGGTATTTTCAGATCTCCAGATATCTTTTTATAACATTTATTTGATTTATACAAATCAACAACCTTTTCTCACAGGTCCTTTGACAGTTCTTTTGCTTTCCCCATGGCTTGGTATCTAACAAAGTCGGTCCGGCTATACAAGAATTTAAATTGACCGTTTATACACAGACACTGATTACAATCAAAGAGTTTACATGTGTGGACACTCTCTCTTATTTGTCCTTCATTTGAACCTGTGTGTTTCAACTTGTGTGTATATTATCGTCCCCTATATTCAAATAAATGTAAATATTTGATCAGGCCCATTTGGGTGTTTTCAGTTATCATTATGATTTTAAAAGGACATACACAATTATGTGATAATAAATTGCTTCACCTGAGCAAACTTCATAATTAAAAGAAAATCTTTCTGCATGTTTACTTATATTTTACAAACATTGACCAATATTTCACAAATTCTGCCAGGGTATGTAAACTCATGAGCAGAACTGCATATTGTGTCAGGCAGTTGGGGGCATCTTTATGACTCTCGCAAGGTAAGTAATACCACTCCTAGCCAAGAGGGGGAGCTGTTACTAACACATTGCTTTTTTCGTCTGCAGTACTGACGGATGTCAGCTAGAAGATGCATGACCACACTTTTGCTTCACTCAAGGAAGTCCTGCTCGCTCTGGGATCCCTCAGCCACCATACTGTAAACTGGCATTCACTTCAAACCCATGTCTGAGGAAAGGGGCTTAGCAAACTGCTATAAGAAATCTGTTTTTGTTTCATGCCAGACATCTTCATTCTGACTCTTTGTTTTCCTTTACATTTGGCACTTGAATAGTCAAGGTTTACCAGGGTGGTACAGTATGTCAACTTGTTGTGCTGTTTGGGTTTATTTATTACAGTATCAACTACCTTCTCGGAGCACTTTTGAGAAATGCTGTAATATGCTTTTTTAACTCCCGTGACACTTAACCTCTACTGGAATATTTCAGTGTTTGAATTGTAGCTAAGGGATGATATTCTTGACAAATGACACTTCTAATTAACCTTTAAACCATTGCTCACATGTGTTTATAAACCCTATGGTTAGTGATGTAGATATGTATTTTATATATGTTACAAAACTGCCTTTTTTCTCTTTAAGTCTAATCTTGACAGTTATTGCACCAGATCGGCTGTTCTATTACATTATGGCACTTAAAAAATATATTATTACTCCCAGACACTATAAAATATGTTTTACAAAGGAGTTCTTTATTGGGCTTTTAAAAGATTTTATGTGAGCATCAGTAGTTCTTGTATTGTCCTTGATTTATTGCTTTCTGTAGCTTCTTCCTCAGGTCTAAGCAAGCCATCTTCATTCTTTTGGTAAGCTGGAATGATGCTCACTCATCATTTCCTGTATTTGAATGTGTGTTTGTACCTATGGCTATGAAAGAGAAGTACCTACTTTATTTACATTTCCACTTATATGATTGTTACTAAAAACAATAAAACTTAATAGGTAAAAATCAAAGGTAAGGGCATTTCAAAATTAGTGATTTGTTAAAGGGGAAAATGATGACTGAAGTCAGAAAATACTTCTGTAACTGTATGAATAGAGTATGCATTTACAGTACACTAAACATTTAGTACCTAAATTTAAATGAGCATAATGGACTAGTATGAAAAGCTTAATTCTAGGTTGATAGGTCAAATTCTATAACGTGCTTCTTACCAAATGACAAAATAAACAGTAAAATAGTATGTTTTTAAACAGATTTTAAAATATTATTATTTGATCCTGAAATATTAAATTTCAAGTATCTGTATCTAAAATAGGGCGGCACGGTGGCGCAGTGGGTAGCGCTGCTGTTAGGAGACCCAGGTTCACTTCCCATGTCCTCCCTGCGTGGAGTTTGCATGTTCTCCCCGTGTCTGCGTGTGTTTCCTCAGGGTACTCTGATTTCCACCCACAGTCCAAAGACATGCAGGTTAGGTGAATTGGCAATCCTAAATTGTGCCTAGTCTGTGTGTGGGGGTGTTTGTGTGCGTGCCCTGTGGTGGGCTGGCGCCCTGCCCAGGGTTTGTTTCCTGCCTTGCGCCCTGTGTTGGCTGGGATTGGCTCCAGCAGACCCCCGTGACCCTGTAGTTCAGATATAGCAGGTTGGATAATGGATGGATAGATGTATCTAAAATATTAGTAGTCTTTTAAAGTTACACCATGTCCAGTTTAATATAAAAAGAGATTTGATGATATAGAAGCTGTACTCTAAATTAACATTTACACATAACAAGGGTGATGTAAAATGTCCTGCTTATACATAATTATGTTTACTAGTATGCTAGGTTCAATCAGGATAGGTTTTCTGCCACTTTATCCATAAGGATGTTCTTCGCTGAAAAGCAGCCATCACAATTGTTAAGAGCTTACAGCAGTCTTAGAGACTTGCAAGTCATTGTAGTGAATGCAGACATCTCTATTAACTTGCAACATTTTTAAGCTACATTAGAGGGCGCTTCAAATGCATTTCTGCTCTCAACTCCTATCTAAACCTACATTAATATTCCATACTGTTTAGTCTGATCTTTGCCCATTAGTACAACATCAAATCCCATCTTTTAGAATTCTATTTTTGGTAGCAGCTGATCCCCATAAGTTATTGATTTAGTCTTAGTTGAACAGTAATGGCATAAAGCCAGCATCATTTGTACATTTGAGATAAACAGATAAGAAATTGTTCCTTAACTGGTCTTGGTGGAGGTTGGAAGCCTGGGCTTAGAAGCAAATTGAAATTATCAAGGTTGACCAAGCAGCAGGGGCAAAATATTGTATTTGATAACATTAATTATGTTAAATTTCTGATCAGACTTTAATGGTTCCCCACATACAATATATATTGTTACTCCTAAGCACCTGGTGTGATCATCTTCAAGGCCTCTCTGGTTCAGAAACATAACAAATAGTCCAAAGCAACAATCACAGACATAATTCCTTTTATTTTGTCCCAGTCACATAATGCACTTTACTGATTATAACACTGCAGTACATTGGATATCACTTTTACAAATGATACAAACATGGATATTACAGCAATAATAACATGAAGTTGATTTTCGAAGAGTAAAGGTTATTTTACTTGAAATTGTGGATTATTCACAGTTACTTACATACACAGTTACAGAAGAACCTCAGTTATATCTGATAACTATAGGGAGCAATGTGCCACATAGTCAAAACTTGCAGAAAACTCAAGAAGCATACAGTATGTCAACTTATTCACATTTTATAGTAAATTGCCTCTTGGACAGATACTAAGAGCCTTATGCGCTGACAACACATGTAGACAGCATGGATTACTAGGATCTAATGGCAGAAACACACAAAAGGCTGAAACAAAGAAGACCAAGATAAAGGAATTAGAGAGCTACTGTGTTTCATTTCTCTATTTCTGAAAAGGTACAAGATCATATTTTTGTAATTTAAAAAAGGAAAAATATTTTATAATGAATACTGCAGGAAAAATTATTAATAATGCAACACAGTTGGAATTCCAATTGCAATTAGTGTATACCAGAAAAACAATTATTTTTTTAAACACATAATTTATAACTTATAAGTATTACACAAAGTGGTGCTCATGAGCCAAAAGTCACAAAGTATACAAATAATAAATAATTTTTAAAAATGTGTTTTGAAGACATTCTCATGTATATGTTTGTCTAATTAATGAAATCTTTGTAGCTACTATTAAAACAGGAAGAGGCAGTCTTATGATGTCCTAATCATGATGCTGTGCATGCTGTGTAATAGCAGGTTAAATATTCTTTATTTTCTAATTTTACATTACGGACTACCCACATCTGAAACAAGAAGCTGAATTCCATGCTATTAAATACTAAATGAACAAAGTTATTTTAATAAACTAAGACCATGCAACTGTCACCAAGTCTGCTTTTTAACCATTAAATAGAGAAAGAGCATTTCTTTACTTTCATTTTTATTACTTTGTTTCTTTTTTTATTATAAAAAAAACATCTATCAGTCAGAAAAATCTAGTGGTAAACTTCTGTTTCTAAACCCTGCTTGACGTTGTCTCTTCTGTGAAAACGGCTGTTCATGAAAGTCAAACAGCTAAGACGGCGTTGATTTTTACCATACAAAGCATCAGACATACTGAATTTTTTTTTCTGCAGTAAACAGAATGTTACTTAATTTGGATCTCTTCAACCTTCTGGATTACGTTTTTCCTTTTTAAACTACAACTAACCATACATGTACTATGAAAAATAACAATTTATTACTTCTTAATAATTTCTTAATTGAGTTGATTATTTCTAGACATTATTCACATCCATGAAGCCAAGTATTGGAACACATTGCCGTTAGCGGAAGAACAGGAATAACTGTTTAATGCAGAAGGTAAACCAGAAGCCAAAAGATTATTAACAGCATCAGAAATATAAAGAGGGCAGTAAATATTCCAATGGCTGTTTTCATTGTTAAATTTGGTCTGTCATTTTTTAAAAATTTTTTGTTGAAAAGTTAGTAATTTAACCTCTCTAGTTTGTTTTATCCAAGTAAAATTGAGAGTGATTGAGTTTTAATGATGCTAGTTGTTAATGAATGCATCTAGAATCATCTGTCTGTGAATTATTAAGTATTAAAAAGGTGCCTTCAATATTTAACAACTGGAATTAAGCTGTCAAAAATATTCAGTTTCACAAAAACTAAAATGTTATTATTTTGTAATCAAGATACAAACTTTACAAAGCAGCAGCAGGATAATGCAGGGCTTAGCACAATTCTCTTGCAGCTTTAGTGATGCAGTTTAGAATCCTCTCCCTGTCACCATCTGTATGGTGTTGGCACCTTCTTCCTGTATGCATGCTGAATGAACTGGCTTGGGTAAACTGGCCTGGTATTCTTGGGACACTAATGTGTCTTGCTATGGATTGGTACTTGGTCTAGGGTGGCTTCCTGCTTTATATCTGCTAAGACATGCTCTAGCTCCTTACTAACCTGTACAGGAAAAGCTAGGCAAATAGTCTTATTCTCTGTATTCTGAAAATTACAGTATCGAGGATGATAGTATATCTGTTTGTCCAAAAAAACTGCTAAACCTATCTAGTTTTTTTTTTTTTGTCAGTGCTAACTGGAGAATGATATTTGCTTTTGTCTGCATATATAAGAAAATTAAATGCAGAATTTGGCATGTGTAAATCCATTCTACAATTCACCAACAATGCACTTGGCTTTTGGTCAGCCTTGCAAAGAAAAACTGAACAATGCATGCACTTCATGTGCTACAAGGATAAGTGGATACTTTCACTGAGAGAAAAACAGTTGCAAAGGAATGCATTTAGGGTTACACCATGATAATTTCTTAAAGCTAGCAAACCACACAGTCCCACAGAAATGACATTAATTAGCTGATGAGGCTGGATACAGTCTTCCATTTATCGCCATGGTCCCACAGAGGTTAACAAAACAAACCTCAAAAATGTCCCATAAATATTAAATAGACAAAAAACAAACATGTTAACAATGCCATACACAGAGACATGAATTAAAGCTGGTATATCAAAAAATATTTACTAACAGTGCACAAAAAAACATTACATGTCTATGTTAAATAGATTTCTACCAACTTGCTTTATTTCATGAATTCCTAAGATATGTTTCAGATTATATTAAATCATTTCATTTTGTTGGACATCTCAGTTAACCATTCAAGTACTCCATTAATCAAATCACATGAAAACACAGAAAGAGATTTGGGCAGGTTGTGTGAAACCCCAACATACTGTAAATACAGAAGCTAGAAAAATTAATTATTTGAGAACTTCAAGTTCAAAACCGGTTATTTTGAATCATAGTTTGTAACACAGGCGGTTTCCTCAGATATTTTAAATCTTTAAATCTTCCTTTTTGTAGGAACAACATTAACAATATACTTATCAGTATGAGGAAGATTATTCATTTCATATCACTTGACAGGGCAAGTACATAAGCACTGCAGCACTCAACATCCCTAAGTTTTTGCTGCCATGGATTTCAGTGCAAACCTTGATCGTGTACATTTTTACATTATGAAAATTTACTTCAAACACACTAAAACAATAGCAGCACTCTTTGTTTATGTAGTGTCTCTTCCACAATTACATATACATCACTCCTATTTAAATGTTAATGGAAAACAAATATAATGTTCACCTTGACAAAACACAATGCTGTTATATATTTTTCAACATGAATGCTTGCACTAATCAAGCTACTGCTATTACAAAGAAATGTATTCTACCTTGCACCCTGTAAAAATAACATGTGTTTACAGTAGTCTCTTTTTCTGTAATCTAACTTGTGACTGTGTGGATTATGTTATGATTGCTGGACACTGATGAAACTTTTGACAAAATCTAGGCCTCATCCACACTACTACATTTTCATTTATAAAAGCAGACATTTGTCTCCTTTTTTCGTTTTTCGTCCACAATACATTGCCATTTTCAACCCATGAAAACAAATACTTTTAGAAACACCTGTGTGGAGTTTCAGTTTGGACAGATAAAAATGAAGATTTCTAAAAACACCAACTCCCACAAAGTTGGTTTGTGCTGACTGGATCTTTCTTATTACAAAAACTCAATCCGTGATTGTTCACTCTTCATGAACGAAAACCATATTCCAGCAAAGTGGGCACAGAAGAGTTGTTTTCCATGGTGCTTGTTGTGTTGTTTACCTGTGTGCACTTAAATTACATTCTGTACAGTGTGAATTCTGCCTACATATGCAAAAGACAATTCATTTACCAAATGCTACTGTTTTGCAATAATTTTCTGGCTGGCAGTATTAACATCCCTTCAGTATTGGGTAATGCCAGGCATACACTGAGCAATTTTAGCAAAATGAGGTCAAATGACTACTACACAATAAGAGTGGTCAGTCGTATACATACTAAAACTTCAATGTAGGCACACAGACTGTACAAGTACAATGCATAATCGATTCCTTCAATTTTGGGAAATTTGATGGGGAAGTCAGAAAACTGGCTCAGGAGACTGCTCACTCTACAAGTCACCTGTCTGAAATTTTGGACAAGACAGAAGTTTATCTGATCGTACAACTGCCTATTTGTAAGATGCAATTGAGCATCACAACCATTCTCATACTGCATGTAAAACAATGCCCAATATAGGTGACATTTGGACCAACTCAAAACAATCATTTTGCAAGTGCAAATTGGGTTTAAAATTGTGACAAAATGACACATTTTATGCCCAGTTTATGACATCGGTATTGCGTGCATGCCCAGTGTACAACTATGTTATGTGCGTTTTCAATCATTTTAGTGTGGACGAAAATACTTTTGTAAATGATGTGAAAATGCTAGTGTGGATGGGGGTCATCATTTTTAAATGAAAATGTAGTACTACGTTGGACGTTGCCCTTAGTGAAATGCATCTTTATAGCCTGATAAGGTGAGACTATCAGTACTACCTTTTGCAACATTGCACACTTTGACATAAAATGGAGACAAAACAGAAGAAAGCTCAGTTGTTAAACTACCATTAAGATTATACAAAGAGACCAAGCCATTAAATGTCTCAGTATTTCAGTGGAAGCACTATTTTTGAAGGGTAGAAGGGAGAGCAAAGTGCTGAGCCTGATACCAAAGTAACTATGATGAGATGTTCATAGTCATAGTTTAAATAACTTTTACACTTCTTAAAAAGTTTCATTTTTGATTTGACACATAGCCTCACATATCTTTCTGTGGCCATAACCAACAGAGCAAAGCAAACCACTGAGTAAGGTTTGCAGCAGAATTTGCATTACCCAGAATGTATTCTTCTCAGTGGCATTATGAATGGGTTGACAATTTGCACCCAGTGCTTCCAGGATATACAGCGTGTCTGCTCAAGCCTAACTTTGATTAAACAAGACAGAATATGGAAGGACAGAAGTTTGTTCTCAATCTTTCACTAGCATAATGGCCAGGCTCAAGCACCGCTCTTTGGTAAGCAGAAATGTATATTTTCACAGTTCGTAAGGTTACTGCCAGCACTAAAACACTTCTCATGTATTTTGCACATGTGCATGAGCCTACATGTATCATGCAGCACACTAAAGTGGTTTCATCATTATGTAACCAAAAAAATTAAAACATCTCAGCAAATACAAATTTATTTAAAATCACTGCATGTGCTACTGCTTCCACCAGCAAATCCTGACAGGATATAAATGAGATGTACTGTCTGTATTGGCTTACTGTTCGATTACATCATTGTATCAGGTTTTCTACACTGCTTCTTCTACCTTTTGATATTTATTTTGTTTTTGTTTGCTTAATATTCTAAACTGAACTAGGATGCAGGTGCTAATTGCACCTTATCTATCCATCAATCCATCCTAATCCTCCTGTTTGGTAGAATTTCTTCCCATTTTTTTCAACTGCATAGGAGCATTAAGTTAGTGATGACAACTGAAGAGGCTTGCAATTGCTGAACTGCAAATGCATTAAGTAGCAGGACCGTAAGTTAAATGGTGTGTTATGATGTGTGAGAAGCAGCAAGTGTTCTTCTATGAAAAAAACAAAACAAATGAAAAAATACAACAAAACATAATGTCAAAAATCTATCTAAAATTAGTGTTATAAAAATCCAGAACTAAATTAAAGGCAGCAAACACGCAAACACCATGGAATAACTAATAGAAAATTAATAAACATTGTAATTAACATGTTAAAATAAACATACAAAAATTAACCAAATTGATTCAAGGGAAGCCACAAGAAGAATGTATTGCCAGTAAGGTAATTTTCACCATTGTCACTCTTTAACCTAAAGAAGTACGCTCACATGAAACCAGAAAACTAGAAAGAAGAAAAACTACTAAATAACTCAGGTGACAAAGTAGCAGCACAAGTATTGTAACTTCAGCGCTAATGTAATGCTAAAAATCACACAAGTTAACAAGGATCTTAAAAATTAAGAAGTTGAAACCTCCCTGTACCTAGAATTGAAATTAATTAGATAATATTTACTTAAAAAGCTATTTTTATATATTACTGGGAAATGCCTGCTGATTCTGACAACCATTGTTCAGCTAAATGTCTGTCATTGGTAAATAAATGGAAGCAATTATTTAAAAAGAAGTTTGACCATGATAAAGCATATCAAGTAAGATGTTTTGAAAACTCAAATGTCAAAATGTGTTTAGACTAAAATGTTTAGCACTAAAATTCTATGAAGAAGCATAGTGTTTATCTTAATATTCTTAAAAACAAGGTAATTGGCAAGCTGATTTGCACAAGGTGCAAAACTAGGTAGAATTGGGGACATTCTAAATAGAATTCAGTCTTGGGTGATTTTTAATGTAAATACAGTAAATTAATATTTTGACCTGCATTAACCATACTTGATATAAAAGTTAAATGGTGGTCTGAAGCTCATAATGTACTTATCTCCATCGATGTTCAGACAGTGCACAGATGGATATTTGTTTATATGGCATGCTGCATTAAATACAAGGGAAGAAAGGTTATACTTAACCTGTATAATGCACTTGAGAGTCCTCATCTGGTATATACAGTGTTGGGTAGCTTTACTCGTCATATTACAAAGAAGATAACTGCACTAGACAAACTCCTTAAGACAGAAACTAGATTAATTCTAGGACAATTAGGAATGAGCACTGAGGAAAGATTGGAGGAGCTAAATCTTTTCAATATAAGAAAATTAAGATTAATAGTTGACCTCTATATTAATGTCAATGTCATTTGATTATAGGAAGAACCTCTTGTTTTTATTATTGCTAATTTTTGTTTGGTAGATACCTTTCCTTGTGAGATTAGAATACACTGCAGTTGTTTACACCCATACTATGCTATAATCAATGGTACGTTATATACTGTGATGCATCCAGGTGATCCACAAAGCTTTGTTTACAGCAGGAAAGGGACACTTATATTATAGAGGGTTTGCTTTTGGATTGTCTCTAAATTGATGAGTTAATAGCAAACCATAACGACCAAATTAAACATACTTTTGGTTAATCAAAACATTTTGTTCTCCGCATATTAAATGAATACTAAAATTGTTGCCAGTAAATCTAATACTTAAATCATTCCATTTTTAAGGTGAAACGAAGGTTTGTTTTCAGCTGAAGTACAACATCTTAACCCATGCACAGTATTTTACTGCAGAAGCCAAAATGAAAGTGTACATTTCATCAGATTCAGTTTTTAATCCAAAACAAAAAATGAATTATGGTTGTTTTGAATCAGATCCAAAGCAAAATGCAATAATAAAAGGTTAAATACAGATAATACAAATATAATTATTTAGCTTGTTGCTTGTATTAGCTTCTATAATGAGATAAGTAATAAAAAAAATAAAGGTACTGACACAGACTCTGCTCTTCTCCTTTCTCAACGAGATCTTCCAATCAAATCTATTGTACTTTTATCTTGTATTTTCTCAGACAATGCCATTTGGGTACTTCTGTTAAAATCCACACATTACTACATTTTGTCCTCTGATGTCATTTGTTTCTTTTAGCTTTAATAATACATAACATACTAAATTTCCTCTTGGGACAAAAGAAGTACTATCTATCTATCTATCTCATATATAATTAAAATATGCTTTTTGCATGACAAAAATTTTCTTAATTCTTATTTTATTTTCTAATACAGTTATAAAATGTCATGCCTAATTAACTAATCATGTCAGAGCAGGATATTTCAGTAGTATCTTATCAGACGTCTGCTTAAACTGCAATACACACAAATGAACTTGTTTTATAACAAACTAAACTTCTTGATGCCCACTCAGCTCTCATTCGAAATTATAAACCATTTATATTATTGGTTACATTTTCAAGTGCCAGTTTTTTTAATCTTTTTTATATATTTGAGCCCTTTAAGTCAAGCTTTTGTTTGTATGCCAGGAAGGTTAGTTTTTTTAACTGTATATATCTTTACTATTGGCACATAATCAAATACTGAACAGTATTTTTTGCTAAGAATAGCAAACAATATTAGTATTATACAGTGTCCAAAATGATTATTCATGGAGTAAGGTGCATATTTAAGATGTTTCCTGTGTACTCAGTACAAGAAAAAATGTGTCTTTTTACATTTATCAAGCAAGTCACTTTCTGTCCATGTCCTACCGCAATCTGTCTTAGGGCTAAGATTTACAATGCCATACAATTTTACAGTGACAGGCCATGTGAGAAGCCCATCAGGACAATTGCTTTGGTAACTACATTTCATGGTGTTTTTTTTTA
This sequence comes from Polypterus bichir lapradei, assembly GCA_026402145.1. NCBI lineage: Eukaryota > Metazoa > Chordata > Cladistia > Polypteriformes > Polypteridae > Polypterus > Polypterus bichir. Next base: position 86,391,592 of record JANRMT010028174.1, read on the forward strand.
TTCTGTCAGTTTATATTATTTCAGCCCGCGGGTTTTTCCTGGTATGATTTGGTTATAAGCTAGCAGATGAATGTTTCTTAAAATCAACTTGCGTTATTTGTCTATCCACTGCAGTAATAGTATCAGTAATGAAAAAATGCTATAAAAAAACCATACCGATTGCAAATACTGTATGTAACTTAACAATGCAGTGGGCCTGGCTTCTAGGTATAGTTCTCCAAAATATCATTATGACTTCTGCATTCAGAATATGATATGCTGTACAGTACTTCAGTAAATTATCTTGTCACTTTGATTAATAAAAAGACTTACTTAAAAATAAATTGATGTAAATGCATGTTAGAGAAAACTTTATTCAAATGAAAATTTCCATTTTTTTGCATAAGTAAACATTGAATTATCATATTAATGTCCATGATTTCTATTTTAATTTTATGCTATAGGACTTCCTTCCTTATATTGGAAAAATGGAAGTGGAGTATAATGTTTGGGTTATTTTGTACTGAGAGACTGCACTTAGTCATTCTGTTTCATACGGTATGTGGGATTTCTCATACATAGGGATAAAAGCTCTAAAAGTTTGTAAAATATGCCAGGCCGTAATGAATATAAACCGTTTCAAACAGTAGTTCAGCAGCCAACCTGTGCTCTACCCATTATGAATAAAAATAATAAAAACCTCTCCTGAGAATTAATTGTATTACCCTTTTACTGACACCCTTTAAAGTTTCTGCATTTGTCCTTTGATAATACAAGTTTTTAGGTGCTCTTAATTAGCTTAATTTTATAACCTAGATGCAATATTACAGTTATTGTTGCTTGTTCTGTTTTAATAAATGTAAAATATAAAATAAATATATAATTATCTTAAGTATGAAAACTCAAAATAATTAGTGTTGCCTCTTTGATTAATAATCTCATCAGCATGTTCCCCATGTTCCCTTTGGATGATGATGACAACAGCAGTTCATATAACATACTTACAGTATTAGGAATTTTAGAAGGTTAACTTAATTGTAAGGAATGTACAAGACCATCATTAAGGTTACAGTGACTAAGAAGCAATAGTAATAATTACAATAAACCACTTTGGTGAGAAACAGAAATGTTAATAATACCTCGTAATGCATAATATCAAATTACTGAAATATTTTACTTGCCTTCTGTTTTGGACAGGTAATACCAACAGCATTTGATTACTTGTCTGCAAATAAAGTCATTTTAAATGTTTATTTTTGAGTATATTCAAACCCAGTATGATAAATATTAACAATTTATAAAAGCATGTCTGGGTCAGTGCTAAAAGGATAAGGCTCCAGGTACTTTGTTTTGAAGCCCCCCTAAGTGCACTAGAAAAAGTTGTGAGTATAAATTAATAAATAATATCAATGAAAACCTCTGCCACTATAAATGTGACAAAGGAAGGTACTACCTGATATCATGCACCTTACAGTTTGGAATATTTAATCCTCAGCTCTCTAGGAATTAAATTGATGGTTAGCAAGTATGCACTGCTATTAATAATTACTAGTAATGTATAGTTTTTACTTTTCCACACACAATTTTAATGAGCAGGCTGTAGAATATAAAACATTAATACAGCTCAATTTTTTATAAAATTGGGATAGATCAGTCTCTGGGGCTTACTGCAAGTTTTTGTTCCAAAGAATTTCTCACTCAGTCAATCATTGTTACCTTTAATTGATCTAATTGTTCGATTGGCTGACCCATTTTTCCTTTTATTTTCCATTTAGAGAAGTGCAGTAGTGTCATAGTTATACTAATTGAAATTATTGTATTTTTTAGTGTACCTTTAAATGTTTACATTGCTTTGTTATTTTTTAAATTCACTTTTCTGTTGAGTTTGCTTAATTAATTGTATCTCAATACCACCAAATAATTATGAGTAGAGCCGACATCAGTGCAAATGATTCTGAAAGGGGTAACTACTTTAGTGTTACTCACTTGTATACTTATTACTAAATAATTATCTAAATAACCAGAGTATTTAAAAAAATAAAATAAAAGGAAAAAGAGTACATTTTTATCTAACACATTTAAAATGAATTCACTAACTCCTTGATTCACTAAAAATATAGTGTAACCAAACTGTAATTTTTGGGTGGATTTAAAAAACACAGAAGTAAGGAAATAAGGGCCTGCTTAATTAAGGGAGGAGTCCAGTTAAGAGAAGAAATGGGTCTGGACAAAAGATGCAGTCACTAGAAGCCCCAAGGACTGAAGTTGAGAACCACTGTCCTAGATGACTTGTGAGTAACAGTGCAAGATTTAATTGTCTATATGTTCATTCATTTTCCACCCTAATTAATACAATAAAGAGCTATGGGGAGTCCTATCCCAAAATAATCTGGAATAAGGAAGAAACTTACCTGGGATGGAACACTAGTCCATCACAGGTAGCATACACATACACACAGCCATTAAGAATTGTAGGTGATGTCAATTTAATGTACATGTCTTTGTGAACGCAGTAAACTGAGTACACAGAAAAAACTCCACACATAGTAGACATAGTAACGTGGCCAGGATTCAAAGCCAAGACCCTGGAGCTGTGAGAAAGCAAAAATAAACTGGGATAGACCAGCCATATCTCTGTCTGCCAATCATGGCAGTTAATGTTTTGAAGAAAGCAGTAAGTACCATTTGTAGCCAAAAGTAAAGACAGTAAAATAATGAAATCACTCATATCATGAACAAAAATAAAAAAAATTTTTCTTCTCGATAAAAGCAGGTAATAAAAATTAGCTTTGGTGCATTGGTTCGTTAACATTTTAAAAATGAAAAACAACTGACATTCAAGGCAGGTTAAGATTAGTTTAAACCAGAATGAAATGAACAGTAAAAAGATGACATTGAGGCACTGCAAAATTTGAAAAATAAAAATTATTTTAATGCTAATGATGCCTAGTTTGAAAGCATGCAGCAGTATTATGGAGCCTAACTGCAATATCTCATTTAAGTTCATGATGGTCCCAGTGTGCTTACAGTGGTATAGCTAAATTTGGACAGCGAAGTTCCAGTAGCAACCGCATCCTCTTCTATCTCTCGAAAACGACGACATGGCTTACAGCAGCACGCAAATGTGGCCAGAAAAGCTTTGCGAAAACGTTTATTCATGAAGCAGTAGATAATGGGGTTGACACAAGCAGAGGTGTAGCAAAGCAAATGAATGAAGGAAATGGGTGCTCCAGAAAGGGCCTTGTTGGCTGAGTGACGGTCGAAGGCTCGCCAGGTGTTGACACTGTAAATAGGCATCCAACAGACAAAAAACATTGCCACGATGACAATCAGCATTCGGATGACACGCTTTTTAGCCATTAGCTTTGCCTCAGAGGTGTTACTGCGTGCTCTGTCCAACTTGGTGCCTCCACCTGGGGTCAGAGTGGACATTTCCATTGAATTCTGGCACTTTGTCATCTGAATGTAGCAACCATCCCCTTCATCACAGGTCACAGATACATTTCCCAATCCATTGATACCATTCTTGTGAGCTAAGGAAAGAAAACAATGAAGCAGAACATAGTTTAATTTATAAAGGAAAAAATAGTATTAAGTGTTTTCTATTTGATAAATCATTTTCTGTGCAATTTTCAAACTAGACTGTGACCAATATTTCTTTTGTACAGTAAAACTGGTGCTAGATTGCCATTTCATGACAATTTTCATTAAAAAATGAAGCTCACTTAGGCTATGGATCTGAATCAGAATAAATCAGTGCATTGCATAAATGAAGTCAAGCCTTTAAACAAAGAGATGCCTAGAAACTCACAGGATGTTACAAGTAATCTGCACTGTGAAAAGAACTCTGAGTTTATAAATCACATTACAGTAGTAAAAGCTTAGCCTACCAACTAGTTATTAAAACCCCTACTAAAAAATAGCCTAGTTTGCTACAAAACAGAGAAAGAGAGAGAGAATACTAATCTCATAGAGCTAAAGTGAGAAAGAAAGTGAGTGAATATTGCCCAGGAGCAGTCCCAAACTTAGAGAAACTCTTGTGAAGTCGTTCATGCCTATCATACTCAATGAGGCACCCATCAGCTAGCTTATATTGTAGTTTCACCATGTTCAAAGCCCTACTGGATACAAAATATCCTTCATCAGTCCTCATATATTCAGGCCTAATCTGATCAGGACTGTGTGCAATACAAGTAACAGAACTGTCATCAATCTGATAACTTAGAGCCAAATTAAGGCACTAATGAAGCACCAGGCCTCATTTGAGATCTAATCTGTAAATGAGTAAATTTTACTTGCAAGTGTTAAAAAAATTAAAAAAAGGAAACATTTGATAACTGTTTTTTTTTAATAAAAATTAGCCTCAAGTGATGAAGTGGAAGTATTTGACGCCGTCTGTAAATGACCATTGTCAAACACGTGCACTTGGGAGGCATCATGCCCAGCTCCTACAGATGGCCTCACTTTCAGCACTTTCTGATGACCTCATGCTACTTCCTGCCCTACAACATGCCCTTTCTGCTCTTCCGCTATAAAATTATTCAGTAACCTATTCACCCCGTCCAGATTGACAACTAGTATCAGTCACTAAAACTTCTCAACTAACAATATACGGGGATGATCCCCAAATCTTTTTCTTGTGTTTTGTGCTTCTTTTACACCATCTAACCAACTGTAATATTCTAAGCTGACTGAGCCAATGTACTCACACCTTTCTTGACAGATGAGCTACTTTTGTGAATTAATTTTGTTTTCTTTATTTTTTTGTCCGTCTGATATCTTTTAGTCTCTTCATGGGTTGAAGATACTAATGAGGTTTTGATGTCACAGAATATGTGACCATGTGATACAGTGGGTGTGGTCCTTAGTTTAATGATGGCACTTACTTTGTTAAATTAGATTAAAGCTGAAAATTGAAATAGATGAAAAGCAAAATAATAGCAGATTGTCCGAATGGCATGGATTGACAACATTATAAGATATAAAGCTGTTTTTTCTGTTCAAAATCAAGACCTTGGCTCACAACATAAAACAATTCATGTTAAATTTTCCATGTTAATAGGTGACAACAGAAATGACACACACGTGTTATATTTCTCGAAAGTGTCATAATGCTAAGAACATCTTATGTTACATTGATAATTTATGGGTGTTTCCCAAAACCCATCCATGTTAAATCCAAGAGAATTGGGAATTTCTCAGCAAAGGGATTTATATACACATTATTATCCATTTCTAATATGATCTTATAGCCTTTAATTATGGGGTGGGACAATGTAAGTAATGAACTGGAATTTTATTACCCATTTTACTTTTGACAAAGCAAAACATCCCATCAGAGCTGGTGTCTAAGATTTCAATTTGCAGTTTACAATAACAAAAGTACATCTTTCTCTTTGTGAGGAGATTTCTTCATTAGGCTGGTAATTAATTGTAGGAGCTTCTTACTAGAAGGCATTGTTGCGCAACAGAAGGTAAACAGAATTTAAAGACAATCTAGATGAATTTAATAAGTCAGAATAGGACAAAAAGAGAAGACTGGTCCCATTGAGTTGCATCAGAAAGGCTCACATGATACCTGCATACCGTACAGTACATTACTTTGACCACAATTTTAGACATTATCCCATCAAATATATGATAGAGGTACACAGTGCGATCTGGTTTCTGCTTGGCAAGAGAACAGCCCAAGGTGATATTCTTCACCAGCTGATAGAGGTGTTTGTACTCTGATCACATTATACTTTTGTTTTATTTTGCACTGGTACAGCAAAAAATGAATCATTCTGAGATTATTTTTCCAGACATTAAGCAGCTACAAAAAGAACAGAAGGACTTTCAAAAACAAATAGAGAACCTTGTCTGTACTGTGCAGTAGCTTGCCTATGAGCCTGGCAATGAATGGCAATATCTGGCAACTCATAACACATCTTATGCAGTTCATTGATGACCCTTCTAAATGCCATGAGTTTTACACCAGTGCTGGTTTGTTTTTGACACCTATTTTTGCTTTGCCAAGTGGAAAGAAGCAAGAACATAAATGTTTGATGGAGGCAGGGTCTTATGTAACAAGAGTGCAGATGATGGACCATAGTGGGTTATGTTTTTGTTGCGGAGGTTCAGGACATGTAATATTTTGTTGACCCATGTTGCACCAGGGAAAACTAATATGCTCGTCCTTATTCAGGATGGGTGAGGTGGGCAATTACAATTAATCCCATTTTATTAAGAGTGTTATTGTACCGGTGAAACTGAACAATGAGACCTATGTTTTAGCTTTAATAGACAGAGCTACAGAAATTGATGTTATTCTCAAAATGGTGAACCAGTTAAAGATTTCCCTGGCTCTTTTAAAATCAAAGTTAATTTTTTTTTGATGAAAGTGAGCCAATAAGGAAAGTGCTTATTAAAAACATCATAGCACCTATTACTTTACAGGCAGGCATTTTTAATCATAAGCAAATCTCATTCCTTGTGTTATCAGGAGTTCATTTACATCTCATTTTAGAGTTCCGCTGGTTGGAGAAACACAATCCAACTATCAACTTACAAAACACAGAATTATAAGTTTGGTTGTTTCAAACGTTATTTAGAAGAGGTTCCTACAACCTCAGTGGTATGTAATAATATCAATCTTCTACCCTCTTGGTGCCAAGATTTTGGTGATGTTTTTAACAAACAATAAAAACATTCACTACCCCTGCACTAATCATGTGACTGTAATATCAAACCTCTTTACATGCACCGCAGTTTTACACCCTTGCATGCCTTAAAACTAAAGCTATGAAGGAGTACATTCAGGAAAATTTAGCAAATGGATTCATTAGTCTGTCCAGCAGTCTTATAGGGGTGGGGATTTTCTTTGTTGAAAAGGAAGATGTTTCATTAAGACCTTGCACAGATTATTGAGAATTAAAATCATATCCCTCATAAATCAATTTAACTGGGTTGACCATTTTTTACAAACAGAACTTAAGGAGTGCTTACAAATTTCATTTGAAACAGAGAGGGGTAGATAGAAGACTATTTTTAATCCAACAACTGAACTTTTCAAATATTTAGTTACTCCAGCAGAATTTCAATCTTATGTAAATGATATTTTCAGAGACAATAGTGGGCAATAACATTTTAGCATATATAGATGACATTTTAATTTTTTCCCAGTATTCAAAAAATATGTTGAACATGTCAGAGAGGTATTAAATAATCTTAGTAATAATCATTTATTTGAGAAATTGAAAAAGTGTGCATTTCATAAGTTCTGTGTATTATTTTTAGGGTACTACATGGAATGAAGACATCTCAATAAAAATGAAACAAAAGTAAAAGCCATTCTTGAGTTGCAAGACCACACGTCCATAAAGCAAATTCAATGTTTGGTCAGCTTTGTCAACAATAATACTTTATTATCAAAAAGTTTAATTCATTGGTAACTCCTATTATTGAACTTACTAAGAAAATCCTGTGAAATTTAGCTAGACTACAGACACTCAGGGGAGTTTTTAAAAACATAATGAATATTTAATTTCAGATTCTGTTCTTAGGCACGTTGGCCTAATGTAAGCCTGCAATTCGACCCGAAAGTGGACATATCTAATGGCAAAGCAGAGACCCTCTCTCTGTCAATTTTAGACAAGTATTACTCCACCAAAAAATTCATTGAATGCATTGTCACTGAAAGGCCATCTGAGATGTTGGAAAAAATAAAGTCTGAACCAAATATCGTGTATCCACCAGAAGCAACCAGAGGAAGAAACAAATGCATGTAAACATTTAACAATAAACCTGGAAAATCAGCAATAAACTAAGACTGTTATGTTAATGAATGGAAAATAATGAATTTCTACAGCTATAATTACCGTTGATTGTTATTGCTAATAGGCTTACTGTTTCTTCAAATTCCAGATGTTAAAATTCAAAATAGTTCATTGGTCAAACAGTTTTTTTTCATAAAACCTGACATCACCCATAGCATTTTGTCATATCCTTTGCCATGCCTACTGGCCAGCGAGCATTATTACAAGTACACCTGAGCGAAACACCAGGCTCTTACTGTTCTAGAAGCTGAACAATTCAAAATTCCATAAAACCTCTTCCCACAATAAATTCAGATAAAAGATCTGGAACTTGTCTTTTTACGTAAATAAATTACATAACATATGCCATTAATCCAATTTTGATTTTTGTGTTGGAGCTTATTTCAGCTCTAGTCAGCACAGGGAATGACATCTGTCCATCACAGAACCCACCCATGCACACATACTCCATGTCAAATCTGGAAAATTAACTGAGCATGAACATGTTTGGGGATGTGGTAAAAGAACAACAGCATCCAAAAACAAATCCCACACAGAGACGATAAAGTACTTATATGTTCAAACACCCACAAACAACGTTCAGGCATAGGATTTGAACCTAATGTTCTTCACATCTGTGGGAGTAGCAGTACCCACTTTACCATGCCAAAACATAAGGACTCTTAAAATATACACTTATTTAATACTAGATTACTTTTTCCTTTCCTGTATCTAAATTTCTGCTGCAAACCTATAGAACATTTAGTTAACTGGACTTTCAGACAAGGAAATACAACAAAACATGTCCTTTTATACAAAATGGTACCCATGATGTCACATGCCAACTTGTACATGAGTCTTTATAACATCAGTGTTTAATATCCAAAAAGCTGAAATGCAAAGGAATCAAAACAAAGGTAGAGATAAACATTGAAAATTATGTGAAAAATCATAAAACACATTCAAAAACATCCCCAGATCCTTAGCATAATATTTCATTCACAGTGTTTATTATAATTTTAAATTAAATTTGTGTCACAGACATTGTACAAAATGTCACCTGCAAAATCCCTTTCAACCTGATTTTAAATGTCAATGTAAAATATTATTATTATTAATAATAATAATAATAATAATACATTTTATTTATTTCCCACACTCAAGGCGCTTAACATACAATATTAGTACTTCTCAGGCTTGCATGAGCATAATACTGGGCAGAAACATTTCAGTTTTCTGCAATTGTACATTATATTTTGGATTTGTATATGTTATGTCCTGAAAATCCAAAAAAAGAAAAGTAGTTTAAGTAAATGTAATAATGAATGTGTCTGATGTGAGTTGTTATAATTTCTCTTTATTTATGCTGATATGTAAAAAAGCTGTGAATACCTGTATTTTTGAAAATAAAAAAACAGATTTCAGGTATACTGTTTAATTTAAATCACCAACATATCTATTTATTTTTTTGTAAATACATTTTTATCCTAAATATATTTGTGACACAGAACTGAAGCTCCAAAGCATATTCTATTTGCAATAAGCCTTAATACAGGCATATAAAACTGGCTCAGAGTTTGATGACTTGGCAAAAGAGCACATTTTAACAGCCTCTTAGTTTTGTTACATTAACAGATGTCAAGGCTAGATATTTCAAATAAGCAGCCTTGAGCCTGTGAAAAAAAGCATGTGAGAATAAAAAGAACTTCATCTGCAAGGGTGAGATGCTGTAACAAAGGATGGCCTAAATTTGAGGATGAAAGGTTTGCCTGCTTTTAGATGATCTAACCAATCAAATAATGTTATGTTAATTTAAATAATATGTAATACTTCATCTTTGAAAAATATGATTTCTTGAAATTAACAATATAAAGCAAGTTAGACTACTTTAGATGGTCACTGCTTCATTTCGGTAGAAAGTGAATGAAATTGTCATGAATTCGCTTGCTACTTTCTGTATTTTTTCCCAGTAGTTAAGGTATTTGAAGTCCAATTCAAGGTGTTAAAAGTTCAGCTGGGCAAATAAACAAATATCTGATTTAGAGAAACTGAATCAATGTTCTTAGACAAAGTTGTGGTATAGGAACAAACAGGAATCATAGACAGTAAATTAAACTGTCAAGTCTGACCATGTGCTGTGCTGCCCACGCAACAATATTAGGATTGGAAGAGCAAGGGAAATAAAAATGAAGCATTTACTTCTGCCTTTGTGAAAACCTACTGAGTGATCACATCACGCTTCATTTCTAGTACTTTAGTGTTTTTTAAATGTTTGCTTACCTTTCTGGATTCTATCTGTTTACTGTCTTGTATATTTTTCAAATTTTTTCGCTTCTTTGTGCCATGATCTCCAGCTTCCTTAAAGTCAGTTTTTCCTTCAAACTTTGGCGGAAGTGTTTTTTGAACTTTTGTCTATCTTTCTGAATTATTATTTTATGTTTAATGATTTGCACACTATTATCAGTTTATTTTGTGCTTTGACCTCATGTCTTCTATTTGATTGCTCTTTTTTGGATAATGTACTTTAAATTTATTAAATATATTACTTTAAATTTATAAATGTATTTTTACCTGTTTATAGCTGCTCAGAGCTAATATGGGAAGTCTGTGCAGAATAAGCAAATGTCCATAAATATATATATATATGGTACTCACCCAATAAAAACATTATTATAGAAAGATGAAGAATCCTGGAATGTTTGTTAAAATAAAGTGTGTTCAAAGGAAAATAAGATTTCACCTTAATGGTCAGAACCAGGGGCCTCATGTATAAACGGTGCATATGCACAAAAATGTTGCATACTCCCGTTTCCATGCTCACATCGCAATGTATAAAAACTAAACTTGGTGTAAAGCCACGCACATTTTCATGCCAGCTCAATCCTTGGTATACGCAAGTTCTCTATTTGGTTTTGCAAACTGGCAGCACCCAGCGTCAAAGCAGTGCTTTTGTTCCAGTGTGGTTTCCCTTTCTTTTTTAGATCCACATCCCTGACGTGGCTTTTAATACACTGAAATTAACCGCATATTGTTTATTAGTTTAAAGCATCTGATTGTAATTAACCTGCAACAATATAATGGTCCACGGAATGGGCAAACTATTCCAAATACCATAGCTGCTTTAGTTACTCTCAAGTATTTATCCCAGTGTATCTGAATGGGGAATCACAGCTCTACAGCAGCTGATCTGAAAGAGAATTATCGGTATACAGCATCAAGCATATGCTGCCTCAGCCATGCGCACATTCCATTGAACTGCTCTCATACGACAAACACTTCAGAGCCTTTACTGTAGGGACATCACGGTTCAAAAACAGTTTCATCCCAAGAACTATAAACACACTCAATCAGTCCATCAAGTGCTCCTGGTAGAACTGTTTGTACTTATAAGTACAATTACCTCACTATAAACTTGCAATACAGTAATAATATTGCACAACCTGAGCCACTTTATAAAGTATGTATTTACATATGATGACGATATCATTTTTAAGATGAAATGCAGCAAAATATGTTTATTACATTATACAGATAAAATGTTAACATCATTAAAATAATCAATATTGTTAATAATTAAACATGTAAGGACACGGTGTCGCAGCGCTAGCAATGAGCTGGCGCCCTGTTCAGGAATTGTTCCTGCCTCGCGCTGTATTCTGGGACTGGCACGACACTGGATGGATAGATGGATAGAATAATTAAACATGTACTATGAAGATATTTCAATGTTCCTTAAAAGTTCTGAAGAATCAGCGTTCTAAGCTTACAGATTGCTTGACATCTATTACAGAGCTGATTGTGTGGCGATTGGGTACTTGGAGAAAGAAAAGGAAGGACAGGAATTGGGAGGTTAGTATGTTTGAAACAGACAGTACTGCTGCAGTAAATTATTCAATCGAAGGTTGCACACGGCGCAGCAAGCATCTTGTGGGAGGCAGGAACAATCTCTGGACGGGGCGCCAGCTCGTCACTATCACTGTGCCACCGTGTTCCCATGTTTAATAACATGTTTTAATTCCTATCATCATGAAAATGATAACAAGTATACATCTCAGTATTTAAATTATTCAGAGAGCTCTAATATCATGAATGTAATGAATTCTGTGTCCTGTTGGAGGAAGAGAAAGCCCATTTAAGAATCACGTAGTGATTCACACACACAGAGCACATAGAAGAACAAATACAATACAAAGCATTTGATGTGCTACTTTAGTTACGATGGTATTTGAGAAACTAGTAAATTAAGGATTTTAAGATGTTCTGCTTTAATGACAAAATAAACTACATGATTAAAGTGGACATTTTGAGATTAAAGTTCTGTTTTTTCTGTACCCTAATAAGCTTCCATATGATTCTCAGACAGTGGGCTACGACTTGTGGCAACTTTGATAACTGACAACTTCTTTTTTATTTTGGGCACTGTACGACTTTGTGAACTTGAACTTTAGAGTTTCTCCGACACTATGTCACTTGATCAACTTCTTTTTGTTGTTTATACCACTGTTTAAACCAACAAATAGTACATTTTTCCTTTCCTCCACTTGGTATTCGCTGAAATTCTTCTATTTTCCCCTGTGCTTTTGCCATTTGTCTTTTCACAGAACGCTGAGCTTAAGGGCTATTTATACTGATTTGCATATTCAAAGAGGCGTTATTCTGGGAGGAGTTGGGGAGTGGCAGCAGGCGCGTACATGTGCATTACTTTTCACTCAGACCAGAATTTATGTAGTGGAAGAACATTGAAATTGGCATACGCATAAATTCAGGCATCAGGATTTTTTTGTGCATACGCACATTTCCACTTTTGTCCATACACCATGTTTTAGTGTGAATTCTGCGCTCAGTGTTATGCATGAGGCCCCAGATATTGGTAAAATAATATAAAACAGTTGCCACTTTATAAATCTGCAGATTCCAAAGACATGCAGCTGTTGCCCATAATAACTGGGATAACCTTGCAGATGGAGGAACACAGTTTTTAGAAGTAATCAGTGACTTTATTTTTTTTAAACAATATGTTAAAGAACTAACGCAAGGTGAAGTCTGTCTGGATTTAGCATTTTGTAATAATTAGGATAGACTTGAGGATGCAGAGGAGATTGATCCACTCAGGTCAAGTGACCATAATACAATACAATTCTTGGAATTGTTTCGGAAGAGTGCAGATTCAAAGACTTAAATTGTCAATTTGAACTTCAGTAGGGCACATTTTGAGCAGATGTGGCAAAGACTAAGGAGGATAGACTGGGGTAAGATTTTAAGTGTGGAGAAAGCTGAGGAGCAATGGAAAACATTTAAAAATGTTTTACATATTATGCAAGAAAAGTAAATATCTAAATTTGGAATTAGTAGGAACATTTTAAAAACTCTGCAGCAGGTTAATAAAGAGTTAAAAAAAGAAGGTGCAATGGAAAAAACAGCTGTATAAGGCATATAAGGCTAATGACTGCAAAGTGAATCGTAGAGCGTATGAGAACATGAGAGCAACCATTAAGAACAATATCGGGGAGGCTAAAAATACAGCAGATTAAGGTGAAAGACAGTATTTTAGTAGTAAAGAACAGTCAAGGAGGAAGTGAAGTCCATTAGGAATAGTAAAGGGGAATTAAAAAAATACAGGTAGTGAAATAGCAGATGCTCTAAACTTACATTTTTCTGAGGTCTTTACAAGTAAGGAAGTAGATAACCTCCCATCGGTAAAAGGGACTACTAAAGATGTACTGAGTGATTTAGAAATTGTGGAGGGAGAAGTACTGCTTAGGTTAAATAGGCTGAAATCAAACAAGGCTAATGGAGTCAATCTCTTGTAATGATAAACAAAAATGTCTGCATAGCATACCTGTTAGATTGTGCAACACACAGTAGTTTTAAATTTTAACATATGGCATTTATATTGAACTTCATTTCAGATTTATGTATTGTGTCAAGTATATTTTTGTTACCTTTCTAGGGATTGACTAAGCAAATCACCAATATATAAGGAAAATTTCCTATAAGAATTAAATGGCCAATTTAACCTTCCAAATTAATTTTCTTAAAATCTAATGTTAGATTCTTTCATATTTAGGGAACTGTGAAGCGTGTGTTCTTATAGGTTTAAAAAGGAACAGAATGACATAGAAGTTGACATTGTATTAATTTTTTCTTATATTTTTTTTAAAAAAAGAAACATCAGTATACCTGTAGCTTCTTTCTTCTGACTCAGTTCAAATTGAATTCCTCGGTACAGCTCTCTGGAAATGAGCCCGTAGGCAATTATCATAACAATGCCAGGGATGAAAAACAGAACAAACAACAAAAGGAGGTACCTAAAAAAGAAAATAATACAATGGAATATAAATAACTTAATTTTGGAGCAGTACTTTGAAACTGTCAAGCATTCCGTTTTACAGCCCAGCCTTCACCAGATATTTTTAGGCAGACCTAATTAGATCCTTCAACTGTATATTCTTTAACAACCTGGAATTTGTTCATAAAAGTTGCAGATCAGATTCAGTTCTTATTATTGGCTCATTGATAAAACAAATAACTTAACAAATATGCACATTAGTATTATGATTATGTACAGTATATTTGTATATAGAATTTGTAGCTGTGATGTTCTCTGAAAAAGAGTTCATGATTAAAAAAATATATATAAACAGATGCAGCCCTGTAATACAGCACCACTTTGTTAAAGCACTGGCAAAGGTTTGCTACGTTGCCCTAAATTTGTGAGTATACTGAAAATCTGTATCCTCAAAGATGCGGATGGAAAACAAACAGCAATTAACGAGGAAAATGTTGAATAGACACATCTTTAGACTCTGCAATATAGAGGCATATTGTGAGCAAAGATGCAAACAAATACACAAAATGGTGACCCGTAAGCTATAAACAAGCTTACAAAATGAAATTACTTCATGGAAATAACCGAAAAATTATAAATTGAAGTGTAACAATATTAGCACAAAACTGAAATGTCCCATCTGCTTCATATAGCCTCTTCCCCCAAAACATACCATAACAGGAGGACAAAATTGACCTAACTATGGGAAAAGATAAGGATCAGGCAATGAAAACCAAAGTCAAAAGTTAAGTGGGAGGTTGGAACCTAGAAGACAAAACTATGGTGTAGCTCACTGAAAGTTAAGTTATAGCTAGGGTTTATTCCTTGTTTTGTGTTTATTTTCTGTTTTATTGATGTTTTTATTATGTTTGAATTATTGGTTTTCATGATTTTATGCTATTTATGTTATTTTTTTATGATTTGTTAATGATGTACTATAACAATAAATGCGCTGCCATTTCACATGGTTTGTGGCTTAATGCACAGAAAGTGAGGCCACCCTGTCTTCACAGTTTCTGGGTTCTCCTTCTAGCTTTCTCAGTCAGAAGCAGGACTCAGCAGTGGAACACTGAGATTGTGTTGCAGTTTAATGTTATTTCTTGTTTTGCTGGTTTGTGGATTTTTCTTGCCTGTTCATTGTGTTTGTCTTTGGAATTGGTTGTTTGGGATGTCTTCACTTCCTTTTCAGGTAAATCATTTTTCCCTTATTTTTGCCATTTTGTTACGTTTGTTCTTTTCCAATAAATACCTCCATTTTTAAAGATTCTTTACAAGCCAGAGTTTCACAGTTCCTCTTTTCCTAGCGAGACATTTTGATATATTTGGTTTTTGTGGCTTATTTTGGAGGCTTCGCCCCATCTTTTTTTACTCTGCTGACTGCAAATGACAACTCCCAAAATGTAAACCAAAAGTACCAAAACCCAGGTACAAAAAAGTCAATAACCCAAAGACAATTAATCACTACACACATAAAAGGCTTTTAATTAAAGATCCACAAATTTGGTTTTGAATCTGTTGTGATTGTTGGCTTAAGCAGCATTGGGTCAATTACAAGACATAGTTTGACTCCTGCAGCCATGCCCTGACAATGAGCAGCTTTGTCATGGCAACAGACAGCCCAAATGGTGGGACTCAAAGTATATCTTTCAAATATAACAAAACAAAAATGAAATTAAGTTCTATGTGCCTAAAAAAAGTAACAATTTTCAGTTCTGTTATCCCATCAAAAAACAAAACAAAAATGAAATTAAGTTCTATGTGCCTAAAAAAAGTAACAATTTTCAGTTCTGTTATCCCATCAAAAAACAAAACATTTTACATGAGAATCTAGATGGCAGAGTCAATTTTCTGAATTTGATTCTCTGCTGCTCTGTCAATCAGAAATATGAAAGGAGGGATAATGAGCTGGTAATGACAACTTTTAGGTAACTGGTACAATTTGCGGAGTCAATGGAGGCCCTGATCGGGGCTCTCGAGAAACTGAGCGAGGAGTCTTAGTGTCTTGGCTTGTGAGTGTCCTGATAAAAACCAAGATCCAGGCCTTTAATGACCTCTTGGGCACAGTCTATCAGCAGTGTGTCTGTCTGCAGAGAGAGTGTTGACCTTGTCAAGAGGTTTACCTACCTTGGCAGTGACATTCATGTCTCTGGTGACTCTTCCTATGAAGTCAGTAGACAAATTGGGAGAGCATGGGGGGTCATGAGGTCGCTGGAAAGGGGTGTGTGGCGCTCCTGATATCTCTGCAAAAGGACGAAGGTCCAAGTCTTCAGAGTCCTGGTGCTTCCTGTCTTGCTACATGGTTGCGAGACACAGATGCTATATAGTGACCTGAGATGAAGACTGGACTCCTTCGGTACTTTGTCTCTTCAGAGAATCCTTGGGTACAGCTGGTTTGGCTTTGTGTTATGAATGAGCAGTTGCTCACGGAGTCCACCACTAAGTAAATATTTTATTCTTTTAGACTATAATTCATTTGGCTCCCATTTAATTTTGAGGTTGTATCAGTAAACCAAAGGGAACACTAGAATGACTTTTACACATTCAGCCTATTTAAGAAAAATTAAATTCATTCTTTACGTACTGGAACTGAAGTTATTTTCTCAGGTGTAGTTGCAAAACTAGAAGTTGCAGAACCAAAATTACTGCTACTATACTTAGGAGGTACAGTCATAATGTGTTTCACATTTAGAAGGTGAAATAAATTTTCACCTGAATTACATTCATATTGTAATCCTGAAATTGAAAGCAGTTTAATCTTAATTCTATCAAATAAAAATAGACTGACTGATGGTCTTTCTTTTCTGTCCAGTGGACTGTTGATTTAATTTTTTCAGTTGATATAGAATATTTATCAAAATGTTAGACTCAAGCAAAGCAAAGTTATTTAAAAGGAAAACTTTTATAAAGAAGAGATTTATTACAATGGTGCAAAAAATCTTACCTTTCTGTTTGTTGGTTTATAAACAATTGGTTTTCTTTTTACTTAAACATCTTTACTTTTTTCTGTTGTTTTTTTTTCTTCAAAATGCTTCTCAGTGAAGCAAAAGTACCAAAGAACGTACCAGCAAATAAATGTGCAGCGCCTGACAGGTGAACTTTATCAAAAGTGGCACCCTTATGACATCACACACTGGCACATTCTGGATGCCAGCAACAATGCTAACTATATCAGTACTTAGCCAAATCAATAGTCTAACAACACAGAAAAAGAAAGCAAAATACACATTATATAAATTATATGAAAATGTTCTAAGTAGCATATACTTGTATTTAGTATTATTATAATTCAGACAAGTACATACTGTAAAACTAAATTTAAATTTTAAAAATGATAATGAAAATTAAAGTAATTTCATTCCAATGGTATTTATTTGTGTAAATCAAAAAAGGAACGATAGTTGATTTTTATAATGGAAGAAAATAGTTAACCTGAAAAAATGTTCATTTTATAGTATAATTTTGAAATTAGAATTGGTTCAGTAAAATCATGTTCTTACAATGATGTGCCATTGTGTTCTCGAAGATTAAATACAATGCTTAATATACTGTATATACTGCTCACAAGATAGCAGGTATATCAAAATACTATTTTCGTACTTTATATGAAGATGATTGAGCACTGAAAGAGCCTAAACACTAAATACCAAAAAAAATCAAAAATTCAATTGCAACCCAACCAAGCCAATTCTTTGAACTTCAGTGAGTAATAGAATTGGCTTTCACAAATCAATAAAGAGATTGCTTTGTTACAGAATTCATGGAGGGTATTGTCATGAAATCTTCACAAGCACCAGTTCAATATCATTTGCTGAATGTCACTGATTATTTATTTAAATAAATAAAGAGCCTTGGTACAAATTAAAAAAGAACACTTCAGCACACAAATCATAATTACAACTAGCTTTTAGGAAGCCTGCCAATTCATTTAACTTTTAGATATTAATTACATTCAAAATATTTTAAATAAAATCTTAAAAATATAGTAAATATTTTTTATCATGAACATGGAAGCTAGCTTACATATTTTCATTTTATGGAAAGTTCTTATAATTAGAAAATAAATTGTTATAATCTTTTAGCAGAGTATATAAATAGTTGTATCATACAATGATACTGCAAATTGTATTTTTATACAACATATAATAATATTATTTTACATCCATATTTTAATTACTATCATTCTCTTCCCTAGACTCTTATCAACTATTAGGAAGAAAAGTACAAAAAAGATCTAGGATCCTATTTGGTTAGGGGATTGAAAAGAAAGTCTGGCATGTTTTATAGAATAACTGAGGTAATCTCCATTGGGTAAACTTCATTTTTTCAATTTCAGTCAGTAAAAGTACTGTATATTACATTCCTAGGATATTGCAAATTAGGGAATGGCGAAGGGCTCTTCAAACTGAGTAAAATTAGGGAATTCACAAGGAATGCAATAACAACAACTATATTACAAAGGTAATTGAGAATAGGTTTTCCATTTAGGATAGATCCAAATTGCATAATAAAAAGAAATAGGTTTCTGACAGCAAAGTAAAAATAAATGTCCAATGAAATCAAGGGACAAAGGAAAACCATAACATCAAGTGAAGGGATCATTCAGAATGTAGTTCACATATGTTTATAATCTTCCTCCAGGCCTTGTTATAGAGTTTAAAGCTGTACTGTCTTACAGATATAATTCAGAAAATCTCTCACTGTTAGGGTTTTGCCAAAGCGTCATCTCTGGCTTTAATTTCTTTTACGTGTTTGTTTTTTTGTTGTTTTTCAATTAATTATATTACTGTATTTTTACTAAATATGTTTTTGTTAATTTCTTTCTGTTTGTATTGTGTTGCTTTTCGTATAGTATTTTCTTATGTCTTAATTGCTTTATAATTTCTTTCTGTCTTTATTTTATTTTAATTTAGTTTGCAGTGTTTCCTTGTGGGTAGCGCAGCTGCCTCGCAGTAAGGAGACGTGGGTTCGCTTCCCGAGTCCTCTCTGCATGGAGTTTGCATGTTCTCCCTGTGTCTGCGTGGGTTTCTTCCGGGTACTCCGTTTTCCTCCCACAGTCCAAAGACATGCAGGTTAGGTGCATTGGCGATTCTAAATTGTCCCTAGTGTGTGGTGGGTGTGTGTGTGTGTATGTGTGCACGCCCTGCGGTGGGCTGGCGCCCTGCCTGGGGTTTGTTTCCTGCCTTGTGTCCTGTGTTGGCTGGGATTGGCTCCAGCAGACCCCCATTACCCTGTAGTTAGGATATAGCGGGTCAGATGAAGGATGGATGTTTCCTTGTTATTTGTGTGCTAAGCCCATAAAGGGCAAGACATCCTGACACTGCAGCTAATCAGCTTGTGTGTGGTGGTCTATTTTATGGTCTTTTATGCCAGTTTTGTGCTCAGTTATTATTATTCTCTGCACATGATGTTTGACCAAGACAGATTACTACACCAAATTATACCAATAGTCAAAAGTAGCATTTATGAATATGAAACAGTACTACTCTAATATTAAATAGATAAAAACAGATCTAAACATATGAAATATCAGTGTATGAATGCACTAGAATATCCTTTCAAATAAGTAAAATAACGTCATATTATTTTTGCTAAAATATTTTTGCTTTTTTTAAGCAACTATTTATTCGTCTTCTTGCAGAAATCATCTTGTTTGTTTTTATACAATGGGCTGCTTCTCTATCACAGAGCAAGAGGAAACAAATTTCCGTTTTGCAAGAAATTCTTCATTGTAAATGCCCAGTGCGCAGAGATTTTCATCTCCTACTAAGAATGCTTTCTAGCAGTCTATCAAACTTTACTTTACAGGCTACACGTGATAGAACACAGTACACCATCATAAAGTATATTATAAAGATCAAAAAAATACAATTCAAAGCAACAAATGTAGTGGTTTTGAGAATCAAAGCTTTTACATGACAGTGTTAAACTCCAATCCTGGGGGGCCAATGTGGCTGCTGGTTTTTATTCTAGTAACTTTATTAATAACAATCAGTGAGAAATATTGCTTATTAATAGAAATAGTGTGACAGAATAAGAGCACTTAGAGGCCACAAAATTAAATAATTTGCTGTATTAACAGCAAGAACTGCCTTCTAATTAAGAAATTATTTGAGGATGGTTAAGGAAAGAAGAGTCAATTCAATTAAAACAAAGGCAAGTGGTATCTGTTCTAGCAGTAATTCCAGGATCTGAGTTTGCCATCCATGTTTCAGAAGTTCCCAGCAAAAATGCTCTAGTTCTGTGTAAAAAGTACACTATTAGGCACTAATAAATAAAACAGAAGCATGTATATGATTGAAATGACTATCACTAGACAACTGCCCTAACTTATCCTTTATACATGTAGAGCCTGAGTAGTTAGATGTTTTTATTTAGCCTAGCTTCTCCTGCTGATATTATAGATTGTTTTATATGTCAACAGGATTAGTTAATATTGATTTGTTGAAAACAAAACATGATCTGCAGGATTACATTATGACTTTTACAATTTTAGTTCTAACTGAAAATTGGACTGGCAAGGTTGTGTAAGAATATTTGGCTATGTCTTTATTTCAGGCCATCTTGCCATTGCACTGATTGGTAAAACAATCAGCAACACCATTGGTGGTTTAAAAAACAGTTTGCCCAGTTTCCATGGGTGTGTGTGCAGTTTTGAAGTTGGGCGGGTGCTAAGGTGTGCGATATAGACGGTGGGCTGATTGCTTAATTAGTCATTTAGTTAGTTCAACGTGACTTGTAGGCAATCAGAATGAGTTGAGTGATCATGGTGGCAGCGGACAGGAGATGGAGCAGGACTCGAGGGATTGCGACAGGAGACATGAATTGGGCTTGGGGCACTTTGACAGTGACCAGCTAAGGAGGTTGGGGTGCAGATCCATTGAAAGGTTGACTGCACTTGTTGGCGAGTGTCTCCACAAGCTAAGAAGACTCAGTGGGGCTGGCCACAGGGATGTGGTTTTAGAATGAACCACATTGCTAATGGATTTTAAAGAAAAGGTCCTGACTGTGCTATAACCTGGCTTTAATCAGTTTTTAATTTGTTTATTTATTTGAATTTTAACTTCCACTGCAGCACTTGTTTTTATTATGGAATATTTATTGACCTCTTCATTGAAAGTACTGGACTTTTGCTTTTTGGTATTTTGTGCCCATTAGATTCTTTTTTTAACAAAAACACACAAAGCACCTTTGCACCTTCCTTTTGCCTGTTTGTGTCCTCATTTGTCCTGGCTCATCTTGTTTATGTTTTGGACGGTTCCGGGTTCAAGAACATTATGGCATGCTGAAACCAACCTGGACTGTCACACCCTGGCTGAACCATTAACACTAAAACCCTAGAAAAATTGGGATGTCATTTGAAATGACCTGAACATTTTAAGAAAGATGGTCAAGTTGGAGACCCTTTATTTAAGAAAATACTTATAATTACAAGCTGTCATGTAATTTTTTCTGTATGTATGTAACTATCTGAAATTAGGCTTTATAAAAAAAGCTGAATTTCTCTACTAGCAATTAGCACGGTTTAAATGTAAAATATACATGCACTTATAGTTTTTAATCATTTTAAATCCTTAATTGTATTACCGTTTTTTGCTGTTAAAATATACATTTATTATATTTATCCAAGTATGTTTTTTTCTTCAGTGTATCAGCTAGACATTTGTAATTCCTGAGGTTTAATTACAAAATATGGATTACATTTTTTATTATGCAGTACTTTTTTCTTACCAAAACGTATGCTGTATGTCACACACCAACAAATAATAAACACAGTGTAAATCTTTTAAAAATGTCTATTGTTTACTATACAGTAATTTTAGATTTGTGCTTATTATTTCTTTTTCCAATTAAAAGGGTAAGTTGCTGCTTTTTAAACAAGCACAATGTCCAAATTCAATCAGTGTCCATTTTAATTTAAAGGAAAAAAATAAAATGGTCTGAATTCCTTAAATCAGCTTTTCTTGCTGTTTGTCTAATTGCACAACAACTTCTCTGATTACTTTTTTCAGTTTATTACTCCACTTTCTTTAATGTAAAGGCTAATATTCCAATCACCTCTTGTTCACTGTTGAAACACACCTCCACTTGCTGCTCTTTGTTTACACTGCAAAAAGTTTGCTACAAAAGGAGAAAAAAAGACATGTGCTGGCTACCATAACACCTTGCGTAAGGGAGCACTGCAACTAAATTACTGCAAAGCATAGAAAAGAAGGCACTGAAAAGATTGTTATTTGTGATCGGACTTTTTACCTATCACGGATCTAGTCTTCTTTTAGTTAAAACTGGCTGATTTAAATCGATGGCTGATTGACTGGAGCATCCCTAATGCTACAATAGTCTTAAAAATGCTGTCTAATAGCAGCAGTGTCATATGCAGACTATGCCCAATCAAAGGACATCAGGAATGTAGGGTTGTTTGAAGAGATCTGAAATACCCTAATGGTGTACTTTGAGACTTGTGGGCATGAACGTGAACACTAGTTTCATCCACAGAAGTTGCATATGTTCTTGAGGAAAACTAGCACATGAGTGTGCCTATATATAGCTTTATAGACCTTTATATACCTTTATAGCTCTGGCAATACAATCCAAATGAAGATGAAGTAATTTAAAAATGTAATTTAAAAGTTGTTTCATAAAGTATGGTCTCAGTGTTTAAACACAATTATACTTGGGAATGATGATACTTAAACTCCACTGGGTGTTACATTAATTTGCAGAAGCAGGCCTGGATGCCTTACAAAGAATCTCACATTTGCTTAAAAAATTACAGAGGACACAGCAAAGAGGCCATCAGTAAGTATGATCAAAGGAAGATGAACTACACTAAGGAGAACAAGCCACGTGGTAAAGCCAAAATAAGCGCACTCCAATATAGTCAAAATACACCTTACTGCAAGGTGTATTAATGAGTTTCAGTAATTACTTTTGTTACCAAAGAGAAATATAATGATTCATAAAACTTTTTTTACGATCCCTGCAACATAATTTAAAAATAAACATCATCTAAACCCGCAACTTTGAACCCCTTAATTGCCCATTATAGTCTTAAATACCTCCATTCACTGTTTTAATTGCTCCTTATTAGTAATAAGACGCAACTGACAAAGTAGCTCATCATCTAACGTTTTTTAAATTTACACCTGTATGCATTCATCTTTCATTATTTGGTTAAATAAAACACTTAAAAGGAAACTGAAGAGAAAAAATGAAGGAATGAAAATTATTTATTTGTTTTAGGATTCAAATCATTTGGATGATATCCTTTGAAAGGAAAACATGCAAGATATACAAATGACCTGACATGGCAGAGTTAAAACACTAGCAAGCCATTAAAAAATCTGCTAATGGTAAGAATTGTTTTCTAATTAAGCAACAGCGTTCGAACAAAAACCTGCAGCCACTGTGGCCCTCCAAGACCGACGTTGCTCACTCCAAGATACTTTATGTATTATTAAAGTGGAATTTGTCTAGACATTACATCTGGAGTTAAGCTTGCAAAAAAAAATTTGAGATGAGAGGTCTCCAAGTCACACTTCTAAGTATGTATATTCCAAAAGAGCACTCAATATTATAAATAATTTATGCAGATAACTGTCTTCAAGTATACAACTTAATAGTGCAACTGATAATGATTTATTAGGACTTTGTCTATCATTCAATACACAATTTATGTATTTTACATATACAGATAATGGCTCTCTGAGATGTTAATTGAGAACCAGTTTGAAATGGTTTCCATTATTTTTATGTTAGAGCATAAATATAAGTCTCCACATCCTTTCAGTATGGGAGCATAACATTTTGCAGCAAACTGCAGCTTAACAGAGCAGCACATTAAAGGTAGGAATTTAATCTTGATGGGGCACCATTCAATTACAAAACACATTCATACACACTGAGCTCTCTCAGAAAAGGTTAATGTAACAACAGTTCACCTAAAAGCATGTCTTTTAAAAACAGAGAGTCTGGGTCCCAGGAAAATGACACAAACATGGAAAGAACATTTAAGATCCACTCACCCTGGAATTGAATAAGGTCTAAGTATTGTTAGACATTAATCAGTTGCTTTTCAAATTACAAAAAAAGTTTGTTAGAACAGCCAAACTATACTGTATTTCTCATTTGAAGCAATAATGAATCAGAACCTGAGGACAGATTTTCATTGCTAAGTTTTGTGGACTTCCTGAAGCTGCAGACATGCATTACCTAATGCCAGAATTCTCAGCTCTTACTATATAGTATGATAATGTTATACCATGAAAAAAAATATTATTATTAGTGGAAATACTAGCAATGTCATAGCTAGAGAGTACAGTGAAATTCTTATTGCATATCCATCAGTTATGCACTGAGTTTTTTTATAGCAGCTTTTACTGTATGCAGCATCTAAAAGTGATTTCTACAAAAAGAAAAAAATAAACAACTTCTTTTGGATGATGCTGTTTTACTATATTAAACAATATGTTAATGTAAGGTAGAGTTATTGGTATTGTATTTGTTACCAAGCTGCAACTCCTGAAATCAAAACTATTTTAAATTATTTTCGACTAACACTGTACCAAGCTATTCAGTAAGTTAGAACGTTTAGTATCTGATTTATTTTGGATTAGATATTAAAATATGGGAATTCTAATAAGCATTCTTTGTTTCTGTATGCTTTTATTTTGTTATCTGTTGTACAAAAAACATGCCTGGAGGTATTATTTACAAATATTTGTTAAACAGCTGTATTGCGTTGTCATTACTATTGCTGAATTTCTTTAGACAGCTTTTCACATTCTATGCATGGTGTTATGTCATATGCAGTAGTCTAATGCCAGTGAACAATGTTTTACAGTGAACTGTGATCTAATACCATTTTCAGCAAATGTCTCCTTTGTATAAAACATATTGTACTAGAACAAAATTAAATCAGAAGGCTGTATTGCCAATTGGCCCGAAAGCACGACAAAATATCATATATGACTCCAGTAAGCAAAAACAATGTTTTGACCCAGGGCCCTTCTTCAGAAATAGAACAGATAGAAAGGATACAAAGTTCAAAAGTAAGATTATAAGGAAAGAGAAGGCGAAAATGTAGTGAAGGTATAGTAAGTACTCATGTGAGAAAATTTATTGCCTAAACATGTAATGAATATCAACCTAAACAGAAAATATTTTTAAATGTACAGTTATATCATGTGTATATATAGTGAATTAGGATGAGCTTTCCACATGACTTCAGTTCTGTTCTAAAAGATTTTCTGTCAAACTTGGTTCTACTACTATCAAGATGTACCACAAAAGAAGACATTTGCTTAAAACATTATTGTGATGGATGACATCTAACAAAGAAAAAGAAGTACCATGTGATGATGCAGGTCTTACTCCATGCTCCCATCTCTCCTTTGGAAGCCTTTTGAACCCGACACCGTCGGTAATGTAAGCGGATGAAGTGGACAATGAGGACACCAAACGAAGCAAGGGGAAGGTGCCAAGTGCAAACAGTGATTTTATTAAAACGAACAAATCAAATCCAAAGTGTTCAAAACAAGTGCAGTGCTTTTAAAAGTCAATAAAAAACCCACTAAAAACAGAGTGAAAATGTGGAGGTTAAAATCCCAATAAATAAATCCTTTAAAACCTAGGTTAAAATACTGGCTGGAAGCAGTTCCTTCTTTAAAAACACGATGCCTTCTTCAGATGGCAGCTCCCCAGCTTCTCCCATCTGGACCCTGCAGGAGGGGAGTCACCCTACTTGCAGCTGACTTGTCCTACTGGTCTGGTAGCCTTTCAAACCCTGGCTCTGTAGGGCTCTGCCAGACCGAGACTCGGGTTTCCCCAGTGACCAGGGCGCTCACAATTGGGGGTCCAACTCCCAAGCCTCCAACTCCTGCAAGCCGTCCTCGATCATGGTCACTCCTGCTCCTCTGCAAAACTCAACAGGAGTGACCCAATCCATCTGCCCATGGGTGTCGGCCAAACACCCCACTAGGGCTCATTTTCCAGCTGCCTTTGACTACCAGTGAGCTTGCTCTTCCTGCCTGCTTGCTCACTTGCTCACATCCGCACTGGCTCTCAGCTTCCAGCTTCCTGTTCTTCCTCCTCTAACCTCCGTTCCCTTTTCCAATCTTTTTCTTCTCTCCGCTTTCGCGCTCCTACTATATATAATGGGGACATGTCACAGGTGCAGTTATTAGTAGCTCCCGGCATCAATCTTGGACATGAGCAATCCCATACCTGTGCACTTCAGTGTGGAAACGCCCAAGCCTGCATCACACCCGGGAACCGCTCCAGCCACACAACCACGCCCCCCTTTAAGCCACAAGTGCGGCGATTATTTATTTAAAACTGGCCTGTTATTCTGAGCCATGGAACCGCTATATCACATACCACAAAAGTCAAAGTTATTATGATCCATTCATTCATTTTTGAACTACTTAATGCAGTTCAGGCTCACAGGGTTCACAGTCTGCTTGTATGTTTTCATACAATATGGGGGCCATTTTCAGCTTACTAATGAACCATGCCCACATCTTTGAAAGGTGTTAGGAAATGAAAGTTATCAGGGAGAGACTTACAGAGAGATAGAGAGAATGAGCAAAGCTTACACAAACAGTGTCAGGGCTTTGGAATCAAATTTAGTTCTCTGGGACTTTGAGGAAGCAGCACTAGCCACAGTGCTACCATGTCAGCATCTAAGGGAATCTAAAGTATTGTTTTAGTAAATTAGAACACATACAAGAAGAATACTAAAAAGTAGAACTGCAAGAAACAACCGAAGCAAGCAGAAACAAAATTTCCACTAGGCCCAAGTATCAGATGATATGACTTAACCACTTTCCCACCATCCAAAATCATGTCCACACATCACCCACACATTCTCTCTCAGTTACCTCCCAATATCTTTAGCTTCCTGTCTCCAGATTTCTGACTGCACCAACCCCCTGATAGGTGGATGCTTTGCCTTAACTCACTTCCCATCCCCAAGCTCAGCAGAGGACTAGCAAAGATTGCTGTCAAGCTACCTGTCACCATATAACATGATTTCCTCTGGTAATGTGTCATGTCCCCATATCCCTTTGCTCACTTAACATTCTCTAGAGTTACTGTTTACAGGACACCATAAAAAGTAGTAGGCCATACTGTTCCCTGATGGTCACAATTTACTCTTACTAGTATTTAGCAGAGCTCTACAGTCACAACTATGGTCCTTCTTTTAAAAAATGAATACTCTTGGGCCCATCTTGCATTGTCAGACATCCTTTTGCCTCTTCTATCCTTTTCAACTTTATGCAGTATATCTGATTCAACATTAAAATTTTTACATAGATTGATTCAAATAGTTTTTCTGTTAAAAAAAAAAACAATACTGTAGCCTATAGGAAAATTACCTGTTGAAAAAGACACATTGACAATAATTTCAGTATCACCTAAAATATTTTAAAACTGTGTCCCTGAAGCTCTTGATGGAGTACTTTGTCACACTATTAGTCACACAATTCTACCAAGTATAAACACATAAAACACAGTGAAGCAGCTCATGGCCCATCCATCAAGACTATAAAGAGTCCCCAGTATTATATTTGTGCCAGTCCATGAATTCAAAATACTGTAACTTATATTTTTCTTAAAAATAAGTTACAAATTGTTCACAATTAGATAATCAAACTGATTGGCAAAAACAACAACAGATGGTAGACTGACTAATTAGTAATTAAAAAATATTTCTCAATAATTTTTTATTGTCCTCTATAACACTTCTGTTATTTTGACATTTTTTAATTACATAAAAAGAAGTAAAATAGTGTAATGAATCTGAAATGATGGTGTTTTTCAATAATTTCACCTATTTTCCATATTGGACAGGAATGCTGGCAATGACTTTAATAGTACCAGCAAAATGTAAAAATGTAGGAAACTTTTCTTTATTGATTTATTTTTTAAAGCCACAAATCACAGAGACCTAAAACCTAATTAAGAAGGGTCCAACACCAGGCAGGTACACGCCTTGGATGGGCTGCCAGTTCACTGTACACTTACATAAACACCCACATTTGGCCAGTTTAGAGGTGTGTCACTTAAACATCTTTGTGAAATGGGAGGAAATCCATGTGGACAAAAAAAGGATGTGAAAACTGAATAAAGAATGTGACTGAATTGGAGTTAAACCCTGGTCATTGGCAGCAGCATTGACAACCTTAAAGAATATTTAAAGGATTGTTACAAACAAAAAGCAAAACTGGTTAAGCTGATACAGTAATGCAGTACTCTTACCTTTGAAATACCAAAATGGATAATGTGATAATGATTATTGTTCTACACCGTATGCTATGTTCAGCAAAATAATATTTAATATTTAACATTTTATATATACTGTATAAATATATATATATATTTATGGAAAACATATTTGAACACTCTTAAAATTAAGGAAATTATAAAATGAAAACCATGAAAAGGTCAAGTAATCATTTGCTTCCATCTTCATGACTGCAGTGTACTGTATTTAAAAAAAACGGCTTCTAATAACACAATCATCAACAGATAAAAAGTAACATTTTCAAATGTTGACATGTAATATTTTGAAAAAGATGTATCTTTAAGATAACAAGGATAGCTCTGGTAGTATAAATATAATGATGCTACTGGGGAAATCAATGCACCTGGAGCTCCCTCTACTGATTATATTAATATAGTAGCATTATTTTACGCTAGGAGCACTTCATATCAATGGAAGAAAATAATATTGTACACTTAAAGTTTTGTTATCTCTATCCTAAATGAAAATAGTAGTCAAGTAAGTACTCCTAATTATTAGGGCAGATATTCCAAAAATCAAATTGATAATATAAAGACAAAACTAAAATATAGCTCAGTACTTGAAAGGAATAAAAAGAAGAAGCATAGTAAGTCTTGTTTAACACTCACTAGTTTTGATTTTGATACTCGACAGTATATGGCTGCTTATAGTGGGTTATCCTGTATGCCTCATCTGTAATCCTTATCCATTATTTTTTACCAGAGATTAACCTAAAAGTTGACTTGAAATTCATTCTATACTCCTTTGATACTAACTAATTCATTCCAGAGGAGTCATACAGTAGCCTGTTGTAGCTCAGTGCCCTAAAGTCCATTTTAAATGCTGGCATAGTAGAGAAGCTTCAGGAAATAATGTCAGTCCAAACTATAATACATAATTAAAAACCTGCACATAGCTTTCACAGAGAACCATGTAGTTTGATGAAATATTAATAATTTACCTATACTTGTGAAATGCTAGTTGTAATTAATATGGTAACATCAAAGTTTTTAATCCTGTTTCTGAATCCCATTTAAATTAAGAAATTACATTGAATATAAATGCTGAAATTTAACTGAGATTTATTAGGTAAACATATTCAATGATTAAAGTAGTATTTTGTTTTCATGTAATTATCCATTTTTGAGATTTTCAAAGTCATTTAAACTTGGAGATGGTAAATATTTTTTCTCTCTCATTGTCATATCTTCCTTCTTCAAATCTGGAAATCCCCAGTACAAATAACTTATGATGATTCAGATCCTGTTCTTCTCTTGCTCAGGTTAAGATCAGAAACAAGCCCAAGAAGGACAGTAGGTATCTCTGTTGCCACCAAGGACCATCCAGTAATGCAAAAGAGATACCTAATCACTTCTGGTCTCATAACCAAGGGAATGAAGAAAAAAAGAAGGACTGAAAGTACTAAAGACCATTCAAATCCAGTCATACTTAAAGACTAAACTCCATCCTGCTAAGAGTGGAACTATTGTATTAAAAGAAATGCATTTCCCTATGAAGGGGTTGTAAAAGGAATGGATCCAGAAAGACTCTCTGAGGGGTAGCTGCCTAAAAAGCTAAACTTAAGGGCTTTTATTTAATTTCTCAACTGAGATCACAAGGCTTTGTAATACTTGCGTCTGTTCTACAGCAGGTATAATTAGCAGGCCACAACAAAATATACATTCTTTTAAAGTTATAAAGTCATCATTATACAGTAGGTAATGCAGTATTTGAATAATAGTTATCTGTTACAGGACAGTGACATGAGATGTGGAGAACACACACTACTAACAAAATGTTCAAAAACAAAAATATAAGCACCAAACTTTCCTTGTACGATATATCCTCTTTTTTATAGCTTAGCTGCTTGGTTTATAGTATTATATTGTTTACTACCTGTTTTACTGATCTCATGAGCCCTAAACAGTGTTAAGTATATTATTAAATGTGTAAAGTATATCATTAAAATCTAACATCATGCAGCTAGTAGAAATCGTTTTATATATCATCAACATAGTTCATGCAAAGTGTGCAAGAAAATACAGGGGAAAAAACTATGGCCATTTTACAAACTTTTTTTGTATTTACGAAATTTAACCTAACATTGTGAAAACATAGAGTTTTGCTTATTTAGGAAATAATAAGCAAACACATCACTTCTGGGTCTCAGTGCATAAATTGGTATGATTGCTTTATTGAAAACTTTTCTGTTGCTAAGAGATACCAAGATATATTTTATGAGCCAAATGCTCTGCCATTTTAGGCTAAATTAAATATACAAGTAGAAATTTTAGGTGAAATACAATAAATAGCCTACTGCACACTTTTTCCAATTTGAGGTCTATAAGCCCAGGAGTTTGTTCTACTTACTTGTTATTTACAAAGAAGATTATATTGACATGCAAACCTCAATAAAGAATAGTGAGTTGTAGGCTTTGAACCGCAGTCCCCCAGAAGTTTTCATGATGTTCCAGAATCAGCAAACCTATTGTTATAACAGATACTTATTGATGTTATGTTCTCTGTACACTTTTACTCGATATATAAATAAAATCCAGAAGTAATCTCCTACTAAAAAAATTAGATCCTATCTATTGTAGTCACAGACCCTTTTTTACTTACAGTATTTATTTGAAGGCTTGAAAAAGTCTTTTCTAATTAAACGAGGTTCAGTCAATCCAGAATGGTGTCAGATAATATGTGTGCAGAGGCTGAAGAAAGATTTTACAAATCAGATTTGCTTAAGGAGTGAACATAAATACATGGTCTTCACAGGACAGGACACTCTAACTCCTTAGCTGTCAAATTGTGAAATGCAATAGTGCCCAGAGGGTGAGGATTGGGGATTCTTCCTACAACTTGTTAGCTTCTTAATCAATTTTCTTATTTTTATTAACAATTTCATAATATAATACAAGGTCAATAAATGTATGTTAGTAAAACAACAAAGACATTTTCATGACATTTTTTACAGATGTAATTTAAAGATTGTATACATAAGGAGTGTACTTTTCTGCTAATTATATATATATATATATATATATTTCATGTAAATGTTTATTTTTTATGTTAATTGTTCATTAATATTCTTATCTAATTTTAATTTGTTTTTTATTTTCCTGCAACAATGTTGTGACATCTTATAAAACACTTTCAATTACATCCTGTGTATGAAAATATTCTATAGAAATAAATGTTGTTAATGTTACATTCTCTCGTGGCTTGTTTCTACATTCTAAAAACTACAGGCCAAATTAAAGCTTCATTGTACGTTCTGTAGGACAAATGTGAGTGATAAAACAGCTTATTTACACTTATTTACATTTACATCAATTTCATTAAGAGCTCTCTCATGAATCAAATTTAAGCAAGAGGATGTGTCAGCTAGCATAATGCTGAGGAAATTTTAAAAGGGTCAATTAGACTGTGAAAAGAGATGAGTTTTTCATAAAGCAGTATTGTTAAAACACCAATTTCATATTCTTCCTTCTTACATACAGTTAGTATGCAATTAGCATGTTTGTTCCCTTTAAAATGAATAGCTTGTTTTAATAGTAAATATAGATATTTTTAAAAAGTAATCATGTTTTTCCCTGATTTTAATTATCTATGAAAACCTGAAGCACATGAGAATTAATAAATATTCATAAAACATTTTAGATTAGCATGCTTACTGTACCCTGTTATAATTTGTGCTAACATAAAATACCAAAACTACTAAACAGAACTTCCATAAATAGAACTAACATAATCCTGGAAATGTTGCTATGAAACAGATTTATTTCTGATCTCATGAAAAAACTGATTTAGTTACACAAATAGTGATCCTCAAAAATAAAAAAGGTTTTGCAATAGCAAGCAATTTAAAATGAAAAAAATTAAAAATGTGTAGTGTGCATTTAAATTCAGTTTCAATGAAGAAAATCTTCATTATCTAAGGACAGAATCAGCCAAAAAAACAAAAAAATACCTCAACATGGATCATACATTCTAAGACTTTTAACAACATCTATGAACATGTCTCTAAGATAACATTTAAAGAATATTATCATCTGGTACTGTCAGTCATATTATCAAAATACAAAAAGTTAGTGCACGTTTTACAACAGTACAAATTTCAGTATCTTGATACTTAATATCTCTGAAAAGCAGTATTAACTGCAAGAAGAAGTCAATATTCTTATGTAATTGTTTCTAAGAACAAAGCACCTGCTTTTAGTGTAGCCACTGAGTCTAGTACAATTGTGTGGTAATCTATGAGAGCACATACATGTTATGTGGCCTGCAAAGGTTACTGACTTGTTTAGTGTGGACTGCTGTTTTGCACTCCGCGCTGTGTATATCATGACCTAAAGTGTTCCTAATCACAAAGAGTCTCAAAATATCACAAAATGACCACTCATCCATTGGGTTGCAATCCACTTTAGCACTGTGGGCTGCCACTAGTGGGTCACAAGTTGATATTGTTAATATTAGTATTGGGTCACTGTGGGTTAAAAAGGGTCGCAGGTGGGTCTGGCTATAACGATTGTGTTTGGGGAATGATCCCCACCTCCCCAATGTGATAAATGTGCTCTAATTCACTTATTGGTTCCCCCGGCTCTGACAATTGGTATCGATTCAATCAGTGGAGAACCCCCCCACCAACCCCGCCCCCCATACACACACACACTCTCTTTCTCTGATGATTCCACTCAATTTGCCACCTCCCCTTGGTGGGTTGTGAGGACATTTATATGGGAAGAAGTGGGTCATGACACCAAAAAGGATGAGAAACACTGTACTAGAGAGATAAAATGACTGTCAACCCACAGCTAGTAACAAGGGCAAACACAGAGATCTTAACACATAAAGCCTTTATTATTACAAATATGCTCTTGAACAAAAATAAGCTCCATTGTGCACAAAAAGGCATTATTTGTTACCTTAAACAATAAAGGCAATCCAAGGCAAACCTAGTTCCAATATGAAATTCAAAGCAAATTTAAAAACGGAGCAGAAGGTCCAGTGAATTATCAAATAGCACAGTAATCACAAAACTCACCAACTCCAAAGTGCATTCAGAATGAACTGCAAGGGACTGTGTTTTTTTCCCCAGACATTATACAGCTGAGGGCAACACCTTGACAGTGATGGGCAGGTGGTCCTACCTCCTGATAGTCCATAGGCAAAACACATAGAACACAGGGAAACACACAAATACATAGAAACTAAATGATCAACAATATTAATAAAAGCAAGAGAATCAAAAATTAACAAAAAGATGGCATTTTGACCCCAGCCAGAGACGTACCCTGGCTAAAACATGACAGTCTGGATCAGCTCCTGTAACCCTAAAAACTAGTCATTCATTTAATAATGGGTAAGTGAATTAGAAATTGTTTTCTATGATGCAAAAATACATTGAATATTATTAGCTTATAGCTCGTCAGTTAAGGGAGAAAAACTCATCAGTGAAAGAGGTAATCAGTGCAATCATGACCATTGCTTTTCAAAACTGGAAAAAGGAAGGTGCTAAAGAAATAGTGACAGTTCATACAAGATTTTTATTGTGTATTTTACAATTAAAGAGCGCTGATCACCATTGTAATTTCTTTTACATCAGGAGGTCAAATTCAGTTTTATTGAGGGCTAAAAAAAATACATTACTGTATATACGCAGTACAGGCTGCCATGTTTACTGTACAAACAAGTCACACAGGAACCTCTCTGCTTGTCACAACTATATATTCTTCCTCACACATGAATGATTCTTATAAAAGTGCTCATAATGACAATGCACTTTACCTGCAAAATAAAGGAAGACACCAAAAGAAAAATATATGTATGTATCCCACATCTGCATCAGTGACAACATTAGGATAGAAAATAAGATAAAGAAACAAACTTGCTAAAAGGGAAAGAGTTCAGAAACAAAACTAAAGATTGCCTCTGTGAAGCTGAATACAGTGCACCCTGAGACTTGGAAGACCACTAATAAAAGGTCTTCAATAGGTGCACTGGTCAGATCATAAAGTCAGGTGAATGCGGCAGTTTGGACACAGGCAAAAATCTGTAACTTAAGCAAAACACACCCATTTACACAAGAGCGGCTGGATAGCACTTGATCACATTAAGAAGTGAGTGTAAACGCGTTGGTGATCTACTGTATAACACAAACCACATTCTGAGTCAGAAATGGACAGCAAGATCTCATTTAACACAAATGCAATTGCAAATGTGTTTTCTACCTACAAGTGATCAGAAAAGACAAAAGAATAATGTAGGGAGATATCAGCAGTGGCAGCGGAAGGGTGGCCATCCCTGACACCTGAGCAGCTTTAGAACATGAGCAGAGTGACCACAGTATGAAATGTTCAGCTACCATCTCCTTTATGAGTCTATCACATATTTGGCATCACACTAAAATCCTTAAGTTCTTTATGGCAGTGTGGCTTTTTTCCCATTTTCTTGGGTCCATTATAAGCAGTCCGTTTCAATTCTAACTTCAGGTTAGTCAATGTAGTGCACTGTGCTTCTCAATGAAGTGCTACAGGACACTAGAGAGGCATTTTAATGCCAAGTGTAAATGTAATCTGACTAAATTATATATGGATACAATCTGTATCAAACTCACGTTAAAGGTGGTTTTTAAAAAACAATAAGGGTCATCATGCATCGTACTGTATATAACAGGTTTAGAATATTGGTAAATTATGCCACATTAAAAAGGTCCAAGGACCTGATTGAATCCATAAACCTTCAGTCTAAAACCTCTTAACTACACTCATGAAACTTGTCTAGTAAAGAAAATAACTGCTGATTTATAACAGTGAATAGTGAAGAAATGACAGATTGCACAAGCACAGAAATGTGACAGTTAGAATAGTGCAAATAATCTGTATTATATAACATCTCATTGTCAAGCTAAAACAGTATATTGAAACATAACCTAACATAACATAACATTCTGAGATTCATGTAATTCTATTCAGTGCAAGCAGAAACCAGCCCTGGTGAATCCACAGCCCCTTGTAGGAGTCACTTAGGCCCTCTTTTAAGTTTTCCCAGTTTAGAATCACAAATTAAACTTACATCCATGTTTTGTGGGAAAATTAAACAGTGAAATCTGAGCCATTAACCGCTGATAGGTTTCGTCCTGCATATGAAGGAATGGGGTATTGCTGTATTAAAGCAAGCTGCTTTTGCAATTTCCATGGCTTACCAGTTTTCATGCCACTACATTAATATGTTCAAAGCATAATTGTAAATGATAGTCTAATAGAATTCTGGTCAACTCATGAATAAAGTATTTTCCACTTGTACGTGAGTTGATATTTTTTATTTATATCCTTATCTTCTAGCACTTCATGAATGCTGGCTGATTATACATATATCTGTTAACATTACGCTCTGTTGCCATATGAGCCTACGTGTCATTTGTCCTCTAATTCACCA
This sequence comes from Polypterus bichir lapradei, assembly GCA_026402145.1. Lineage (NCBI taxonomy): Eukaryota > Metazoa > Chordata > Cladistia > Polypteriformes > Polypteridae > Polypterus > Polypterus bichir. The sequence goes on from JANRMT010028174.1 coordinate 86,427,416, forward strand.
TTATCATTCAGCCTGGAGCATTACCAACAGGCGGACACAGATGGGCTTTAATATTGAACATTACCAAAGCAAATTAAGGTACGGCTCTGGCCTGCAGCTATAAGAGTTGTCTCTCCAGATTTAAAAGAGAATGATACAGGATGTGAGTGAGATGGCTATTTAGTGAAGTACTGAGGTGGGTAAGCTGATCAGACATCTTCCTGGTAGACTACTGTTACTCTTTTACTGTGTGGTTAATTTGCATAATAAATACACCTTTTCTGCTTTTTTATTGGCGTTCTCAACTGTATTTTTGGTTGTGAAGTGCCCCTCTTCCCATTACAGGCTAGTCATAAAGAAGGGGCAGTAATCTTGAAATGCACTATCTTTTCAGATATCAATAGTAAAAGCATGTTTTCATCTTTCAATTTGATTTTTTCTTAGGCCACATATTTTTAATGATACTGTGAGCTTAGTATGATTTTTAATTGTAAATCATTGTTGATGTTGAAAAGAGTATTTAATATGATACTTTACAATTATCTGACCCCAAATGTGAATATGTAAAGCCAATGGAGCTCAGTACTGTATATGTATTTATGATGTTATGTGGTATGTGCTGTAATGGAGCACATATAGTTGCAGGCAAAAATGTTGCTATTCTAAACATTTGTTCTTAACGTTATTTTTACACAAACTAGCACACCTCTGGTTTTACTAATTCAAAATGCTATCTTGTTAAAATAACAATGCCTACACATTGAAAGCATATGAATATACTATCAATTTATGGAATATATTTATACGGTATAGTATGTCCTGTTGAAAAACACAATGTAGGCAGTATTAATAAAGGCAGAAGACAGATACAGCTTGTACATATTAACTAAGATTTGTGTTATAGGACAAGGGTCACCAACTCCGGTCCTGGAGGACCACCGTGGCTGCAGGTTTTCATTCTAACACTTTTCTTTATGAGAGCCCTGTTTGTTCTGCTAATTAAATTCTTTTGAATTCATTTTAATTGACTTGCTCTTGAAGAGGGAGGCACGGTGGCACAGTGGTAGCGCTGCTGCATCGCAGTTAGGAGACCCAGGTTCGCTTCCCAGGTCCTCTCTACGTGAAGTTTGCATGTTCTCCCCATGTCTGCGTGGGTTTCCTCCGGGTACTCAGGTTTCCTCCCACAGTCCAAAGATATGCAGGTTAGGTGCATTGGCGATTCTAAATTGTCCCTAGTGTGGGTGTGTGTGTGCACCCTGCCCAGGGTTTTTTCCTGCCTTGTGAACTGTGTTGGCTGGGATTGGTTCCAGCAGACCCCCATGACCCTGTAGTTAGGATGTAGCTGGTTGGATAATGGATGGATGGATTGATGTTCTTGAAGACTCAGACCCCTAAATTGTATCTTTTTCTTTAATTAGTAGCCAAACAATAATGAGATACAAAATGAGCCAAAACAACCGGTGTCCATCATAAAATACCTGAAAATAATGAAAGAGGAAGGTCTCAGAAATGTCAATCTGCTCAGGTCCCCAAAACATCTTAACAGTGCTCTTAGAAACAGAAAATCAACAATTTTTGAAATGTCTGCTATTGCACAATGAGAGCAGCAACAAGCCACAGAATTAAAGAACTGGTTTAATTAAAGACAAGAATCGGCACTTCATTAAGCAGCTGGTTGGAGTGAAATTGATCGGAGTTTGAGGCCCTGGTCTTCTGTTGGCTCACTCGCTTCACCTTTCATTTCTGTTTGGGTGCCATTAAGGAAGGAAATGAAGCAATTTAGAGGAACGATGAAGAAATTCAGGGCAACAAATCTTAAAAAAGCAATTCAATTAAAATTGAAAAAATTGAAAGTTTAGCAGCACAAACAGGGCACTCATTAAAAAATGGTTAGAATGAAACCCTGCAGCCACAGTGGTCCTCCAGGACTGGAGTTGGCGACCCCTGGTGTAGGAAGCAAAATCTGATGAGAAATGATGAGGTCTAGCTGTATGTACGATTGCTAGCAATTTCAGTGCATGCATAAGATTAATCTTCTAGGCTTGACTATATGTGCAAATCAAACCTTAAACTTATAAAAAAAATGCTCTCATGCAAAAGTATCTGATCAATGTAATATAAGAAGCAGACACACAGCAAGTCTTTGGCAAGAGGAAGGCTTTAATTTTCTCTTCCTGGTAAAGTTTCACAGGGCTTAGACTTACTTTCTCTCTTTTAGGAGCAGTCAGATGCCAGAGCTTTCCCATATACAAAGTACAAAGGTATAGAAAGAATCTTGGATAAGTTTATTAATCCATAAGAAAGGGTCATAGGCCTGAATCATGAAATTTAATATCAAAATAGCTTTCTGGCACAATTTTCTCTCAATGCAAAAGTTTTATGATAGTTTTATGCTATTTTTAAAGTACAAAATTTGCATTTAAAGTAATTAATATATTTATTGTGTCATAAGGTTTTCCATCTATCTGTCTATTTTCTGAACACAATTAATCTATTCTAGGGCCACATGGTTTTAGGATTGGACCAAAAAAAGAAACTTATTCTAGATAGGGTGCCTGTCCATTGCTGAGCACATTACACTCATTCAGACATCTACACCTAATATCTAATGTATATTATTATTTGGTATATTAGAGCAAAACTGACTGGACCTGGGGAAAAGTCATGTAAACTGAAGATAAATGGGCATACTGCACAAAGACCATGTCCTACCAGGATTTCCCTAACTAAACTACAAAAAATTTCTTTGTTGCTAAGATAATCCAATACACAGGTATCATGTGATGGATCATAACCAAAAATACCAAAACAAAGCCACTTACTGGGAATTCAAAATAACTTAATGCCAAAACCAGAACACTAACCAGAATTGAAGTCTAAAAGAAATCACTACTGTCTGAAGCCTGAAGCACACTAAATACTGTTATAACTCTTTTTTGAAAAATTCACAAACTCAAATGACGATATACAAGTTTACATGTATATAATCATGCAGTGTAACAAGTGTACATGTATATAATCATTCCCAGCAACCAAGCAGTGTGTCATGGCAAGGAATTTCCTAACAAAATTGCACCCAAGGAAAAACAAAATAGCATGGCAGCAGAATGAAAACATGAATAAAATTTATTATTATTTATTCAAGCATCCTGAGCCATGACATCTGGGTTTTGTTTTGTAATTTTCTCAGCTGCTCTTGTTTCTAAAAACAATTTAAAAATTATTTTAGGAATTTTAAAGGTCAATGAATCTAATGTTCACATTTATTTTTTCTTTAAACATATTATAAACATGTTAAAAATGAATTACTTACTCCTGCAGTACCATTTTGGTTTTGTATGAATGCTGGCATTTTAAGATGTTTTGCATTTACAAATGTCATATTCAACACATGATGTCATTACCATGGCAGTATAAAGGTTAGCACTGTGCACTTCTTGGCTGTCTAAGTTTGGATACACCCTTAAAACTTTAGCATTTGTTATTGTTATTATCAGTAGTGCATTTCATAGTTACAAATTTGTTACTGACATTACTACAATTAGTGTCCTACACCTTGCATCTGGCAACAAATTCCCTTCATACCTTTAAAACTCCTTTATTATATCTCGATTTAGTTTTTTGAACACACAACCTAAACTTGTTTATTATTTATTAATCTCCCTGATATTCACTTGGCCGTGATCAATTTTCTGATTCTAATCCCATTCAAAACAGCTGCTTTGTAGCGTAGTCAGAATATATCTAGCATCGATTAAAGAGACTGTGCTGTGACATCATGTGCAATGACATCAGTGATCACATGATTAGCAATGGGTGTCGTTGTTATAAACAACTCAGGTGCAGATACGAAAAAGAATTGCAGAAATACACACGCAAAATCATCAGCACCGTAATAATAAAAATAAACAAGTTCAAGTAAATTAAATAAAAATAATAGAAAACAGAGCCTGAGGGGCCAGAATCTTAAAACACAGTAATTGTAAATGCAAAGAATTGCCATACTCCTTATTAGGTCTTTGATATTAATATATTGTTAGATACTTTCTTTATTTTGTCCTCCTGAAATAGGATATTCATAATATCAAAAATTCAGTGCTGTCTAAAATTCAACAACTAGCCTTAGGAGACCTTCCATGATCCGTGTTCCTCTTAAATTAAATCTTATTTATACTGGCCTGTGAGTTGTGTTTTTTTATTCTTGTAAGTTAATTAATGCTGCCTAGTATCAAGGAGATGTAGTAATACAGTTGATTTAAAATAAATGAATTCATCCTGGAATGGGAAGTAAATTAATTCCCAAAACGGTGCCCTTCTCAATCTGAAGAACCATAACAAATTTGTCTCCAGATACTCTACAGTTTCCACACATAAACTGAAAACATTTGGAAATAAGTTGTTTCTGGATAGAACTTTTTAAACCTAGATACATGGAGACATACACACACAAGGTTTATATTCAAAGGTTCATATTACTGAAAGGTGCAAAGATTCAGTATTTGCTTAAATTACTGTGCCTGATTCAATTTACGTTAAGACTCTAATAGCTGTTCCCATATGGAATATTAAAGAGATTTTCCATTTATCACTATTCGTCAAACTATTTTTTGTCAGCTGAATTAAAATCATTCATCTTTTTATCCATTTACAAGTTATGCTTAATTCACTTAAAGTGATCTGAGCCTATTTCGGAGCATGGGATGCAAGGCAGAAAACTTGAATGGAATGTCACAAACAGTTATTTGAAAGTGCAAAGTAACTTATACACTCATTTTTCAACAAAAACCATAATACAAGGAAAAAAAACCCACACAGACAACAAGCAATATGCAGACTTCACACAGATTGCATCCCAACCAGGTGTCAAACCCAGGTACCCATGCAATATGAAGCAGCATCTGTAACCACTGTGCCACTGTGAATGAGGGGAGGAAACTTATTTGTGAACCACAAAATTAAAGAACGTTCACAGAGTGAGGCAAACAGTACAGTTGCTAAACTTGCTATTAAACAGAAATAGCAGAAAGTAATCCTAAATGACATCTAATGTATTGAGTTTTAAAAGTATTTTTACTAGTTATATTGTATGTGATCAAATTTTTATTTATTTTTAATCTATAAAAATTAAAAGTCAAACATTTCAAATAAAAAACATAGTACCACTGTAATAAAATACTGTCCCAACCAGCACTTACATATAATCCCACCCCAGTGCCATCATGAAATTCACATCACAAAACAAAATTAACAAAAACAAACCCATCCTTCCCCCCAACTGGATTCTGGAGCTTCAGTTACAGATAGTTGAGGCCACAGAAGAGACTGACATCAATGGAAAGGTGCTAAAAAAGGGTGGGAAAAGTAAACTGTATGTAGAATTTTGGTGCATTGGCAGCCACCACCCACAGATTGCTAGATTTAGAAGACACATTATTAATTCTAGGCATGAACAGTTCTAAATGGATTAAATAAAAAAGAAACAAGTGTTGAACAGTCATCAATTCTGGGAATTTCCTTCTAGATGCTATAGCCAGTCCTTACAGACTAAGTAACAGTCTATTCTATGAGCTTCTCATGAGGTCTTATAGACTTCATCTTGGGCCTGTTATGATGTATGCCATTCAGTATTGGCGATCCATTGAGAAAAGACTTGGTTTTATACCAAGGTGACATAAACAAACACCTATATTTAATTATTCATCTGTTATAATTGGAGGACAGACATGCATATACTCTTTTTGGTCTCTTTTTAGGGTATTATGACTCTGGGTGATATTTTTAATGTCTCTGAGTTGTGCTTATTTCAGGTACTGCTTACATGCTTCAATCTGCCCTCTAACTCATTTTACTTTTATCTCAACCACAGGTCATCTCATAAGACCAAGGGTGTCTGTTTACAGTCTAATATTCCTTCATATCCTCCATGGGTATTATAGTTAAATCAAAATCAAAACTGAAACTATTAATAAAAAAAGTTTTTGTAAACAGAAATAAAACAATTATTATTAATTATTAAAAGTAGCTGAAATGACTAACTGAAATAAAATAATAATTTACTAAAAATATTTTTAGTTTTTTATGTCAAAACATGACGTATGCAAGGGCTAACCTGGGCCCCAAGGGTCCCAAAATTAATCAAAATATATTAGTAAGAATTTCATATTTGGGTTTTGAATAAATATTCTTGCCATTAGTCTTTAACCATTGTAACTTCTAAGTTTAAAACAGAAAGTCATCCACCATGAGCCAATTGCATATGAACAGTGGCTGATGACAAAGGGCGGGTTTTGACACAGCATTTGCTGTGACACAGTAAGCTGAATAAGGGAGCATAAACAATGTGATGAAGAAATTGATTTAATGTGTGATAATAGTGACAGTTGTTCAGGAGCTGATAGTGACAGCATGATTGATTCTGGTTTAAAAGTTAGTGAAGCATACCAAGGTGATGACTCTGCTTTGAATGTGCTCAGCAACTTTCAAAGTTGCCATTCACTGAATCTCCGGGGCTCAAGAGAGAAGTATTAGATATATATAATACCTTACAAAATTTCAGTTTGTTCATAAATACAGTATGTACACAGCAATTAATACAGCAGCACACTATGCCAAATTCTAGGCTGCATAGAGTCTGATATTGCTGTCGCATTTCTTGGTGCATCTTGTATATCAAGATATAAATCAAACACTGGAAGTCGGAATGAGTTAGTCAACGAAACCTTTAAAGAATGGACAAAAAAAAAAACATCAGTGAGTAACGTTTCAGTTTATTTCTCAGGTGACTGCTTTTTGTTGACAATAATTCATCTGCCAAATCACACAGGATAAATCTTCCATTACATCTGATTTTAAAATCATTTTCTCTAGTCTTTATATGCATGACCAAAATAATGATATCGATGACTCTGTCGTAAAATTTAATTCCTCCTGTGAAACGGTTTTAGACGCAATTGCTCCGCCCAAGATACGCAGTAATAAGGTAAGACCTGCTCCCTGGCTAAATGAAACTATGCAATCACTGCGCCGCGCCTGTCAAACTGCTCAATGGTGTTGGAAAAAACATGGACTGACTATCTCTAAACAGATTTTCAGGACTTCCCTTTTCAATTTCCAGACTGAAGTTAAGAAATCGAAACATGACTTCTTTGCCGAATTAGTATCCCGCTATTCAAACAATCCTAGGGTTTTATTTAATTCAATTAATGCGGCCATTCACCCTCATTCTAAGATGGGATTAAATAGCACTGTTCATTCATGTGAGCAGTTTCTATCATTCTTTGTCAGCAAAATTGATACTATCCGCCGTAGCATTGTTCAAACTGGCTATGACCTTCCTACTGTTAAGCATGACATTGTTCTAGATTCCTTTCATCAAGTCTCACTTTCAATGCTAAACCAGCTTCCAGCCCCCTCGATATTGTACCACCACGTCTCTTAGTGGAAGCCTTTGATGTGTTGGGCCCATCTTTACTAGTCATTATAAATGATTCTATTAATTCGGCGTTTGTGCCCTCATTTTTTAAACATGCTGCAGTCCGTCCCCATCTAAGAAAGGCAGGATTAGATCCTGGAGTTTTAACCAACTTTCGTCCAATTTCCCAGGTCCCATTTCTGCCTGAAATTCTAGAAAAAATGATTTATAATCAATTGGTCAATCACCTTAACTCCAATAATTTATTTGAGACCTACCAATCTGGTTTTAGGCGTTATCATGGTGTTGAAACGGCACTCCTGAAAGTGTTCAACAACATCTTTCTTATTACTGACTCAGGTGATGCGGCAGTCCTTGTCCTCCTTGATCTGTCCGCTGCCTTTGACACCATTGACCATGAAATATTGCTGATGCGGCTCGAACATCTTGTTGGGATTAAAGGGGCTGTTTTTAACTGGTTCAGGTCATATTTAACTGGTAGACACTTTTCAGTGACTTTAAATTCCTCTTTTTCATCTACTGTTCCTCTTAAATATGGTGTTCCTCAGGGATCCATTTTGGGTCCTATTTTATTCTCTATATACCTTCACCCTATTGGAGCGATTTTTAGGAAATTTAACATTTCTTTTCACTGCTATGCTGATGATACTCAGGTTTATATTGCTGTCTGCAACTCTGCAACAAATCAACTCCACAACTGTCTGTTTGAACTAAGATCCTGGATGGCCAATAATTTTCTTGATGTAAATCAAAATAAAACGGAGGTGCTTATAGTGGGTCCACCAGCTAAAGCCCAAATTGGTCTTGGACTTCTCGGCTCTTTCTTTGCCTTTTCCAAACCTCAAGTCCACAGTCTTGGTGTTACCTTTGATAGTAACCTCTCTTTTGAGAAACAAGTAAATTCTGTAGTCAAGAGTTGCTTTTTCCAGCTTCATCTATTAGGTAAGATAAAGCCTTTTTTATCTTCTAAAGATCTTGAGAAAGCTACTCATGCTTTTATTTTTTCTCGCCTCGATTATTGCAATTCGCTGTATTCTGGGATTAACAAATCTCTGATACACAGGTTACAGCTGGTCCAAAATGTTGCCGCTCGCTTTCTGGTTGGGGCAAGGAAGTATGACTCTGTTTTTCCTATTTTAGCTTCTTTACACTGGCTGCCTGTCAGTTTTCGAATTGATTTTAAAATCTTGCTGCTAGTTTTTAAATCGTTACATGGGCTTGCTCCTGCCTATTTATCTGAATTGTGTATTTTACACCAGCCATCCAGAGTGCTTATTTCTTCTGGTCAGTTGTCTCTTGTTGTCCCTCGTAACAAATGTAAAACCAAGGGGGACAGGGCCTTTGCAGCTGCTACCCTCGCCTGTAGAACTCTCTACCTCATCATATTAAGGAGTCGTCTACATTTGAACAGTTCAAAACAAGATTAAAAACTCACTTCTCTTCACTTGCATTCAGTGACCTTCAGTAATACTGATGGTTTTCCTCTTTGTGATCATATAACATTATTTCTATTTATTATCTATTTTATTTTATGTTCATATATTTTATTACTATTTTTGTTTTATTGTTTATTGTTTTTGTTTTTTTATTTTTCTTTTATTCTATTATTGTAAAGCACTTTGGCCGCAGCATTACTATGTTGTTTTAAATGTGCTATATAAATAAATTGACATTGACAAATAGTTTTTGAAAATAAAATAGCACTGATCCAGAGACTGACAAGATCAAAGGTCATTTAACAATTAAGCGATATAAACCTTGTAAAATTTGTGAGTTGGGAATGTCTCTACTGAACTACAGGTAGGTAGGTAAAGAGAGTCTGCCAACTGGTGAAAACTAAACCTGCTAATGTGTTTTTGTATTTATTCTGTAATTATTAATGTATCTTTTTTAGTTTTTCATTCACTGCTCAAAATATCCCATATTGTGGGAATAATCTAGTGGCAGAATTATGTTTTATAATATATTTTCTCCCTCGCTTCAATCTTTCTCTCTCAAATTAATTAGTTAAAATATAATACTATATTTGTTCTTAACATCAGCCATGTCATATATATTGCATATATAGTATTGTTGCAATAGGCTGGCACCCTGTCCAGGAATTTTTCCTGCCTTGTATCCAAAGATGCTTGGATAGGCCCAGGGTTTCTTGAGATCCTGCTCTGTTAAGCAAGTTTAGAATATATATATATACATATACAGCAATCCCTCCTCGATCGCGGGGTTGCGTTCCAGACCCCCCCGCGATAGGTGAAAATCCGCGAAGTAGAAACCATGTGTTTGTATGGTTATTTTTATATTTTTTAAGCCCTTATAAACTCTCCCGCACTGTTTGCAAATATTCCCCGCAGAGTTATACAGCATAATCCCTTTGTATTCTCTTAGATATTAGGTAAGATTCATTGAAATAATGTAAATAAACACACTCTTTATATACAGTAAAACCTAAATATTATTTTAAAGATATTGAGTGTCTCCGATATCACATATGTTACAGCCATTACGATAGACAGGCCACCAGCAATAAATACGTACAATGCAAGAAAAATAGTATACAGTAAATGTGTGTACAGTGACACTAAACGTACGTACATGTAGTAAGCACTGTAAGAAGAAAATTAATTATGGTTACTCACCAACAATGACACGATGACTTGTCCGATAACAATGAGTTTAATTTTACTGCACAACAAAGGAGAGCGTTACAGCCCTTGTAAAGGAGCCACTTCAGGCGATTGTGTAGCACTGCCGTTGTTCTTCTTCTGGCAGTCTTCAATCCAAATCCCTAAAGCAGATTCCATCCAGACTACTGCCTTATTACATCCACTTACAACTCGTTTTGCACCCTGGTTAAAAGGACACTGCAGCCGTAGATCTTATATTCCTTTCCTACTTTTTAAATAGAAAGAATCGTAGCCTTCAACAAATACAAAACGTTTACCTTTTCGGCAATCGTTAACATCTTCTTCTTGCGCTTGGGCACGGCCCCTGAAGCAGTAGCAGATTGTTTTGGAGCCATAATGAAAGGCTTGACTATGCACAAAGATAAACACAAAAGAGCACAACTCTTTACACAGCGAAACACGTTGATGCTGAATGAGCGAGACGATACTTCCTGGTTAACACTGCATTCAGCACGCAGGAGCTCAACTGCGTGCTCTGATTGGTTAGCTTCTCAGTCAGGAGAACTTAACTGCGTGCTCTGATTGGTTAGCTTCTCAGCCATCCGCCAATAGCGTCCCTTGTATGAAATCAACTGGGCAAACCAACTAAGGAAGCATGTACAGGAAGTAAAAAGACACATTGTCCGCAGAACCCACGAAGCAGCGAAAAATCCGCGTTATATATTTAGTTATGCTTTCATATAAAATCCGCGATAGAGTGAAGCCGCGAAAGTCGAAGCGCGATATAGTGAGGGATTACTATCTATACTAATAAAAGGCAAAGCCCTCACTCACTCACTCACTCACTCACTCACTCACTCACTCACTCACTCACTCACTCACTCACTCACTCACTCACTCACTCATCACTAATTCTCCAACTTCCCGTGTAGGTAGAAGGCTGAAATTTGGCAGGCTTATTCCTTACAGCTTACTTACAAAAGTTAAGCAGGTTTCATTTCGAAACTCTACACGTAACGGTCATAACAGTCGATAACGGTCGACAACATCTGCCATGTTGAACTTTCTTATTTATGGCCCCATCTTCACAAAATTTGGTAGGCGGCTTCCCTGCGCTAACCGAAACCGATGTACTTACTTATTTCGATGGTATGACGCCACTGTCGGCCGCCATATTGAACTTTCCAACGTCACCAATTTTCCAACTTCCCGTGTAGGTAGAAGGCTGACCCCGTCTTCACGAAATTTGGTAGGTGGCTTCCCTGCGCTAACCAAAACCGATGTACGTACTTATTTCGGTGGTATGACGCCACTGTTGGCTGCCATATTGTATTTTCCAAACGTCACAAATTCTCCAACTTCCCGTGTAGGTAGAAGGCTGAAATTTGGCAGGCCCATTCCTTACAGCTTACTTACAAAAGTTAAGCAGGTTTCATTTCGAAATTCTATGCGTAACGGTCATAACGGTCAACAACGTCCGCCATATTGAACTTTCTTATTCATGGCCCCATCTTCACGAAATTTGGTAGGCGGCTTCCCTGCGCTAACCGAAACCAATGTACATACTTATTTCGGTGGTATGACGACACTGTCAGCCGCCATATTGAACTTTCCAACGTCACTAATTCTCCAACTTCCCGTGTAGGTAGAAGGCTGAAATTTGGCAGGCTCATTCCTTACAGCTTACTTACAAAAGTTAAGCAGGTTTCATTTCGAAATTCTACGCGTAATGGTCATAACGGTCAACAACGTCCGCCATGTTGAACTTTCTTATTTATGCCCGATCTTCTCAAAATTTTATAGGCGGCTTCCCTGCACTAACCGAAACCAATGTACGTACTTATTTCGGTGGTATGATGCCACTGTCGGCCGCCATATTGAACTTTTCAACAGTCTTTGTTACTTATGGGCCCATCTTCAAGAAATTTGGTACACGGGTTCCCAACGCTAACTGAATCCTACTTACGTACATATATATACGTCCATAGCCTGCAGCTCGGTCACCGTGTGAGGTGGCGTTGGGTCCCCCATCCCAACGCCTCCCACGTTGTTGGCTGCCTGCCTATATAAGACCGTCCGTCGCTCCGGTCTCTACATTCCCTTCCTTGCTTCGCCACGGGATTCACGTCTCCCTACTGATAACTACAGCCTTTTTGTTTAATCCACGGCTTCTCCGCTGTTTTATTGTTTGTTTATGACAATTATAGTTATTGTATAGGTATTTTAGACTTACTTTACATTGCTCAGGTACCCATTTCCTTTATCATTCCAACCCCCATTACCATGTCTATCGAGGTGATCACTATTGATCAAAGAACTGTCACTTACTGAGTGGTTTCCATGCCCAGAGATGGCACCTACCTTTTCCATTCTCTTTGTTACATATTGCACGGCCATATCAGGCTCACTCTTGATATCCGGAGGAACATTGTGTCTTATGTATTGAATGACTGGGACAGGTTCAAGGTGTGGACTGATGACGGTACAGGAGATAATTATACTACACAGGAGCACTAGAAGAGTGAAATGCTTAAGCCCTTCACCTATGGTTCTGCATGTGAGTTGATGGCTGCCGCTGAATTGTTCGGTTGTCGCTTTCAAGTGTACCGAAATGGCCAAATATTTTACACCTTTCGACCACCGCCAATGCCTCTTAAACATCTTAGATTCACAGGTGACGATTTCAGTAGTGGACACTTTGATGTTTATGAATGTTTAAAATCCCAAAAGCTGGATGTGATTTTATCGATGAAACCGGTTGTGTGCTTACAACGCTTGACAGATGCCAAATGTCACTTCAACACAACAAATCCTGCAAATACTATCGTAATTGAAACAAATTATGAAACTCAAACCAATTATGACAGCAGCAATCCAAGCTGTGAGATTTGAGACAAGATTACTGTTCACATGGCCAACTGTAAGTTACATGCTCAAGAGTAAGCTCAGCGCACAGCTTGGTCATGTTACAACCGGAGGGCCGAACTGAGAATATGGTATACAAAGAGATCCTTAACAAATAGTTATTGGCATATTTTCCCTCAGTTTAAAAAGGTTAAATTTTCTTCTTAATA
>JANRMT010028174.1:86441454-86469317 GCA_026402145.1 Polypterus bichir lapradei
GTGGATGTCCGAACTCCTATTACCTGCTCTTACTCTGCTCATTAAGGATTGAATGTTCTTATACATGCACTATTCAAGGCTCACTACCCCTAATCTTGTCATTAAATGCTTGTTTTTCTTTATTTCCCTCACTACAGCAGGTGTGGTCTGCACACTGATTCATTGTGTGGTCTGCACTCTGATTCATGCCTAAGAGCCCTGTTCTTCCTAAGCCCCCTTGATTTTCATGATCACACCTGTCTGAACACAGCAGAATCTATTTTCTGATGTTTGATATCTTTTCAGGTGCAAAATTCTGCCTATAAATTTTATGTGCCAGAGATGGAATCAGAGATCAATATGGCTGGTAGAAAATATGGAAGATTTTTTAATACAATACTAAAGTTATTAATTGTAAGCACATTGTCTTGGAGCAGGATATCTTGTGTGCATAGACATTTAGAGTAAAAATTCTCAAAACTTAAAACTCACCTAAATTTCATTACAAATTGGCCCATTCAGCTCAAATGTGTTCAGCAGTGATGACATAGAAAATGTTTTAAAAATTATAAATTTGTTCATATTCAGTATCTGGTTTTGATTATCATTGTTTTTATCAGACAAAACCAAAATCAGATAGTAAACCATGTAGTGTGGTAAGCTTCTACTAACATTAAACTCATATCCAAACCCGTTAAGTGTACAGTTCTGTCTGATTGTGACACAGAAACAAACTACACAGTAGCTCTTTAACCATGGCATAAATCTAAAACTAAAACTGAAACTAATATATATAAAAATAAAATAGAAATGTCTTTGTGAAAGAAAAACTAAATTAAAACTAAAAGTACATGATGAAGGAAAACTAAAACTAAACTGAATTTCCAAGATCAGAAATAATATAGAAATAATAACTAATATAAAAAAGCAAAACTATAATAACCTTGATAACCTCTTTATCTCTCTCTAGCTACTGTCCCTTCTAGCAAAGGCCCTGTATCGGCTGTCTACTCTTTATTATCTAAATCCTCTTATAAATCTGTTTTTGTCATTTCTGTTTGGTCAAAAGACTTTTCCCATTATAATTGAGACATATGCTGTAACATTGTCTGTCTATGGAGTAAGATCACTGTCAAAAACAACTCGTAATAATAAATGGTATGGTTTCACATGTGTCAATTACGCTTGCACTTCCAAAAGTTATGCTTGCATCTGAAAATTATGCTTGCTCCTGAAAGACACACTTGCTCTTCTGAAAGTTACGCTTGCTTCTGAAAATTATGAGTACAATTCTCAGGCATGAACAAACTGTCAAAAATGCACCATTGCACGCTCAAGACATTCGCTATTGAGGAAGAAACAATTGATTTTTTTTACTACGCATGTGCCACAAAGATAGAATGCTGGAGTTATTTTTGACAGCGATCCTACTTCATACTTAGCCTCCTTACAGTTGCTCCAAAGGGCAAAATGCAGAAATACAAAATAAAATTGACACAATGAAATTAATTAAACAATGACAAAATGCAATTACCAATAAAAACTGAGAGCATAAAATTAATCAATTAAAGGCGGTGCATTTTAAACTCTATGTAACGTCTTAGCCAAGTGTCCAGATGTTTGTTATACGTGTGTACAAGAGCAAGATTTTGCAGAATGTTCCCATCTTTCAGATTTCGGCACTCTTGGTCATAGATTTGTGGTTGGGGTGGGAGGCATGGAATTATGACCCCCCCCCCCCCCCCCTTGGAGGAAATGAATATATACAAAACAGACCTAAAGATCGGGGGCATTGCACAACATAAACATCTGAAGCAACCCTCTAGTGGCAGTGCTTTTAAGTTAGTTTTTTTTATGCTCAAAATTTTGCTATGGAAACACAGAGTTAACACTGAGATTAACAACTGAGTGTGAAGAATGTTACACACTTATAATGGAGGAATATGTAGAACAAAAATAAATAAGCAAAATAAATCAAAGCACTGTGATATATGAAAATAAATACATAATAATATTAAATACGGGAGATTGCATGTTCTCCCCGTGTCTGCGGGGGTTTCCTCCCATGGTCCAAAGACATGCAGGTTAGGTGCTTTGGTAGTATTAAATTTTGTGTGTTTATGTACTGTATGTTCACCCTGTGATGGACTGGCGCCCTATGCGCTCCGGCAGACCCACACAACCCTGTTAAGGACTAAGCTGATTTGAAAATGACTGACTGACATACAGTAAAGGAATAAGGAACAAAAGGCATATTTCCTGACCCTTTTAATTATTTATACTTGCATTTCATGCTGTTATGTATTTAGCATCACATTTGACAATACTTTTATTTATTTTCATTTTATTTATTTGTGTATTTATTCACAAATGTATTTTATTTATTCACACATGTATTTATTTTAGAAACATCCAGTTTCTAAACCCACTTGCAGAGGGAGAGTCACAGAGAAGCTGAAGCAAAAGGTTCTTTTCTTTTGTTTTCACCTGTGTCAATTAAATATCCCATAAATCTCATTCATCAGATTACAGTGTGCCAACTTTGCCAGCCAGTATGACCCATGTAACCATGTGGGGACAAGGATATCTCAACTGAAATTTTAAAATGTCATCCAATCTTGTCACAAAGTTATTAAAATTACGGTGGTCCAGTGCCATTTAACCCTTTGCAATGGCAATTAAGCATCACAGTGAAACCTATTCAACGTGAGACAGGTAGTCACATTGGTCTGTGCAAAACTCAACTGCAATTTAACAAAGGCATCAGCATTTTCTCAATACTGTGACAACTAGGGTGATCCAATGCCATTTAACCTTTTACAGTGCCCATTAAGCATCACAGTTAATTTCCTTTGTTGCCAAGTTTGCCCGTCAGTCTGACCTTTGTAACCACACTGGGACAGCACAACTCAACTGCATTTTAACAAAGGTATTCACTTTTCTCTGAAAATAAGGGTGGGTCTACGGCATACAACCCTGTATAATGCCAGTTGAACATCACATTAAAATCTGTTCATTTAATATATGGGAATATGACAAATTTGCCAGTCCACTTGACCCATGTACCCAAACTTCAACTACAATTTAACAAAGGCATCATTCTTTTCTCAAAACTAGTGTAGCCCAATGCCAACTAACCCGCTACAGTGCTCAATAAACATCTAATTCCATTAACTAAATATGGGAATGTGCCAACTTTGCCTGTCAATTTGACCCATGTACCCAACTCATATACTGTATAACAAAGGCATCTGTCTTGTCACAAAGCGGTGAAAATGAGGGCCGCCCAACATCACCTAACACTTTACTTTGCGTAATTATTGCGTCTTCATTGGTTGAGAATGCATTGTGCGTCCAGTGATGTATTTTTGACAGTTTGTTCACGCCTGAGAATTGTACTCGTAATTTTCAGAAGCTCGCGTAACTTTTGGAAGCGCAAGAATATTTTTTAGAAGCAAATGTAATTTTCAGAAGCGCAAGCGTAATTGACATGTATGAAATTTAAATTTGACTTACAAGTTATTGTTTGAGTGATCTTACTCCATAGTCTGTCCTTCAAAAACTATCATTTCTCGCCGGCATAGATATGAACAACCAACAACGTGGCAGGTGACGATACAGCTGCAGTAGAAAAGGCCATGAAACAAAGCCAGATTCGAATGAAAAGACCCCTTTCCAGTCTTTTACTTTATTTGGTTCCAAAACACTCAGTTCCATATCACTTTCTTACTGCACAGTGCTTTTAGTCTTTAAAAAATGTTTAAGTAATGTTTGTTAACTGCGGTATGTGAAAGATTAAATTCCAACAGATGTGATATTGCTTGTCATCAGTTTGTTACTTTCATTGCAAAAACAAAAGGGAAAGGTGATGTTGATTCGATATAAAGTTTTGGACTTTTCTTCATCAATTCCTGTTTTATTCCTGCATTATTATTTGCATATGTGATGTTCATAATTTGTGATTATATGCGTGTTTGGTGGGGATGCATTAGGTTGGAGTGTTAATCACGCCTCGGTTATATGACAGTTAAATCACTGTTGCTTGAACAGAGAGATATAGTATGTACTTATTTTGTCTGATCTTGATAATAACTTTAACAGTTCATTCTTATGCTCAGAAATTTTAGATAGGGTAACAGGTCATGTGGGCGACACAGTGGTACAGTTGTAGCGCTGCTGCCTCGGAGTTAGGAGACCCGGATTCGCTTCCCGGGTCTTCCCTACGTGGAGTTTGCATGTTCTCCCTGTGTCTGCGTGGGTTTCCTCCAGGCGCTCCGGTTTCCTCCCACAGTCCAAAGACATGCAGGCTAGGTGAATTGGAGATTCTAAATTGGCCCTAGTGTGTGCTTGGTTTGTGGGTGTGTTTGTGTGTGTCCTGGGTTGGCACCCTGCCCAGGACTGGTTCCTGCCTTGTGCCCTGGGATTGGCTCCAGCAGACCCCCGTGACCCTGTGTTCGGATTCAGCAGGTTGGAAAATGGATGGATGGATGGATGAAAAGGTTATGTATGCTCAAATAAGCATGCATGCAGCGTACTTGTCCTCAGCCAAATTTTAACATCGTTCATAAGTTTCTTAAACTGCAAACTGTTAAATGTAATGCTATAGCAATAAGAATGGTTTGTCAAAAACCAACAAAAATCAACGTACACTAGCAAGTCCAAAGTGATATTTACATGTCAAAAATACTGTAAGTTGTAGTCAAAAGATCACCAATGGCCTTCTGCATAACATAAAGTATCTAAAACATAGACTCAATAGTATGTATCTTTACTTGTAGTACAAAAGTAAATTAAACTTTCTCACTGTTGCTTATCAGTTATGTTTCCTTTTGCAATGGAATAAGCATGTACTGTTCTATAAAAGAACATTTCAAAACACGTGATGAATTGATATGGCACAGCAAAATAACATTTTATAAGAACGGTTACTTACCAACTGAAAAAAAAACTGCATTTGGGTGGCATAAGGAGTCTGTGGTGGAGCCTTTGTAAACATTTTTCATCTTATAACGGGTCAAAAATAAAAGCGAAAATCAAAAGCTCAACACTTTTAAGCAATAAAAGCTTCAAGTGCTGCACTGAGGCATGCTTGTCAGCGGGGAACTTTATCTTCTTCTCTTGATCGATGGCCAATCTGAACTTTTCACGGGTGCGTTTGGGCTTTTTCCTTTTTTTTTGGTATACTGATTCAGAATAGAGGGCTTTGATATGATATGGATAATGAACTTTGGATGTAAATATATCATTCGGTTAGAATGATTACATATAGAATGTATAGAATGATTATATATAAAGGGTTAGTGTACAGCTAAGTAATAAAAGGCCGCAGTGCAAAGTAAAAGTTGACAACACAATATAATTAATAATAATATAATTAATAACTTTGCCACGGTAATTCCAGTACAGGGCCATTAATGCAAAGACAGCAGTACTGAAAAAAATATATCTTGGCTTGCCCCCCTTGTCTAAACAACCCACCCCATGCCTATGTCACTGTTCCATCCTCACTATAAAACAATACAACTATATTTGTAATATTTTAATTAAGTTTAAGCGTCAACATTGACCTGTGTTGCTGATTGAAAGGGAAAGGTTAGGTTTGTTAAACAGTATTATTTTTTACATTTGCGTCAGACAGTTCACCAATGGCATATAAAGCATTATGCTTTTAATGACTGCAATATGATGAAGAAAACTGTTTTTGCAGTAGGGAAGTGCTCATCATTCTGCAAATTAAGACTGGCATGGGCATTAATTTGCCATAAAATTGAGTCAATTTTCCATAGAGTCTAATAAATTGCTACATCTCTTCACCACATTCTAAATTCAAAACAACTCTAATATCCATGACCTAGTGGCACAGAGTAATCATCTCACTTGCAATTCATAACAATCAGCAAATTTTGTATAATAAGCTGTCTTTATGTTTCAAACCCGACTTTCATGACTATTGTATATGCTTAAAGAAAAGAGATTTTGAAATGCTCAATGAAGAAATATGACAACATACTAAAATATGCAGTAGATCTAAAAAAATGTAAATGTACTGGATTCCAATGTGGAAATTGAAGAGTTAATCAATAGCAGCAAAAGAGTCTACTATAAATGCACTATATTAGCACTCACTATATTTTACTACAAAGATTGTTTACATAAGGTTAAGGGGAAAAAACACTTAAAATTGTACTTTGGTAGAGAAGTGCATAATGATAATGCACTTGGTGTTGTGCTATAATAAATTCCACCCCTGCAAGTATGTGCTTTTTCACAGAAAAAAAATCAGCCACTCTCAAAAAAGGAGGGATGAAAAAGAAATACAGAAATGTGACAAAAGTCAATTTTACTATTTTATTAACAGTTTATAATAGTTATAAATCCCTGCTCTGTGCCTCAGTAAATGCAAGTTATCATCAATACACTAGCAATCCAGTGTAAGCACTTTAAGACAGAGAAGCTCTTATCTCTTGCACCCCTACATGACAACCACCTTTTTCTACCCTCTCAAACATACACAGCTTTTAATGTTTGGAAAATGACAAGGATTAAACACTTAGAGATTTGTACATATATAATGTCTTTGCATCTCACAAACAATTGCGCTTCAAATTTAACTTCTCATCAACACATTTTTTCCACTACTTTCAAATTAGAAACTTCACTAAATGGAACCTCCCCAATTTTCCTCACCTCCCACTTATTTCTATTCCAGAAGAAATGCTGATCAGTCTTGAAGACTCATATAGCATCTCTACAATATATTAAAACATTTTAAAGTCTCTACCTTTCAAAGATCCCACAGTATATTGGGGAAAAGACCTTTCACTTAATATTTCAGAAAAGGAGTGGAAGGTAGCCATGCACAGAATACACTCTAGCTCAATATGTGTAAAGAATTCAATCATTCAACTTAAAATCGTTTATCAAGCACTTTTATCTTGTTTAAAATTGCCTAAAATGTATCCAGGTCAAAATTCAGCATGTGAACATTGCAATCCAGCTCCAGCCTCACTGGGTCACATGTTTTAGGCCTGCACCAAATTAATAACATTTTAGACAAAAATCTTTGCATGCCTGCGGTGGACTGGCGCCCTGCCCAGGGTTTGCTTCCTGCCTTGCGCCCTGTGTTGGCTGGGAGTGGCTTCAGTAGACCCCGTGACTCTGTAGTTAGGATATAGCGGGTTGGATAATAGATGGATGGATGGATCTTTGATGCCTATCAGACAGCCTTGGTGTCACAATCACTCCTAACTTATTAATGGCTGTGTTTGGTGTGCTACCAGATGGCCTTAAAGTGGAGAAGGACAAAAAAAATGTAATTGCCTTTACCTCACTACTAGCACATAGACTTATCTTGCTCAATTAGAAGAATCCCACCCCAAATCTTTTAAAGTCAGTGGGTAACTGATATTCTATACTACTTGAAATTGGAAACATTCAAATTCTCACTTAGAGGATCTATTCAGACCTGTTTTTAAAATATGGCAGGATCTAATCAATAACATTTTAGAATAAGCTTCTAAGGATGCTTTTCTTTCCTTTCTACTTTTAAACATTTGTTCCGGTTGTTGGCTCACCTATCTTTTTCTTGAGTTGGGGTTGAATTTTGGTTTGTTAAGTTTGACTTGATTGTATGGAATGTTATTTGCTTCTAACTAAAATCAATAAAAAAATGAATAGTTGTAAAATCTAACCCTACATGATAGACAAAACAGAACAGATTTTACTAAGTTTCTATTCAAAACAAAACTAAGCCAATATGAATAGGCCAAGTGGGAAAAATTAAGTATATCTTTATAGCTTCTATGGATCTGTCTGAAGCATTCAAATGTGTGGTAAAACCAAGGCAAAAAAAAACTAAAATTGCCAGACAATTGCTAGTTATGCAGTGATATTTAAAAACACAGAAATGAAAGAAAGATGTATATGGTCTGCTCTGGTAACTGATAATGACTTGGAATGAAACATTTTTATCAAACACAGAAACTGTACTGGTGAACTAATTAATATGTAATTTCATCTCGACTGCACACATACAGTAAAATACTCTCATCCTGTTGTTATTTAAAGTCAGGTCTGCTTTTGCAGATTACATGCTCATGCAAAGCATAGCATACCCTAGGGAATAATAACGAATTGTATTAGATCTTGAGAACAAAATGAAAAATGGCAAATTGGTACCACAGTTACCTTCTACTAACAGATCTGATTATTTACAAGTATAAAATGAATGTTTAAAGAGAAGAACAGAAAACAACATGGGTTAGTACAGGCTGTGCATCAAGCAACTTTATAAATACATGTAGTTTTTATATATGCTGATTAAATGTTTATGTATAACGTATAAGTTATATTTACAACAAATAAAACACAATAACCATTGTGAATAAAATTATCTATGTCCCCCCTTTTTTTCTATTTTCTGTGATAGAAAGTAGTGAAATAGCCTAAAGATGTTAAAGCCCTATGTATACTTTTTTTTAACTAAAGTAATAAATCACAAGAAGAAGTAGTTTTTACTCTTCTTTATAAATTAAACCTTCAAGAGAAGAACAGCTTATTCATTTGTTTAGGTTATGACTTTTCAAGCCAATCATTACTCTCTCTTTTCAGTTGCTACTTGGTGTATGTTTTATGGATCAAAAAATATGACAAAGTAATCTTTGTAAAATTTCTTTATAACAAGCAAATTCTCTTTGTAAGCATTTTATCAGTGACTTTAACCTTTTCATTTCCCCCTGTCCCCTATATGCACATATCTATGCAGTGCCATCAACCAAATTTAAGAGTTCTGCATGAATGTATTCTATTTTAAACAATCTCTTCACTATACATCCACACTGGAGATACAGCATCCACCTTTGATTGAGGGGTTGTTTTTCCTTCATCTAACAGAGAAATTACTACAGCTTTACTTTTTGCAGTGCTGGAAAATCTATTAAACTATACAACATGACCTTGGTAAAAAGACCTATGCACAGATGGTATAAAGTAAGCCTTTTGCTTTAATAGAATTTATTTCCCATAAAGGATTTAACAATATAAAATATAGTTTTTGTTATGTCTCAGCATTTCAAGGACAGCATCAGACTTAGTGTAGCATAGTCTGACATAAAAGAAAATTTCAAGCAGAGCTTGAACTCTGTAGGTTCAGAATGTACTTCAAAGCTGAAACAGGCCTTTTAATGTGGCTATTGCTTTTTGACCACTTTAATTTTATAAACATAGATCTATCTGAGGTGAATTTATTAAATCTTGTTTAAAAGATGTCTGGAAGGCATCAGCAGGAACATTTCAAACTGTTGGGAAATACACATTTTAAGAATTACCCATAAACACTTAACACTGCCTATTTGTTTTTTAATTTCAACTGATTAAAGAAATGATTGATATTAAAAATGCATATAAAGCGGTACTTACCAGGCTTGCTCCACCTGATTATGAGGCCAGGTAAGGCGACAAGTGTGTCCAATGGAATAATTCGACTTGACAAATGTTTGTAAGATGCTAAAGACAGGATAAGGGATCATGATGATGAGAGATAGGATCCAAGTGGCAGCAATGACCCGATAGGCATGAGATCGTGTCTGCCATGCTCTCGATTTCAGAGGATTACAGATGGCACTATATCGTTCAATTGCTATGGCCACCAGACTGAATGTGGATACACTTACAGAGATACCTGCGTGACAAAAAAAGAAAACACAATCAATGTCAATGGCCTATTCAGTATTTGTTTAATTACTATTTAAGTTAATTTACTTATGCAAAAATTACAAACTAACTGTTAGTATTTTGAATTATACACTTATTTTTCAATTAAACTCCAATTATCTCTTACAGAAAAGCTTTGACTGCTGCTCTTGTCATTTTTGTTTTGCTTATTTGATATAGTTAGGGTTTCTTTATTGAGAACCAAGCAACTGTAACCACTGTTGCCAACCTGTAATTAAGTAATGCAAGGACCATAAATAGAAGACCACTCAGTAGTCTGTTTTGGCATCAGAAACTTTTGTTTGCCTGTGTTTAATCTGCAAATTGATCAGTGATGACAGTAATGTTAGAGAGAAGAAAATAATGCTTCTTTAAGTGCTAGGTGGCCATCTACAACATAATGAGTTGTTTGCATTATTTTTTTCATTATTAAAATTCACACCAGTGGCCTGCTGGAGGTCATTTTGTAGGGCTCTGGCAGTGCTCATCCTGTTCCTCCTTCCCCAAAGGAGCAGATACCAGTCCTGCTGATGGGTTAAGGACCTTCTATGGCCCTGTCCAGCTCTCCTACAGTATCTGCCTGTCTCCTGGCATCTCCTCCATGCCCTTGAGACTGTGCTGGGAGACACAGCAAACCTTCTGGCAATGGTACGTATTGATGTGCCATCCTGGAGAAGTTGGACTACCTGTGTAATCTCTGTAGGGTCCAGGTATCACCTCATGCTATCAGTAGTGGCACTGACTGTAACCAAATGCAATGTCAGATGAGGAGGGAAAAATGTCAGTGGCCTCCATCTGTTAAACCATTCCTTTTTTTGGGGGTTGTCTCATTGTTGCCCCTCTAGTGCACCTGTTGTTAAGCTGCTGAAACTGATTAACAACCCCTTCTGCTACTTAACTGATCAGATCAATAGCCCAGAAATTTCATTGACTTGATGCTATACTCTGATTAAAAAGTGTTTTAAAGTCTTTAATTTTTTTGAGCAGTATATATACAGTTTAAGCCCAAATATCCTAGGTAATACGGATCAATGCTACCTCAGATAGCTGAAAACTCAGATAAAATGGATGGCCACTGAAATGGGTCTAACCGCAATACATATGACATAGGCCACCGAACTCCCACAATGTCAGTCACAAAATGCCCCCTGAGGCAGATAACCTTCCCACAACCTTAATCTTAACCACAGTGTAACTGGGCATTCGATGGGCATTTTGCGACTGACATTTTGAGCATTACATGATGTTGGGGCATTACATGACTGACCTCAAAGGTATGAACACTCTCCTGTTGGCTGTAGTGGTCATACTGTGCCAAGAAGGAGAGGGACAGACACAGAGAGCATCACTCATAGAGGGCAGAGATGGGCCCTGCACAGCTGAAAGATGAAGGTCACCATTTAGCTCACACCACAAAGTGCTTATCTCTGAGTCAGAGAGCAGAAACAGGGAATGTGGGTGTGTGTATGTGTCAGCCCTGGCCTGCTATGTACTACTGACCCATCCAGGGTTATTTCTTTCCTTGACCACCTAGTGCCTAAAAAAAAAACTACCCAAAAATAGAGTATATTACTTTTATAATGTTATTTAAAATTAACGGACATGTGCACATTATAATACTTGACATTTTCCCTATTGGTTTTTATTTGTATAATTTTTACTTATAAGGGTTTGTTTTGCATGCGTCTGATACAGACTCAGATCCATTAAGACAGCCATAATAAATGTGTTATATTTGTTTGATTTAATTATATATGCAACATTTGGACATTTCACAGCTCCCATCCTGCAGTTGCACTTAGCAGTGCAAGTTCAGTGTTGCCACACTTAAAGTTCTTAGGAAATACAGTACCACTTCAAAAGACAAGTATAGCCAGAAACCATCATAAAGCTGCCACAGTGCAGACGTCTATGCTATGCTGCTGTCATTTGTAGGGGTGAATTTCTACTACAGTAGATCACAGCCAATACTATACAGCTTCAGAAGCACTGCTACGTAGAGTGCTCATGAACCTCAACTGACATGAAATGAGCTGAGCCGCAGCTTACATCTAATACTTTGAAAGAGCTCATATCCATAAGGCAACAGTTTTCAATCCAAATCTGCAAACCTTTATTATCACAGATATTGATGACTGATTTGGGTGATGTTATGACACAACTACACCCAGACTGTTCAGAAATAGTTGTAATATTTGTATCTGAAAAATCTCCACAACTGAGAGAAAGATTCCCTCTAATCTGAGGGAAGTGTTTACTGTACCCAGGCTTTGGAAAATTCAAGCTTCTTCTTATTATGTTGATTTTAGAGTAGCAGTATGATATACATTTTTCAAGTTATAGAATTAGAAACAAATGTTTCTGGAATGAATTATCAATTAGTTACTAGAATATTAAAATAGATGGTGTGGTCAATAATTACTTTATAGAGCTCTATTTGATGACAGTTTTATAAAAGGCTGCCATAATCTGAAAAGTCTGAGGTGTTCCTCATTAATTATGTTTAATTTTAAGAAATACACACCACTGCATTCCTGACTGAAATAAGTGGCCAAAAGTTTTGGCAGTGACACACATGTTGTGATTTGTGAACTTTGCTGCTTCAGCATTTTCAGATTAATTTTTTTTACATGTTTCTGTGGTTTACTGAAGAACAATTATAAATATTTCATAAGTTTCAAAGGCTTTTATTTGGAAACACTGCAAATATATGTAAAGAATCAGCATTTTCAGTGTTGACCCTTCTTCTTCATAACTTCTGTATTTTGCTCTGGCATGCTGGATATCAGCTTCTGGGTCAACTCCTGACTGATGGTGATCCATTCTTGCCTTTTAGTGCTTGGAGTTCATCATAATTTGTGCGCTTCTGCTTGTCCATCCATATTTTTGAGAATTGACCACAGGTTCTCAAAGGGATTAAAATCTAGGGAGTTTCCTGGCCACGGGTCCAAACTTTCAATGTTATGATATCCGAGCCACTTCGTTATCATTTTTACCTTGTGACCTGCTGCTCCATCATGTTGGAAAATACACAGATCATCAGCAAATTGCCCCTGGATTGTTTGGAGAAGGTGCCCTTAGGGGATGTTTTGATACCATCCTTTATTTCTGCGAGCGTTCTTGGGCAGAAATGTGAGTGAGCGTACTTCCTTGGATGAGAAGCAACTCCACACATGGATTGTCTCGGGATGCTTCACTGTTGGCATCACACAAGACTCATGGTAGCGCTCACCTTTTCCTTCTCTGGACAATCGATTTTCCAGATGTCCTAAATAGTCGGAAGGAGGATTCATCCAAAAAAATAACTGCACCAATCTTCTGCTGTTCCATTCTTGCACTTCTTGCAGAATTTCAGCTTATTTTTGATGTTTTTCTTGTAAAGAACTGGCTTTATTGCTGCCCTTCTTGACACAAGGTCGTTGTCCAAAAGTCTTCACCTCACTGTGCGTGCAGATTAACTCACACCCACCTGCTGCCAGAACTGACTGAGCAAGCTCTAAACTGGTGGCAACACGATTCTGTAGCTGACTCCTCAGGAGGAGACGGTCCTGGTGCTTCTGGACACTTTTAGCTGATCATTTTGTGCCAGGGCCAAAATAAGTAAAAATGGGGTTTTGTGATAAAGTTAACTTTGTATGCTAATAAAGCTCTTTACAATGAATTAATATGCATCTGATCAATCTACACAGTAATATAAAAATAATGTAAATTGCCACCACAAAAACTGAAGCCACACATTTTGCAAAACACAATATTTGTGTCACTGCCAAAACTTTTGCCCACTACTGTACTACAGTAAGTCAAGATTACTCCAATTGAGCAAAATAAGATTATGAGCTAGCAGCACAGTGAAGGTTATCCCTTTCTGGTGCTTGTTAAGCAAAGATGCTCCATCCTGGACTGTAACAAAAAGGACTATTAGAGGATGGCCTTTAATGGCGAGCCTGGAACTGATTGACAGATAAAAACTATAGTTTATTATAGTTTATTATAAATAAAGGACACAGCCAAAGCAAACAGTAATGAATGTGGATGCATGAAAACATTTCTTGCAAATGGTGGACTAAGCCAAGATAAGCTTTTGACAGAGATGCATTTAAGTGCATACTTTTGAAGCAAATTAGTTTATTTCTCACAAAAAAACAGAGGAAGAGTGCATTCTATCTTGGACCAACTTACATTCAGTTTCTGAGAATCAAATTGTGAGGCTCTGTTCCCTGCACTACCTCAGATTATTTAAAGGCATATTATTGTGAAAGCATTGGTATAGTTTTCAAACACTACCTTTATCAGTAGTTTGAAAATTATGCTAGCTCTTTGAAAAAAATAAGTACAAAATGCAGGCAGGTTAGGGACGTGAGTTATGTAGCTTTTAGCAAAATCTTTATCTAGCATCCTGTATAATGGAAGACATGTCCTCGGGAAAGGGTATGTTCAAAGCACAGATGCCTATATGTCATCCGTACAGACATCTGTAAATGTCTTCATATTACACAAGCTACATACAGCCTACTGTGTGTTCATTTTTCAGGGAAAGTAAATAAATTACTAGCTTTTAAAGGTGTGATTCTACAGTAATATTTCTGCCAAAGTGTCACCTACACATACAGCATGATGAGTGTTGAACAACAGGATTTTAACTATTACTGCGGTAATTTGAAGATATACTTACATGCAAGTTATGAACATTTGCAACTTAGTAATATGTGTTAATGGCCTCTAAAATTGGATCTATTTCAGGTTCACATATACACCAAAACTGAATTTCGGTAAAGGATTTGTTTTTTAAGGAAAGGTTTGTTTATATAAACCAAGAACAGAAATAGGAGAAAATGAAGATTTCACTGTGGGTTGCAGCAGCTTTAATCTTAAAACGGAGTACCAAGCAGTAATTACTGTGTGAAGATGACACCCAAAGGAACAGGCAGTATAGATGTCAGCACTGTTTACTCTACTTTTCCTGTAATTTTACTTACCCTGTAGGAAGACTGAATCTTTTGAGTTTCAGAACTATAAAAAATAATTGTTGTTTAACTACAGGCACCCATTCTTAGGGTGGTTTATGGTTTTCAGACTAATATTTCCAAAGTATACTCAACATTACATATAGAAATAAGCAGGTAAATGAATGATTTCTTATTTATTTAATTTCATTTATGCCTCAAATTTATGAATGTATTAGTTGTCTAGATATAAGGGTATATCTGTATATTTTTGCAAATTGTTGAGAAATGTCCCTTTTTTAAACTTTTATGTCGTCAGCATTTTGGAAGGGGCTTTTGTTAAGTCAATTTAATGCTAAAAATCGACCATTGTTTATAATATCCATGCTGAAAAAAAAACTTTGGATACACCACTTTGTCATGATCAATGCCACAACTAAATCTTAGATTAAACTATTTTGATTATTCACAGTACTTTTTTTATTAAGCTTTTTTATTTCCCATATTAGTGCCCACTTGACACTATTGTTTTTAATAATATTTGTTTCTGAATTTTGGAATACTACTTATAATTTTCTACATATGGTGCAAAGATAAACTGAATGCACAAGCCAATCCCAGCCAACACAGGGTGCAAGGCAGGAACAAACCCCAGGCAGTGTGCCAGCCCACTGCAGGGCACACACACACATACACACACACACCCACATACCAAGCACACACTAGGGAAAATTTAGGATCGCCAATGCACCTAACCTGCATGTCTTTGGACTGTGGGAGGAAACCGGAGCACCCGGAGAAAACCCAAGCAGACACGGGGAGAATATGCAAACTCCATGCAGGAAGGACCTGGGAAGCGAACTCAGGTCTCCTTACTACGAGGCAGCAGCGCTACCCACCGCATCACCATGCCACTCCACAAGCATTCAGATACATGTACATTTTTGTCCTAATTCAGTTCCTTGCTAGTGCAGGCTGCATGTTATTTTTGTATTTATGTGGGTTTCCTCAAGGGCTTTGGTTTCTTTCCAACATCAAAAGATAAGATTTTATGTTGATTAGTGACCCTAAACTAGCACAATGTCAGTGAGTGTAGGAGAGAGGTTCCCTTGTGATACTCTGTTACCTCATCTAAAGTTGGTTTCTGCCTTGTGCCCATTAATTTCCAGAATACTCTCCTGACACTTTTCTACCTGTATGGGACAAATCTTTTATTAACATATTGTGTTACATTTTGACACTTTTTTATGCAAATATTCAAAAAGATTGTTGACATACTGACAGTTCTGCATGCAGGCTTTGTTACATAGGATTGAAACCATAATGTACATGCTCAGTCAATTTTCTAGTGATTTATTATTAATCTTAAAATAATTATTATTTATCTTAAAATAATTAAAACAACTAATCACAGAAAGCTCTTCATCAGTTCTCAGTCCCTTCTACAGGTGCACAGTACAGTCAATGATCACTTGCTGCATCACATTCTGGTACAGCACTATTCAGCTTAAGATCATAAAGTTGACACAGAATATTACCAGGATCCAAACAGCTTCTGTTCAGAACATGTATAACAAGCATCCTTAGATTAAAAAAAAGATTTCACCCATCTTTGCCACTTTTCTCACTCCTCCCTTCTGGCAAACAATACAGAGCAACGGACACTCTCGAATAGATTCAGGGATAGTTTCTCTCCACAGATCGTAAGTTTACTGAACAACAAATTGTGTAACAAATATTGCAACATACAAAATTCTGTGTGTATTATTTACAAGTTTTATTATACACAGAGGGTCACCCTCTAGGTTCCTCCCATGTATGTAGTTCCACCTTGGACTGAGAGGGGGCATTGCCACTAACTGTGTTGTCTTCCTTTTCCTCCACAGCACTGAGAAACCGCCCAGTGAGGGCAACTAACTCTGCCCCTTCCAGTCTCTGGGCCATCAAATCATGACCACGCAGAAGGAGGCATAACTTCACAACTGAGCGACCAGAGAGACGGAGCTCCTTTATACACACACACACACATATACTGCATATGCTTTATTCTACATATACAATTTGTTTGTATGTGTATGTGTCTTTTATTGGTACTGTATTACTTGTCACTGTTGTAAGGAAACATGCAAGTAAGAATTTCATTGTACTATGTGCACTATAAGCAACAAGATGTAGTTACTAACTGGGATGGACTTTATTTGAGTTGCAATTTATTTGATTTAACCTTATGATCTGCATAAGATTTATATATGAAGGAAATGAGAAGGACTGATAGCCTTTAGTTTTCCCTGTCAGCTCCCACTACTCAAGTACTGTGAATCATGTTCAAAAAAGATGGAACAACTGAGGAAAATCCAACAGCTCCAGTACTTACATAACTATAAACAACTAAGTTCTCATTAGGTTATTGAATGTGGAGGCCTATATATTTTATAAAATAAAGTAACAACACATAAAATAACTAAGATGTGTTCCATATTTAAAAAAAAATGATTAATCTTATGAGATCTTTCTCTGCACTGCATTTAGTTAAAAGAAATCCTGATATGTTGCACAAATCTTGTGCTACAGCTTAAGGCTCATGTTTTCTTTACACTGACACAGTAGTCAAGCATTTGCTTACTGCAGAGCAAATTAGATTTCTTTTATTTATGATGGCCATCCCTCTGTACAGCGCATCAAACATTAGATGTGTGTAAGGTTTCTATGCCCTTTCAATGGAGCACTTTGTCTGCACTTTACACCAGCAGCATAAACACATTTCCTATTTGGACTCTTCCAGCTGTTTCTATTTTTGTTTTATGCTAACACTCTGCAATGGTACCTTCTTGTCTTACTATGAATAACAAATTAAACATGGTGCATAGAACCAAATTGCTGAGAAAAAAATCTGCATTGTGAGATATTTTATTAAAATATACTCTATTACATGCATTCCCATATGTTCTGCAATTGTATAACAATGCCAGATGGTGCAAGCTATTTTAAAAAATACTGAAATTTATTCAGTTCACTTTAATTAGTTTATAAGCAATTCTGATAATTCTGTTATTAATTATTCTGTTATGTCATTCAGTATTTACAAATTGAAAAATATATCTGATGTCAATAAATGAATCATTTTATCTTCTTTATTGTGTCGCAAATTCATTTTGGAAGTAAACTGGCTTAAAGATGTTCTCAAAATGGAAGCCTTACTGCCTTGGAATTATTTACAATAAATTCAACATGACAAAAGCAACCACCTGACAGTTTTAAGAGAAAGAATTAAACCTCTGCATAGCCTTCTGGCTATATTGGAGTCGTTTCAAATGTTTTTAGTTTATTAGAATTGTAAGAACAATCCATAGTCAATCAAGATTTAAATTTTTACTGTACTGTACATGATGTGAAACCCCTTCCATGTCAGTTTGCATTTTCTAATGTCTTTTCTTCAGCACACGTCCCACTTACATTTTATTGTAACAGCCTCATTGACACATTGATATATACTGCACTTCTATTAGCATTTTCCTTCAAATATGGCATTCTTCATTTTAGTGTGACTGTATTATGTTTTCTAAGCAATTACATTTTTAAACTTGATTTTAAAAAACTGTTTTTTTACAACTACAACATCTGCACTTAAATATAAAGCATCATTGATTATTTATATAAAATGCACATTTATAAATATGTTTACAACAAAAATGGTTCATGGGACACAGAAACCCAACTTTAAGACTGATATTTACTCCTTTGAGGATCGCCCACTGGAGAGGCCCTGAACAGATTTGGGGATATTTAAGATCCCTTGTTTTGATTTTGTAACAGTGTTTTAAAGGTGGTCTCAGTGTGAAGTCATGAAATGCAAAGACACCATTTGCAAGTTAGCATGACTAGAGAGATTAGATCATTAACTCTTTCAGGGCTGATGTCGACTTTTGTCAAAATTCAGGGGTAGAGGCACCATTATGCCGTAAGTAACTTTCGGAACAGAACTCTCCTTTTGCTGGTTTCATTCCTTATTTCCATTAACAGAGGATTTATTTCACGGCAGAGACGCACAAGGGCTGCCCCCGGTCTCCCTTCCTTTTTCCGGACGGCCGCTGTCTGCGCACCTACCACGTGGTTGGCTCCCTGCCTATATACATTAATGACATCCCGCACTCATGTGCCTCCTCACTCGCTTACTTACTTTTCTCAGCTGTTCATTGTGCTTACTGCGCTCTTCTTCTTTACTCCACCATTTCAAGCCTGTTATTGTTCGCCTTCCTTCACGTCTTCCTGCTGGTGACTCCTGCCTTTTCATTTACTCCACAGCTTCAAGTCTGTTATTGTTGGTCTTGCTTCATGTCTTCTTGCTGGTGACTCCTGTCTTTTCGTTTACTCCGCCGCTTCAAGGCTGACATTGTTGGGTTTTCTTACTTCCTCACGTCTCCCTCCTCGTGAATGTTGCCTTTTCTTTTACTCCACCGCTTCAAGGCTGTCATTGTTGGGCTTCCTTACTTGCTCAGATACATCTTGCTGGTGCTGACTTCTGCTTTTCATTCCCTGCTCCAACGCTTCTCGCTTTCCTTCGTATTTTCTTTCTCAATGGGTACAAGTTTATCCCGAATAACATGTCTATTCCGGTGATCACTGTCGATCACAATTTCACCAAACCGTACCCAGTGGTTTCCATGCTCCGAGATTGCGCCAGCCTCTTCCATTCTCTCTCTTACTTATTGCATGGCCATATAAGTCTCAGCCTTGATATCTGCAGAGACATTGTGTCTTATGTACTGAATGACTGGGACAGGTTCAAGGTGTGGACTGATGATGGTACAGGAGACAATTATACTACACAGGACCACTATAGCAGTGAAAAGCTTAAGCTCTCAACCTATGGTTCTGCATGTGAACTGATAGCTGGCACGGAATTGTTTTGTTGTCTCTTTCAAGTGTATAGAAATGGGGAAATATTTTACACCTTTGGACAACCGGGAATGCCTGTTAAACATCTTAGATTCAGAGGTAGCGATTTGGGTAGTGGACACTTCGATGTTTATGAATGTTTCAACTCTGACAATGTGGACACAAAGTTATCAATGAAACTTGATGTATCTTTAGAATGGTTGATAAACGCAGAATGTAACTTGAACACAACACGTCCTCCAAATGCGAACCTGATTAAAAGAAATAATGATAATCAAATCCTTGATGACAGCAACACAGTGACAAAACAATTACATTGAAAATAATGTTATGTTATTTTTAAAATGTTTCCTTTTCTTTTTCATAACTTCTTTAACACACTACTTCTCAGCTGTGAAGTATGAGTATTTTGTTAGTTCAAATATAAAGGCTAGATATATGGCCATCATTGATAGATTCAGAAAACACTGTAAATTTGTGAAAAACTCATTGTTTAAAAGGGTGATAGTTGATATCTTAATAGAACAGATTACAAATAAAGTGACAAGATACAGAAATATTTGTACCCGTCTTTTTTAGGACCATATGTGACAGTTAAATGTTGTTTTATTTAGAGATTATGGAGAAGCCAAATATTTACTGTTCTTTAGTGTTTTATTATATTTCTTACTTTGATTTTCCCTCAGCTTTTGTCATACTCTATAACCTTCATCAACATGCTTTCATTTTCACTCCCCTAACAGAATGAATGTGTCACTTTAAAGCCTATAAGGATTTAAGGAAAGCATTTATCATCAAAGGCACTCTACATAAAACACTGAATGATTTAAAGACAGAGCACAGCAAGCCTAAGCTATCTTTATATTTGTAGATTATTATTTGCAATTCATGGTCTTTTTTGGCTATGCCTCAGGAGGTTAAGTTGCCATATCCTCACAAAAAGAAATCAATGGACAAATGCATAAAATCAGCATTTCATTTAATCTTTGTTTTTTTGTTTTGGAAAAGACAGATGTTTTTAGAAATACCATCTCCACCTTAATTATATCTATATCTTAAATTGTTACAATAAACCTGTCTAGTAGCTCTATTCAATGTTACTGTGTCACAAATTTGCCATCTCAATATAAAGACTGTAAAAATATCTCCAGCAGATAAAATAATTTCAAATTGCCACCTCACACTGAATATTATTGTGCAATAGACCTACTCCTGTTATGATTCTGGGGTTTGTACATTTTTTTGAGCTTCATAAAGGTTTCTGTGAACTCACATATTTGATATCTGTTGGCTTGAATTACAGATAATCCCTGTGCATCTTTGTTTCCCTTTTGTGATTTTGTTTAAGCCTTATTCATTTTGTTATACCGATGTAATGATGCAATGTCCCATTCCTAGGGGGTGTATGCAGGAAGTTGTGATGATGTCTTTTGAATAGTATAGTGTAGGTTTTTTTGGCAAAATAATTAGCAATCGTGATTCTGACTACAACTCTGATTTACATTGTAGTTTTGAAGAAGGATAGGCTTTATTTATTGGTTTTGACTAGGTATGTTTCTGGCATGCATTTTACATTCTGACCCAACACTCTCTGCCCTGATGGCATGCCACTTTTCCAGTTCTTGGTAGTACAATACCTGGGCTTCATTCCCAATCATGAAAATGTATATTTCTATGTAAAAGAAAACAGCCTGCCTAATAGCCCAGCAGGTGTTAATGTCTTTATCATAGTTAAAAAAGATAAGACATCCAGGTATTAATCAAAACTACAGTAAAAAATAATT
Organism: Polypterus bichir lapradei; assembly: GCA_026402145.1. Taxonomy (NCBI): domain Eukaryota; kingdom Metazoa; phylum Chordata; class Cladistia; order Polypteriformes; family Polypteridae; genus Polypterus; species Polypterus bichir. Next base: position 86,462,768 of record JANRMT010028174.1, read on the forward strand.
ACCCGTCCTCACTGGTCCTGAACTTGCTCAAACAAGTATGTTGTATGTTGCTTGTTAAGTATATAAAATTACATTTTACTTAGAATTCAAAAAAGGTAGTGAATGTATACTGCCTCGTAAGAGACAGTAATAGAAAGAATTAAGATTATGAGATACATAAGTCAAAAAACAAGCAAACGTCGGAGCAGGGAATCGGAACTTACTTTTTTACTAAAAGTAAAAGACACAATCAAAAATTCGTAGTCAAAACAAACAGCAGAACAGATTTATTAACTGGGAAATTAAAAACAAATAAGTCTTAATACAGCGATTCAAGGGTTTATCCATCAAGCTTGGATACCCCAGAAGTGTTTGGGAAGATCTTTCCATGATTGCATAGCTGATGTGACCAATGATTTTCCCTCAAAGAATTCTGGCATGAATCACCATGAAATGTTTAATACATTACCCAAAAATGGTGGTAACTCATAGGAAAAACAAAACTGTGGCACAAAAAATGCATACAAACTAAAAAAATTGACAAAGTTCATTAAGCACAAAAATTAATGTCAGATTCTGAATAGTTAAGTCTCAGTACCTCAGCGACAATATACTGTATAGCTTGACAGGATTTCAGCTGGAATTTGTACAGTGCATTTGTAAAGTTACAGATCATAACAAAAAGAAAGACCACTTTCAACACAATTTCAAGTCATTACGAATATAAGTTTATGCCCTGTGGTTTGACTAATGCTCCACTGATTTTTGATTCATTTTTCACTGACCATGAAAACACAGTTTATTTAAAGGAGGACAGATGCTTAAATTTATGACTTGCCACGTTCGCTGTGTTCTTCAGTAATTTAGTCTTTGTTAAATTTACCATTCTAGGGGTAAAAACAAAAAGGTGAATATCCTTCCAAGACAGAACCAGGAGGGAGGTGAGAATGTTAAGAGTTCAGAAGATGAAACATAGTTTTAAAAATAGACAAATCTAAAACAGAGATCTGTTCTGACTTTCATCTAAGCTTAAACAGACTCCAAACTTCATTGTTAATAGTTTAAGCCCAAGATCAGTACACTAAAATCAAACAAACAAACTCACTAACTCTCAGGTTTAATTGTGATCTCAGATGGCCAGGTGTGCACTATGCCAACCTTTATTCATCCATCCATTATCCAACCCGCTATATCCTAACAACAGGGTCACGGAGGTCTGCTGGAGCCAATCCCAGCCAACACAGGGCGCAAGGCAGGAAGCAAACCCTGGGCAGGGCGTCAGCACAGGGCACACACACACACTAGGGACAATTTAGGATCGCCAATGCACCTAACCTGCATGTCTTTGGACTGTGGAAGGAAACCGGAGCACCCGGAGGAAACCCACGCAGACACGGGGAGAACATGCAAACTCCAAGCAGGGAGGACCCAGGAAGCGAACCTGGGTCTCCTAACTGCAAGGCAGCAGCGCTACCCACTGCACCACTGTGCCACCCGCCAACCTTTATACCATCGCTAAATTATTAAAGTTTACAAGAAATCTCTTTATAAGGAACATTGATTACTTTTCTAGATTAATAGATGAATATATTAATAACCTTCAAGTTTATTCAGAACAATAGCCAATGTCACAAATACAAAATTTGAAATAAATGACGTTATTCAACTTAAAATCAGTAGCAGTAACTAAATGAATTTCTTTAAAAATAAACTATGTAATGTAAACTAAACAGTGTTTTCTCTGCATAAAGGGAGGGCAGGTGATGCATCCAGTAGATGGCACTGCCGTGCAAAAATTGAATTAGTTGTAAACTTGCCTGAATAGTTAAAAATACTGTATGTTTACAGCAAACTCAACTTAGTTGTCATAACAAAACCTTTACAATTTTCCATATGATCAATGCAATTGATTATGTAGAAAAATATTGCTTTTTGGAGTATGTGAAGGTTTCTTTCTGCCTGACACTGCTGGCACGGCTTTGCATTCTAGGGCCAGTCCTTTGACCCTGTACTGTTCTAGGCATATTTTTGCTTTTGTGTGAGCCATGAGTAGTCTGAATTGCTTGAAGTCTAGAGGCCATTTAAATGATCCATTGACTGATTTTTTTTCTGACTCAATTACACTCAATAATTTTGGAAGTTTTCATTATTATCATGAATCACATTGATTACTTATTTACAATGCAATTTAGCATTTTGCCTGCTGAACAAAAATTTGAACTTTATAAACATTAATTTGCATTTCTGCTTTTGGGTATTTAATGTTGATGCTGAGATAGATTTTAATACTGTCCTTTGATAGATGTGTTCTATGACAAAATCATTTATTGTTAAATTCTCATTTTGTGTGATTCTGAGAGTATTATTTGGCTGAGTTATTACCTTTGTTGATGCTAGTAGCCTAGACTGTGAATTTTGCATTCCTTGGGAACCCACCAATTCTGCTGCCACTGTTTCAGTCTTCCATGCTGATCCAATGATATTTCCTCTGCCACCTCCACTACCTGCACATTCATGCCTCCAGCTTGACCTAACTCCACTCACTTGTATTTAGACCATAACACTATGTGCACTCACTTTCCCACCCTCTGTGATTGAATCAGAGTAAGGATCCTTCCTGAGACTTGCTGGCAGCCATGCACAAAGGCTAATGGATTTATGCAGAGGAGAAGATCTCATAAATGGTACTTTTTAAGTGCTTCATAATGTGTCTGTTCATTCTCTCTCTTACTCATCCACACCCTCTGCACAGGCCTCTTTTATGGTTGGCTTCACAGGATGGCTCAATCTTTACAATTCAGTAATATACACTCACCTAAAGGATTATTAGGAACACCTGTTCAATTTCTCATTAATGCAATTATCTAATCAACCAATCACATGGCAGTTGCTTCAATGCATTTAGGGGTGTGGTCCTCGTCAAGACAATCTCCTGAACTCCAAACTGAATGTCAGAATGGGAAAGAAAAGTGATTTAAGCAATTTTGAGCATGGCATGGTTGTTGGTACCAGACGGGCCGATCTGAGTATTTCACAATCTGCTCAGTTACTGGGATTTTCACGCACAACCATTTCTAGGGTTTACAAAGAATGGTGTGAAAAGGGAAAAACATCCAGTATGCGGCAGTCCTGTGGGCGAAAATGCCTTGTTGATGCTAGAGGTCAGAGGAGAATGGGCCGACTGATTCAAACTGATAGAAGAGCAACTTTGACTGAAATAACCACTCGTTACAACCGAGGTATGCAGCAAAGCATTTGTGAAGCCACAACACGCACAACCTTGAGGCAGATGGGCTACAACAGCAGAAGACCCCACCGGGTACCACTCATCTCCACTACAAATAGGAAAAAGAGGCTACAATTTGCACGAGCTCACCAAAATTGGACAGTCGAAGACTGGAAAAATGTTGCCTGGTCTGATGAGTCTCAATTTCTGTTGAGACATTCAAATGAGAGTCAGAATTTGGCGTAAACAGAATGAGAACATGGATCCATCATGCCTTGTTACCACTGTGCAGGCTGGTGGTGGTGGTGGTGTAATGGTGTGGGGGATGTTTTCTTGGCACACTTTAGGCCCCTTAGTGCCAATTGGGCATTGTTTAAATGCCACGGGCTACCTGAGCATTGTTTCTGACCATGTCCATCCCTTCATGACCACCATGTACCCATCCTCTGATGGCTACTTCCAGCAGGATAATGCACCATGTCACAAAGCTCAAATCATTTCAAATTGGTTTCTTGAACATGACAATGAGCTCACTGTACTAAAATGGCCCCCACAGTCACCGGATCTCAACCCAATAGAGCATCTTTGGGATGTGGTGGAACGGGAGCTTTGTGCCCTGGATGTGCATCCCACAAATCTCCATCAACTGCAAGATGCTATCCTATCAATATGGGCCAACATTTCTAAAGAATGCTTTCAGCACCTTGTTGAATCAATGCCACGTAGAATTAAGGCAGTTCTGAAGGTGAAAGGGGGTCAAACACCGTATTAGTATGGTGTTCCTAATAATCCTTTAGGTGAGTATATGTGCTATAGTGTCCAAGAAAAGGAACTGCATGCATTTTCCTAGCACCAGTTTGCAGATTCTAAGCAACCTTTCCACATATGGGCCAATGTCTGAGCTGGAAAATGATCCCCTAAGACTCCCACCCAATTTCATGATTCCTTTTTCTGAATCCCACAGAGATACTATTTCCTTTATTTAGTCCCAACTTTTTGTACCAATAATATCTTAAATTGAAATGTTTGCTTCTCCTGCCCTTAATGGAAAATTAATGTTAAAAATGTGGTCTTTTAGGGACTGCTAAGCCAGTCTCTCCACTACTTCTGTTCTCTTCAGCCCAAGATGTGCAAGAATCTATGAGAACCACAAAAAAAAAAAACAAACAAAAGAAACAAACTCCTACATCCCTCACCTGTGATAATGTTTGTTTGATCTCCAGCATGAAAATTTGGTAACATGTTTATTTTCCAACCTTAAAGATGTCAAATACTGATAATGAATCAGAACATACCACAAAACATTGACGTTCTACTAGTGTACGCTGATGGTTTACCAGATATCCTTTTCTGACAAAGAACTTCAACTCTGATATATAAAATGCATCATAAGGTTTTTTCAGCCATCTGTAAAGATTAGAGTAATAATCTAATACTGATTATTCATATATTGGTAGCACTTTAGTTTAGGTATTGCAAAAATGAATCAATTACACACTTGCTCTTATGAAACAAGACCTTAAGTAAAGCTTCCTCTGGTATTAATTACACTTATAAAGAATCAGTAAATAAGTTATTCATCTCTGTGCATTGTGGCATATAAAGAGCCTCTGATACATTGGTAAAACTACTTGTAAATATGAAGGATTCGCAGGTTTTATTCTGAACTATGCATCAGCAAGAGAAAAATGAAAAATTGCACCTCTGACCATTCTAAAGTTGTTATTTTAGTAGGCCACATTGCTGAGACATGAATAACCACTTTCCTGATGCTTTGTAAGTGTCATTAACCCCAAATGATGCCTTTGTTAAGGTCTTGTTACATAAGAGTAAATGGGTAATAGGTGCATTTTTGCATTAGCTAAAGTAAAGTGTTAGCCGTATAATATATTGATCATCTACTTTCTCCTCAAATCAAATGGTGCACATCCTGAAAAATCAGATCTGCTCTTGCCACATACTATACTGGGAGCAGATTTCATACTGGTTATGTTTACGATGTATGCCTGCTCATTGCCACTTCACCTATAATGATAGATCTTGCGATTTTGATGTTCCCAGGACACTTGTGAGGTGAATATTCTAATGATCAGAATGGTGTATGCAATATAATATAATAACTGCAACCTTCATAAATACAATGGCATTTAACATTAATCAACCTGCAGGACTGGGATAGAAGAAAAACTCAAATTACTGCAGCACTAACATAGAGCTTGAGCTTGCATTACCTCAGGATCAATAAGTATCTATCTATCTATCTATCTATTATTGTCCATGTATAATAATGAAAGGGCAAGTGTGAGTTTGGAAGCTCTATTGGTAAAACAAATAACCTGAGTTTTTGTCATGAAAAAAGTAACTATACAGTTTTTTCAGTTCTTGTACAGCAACCTGAATCATTTTAATTATAAAATCTAAATTCCTACCCCTTTTCCACATACCATACACTTACTTTCATATACCAGGATAGAGTTTTGAAAAAAATACCATTTATCATAATACTGCAGATACTAATTTGGAAACTCCATTATCTATAATATGCACCTTACAGTACTTGTTACCCACTCTGACCTATATGGGCCTCTGAAATAATAAATCTTTCATCCAATTATATATTTGACTCCAGATTTCTAATTTTGTAGGAAGCCACTATTTCTAGAGCATGTCAAAGGCTTTCTCAATATTAAAGAACATTGCCATCAAACTCCTCTCTCCTTCAATGATGTCTCTTTATATTCTCCAATTTGCACACTTTATTTCCATTTGAGGTAAGGCTCAACTTCGTACCTGATAACATTCTTTCTCTAGAATAAATAATAAACCCAGGACTTTTCATTTTTATTTTACATATTCAATACTCATTAAAATAATATTAAAAACTTCTATACCTACAACACCTCCCTCATGGCATGAGGTTATAATGAACCAAATACTCTATTAAATCTAAGGGACTCCATTGTTCTGGTTTGGCTCCTTGTGCTATCAAGACCTTCTATACGATGTTGGCTTCAACCCACACTAGACATCACCAGCTGTCGCCAATAAGTTTTTTCAAATCTTTCAGCTACCCAAATTTTACAGGTTAATAAATTAAAGTTCCACACACAACATGTCTAGAAAACATAGACTTTTAACAAATGACCAGGTCACTTTTTAATAGGTGACATACTGTATATTGTTACACCCAGATGAACTGGTGCCCTGCTTTGAGTTGTATCCAGTCTTGTACCCAGTTGAATTAAGTGAGTTTAAGATTGATTGTTATTTTAGATAGATAGATAGATAGATAGATAGATAGATAGATAGATAGATAGATAGATAGATAGATAGATAGATAGATAG
>JANRMT010028174.1:86469869-86489041 GCA_026402145.1 Polypterus bichir lapradei
TAGATAGATAGATAGATAGATAGATAGATAGATAGATAGATAGATAGATAGATTATACTTTACTGTCTCCAAAGGGAAACATGAAATAGGACTACAAGAAATAAACAGTCTTTGTATATATTAATATAAAATACTTAGATCCTGCTTTATGTTTTTTTATAGATATCATTCAAATAATAGCAAAGAAGGCTGTAATCACATTTGTGACACTGACAATGCATAATGTTAAAAATTCACATTGTGTAGCGCTAATCAAATCTTACCCTTCAAAGATCCCTGTTTTCAATTACCTTTATGTTGGAATATTGTTTAACTGGGGTCATAAGAGAAGAAAGCATTCATTAACCAGTTGATATTTTGCCTGCTTTTATCTTATCATAAAATAACATGTTTTTTAATATTTAAGAAAGGTGCCAAAGGTAATCACTGAAATCAATAATGTGACCTTACTCAAAATTCTGAAATGCAATACAAGCTATATTTTAGCCAAAAAAGTTTAACTTTACTATTGCACAAATATGAGGTGATCTTTGTTATGCAAGTTGAATCTTCTAATCACCACTATACAATGAAACTAGAAAAATAGTTTGGATTAAACCATTCATTAATTAACTAATTAATTCAGGGTTGAAGGGGCCACAGGAAGTAAAACAGGGTGGCAGTCCATTGTAACACACACTTACACAAACACCTTTACACTGAGCCGATCTAGGGTTGCATGGCACAGTACAAGTTCCTGCGATGTGGAAAAAAAAACATAATACCTGGAGAAAGAACCCACACAAATTCCATACTGGCAGTCCCTAAAAGCTCTGCCTTTTCTGAAGATGTGAAACAGCAACACTAACCACTGCACCAGCATGCTGTGTAACATGGCAAAAAATGTTATAATTTAAAGTGTTGCATGGTTTACCATGTATCTTACTGGGTTGCCTGTGTGACACAATGAAAAACCAAATGGTTTGTGTCATAACCTTCTCTAGGACTAGCTTCTCTTTTATCTCTTTTCCCAGGAGATCTAAATATCATTGATGTCTTGAGCAGCTCCACTCTTTGAACTAAGACTATTTTTTACTTTTTAAATTTATATAGATAGACAGGATATCCTGCAGGCCATTGCAAATGACTGTTCCTTCCCATCATCACTGACCTTGTAATTGTTTCTGAGCTATAGTATCATTAAGTTGAATCAAAACCCTGTAGCGATGCTATGTTTTCATTTTTTAAAGAAAGAAACATGGAATGACTTAGCTCATCCAGTTTAAAGTTTTCTTTGAGTAATTTTAGTTTTTCAATAATTATACAATTTCTTACTGTTTTTCCCTTCACTACAAATCCTCTTTCACCTTTGTTTTCATTTTGCCAAAACATCATACCAGCCGCTTTAGGAGACTAAACTAAAACTAAAATGCTTTAGTTGCCTCACATTTTTATGCAATCGTTTTGTTCAACCGACTGAATTAAAGCTGAAAAGTCTGTACTTCAACTGCATCTGAGTTGTTTCATTTAAAATTCATTGTGGTAATGTACGGAACCAAAATTAGAAAAAAGTTGTCTCTGTCCAAATATTTATGGACCTAACTGTACATACAGTGGTGTGAAAAACTATTTGCCCCCTTCCTGATTTCTTATTCTTTTGCATGTTTGTCACACAAAATGTTTCTGATCATCAAACACATTTAACCATTAGTCAAATATAACACAAGTAAACACAAAATGCAGTTTTTAAATGATGGTTTTTATTATTTAGGGAGAAAAAAAATCCAAACCTACATGGCCCTGTGGGAAGGTTCACCACTGTTCCATGTTTTTGCCATTAGTGGATAATGGCTCTCACTGTGGTTCGCTGGAGTCCCAAAGCTTTAGAAATGGCTTTATAACCTTTACCAGACTGATAGATCTCAATTACTTCTGTTCTCATTTGTTCCTGAATTTCTTTGGATCTTGGCATGATGTCTAGCTTTTGAGGTGCTTTTGGTCTACTTCTCTGTGTCAGGCAGCTCCTATTTAAGTGATTTCTTGATTGAAACAGGTGTGGCAGTAATCAGGCCTGGGGGTGGCTACGGAAATTGAACTCAGGTGTGATACACCACAGTTAGGTTATTTTTTAACAAGGGGGCAATTACTTTTTCACACAGGGCCATGTAGGTTTGGATTTATTTTCTCCCTAAATAATAAAAACCACCATTTAAAAACTGCATTTTGTGTTTACTTGTGTTATATTTGACTAATGGTTACATGTGTTTGATGATCAGAAACATTTTGTGTGACAAACATGCAAAAGAATAAGAAATCAGGAAGGGGGCAAATAGTTTTTCACACCACTGTATATAATTCACTAAGGGCATGCAAGACACTGAGCGCAAGCAAGACACTTAGGGCACGCAAGACAGTGAGCACAAGCAAGACAGAGCCCCGCCCACCAACTCTAAGACCATGGGATACGCTCGACAGAGCCCTACCCGCCAACTCTAACCCTCCTACCACGTGATGGGATACGCACGACAGAGCACGCACGCCAACTGTAACCGTCCTTCTGAGTCCAGTGTCGCTCTCAAGGCACGCAACAACTCACCAAACACAGCCTCAGTCGCTTTCATCTGTGCAAAAGTCCACATGTACCTCTGAGCCACGTTGACTTTACACCGCACGCAAGACAGAGAGCCATGATCGCTAACTCACAGAGCCCCAACCGCCAACTCTAACTAAGGGCAAGCAAGACAGAGAGCGCACGCAAGACAGAGAGCCACGCCTGCCAACTCACAGAGCCCCGCCCACCAACTCTAAGACCATGGGATACGCACGCATTTAGTGTATAAATGGATATAAATAATTGCATGTAAACGATTCGCCAAAATCTGTTTTATATGTAAATTGTATGTAAACGATACTGTTTAAAACATTATTGTTTTTTCATCAGAAAACCCGGTTTCCACGTCTACCTGTATTAGTTTAAATGGCACTTTTGCCACTCGCAATAGGGCGGACACGCTGACTTATTGTGTCGACTGGACAACACAGTGAATGCGGGGTCTATCTATATATGTTTATGTTTTCCGTAGCCTGCTACAGGAAGGTACTTTCTCAACCATTGGCATTGGTTTCGCTCCTTGCTATTTTCATTATACTGCAATGGTGGTTTCCTACGCCTTTGTTATACTGAATTCCTTTCTCACCGTTTTCCGTTCCTATTCTTACACTGCCGTATGCTACGGTGGGCTTCGGCTAGTTAAATTTAAAGTCATCTTTTACACGTAGACATTAATAAGGCTTTCCTACTATCTGCCTACATCACCCCAAATTGTAGTCATAACTAATTTAAGATGCATACATCCCAGAAAATATCAAAATTTATAACAAGAGAACAATTAAGGTAGGACATTGCAGGAATTTCAAGATGTGCAGGCATCTTAGTTGTGGAATATGCACTTCACTGTTTTGGGAAGCAGAATAGAGGGATTTAAATAATTGTCGGCTTTGCTTTTGTCAATGCCAGTAATTGAGACATTTTTGTAAGCTCTGTTGTGACTTTATTATGTTACTACATTTTTATTTGTTTTTGAAACAAGTTCCTGTATATGGTGTCACACACGTGCGCATTGAGGATAGCTTAGAGACCTGAGTGATGGTAATTTCCCACCGGAACACAGGATGGCACTGTTTACTAGCACCTTATCTCTTTCTTCCTCTGCAGAGCAGAAGATTGATAGCTTTACCATGCTTGACATCACTTCTGGTTTCCATCTACCTAGACTCACCTCTTCCTGCCGGAAGCCCTTATCATTGGAAGTTCTGCCATCTTTGAGCAGTTGCTTTTGAGACTTGTGTCAATGAAGATGTTTCTTTTTCATTTCCACATATTTATAACCTGTTTTTTGTTTTCAGTTATACAGGGTTTGCCTACGGGTGCGCCAACTCTTCATGAATGTTTGTGGTATCCCTTACAATTATTTTTTGGGATGTTGAATTTATGAGTGCGCTACTTTAGACGTATTAATAGATCTGTTGCATAAATTGTTCCGATCATGTTTTTGCTTGAAATTTGCTTTTGCTACTATATAACAAAAACTTACATTTATAATGTAGTTTGTGATATCAATTTTTAAATTTTATTTCTATGTTGTTAATGTTTGCCTAAGGAATGGTCCCTTTTAGAATGTAAATGATGGCTGGAATTTAGACATCTCAGCCCTATATATAAAATAGTTACATAAGTAGTCATAAGCAAACTTTTCAGGACTTTTATACAACTTTCACCTACTGCAGATTGTATATGAAGAAATGTATTCTTTCATCATCATGAATTCTGATGATGTGGTGTCTTACCTTAGGTGTGTTGTGTGTTGTGTGTTGATTCCATATTAAATTTTTAGTGAGCCTTAAGCACAGACATTGTATACCAATATTAAGTTCTGAAGTATCCAGAATTCATTTCTGGTATTGTCTTTTTTATTTAACTATTATCTACAGTTATTGAAATTATTTTGCTCTGTTTCTGATGCCATCTTGTTTTGTATGTGGGTACCACTTTTTGTGAGTCTTGTCACCATGAAGCAGCTCCTGGTTGCTGAGTGGGGCATAGCCTCAGAGGTCATAACTTTAGCATCATCAGCGCAACAAGTTAAAAGGTAACAATTGACGTTCATTCTTTGTCCAAGATTGCAGTGTGACGATGCGGGTTCGTTGCATGCTCCCATCTTCTGTCTGGGAGCCCTTGAACCCATCACCGTTGGTAATGCTACCAATGAGCTAGGCAGTGAGGCAACAACAATGGAGCAAGGAGATGGTGTACAAAAGTGCAATGTGCTTTTATTAAAACCAGCCAAACAATGTTCAAATTAAATAAAGTGCAGTGTCCAAAGTTCCAATAAATAATCAATAAAAACAGTAGTGAAACGTGGAGGTTAAAAACAATTAGAAAAAGTCTTCTTAAAAACAACGAGGTTAAAATACAGCAGGAAGCATTCTGTTAAAACCAAAACAAGCCCGGTGCCTTTTTACCTGCGGCTCCCCTGCTTCCCCCATCTGGGCTTGTCAATAGGGGAGTCACTCTACCTGCAGCTGGCCTTCTATCCACTCTCCTACTGGCAGGTCACCTTTCCGATCTCTGGCTTTGGTAGGCACCATCGAACAGTGACTTGGGATTCCCCAATGACCAGGGCTCTCATGCTGGGGACACCACGTCCCAGGTCCCGACTCCCTCTGCCTTCCGCAGTCTTACGTGGAGAGTCATCTGCCTTCCGGTCACTCCCGCCCTTCATAATAAACTCTGCAGGAGCAACCACTACTGCTACTCCTCAGATGTCGGCCTAACACCCAAGCTTCCTGATCAGCTGCGTGCGAGCCGTTGTCCGCTCATTCTCCCGCACCGACTTTCTCTCTCTCCCCACTGCTTCCTGCTTTCCTCCTGCAACCTCCCGTCCATCCTTTCTTTTTCCCCCTCTTTAGCCGACTCACGCTTCTATTTAACTAGAGAGCATGGCAGCTGTGGCAAATCAGCAGCCCCAGGAACAATCACAGATATGGACGGTTTCTCACCTGTAAACTTAGGTGAGAAACGCCCACATCGCTAATTGCCCCGAGAACTGCTTCAGACGCACAACCACCACGCCCCCTCACCAAGCCGCGAGCGCGGTGATTATTTATTTTAAAAGCGGCCCTTTGCCAGGAGCTGTGGACCCGCTGTACCACATTCCACCCCCCATAAGTCTCCAGTTGTATGGGAAAGCTCCACGCCACTGCCAACCTTGTGCAACTGGAGCCCAGGTCCACAGCTCGGCCACTCTACAACAACACTGTACTAAAATAAATAAAAGCACTAAAACACCACTACCTTTAAAAATCTAATCTTTCTTGTTCCTATATTTTTTGACTGTGATTTCTTGTCTCACATTTTGGTTTTGATGACAGTATTTTGACTTTCCTGTAATGACCAAAGGCTCTATTTTTTACTACGTTTTGTCTGCATTCCTTAAAATCTGGTAGATTTTGTTATGAACTAACAGATAAGGCCTTTACTCTATATTCTTTTTGACCCCCTTATTAATATGTCTTCCTTCCTTCTGTTTGTAACCAGAAACTTTTTGCAATTACAAAATGTTGAAGTCCTCATGACTTTATAAGCCCTGCATTTTATAAGAACCATGTTCACACTTTTCTATGTATCCCCCACTCAACTCAACCATCATGTAAATTTACTAATTTTAATTTATTGGATACATTCAGGATGCTTAATTTTTCTTCTTTTCTCATAGCTGTCAATCACAGCCCAGGATAGATTGTATACTCATTCACATATTACATTGTTCTAGGCCTGCATTCAGTTTAGAGTGCTCTACAAGAAGGAATGGGATTGATTTGAATTGAATATATATTTCACAGTCAATGGCTTCCTTTACTTTGAATGCAAATCTTAAAACTACATATTTGTCAGACTAATACTTATGTATTCCATCTAATAATACTGCCATCATGCGCAGCCTAATGGTGTTTAACTCCTCTTTGCTCCAGCTTGCAAATTTCTGAGCAAAGCTCTCTTCTATGTTGAAGAACTTTATTGCTGCCAATTCCACCTCAGTGGATGATCCTGTATATGTCTGGATGGTTATTATAGGATCTACATGTTACTTTATCATAGACTGTGGCTTTGACATCACTGGAATGGCCAGCTAAATCAAGAATTAGAAACCCTTCTTTCATTTTTGCATATCCTTATGTGGTGGTTTAAGATTATGAACTGTCAATTTCTAATACAAGATCAGAATTAAATTTATTACTGTTATTTAAGACTGAGTCTGAGCTCCGTTGTGTCTATGTTCAATGTTGCATCATCTCCAGTGCTAAAGCCATTAAATTACTTGCATTGAAATTATGTTGATATTACAGAAGTAATTTGAGGAACATTACTAAAAATCCTCAGTTGTATTTCTATTTTCTTTCTAAACTTAACTCCATTTTTAGGGAATGTTTGTCTTTCTAAGCACTCTGCAGATAATGTTACCAATGTTGAATTCCCTAGTTTCATATTCTAAATTGAAAGAGGCTACCAGGATTCCACAGGTCTTGACAATTTGCCAAGACAGGTGATTTGTACATTTTGGAATCAGTAGATTGCATCGACAGATGCAAACCTTTTGTCATTTCTGCAGCCCCTTAATAAATTCAGACTTTGACCACCCTCCTTTAAAAACTGAGAAATGACCCTGCAGATATCACTGATGAACACTGAAGCAAATTCATATGGTTTTCCATAGACTACTGCATCCCTGTCAAAGTGGTTTCTTCCATTTGGGTCAGGTATCTAATAATGTCCATCATCTTTACATATGTAATTCTTCTGGCAGATATTAAGATATATGGGTTTTCATGAAGGTTTTATTAATATGATTAAAATTGTTTCTTTTTTATTTCTCTAATCCTAACCAACACTAATTTCCTGGCACTTCCACATTTTTAAACTTCTGAGGCAAGGATGTCCACTCCTTCCCTTACTTAACCATCTCTTGCTTGAGTCCTTTGCCTTTGCAGACTATTCCCGCCACCACCAATTGCTCCTCAAATATAATATTTCAGTACAGTTTTTTTCCTTATTATTTCTGAGCACTATCTTCTTGAATCTTCTAAGTCTATTTAGCATCTCTGAGAGATGTAAATTTAATTGGCTGAAAGCAACTCAACTTCTTTTAAGCGCCCTTTGTAGGGAATGCAGTGTTTTCTCGTTCATCTCTCTTACCAGCTTAAACTATTGAATATCTCAGCACTGACATTTTTACCTTTTAGCAGGACATTGTAGCTATTAAATATCATCAGATCTTTAAAGGTGATAAAGACTCTCTAGCCATCTGATCCTCCCTTGCTTTGTGATTTAGATCTAGGTTAGTAATTGCATAATTAATATTGTCCCCAGTCTCATTTTGTTAGTGAAAGTGAAATTTTGTTTTTTGAAAGCAGGAGGATTTTACATGTTTAAAGATTCTTCATGAAAGAGTTATCAGATTTTTGTAACAGTAGGTAAGTCATACACAAAAATAAAAGTTATAACAGAATACAACTGCATTCACTAATAGACTACAGTAGAAGCTTCTCAATAGAAGTTTACAATGTCATAGAGTAAAGAAAAAGTTGGCAAAATAAGCTTGTGGGGGCTCAATAGCTTTCAAAAACAGCAGAGTCTAATTGAAATGATATAAAACTGACGTTTTTAGTTGTTGGTTGTGAAGGGTCTGTGGTCACTTGCAGTTCAAATTTCTTAAACAAAACATTTTTGATAGAGGTACCCAACCTGTTGTAGAGTTAAATGAACTTTTAATGTCTCAAGGAAAAATTGTTGGCTACTTCAGACCCTGCTGAAGAGCAAGTCTGGAGCTTTGCTGATAAAATATAGCATGAGACAAATATTGAATCATTATAATTTGCTACTTTGCTACTGTAAGGATGTTTTAAGTGTAACATAATTACGTATTTGATCACTCTGAACTTAGTGAGTGACACTTAGATAGATAGATAGATAGATGGATAGATAGATAGATAGATAGATAGATAGATAGATACTTTATTAATCCCAAGGGGAAATTCACATAATCCAGCAGAAGTATACTGATAAAATATATATATATATATATATATAAAATTAAATAGTAATAAAAATGCATGTAAAAGCAGACAATAGCTTTATAACTTTGAGTAATAAAGCAGACAATAACAATGTTAGCATTTACTCCCCTGGGTGTAATTGAAGAGTCGCATAGTGTGGGGGAGGAACGATCTCCTCAGTCTGTCAGTGGAGCAGGACAGTGACAAAAGTCTCCTTTTATATAATATCCTTTCCTCTTAAAATAGTTTGTAGATTAGTGAGCTTGTATTGGGGACCTCTGTTATAATCATGAACAAGCTGGACAAATACAAGTTTAAGCAATCTCTCTCAAAGTAAATTTGAAACAGTAAAGTAATATGTAATTAGAGTTGCATGGAATGTTTCTTTATTTCAAGACAGTGTGGACACTGGGGGGTGTGCAGCTCCCCAAACACCAAACACAACAGACACCAGGATGCAAGTTCAACATAACACACATTTATTCAGCTGTGGGAAACGTTTTTTTCTCGTTTCCCACCTATGCAGCACTGAACAATAAGCACAGTGACTACAAAGACTTTTCTTCCTTTCTCTCTCACTCTGAAATGCATGAGACAGCCCCTATTTTTAGAGCACCTGGAAGTGCTCCAGGTGTTCCACGATTTTCTTTCCAGCCACATTTCTGTTCTCCATGCACCCCCTGGCGGTGGCCGTAGGGTTGCACTTCCATGCTCCAAACATGTGGTACTGTAGTAAGCCCTTTGGTTGCCCTCTACCATGCTGGGGAGGTACTGCCCCATGCAAGCTCCTTCCCCTGGGAATTCCCTTATGCGGGCTGCTCGATACAACACACAAGTTTGCATTTTACCATCTGTTTTCAATAGTAAGTTTAAATATTTTAAAACTTTGTACAGCACACTGTGTTTGAAATTTTGCAATGAAAACTGAACTTTCCCAACAAATTTCCTTGCAGAATTAGTGTGCCAAATGTCAGCAAAATCAGACAACAGGGTGTCCAGTTGTTTTATGTGGACAGACAACATGATTTTGTAATTGCAGTAGATTAATTTTGCATTCAATTCTAACACACCCAAAGAGGCCATATATTAAATGTCATACTTCGATTAAGGACCAGGTTGGAAGGTGACATTTCATTGCCAGATCTAAAACTATGTCACTAGACCACTATGTTCACCCTCCATGTGATTTTGGTATTGGCTGATCCCCCTTATCTTTACTCCGCCATGGTTAGTTTTTGAAGCTAGTATAGTAGGCCCCAAATCTCTTGCTGCGCTCCCCTTTCTTACATTAAAATTAAAGGCTTATTCACCAGACATTGGCCCCTTAATTTCTTATGATGTAGGAAGCTGGTGAAAGTTTGATAAACCTCTGGATTCTAGCCCATCCAGGCATTTCAATTCCCCAGTCTTTCACATTGTTGTAATGTGACATCAACTGCAACTCCTTTCTGTCCTGGTCACCCAATTCCTCTGGCTCCTCTTCCTCTTTTGTCTTTTACCTTAAGTTTGGAACGATTCTTATGGTATGTGATTTTCCACTAATCTCTCCATCTCTTTCTCATTTTCTTTGTAATTTTTCTTGCCCTCTGTCTCCATCCTTGAAGAGTGAGCAATGTTGTATTTTATCCTGTGCCAGGTATCCTATAAGTCTGGCAGGGTAATTTTTCTCTTGCTTCCCGATTTCACAAAAAAACTATTTTTAAAATACCACTGCTTCCTTTAAAAGTCCAGTCCCACAATACAATCAGTTTAAGGTTTTTACTCCCCAAAAGCCATTGTCATGAGTCTGGCTGAAGAACTTTATTACCATCTTTGTTCATTAAAAGTCCCATTCCCATTTCTTTAAAGTGCCATTCAGTCTCAAGTTGTTTGGTCTTCTGTTTCCACATTTCCTTCTTTTCTTCTGTCTGTTACAGTCCTATTTTCTTCAATAATTTTTTCTCTTCTTGGGCCTCTCTAATTATCTCTTACCTCTATCTAACAAAGATTGTTCACTTTGGGTTCAATCACTGCAAATGTATCTGTCACCTCTTGCTAGAAGTATGATTCACTTTACTTTTAAAACAACTCTTTTCTTAATTTTAACTTTTTCATGTGAGGATCAATTAATCATCTGGCTTCAGAATTGAAAGATGAAAGGCTTTTATAAATCTGGTTTGAGAATGGGTGGCAGGTGGTCTTTGCTGTGAATCTGACACAGCTTATTTTTTGTTTTTTCATGATGCCAGTTGTAAGTGCTGCACCTCTCTCCTCTGGTTGGACTGGTTGTTGGGGGTGTGGCCATCACTAGGTTGTTGTTTGTCTTTTATTTTATAAATGTATTCCTAAAATTGTACACTTTGATATTTATGCTTGTTTTTTAGTGCCCTGTCTTAAAACAGGTGATCAAAAATATAACAATCACATTTTCCTAATTGAAAAACTCTCTTTACTGTTCAACTTTAAAATGAGAAGGCACTCAGAAGCTGCATAATATTTTAAAACAATGACAAGAAGCTGACTTTGGAGGAAAAGCGTATTAATTTTATTCCACTGTACAACAGACCTTCATGACACAGTACTTCTGACGGCCTTGACGACTTTCATAATGTTTAAGGCTCACAACATTTCTGCTACTATCATTACTTGAATTACTTTACAGAAGCAAATCTATGCTTTCCAAAATACATTAGAAACTGCCCTATACAAACCTTCCCTGCACTCTTAACATTTTTGTCATACCATATTATATTATGTTATATGGAATGGCCAGTCTGGCCCTTCGTTATTTCTCAAAAATAAGTTATTTTTTTTAGTGTGAAGGTACGTTTGTCTAATTCTGCAAGCCAGTTTGCTGTAGTTCACTAATAAAATTGGCATCTGGTTAAAAAGTGGTGGATGAAATGGAATTCATGTGTAATCAGCAGAACCACAAAGGTTTTTAATTTACTTTCTGTAAATTGTTCTCACATGGAATGTGGAAAAATTCATATGAAAGTAATTATGATTATTTAAGACAGCAGAACACCACAAAAATACACCTGGAATACCAGCAACAAAAAGTAATGACTGTCAAAATGTACAGATTTTCCATAATAGTCAGCAATTCTGATCTCTTTTACGTTATAACATATTTTGCGTTTTTCAGTGAAAATGTCTGTTCTTCAAAAAAGGAAATATAAAACCGTTTCCACCATCTATCCATTTTGTTAAATGGTTGAAGATATTTATACTGCAAGTTCTTTTAAACTCAATTAAGAGTTATTCTCATCTGCAGTAAAAATGGCAAAAGTGGAAATGTAAGCTGGAAACTATACATCTGCCAATTGAAACAGTAACTTCTATTCAAAGTATTTTTCATTTACTGACTGAAGAAGTGGAAAGCAGATGAGACAAAGTGTAGCACAAAATGAATTACAGTACAGTATGTCCCATGTCCATAGAATATACTGTATTTATTAGCAAATGACAATGAGAACACCTGACTTTTGATTGTGTCTTTAACACACACAGTCTTTGGAGAGGTCATGGAGAAACGTAACTCGGCAATTTTTGAGAAACAGGGCTTTCAACTACAGTGTATTAGATTTCATATTGCTTTCAGGTTTCAGACTGTTTTTCAGCATCTGATGAGCACTGATGTTATTTACAGGATTCACCCTACAATATATTTAATTCATTAACACCTTTTTTTTTGAAAATGTGCTGGTTGAAGTGACCTGTGTGTTGGAATGTCAACCCCTAAGTCACCATATGTGATCTAACTTCTGATGAGAACCTGCTGATGTAACACTATTTCGTCTCTTTTCAGTGTTAAGCCAAATGGAACGAATTATCCTATTGACCTACAGAAAAATACATTCATTTAAAGAGTCTATTTGTCCCTTTGGCTGTAGGTAAGGTGACACCACTGGCCCTGCAGGTGGCTTGCACTGACCCCTTTCAACAGAGCATGTTATTCTATACTGGCAATGCACATCTCCTCTGCACCAAAAGATAAGTTTACTAAAAACACTGCAGATAATTTAACAAGACAACAGAGTCTGCTTCTTATACAGTACATAAAAAACAACATAATGCAATGTGTTTCACCAGATTATTCTAAATAACATTCATTTATACAACAAACCACATTTATGGCCAGTTATCTTGCTCATTCTTGCAAGACGCTATCCCAGCAGCAATGAGTGCAAGGCAACAATACTGCCCGATTGCGATATTACATCATGGCAGGGTCTAGTTAACACATTCACATTACAGCACTATGGATTTTCCAATTGACTTAATAGAATGTTTACAGACCTTAAAAGGAAACTGCAGCCCCTCTGGAAGGCAAACAAACAACAGGAGGCTACTTAAATCAAAATTAAATTTTGAGTCTTATCACTATTTAGCAGCACTGCACTATGTAAATATTAAATGTAAATGTGTGAATGGAGCCCTTTGATTTAGAATGCAAATGACAACATACTTCAATGCTAATATCCGCCCACATCTCACCCTGCAAACTAATAAGGTACAGAATGCATTCATAGGTTCAGAACACCTTTGAAAAATATATTCAAAAGGGCAATGTACAGAAACTCAACAATGCAATCTCCTCATCATCTGCTTATCTGAAAGATGCATCCAGTTCCGTTACAAAATTGTCAAGAAGGAGAACATCATTATTATTCATTTTGAACACATCATTTACCCAAGGGGCAACATACAAAATCAGAATACTCTATAACTGTTTAGTTTTTAGTTTTTTTTTATTATTATTGGGGCACTGGTTGAGTAATTGAGTCACTGAAATGTATGCACTTTGGGAAAGGAATCACAGTCTTGTTGATTGCCTTTGCCACTGTGCCACACTGTCTGCCACCAAACATCTGCAATGTTTTAAAGTAGTATAAAATAAAAACAATCAAGTTTGCCAGATTATCCAGTATGAGCCTGATTTGATATAAAAATCTTCTTATATAATACGCTACCGTGGCTGTCCAGGATTTTAATTTACCTGTAGCTCACAAACCGTTTGATCTATTGACCTGAAATTTGGTACACATATACTATGTGACGTCTACGATCCGCTTTTGGGGTGATGATTGACCTCCAAGGTCAAAGTTCAACCCAGGAAGGTCAGGGTCAAAAATCAAATAACCTGTAGCCTGAACTTTAGTACACATTAAACTCTGCTCTACAGCTTTATATTAAAAGTGAAGAGTTTTGGAATTATTCCTCTTTTTATTTTTATTTTATTTTATTGTAGAATCAACTCTCGGCAGTGGCCAGCATGGCGGCTGTGTGGTGCATGCGTACGGCACCGTTCTCATCCCTACCACCTTTGCTGTCATTTGCCCTACCTCTACATATTGTAACGATCCGGCAGCAAGCGCTGGCGGAGTGACGCCGTATGGGTAATTTATGTAAATAGTTTGTGGGGAATTTATGGGTAATTTATGTAAAGCTTATTGTTGTGTCGAAATTAACTTAATAACCTAATTGTCTTTCTTGTTGTAGTGTTGTATGTGTTTGTGCTCAATCAGTGGGGTGGGTTGGGTTATCGCCGTCCGGGGTAGTTGTTATTGTAAATAGTCACCATCCATGAGAAAGATGGCTCTGTAAATGACCTTGACCATGGCTATACAATGAGTTTTGAGCTTTGTTTGTTGAATATTTCCGCTAATAAAGAGATACAACAGGACAGAGCTGTGTATTTGCTAAGATTTATCTCAGCAATACTTGCGAGACACTCGGAGTCGTGCGGTGTATGGGACACGAGTGCTCGTTTCTTAAAGAGCTGACCGTAGCTGCGTGCATAGCGCTGGCAGTCCGCTAGCCGACAGTTTGGGAGAGGTGCACGGCAGAGTTTGGCTCTGAAAAACTTCAAGACTCACCCACGGGTCGCTACATTGGTGTCAGAAGTGGGAGACCAGGCTGTTTAGAAGACGCCGTTATGGAACAGAGTCTTGAAGAATTAGAGCGTGCCATCTCAGAGAACTGCGTTGCGTTAGAGCGTCTGATTAGAGGAACTGTGCGGAGAAAAGAGGCAAACTGGCCTGATGGTGCCAGTATTCCCCGGACAGTGTTACGATCCTCTAGGCACGGCCAGAATGAACCGTCAACTACCGCAACGATACCCCAGGTTACCAGTCGGCCGGTCCTCTTCTCACGGTCACCAGCCAAGCTGCCGCGATACAGCGGATTGACGCCCTTAGAGCCATACCTTGCACAAGTGGATCTGGCCGTGCTACACAATGAGTGGAGCCGCGAGGAAGCTGCGACACACTTGGCCCTTGCCTTGGAGGGTCCCGCACTTCAGGTACTCATTGATCTGCCATCAGAGGAGTGTCGTGATCTTCAGGCTCTCACCGCTGCTCTCACCCGTCGCTTTGGACAAAGAACCTCAGCAGAATGCAGCAGGGAGAAGCTGACTAGCCGACGTCGGCATGAAGGTGAGAGTGTAGGAGCCTTTGCCGCTGACATCAGGGTATATACACGAAAAGGTTACCCTACTTTCTCGACAGCAGCGAGGGAGGAACTCAGTCTTCATGCTTTCCTGCAGGGCCTCACACCAGAACGTCTCCGCCAGCATGTCTGTCTGTTGTCACCCCGAGATTTGAGCGAGGCACTACGAGAGGCTGAGCGGGCTGAAGAGGTGCTACAGGCCGAGTCAACGACAAGACGAACGCCACGCCCGAGTCGACTAACGAGAGCAGTTGAACGAAGGGCGGAAGGGGACCCGTCTGAGGTAGTGGAGGTCAGTCGCGCCCAACCAACATCAACCCCTCGACAGAGACAACGAGTAGACTGCTGTTTCCGATGCGGAGAACCAGGGCACTTTGCCAGGGATTGCCCTGCCCCAAGTCCTTTGCCTCGTACAGCATCACCGCCGGGAAACGACATCGGGGTGAGGCCGTGAGGGGACCCTCGCTCCGTTTTTCAGCACCCCTCCACAATGACTGCTTTAAAGTTGGGCGCTGTGGATTTTCCACTGGACTATACCTAGACTGCACTATTGACGGACGGCCATGCAGTGCTTTAGTGGACACGGGGTCCACTATTTGTTTGCTACGAAAAGGAGTGTTGCCCGAAACCGCTGGTCTTCTTCCAGAGGGCTGGACCCCCACAAATAGCGAACTACGCACTGTTACGGGTGAACGGACAGTAATGCCCGGAAAGAAACTGTTATCTGTGTTGGTAGGGACGAGCCAGACCAACCACGAATTCTGGCTTGCGGACATTAAAGACCAGTGCATTATTGGGTTGGACTTGTTGGCCCACTGGGAAGCACGTGTTGATGTGTCAAAGGCCGTCCTTTGTTTGGGTAATGAGACTGTGCCGCTCCGGTCGGGCTGGAACCGTCCTAGAAGGACTGCCAGAGTGGATTCACCTGGACACCACTGCTCACCGGCTCCCAACCATTGTTTGGAAGTGGCAAGGGTTCAAGAGAACCCCCAGGAGAGTATTGCTGGACAGTCAAATTCATCGCACGACCCCCCATCAGCTGAGACGGTTGCCGCTGTGGAGGAATTGGGCCATCGAAGTAGTGAACATCTGAGCACGCCACAGCAGGAGCAACTCCAGAAATTACTGAACGACTTTGTGGAGATTTTTGCGGCTCGAGAGGAGGACTGCACCAGAACCTCGTTAGTAAAACACCACATTGACACTGGCCACGCCGCTCCCATTCGTTTGCGCCCCCACCGATTACCTCTTGCAAAACGTCAAGCTGCCGAAGAATTGATTCGTGAGATGGTAACCAACGACATTATTGAGCCTTCGGACAGTCCCTGGGCCGCACCCATGGTCATGGTGCGGAAGAAAACGGGGGGTTGGCGCCCTTGTGTGGACTTTCGTAAATTAAATACAGTCACTCGAAAAGACTCTTACCCACTGCCCCGCATCGACGATGCATTGGACTATGTGGCTGGATCCCGTTGGTTCAGCACCTTGGACTTGCGCAGTGGATATTGGCAGGTAGAACTGGCAGCAGAGGACCGACCCAAAACTGCATTCACCATCGGACAAGGGCTGTGGCAGTTTAAGGTAATGCCGTTTGGACTTTGTAATGCCCCGGCCACTTTTGAAAGACTAATGGAGCGGGTCCTAAAAGACATTCCCCGAACCCGTTGTGTGGTCCATTTAGATGATCTATTGATTCATGCCAGAGACTTTGACCAGGCTGTGCACAATTTAAGGGAGGTCCTGACCGCCATTCGTAGCGCCGGGTTGCGGTTGAACCCTGAAAAATGCAATCTTCTCGCCCGACAGACCCAGTTTCTAGGGCACGTAATCAGCGAGAGTGGGGTGGCTACAGACCCAGCAAAGGTGGCTGCCGTGAGCAACTGGCCCCCACCAGCCAACATCACCGAACTGCGGAGCTTCCTGGGTTTAGCCTCATATTACAGGGGGTTTGTAAAAAAACTTTGCAACCATTGCCAGCCCCTTGCACCGACTGACGAGTAAGGGCCAACAGTTTGGGTGGACGGAGGACTGCACAGCCGCTTTCCAACAATTAAAGGCTGCCCTCATCAGCCTGTCCTGGCGTACCCTGACCCCAACCAACCTTTTGTGGTGGACACTGATGCTAGCAATGTGGGGATTGGGGCCGTACTCTCACAGAAGGGGGAGGCTGGAGAGAGAGTGGTAGCTTATTACAGCTGCAGCCTCAGTCGACTGGAGAGAAATTACTGTGTCACTCGGCGGGAACTGTAGGCAGTGATCCTAGCGGTACGGCACTTTCGGCCCTACCTATTGGGCACTAGGTTCACGCTGCGGACTGACCATGCTAGCCTTACCTGGATGTTGAATTTCCGGCAACCAGAGGGCCAGGTGGCAAGGTGGATGGAGATTCTACAGGAATATGATTTCGAGATACAGCACCGACCGGGACGGCAGCATGCCAACGCTGATGCCCTCTCCAGGCGTCCATGCCTCAGCAATAAATGTCGATATTGCCGCCGACAGGAAGAAAGGGGTCTGGGGCCATCGTCAGCATCCGCAAGGATAGATGACACTGTTGGAGTAGGGGAGCCGTTCACTATTGACCAATTGAGGCAATTACAGGCGAACGACCAAACGCTAGAAAAGGGCTGGTTGGAGACACAAGAACGTCCCGACTGGCAAACCGTGTCTTCACAGGGGCCTGAACTCAAACTACTACACTCCCAGTGGGGCAACTTGGAGTTGCACGATGGCGTAATCTACAGACGGTGGCAAGCACCTGGGGGGGGAATTTACCGACTACAACTGCTGGTTCCCCAGGCTTTGCGCGCCGAGGTCCTCCGATGGGTCCACGGAGCAGCTGGATCCGGACACTACGGAAACGCTAAGACAGTGCGTCGACTACGGCAGCGGTTTTATTGGCCCGGGTGTCGGCAAGACGCGGAGCTGCACGTCCACTGCTGTGACATCTGCACTGCGCAAAAAGGACCTGGTCAACGTTCTCACGCGCCATTGCAGCAATACCTTGTCGGGGCACCCATGGAGAGAATTGGAGTGGACGTACTGGGTCCTTTTCCTGTAACGGAAGCCGGAAATCGTTTCGTTTTGGTAGCAATGGATTACTTCACCAAATGGCCAGAGGCGTATGCAGTTCCGGATCAGAGTGCCTCCACAGCGGCTCAAAAACTAGTGGATGAAATGTTCACTCGATTTGGGGTTCCGGACGAGCTCCACAGCGATCAAGGGCGGAACTTCGAGAGCCGTTTGTTCAGGGAGGTGTGTCAGCGACTGGGGGTGAAAAAGACCAGAACCACCCCCCTTCACCCGCAAAGTCATGGATTAGTCGAGCGATTTAATCGCACCCTGGCCACTCAACTGGCAATCCTGACCAGTCAACACCAGCGAGACTGGGACCAACATTTGCCTCTGGTCCTGTGGGCATATCGGACAGCAGTGCAAGAATCGAGCCAATGCACACCAGCGGGGCTGATGTTTGGGAGGGAACTTCGCACGCCAGTGGATTTGGTGTTTGGCTCACCCCCTGAGCCTGAGATTGTTGGTGGACCCGAAATGGATTATTTTAGACGGTTAAAAGAGCGGCTGGACACCGTTCATCGACTGGCCAGGGAGGCCTTGGAGGGAGCTGGAGCTCGCCAGAAACGGGCTTACGACACACGGGCTCATGGCCCGACACTGAAACCAGGGGACAAAGTGTGGGTATTTTGCCCGCAACGGAAACGGGGACTGTCTCCAAAATTAACTCATCATTGGCAGGGACCTGGAGAAATTTTGGACAGAATCTCGGAGGTAGTTTTCCGAGTCCGAATGCCTGGACGGGGCAGACGGGTGGTGCTGCACAAGGTCCGGTTGGCACCATACCACCCACTGGCCCCGGAGAAAGAACGACTCGAGGATACAAGCGGCTCTCCAACCTCCACCCCCGGCGCAGAGACGGACATTGACAGTCTCAGGACTGAGCCTGACCCGAATAATGGCACCTCCGGCAGGCCGAAGCGTGTCCGTCGCCGGCCAGGACACTTGCTCGATTTTGTTTGTGATGAGTAGGGTTGTGGGGACACTAACCCTCTTGGGAGGGGGCTGTGTAACGATCCGGCAGCAAGTGCTGGCGGAGTGACGCCGTATGGGTAATTTATGTAAATAGTTTGTGG
>JANRMT010028174.1:86489441-86510193 GCA_026402145.1 Polypterus bichir lapradei
ATGCTTACGAAAGAAGAGAAAAAGCGGGCCGCTTGGGTGGAGAAAAGAAGAGCTGCTCAGGAAGCAGCAAGCGCGTCAACCTCTGGGCAAACGAATGCTAAATATACAGAGAAGAAAATGAAAACTATGAAGAGCGCACTCAGCATTTACGACCGGATGACGCAGAGTGAAAGAGAATCACAAGAGCAAATGAGACTGAGGAAGAGGCTAATTGACGTCGGCAATCAGTGGTCAAACGTGCAAGAATTGCAAAGGCAAATGAGAAAGAAGAAAACACCATCCAGCGACGACAAAGAGAGGCTGATCGCATGGGAATAGCTAGAACGCTCTCAGTCAAGTGTAGTCAAGTGCGCCGTTACTGGTCATGCCATGTTTAACCAATATTGTCTGGCTTAGATTTTAGGCTAAGACATCATCTAATGGAAATATTACAGTACTCTGTGGTAGCCCGCTGATTGCATGAAAGATGGGTGGGCCTAGATGCCTGATTAGCAGTGTCTTGTCACACATGTACATGGAGAACTGCATAGAAAAAGTTTTGGGAGAGTTTGTGCTACATTCTGCAAGCTCTGAAAGAATGCAGGAGTAGAATTTAAAAGGAAATAATAAATACCAGTCTAAGGTGAAAGATAAGGATGCTCTTTGTCGGCTTGCAGAGAAAGAGCACAACATTGGTAAGGATGATCAGAAATCCTAGCTGTGCTACATGACAGAAGACAGTACATGTATAGCTGTATTTGGTGTCAAATTGACATTTGTTATTTTGTGAGCTATTTCTTGTGGCCCATAACACAGACAAAATGTAACTTTATTAAATAAACTTGCCTGTTGCTGGGCTTACTATTCACTGTGTGATTCCCTTTTTCCATCTCAGAATTGGTTACAGTACTGCATATTTAACAGAAAAGTACTTTTAGATGTTAACTAGTTAAGCACAGCTAGTTTTTACAAGTGCAGAAATAGTAAACTATCTTCTGTTATTTATGTCCTACACTCTTTAATTTATTTTAGTCTTTATTACCAAAATTTTGCTTCACACATTTATTTATACTCAGCATCCATATCTGCCCTTACTTGCACATACGTTTATCCACTACATAAATGTTTTAGTCCTGGTGATCCATTAAATGCCTCATTTTGAATATAGACTCTTCATTTCACACCTCCAGCCTAAGGCCCCTGAAGGACATCACAGAGCTTCATAGAAAGTCATAACATGCCTCTCAGACTTACACAAGTTCAGTGTTGCTCTTTACAGGTCAGTCATCCAATCAATAACTGGCACTTGTGTAAAAAAATTACAAGAGATACAAAATAACAGAGACTAAAAAGCAACACCTTTCAAAATCTAGAACGACGGTTATCCTATAAATGTTTTACAGTCAGCAGCAGTTACTATTATAAATCTAATGTGTAAACAGCCTCAAATTTTAACATTTTATCCTTCATTGATATTAAGTAAATTTTAATAACATATTTCCTCATGATGCTGTTTATTTTATCAAAATACTTCCGATAAATACTCGTATATGCTTTTTCAATGTTTTAAGATGGAATTACTTAATGTGTAACTTGATAAACATTGAAAATTAAACACTGCAGTCTATTATCACTGCTAATCAAGTTAAATCAAACCCCTTAAGCCCCTATATGTTATTGGCTATTATATAAAACTTTATAAAGGTTCTACAGTATATGCTGCAACTATTTTACTATGCTTATGTTCAAAATGTATGTTATTGTATAGTGCCTATGAGTCATTTATACAAAGTCATATATTGTTCATTGAGTTTCTCATAAATACAAAGTACACTTCTGTTATTACAGATAAGGAAACTGTATTTCACACTCTGGCAGTTGACTTAACTAATATATGTTTATGGTCCGCTTTCAATAAGACTACTCTTTCTATTAAAATGCCAACATTTTTTTCATTATGTTTGTTTACTTTCCTAGCCAATGGCCTCTGAATGTGTTATAGCCTGAGAGGGCACCTCAGGAGACAGAAAACCTACTGTAAAATTCTCAAGATGTATAAAGGAGAAAACCACTGAGGTAGAGAATCGACTTTAAATTAGCTTTTAGTCTTGCTTCATGGGCATGTATCGTTTGCATCAGAAGGGCTTTTGTCATTTATATATATTTAAAAAGATGCATTGGAAGGCTAAATAGTGCCAAAAGCAAAATCAGCCAAAAATAATTAAAAAAATAGTTGGAGCTAATTGTTTTTAACTATATTGCATTGTTGCTATGGCACATCTCCAAATGGTCAGTAGATGAACTCATTCTGTGTAATAAACATATTTTGACTCCAAGCTCTTTTGTGGGTGCAGAAGTAAAATTTAAGGTAGGCTTCTGTTCACTCTGGTCCTGTAATGTAAAAGGCAAACTCAAAAAACTCATGGATACTGTTGATGTATATGTATTTTTTTTTTCTTTTGCTCAGCTCCACTGTATAGTTGTATATTTATTCATGATGCACTGCGCCTGGCTTGATAATCCTTGAAAATTATATAAATCATCTAAATCACTTATAATCTTTAGTTTGGGAAATCAACATAAGGCCTAAAATGAGGACTTTCTAAATTTTGAATTTTACTATAATAGTTTAACAATGTTTTGCAGATAGACTTCAAAATATACTAATTTAAAATGCTTTGGAATTTTTATTTGCTACTCTGTAGTAATCTTGATTGTTCAGTAAAATGTCATGTGAGGGAGCATTCTATTAATCATATAATGTAACATAAAGACTAACTAAAAAGCTGGTATCACCCCTGGTCATAGATTCGAGGGAACAACAGAACAGTGACCTTAGCAATAGTTTCCCAGTAAGGAAGGTAATCTTGCCTGAAGAAGGGGCCTGAGTTGCCTCGAAAGCTTGCATATTGTAATCTTTTTAGTTAGCCATTAAAACGTGTCGTTTTGCTTGGCTTTTCTCTATATTCATAATGGCTAACACGGTACAACACCCTAGTACTCCAGTAATTTATTTAAATATTTTTCACTGAGTAGTCCTAATATTATTCATAATATTAAAAAAATCATAAATGCGCTTTACTGTATTTAGAATTTGTGCCAGCCTTTCACTTATTAATTATTAATGATTAAAAGCATGGGTATAATACATAGTGAGGTATGCAGTATTATAGAAGCAATACTGTAAAGATTCAGCTAATAAATCACAATGAATTGGATGTGAATTTGCAGTTATGGTAATGTATGGCAGTATATTTAAAGATAAAAAGATGATTAAAAAAGAAAAAAGGTAGCATTTTCAGACTCAGACACAAGAAGAGCAAATAAAAAACACATTAAATTGACTTTGTTTGAAATGACAGTACCTATTACCATACCCAATCAATTTCTTTTTCATACATAACGAAGATGCATTAAAATCCCACTTTTCCAGCCAAACAGTCACATTTGAGATTTCCACAACTGAAATTGTTAATTTGTTGATTAAAAACGAGGAAGTTAATATTTTTCTTATCTTGTCCTGGTTAGATATTTTTGTGGTGACATGTTTTAATGACCAGGCCGTAGTCACTAATCTACCTCGTATTTCTATCTACTTATCTTTTTTTATTAATCAATTGCAACTAGTGCAGAATACAGCTGCTAGAATCCTAACTAGGAAAAGAAAATCCAAGCACATCTCTCCAGTTTTGATTTCATTACACTGGCTACCTGTGTCATTCAGAATTAACTTTAAAATACTGCTTATGGTTTACAAAGCCTTAAATAATCTCGGTCCATCTTATATTTCGGAATGTCTGACACCTTATATTCCAAATCGTAACCTTAGATCTTCAAATGAGTGTCTGCTTAGAATTCCAAGAGCTAAACTTAAAAGAAGTGGTGAGGAAGCCTTCTGCTTTTATGCACCTAAAATCTGGAATAGCCTGCCAATAGGAATTCGCCAGGCTGATACAGTAGAGCACTTTAAAATACTGCTGAAAACACATTACTTTAACATGGCTTTCTCATGACTTCACTTTAGTTTAATCCTGATGCTCTGTATATTCAGTTAATTATCATTACTATTCATGGTGGCTCCAAAATCTGTATTAACCACTACTCTCTCTTCTGTTCTTTTCCGGTTTTCTGTGGTGGCAAAATGTGCCACCACCACCTAATCAAAGCACCATGATGTCCCTATATTGATGATTTAAAGGCCAGAAGTCCATGTGACCGTCATCAAGTCCTTCCATGAGAACAGTGAATACAATGAGGACTGATCATTTATGTTAGGTAGAATGCCCAGAGGGGGCAGGATGGTCCCATGGCCTGGAACTCCTGAAGATTTTATTTTTTCTCCAGTCGTCTGGAGTTTTTTTTTTGTTTTTTCCTGTCCTCCCTGGCCATCGGACCTTATTTTTATTCTATGTAAATTAGTGTTCTCTTATTTTAATTCTTACTTTGTCTTTTTTTCTCTTTCTTCATCATGTAAAGGACTTTGAGCTACATTATTTGTTTGAAAATGTGCTGTATAAATAAATGTTGTTGTTTTAAATTATTATTTTGAGAAGAAAATAGGTTACTTCACCATTTAAATCCTTTTTTATGGTCTTATAACATTTCTAATTTATTTTACTTGTCTATTGTGAGATAGCAGGGTGCTCTAAATTCAGAGGCTCAAAGCTGACCCCAAAAGTGCTTACAGCCTGTGACTTAAACAGACACTGGATCAGGAGGCCATCATACGTGGAGTTACGAAGATGGACAGATGGACTGAAGGCAAAGAGATGACCATGGGTAAGTGGACTAGCCACCGCATGAGTAAGTAAGGGGATGTTATAAGTGTATTTATGTAATCCCTGAAAGATATTTAGTTTATTATTTTTTATTACTTTGTATTGTAAGATTGTCATTATTCACCCCTGTGCTCTTCAACTTGTATTGACATGTGGTTTTGTTTTCATGTCTAGGCTTCCCTGTTGTTACTGTGGGTTCACAGACAGCCTGAAAGTACCCTCTTCAGTTTATAATATACTGTACATTTTCAGAAAATCCTTAGGTCATTACAAGTTACTAGTTGTGCTGTCTGTGTAAAATGGGTTGAAATCTAAGTAATCCATGTAAAGCTCATGTTTTTTATTTGTTACATGGGCTTTGCATTTGGTCTGGTCTAATAATGCACACTCAATCCCTTTCTCTTGCTGATGGAGCTTCCCATTTTCGTCACTTCCTCTCAGATCCACTCATCGAACTGACCATTTTTATAGTCTAAGTGTTTTGCTGGGAAAATGCAGTGGTGGTCACTCCTGCTTTGTCCTAGTTTAGCGACTCTATCCTAGTCATATGGAGGCTTTTGTTTCCCTATTTGCACATTGATTTAGCATTATTTTTACTCACCTATTGCCATCACGCAAAGTTATCAGTCATTAGCGTTACAGCTATAAATCTTGTTCACATGGCCAAAGTGAGTGCAAGAAAGTAATAACCATGCTGCTGTTGCTGGCGTATAACACTGGACAACAGAATAGGCTGGTAAGATCAATTTTCTTATTTTAGACCCTTGTTTGGTGTATTTTATGGTATTTTTATTATCATTTTTTTTTGATTTGACAATTCTGCTACATGCTTTGCCTATTTTAATTTTTGTATTACTAAACATAGCAACAGGACAGAAACACACACAGACACTTGTCCTTTTATTAAGGTGGATAAGCTGATTTCTGTCTGTCCAGCAGTTATGCTCTGTTGGATGTATTAACATTTGCAGTGCACCATCTTTGGAATAAATTTAGTGATTCGTGTAGTAATAAAATACATTGCATTTCTCATTCCAACAGATGGCATATCACAAACATTAGCACTGCTTTTATTAATCCTATATCAAATTGAATATACAGTAACATAGACAGCAACTGGACAGACACTTGTCCTTTTATTGAGGTGTATAAGAACTATAAGCTTATATTAATGTAACTGGCCGCAAAGCAGGTATTAACTTGCGCTGTTTAAGATACCAGTCACTCACATACCAACACTTATTCATGATGGGAAAATGAATCATAACCTGTCCAAAATGTGCACAAAATACCACAAAAATGCACTCAACTGGCTATAGAACCTGACACACAAAGCCCTGAAAATGGATTAAGTGAGTTCAAAGAATATATTTGTAGATTAGTAATGGATAGATAAACATCTACAATAAAAGCATTTGACAATGATTATTTCTAAGGATATGCAGTATAAACAAGTTAGTAGACAGGCAAATAGCACTTTAGTGATCCGCAATGGGAAATTCACATTTCTTGCTACTCATTATCACTTACCCATAAAATAGGCAACAGTTTTGCACATTGCTGCACCAAAAATGAAGTCTCCAAGTAAATTGGGAATAAGGGTGAATGGCATACAGAAAAGAGCCACCATCAAGTCACTCACGGCCAAAGACAGCAGGAAGGAATTGGTGACAGTTCGCAAACGCTTGTTCAGGATCAAGACGATAATTATCAGTGTGTTTCCAAAAACACTGAGCAGAAAAATCAGAGAGTAGAGCAGAATTCTCACAGAGTACTCCAAATCTGGTTAAAATAAATGATAAAAAAAAGTTTTAGATGACAAATGTTAAATGTATGGGTCAATAAAATCTCTAGAGTAAAGACTTACTAGATATAAAGATAAAGCTATATTTCACTTTTCATAGATACTTCAAAACAACATAACATTTTCAAATTCAAATACACAGCAGAAATTACAAAATAAAAATAAACTGGGATTGAAAGTTTGTAAAACTGTGTGCAGTTATAATGACAACCTTTTTTTTTAACTTGTTTCTTTTGATTTAAATTAACTGCAAATTTTTCACAAGATAAATAGCAATCCATTTATAATTGCATTTACTGAACCTACAGTATATCTTCTACCTCAGGGTAATCAGGTCAAAGCTAGGAACCAACCTTGGATTGGACTGGTACATATAGATTTACTATTTTTTAAAAACATGCACATTTTGGCTATAAAGGAGAATAATAAAATAAAATAACAACATTATCCAGAAACTGACAAATATTACAGACATTTTTCAAACTGACTTTAATTATGTATATCATACCTACACCACCATGGGGTTTAATTTTTGCTTTACATTTTTTGTTAAGTTGTCACTAAGTTGATCATAGTGCTGCTAATGGTAATGAGTTAATCAATTAGATACATCATTATCAATAACAGTGACTCTTTTGTCTGTTGATGCTTATGATGTATTCAATCAAGCCGTGTGGGACTGTCAACAACAAATCGAACAATTGCAAAAATGGAAAAAATACATTTCCTTTCTTGAGATATCTCTCTATTATAATAAAAAAATCCTGGGACAAGACAAGACTTTTTCAGAGTGATACTTTCACATCCCATGAGACGAGACTGTGCAAAGATATTTAACCACGCCCAGGGCCGGAAATAAAAGACAAAGAGTAGATGACAAAGTAGAATGTCGTAAAGAATTCAAAAACGTTGGCGCAATACACATGCAGAGCAGGTTAGAGATAATGAGAGTATTGAAATTGGAAAGTCTCAAAAATATGATAGTAAAGATCGCATTAGCGCAATCAAACAGAAATCATTATACGGTGAAATAATGTAAAAGTGAAAAGAGATCGAATATATTGTTCGGATTTAAACTTTAAGTCAAAGACTTATAGATTGTCTAATTTGTGTTGACATCAGGGAAAAGTAGTGTTTTTTTTCCCAATGAAGAGGCATTTCCACGAGAATTGAAAGATTTGTTGTTTGGTGAAAGTGAAATCCACATACGTGAGCAGCAGAGACACAAAGTGGCTGGCACGTAGCGCAGGCCGGGCTGTTGGTGAGCCTAGCGAGCAGGGGGCAAGGCCCCCTAGTTGAAACTTAAAAAAAAAATGAATATGTGAAAAGAAACTACTGGGAGATGAAAATGGAAGGTGAGAAAAGTAATAAAAGCAGTGTTCTATATTTTGGAATAACTTACCCCAACAAAGAAAAAATAACAGAGAAAGTGCTGTTTTATGAATGTTATCTTCAACAGATACCCAAAATCTGTTAAATATTCTTGCTTTCCTTTGTGATTAGTGAAACATTTTCTTCAAACCACTTAGAACATCTGTTACAGTGTCCTTTGCTCCTGTAATGTAGTGTAGTTTGGTGGAATGTCAGCTTCCCAGTATGTAATGCCTAAATAAATATCAATATATTGTATTTTGAGTTAGACAAAACAGCAAAGCACCATTTTTCTGGGTTTTGTAAGTTTTGGGCTATTACCTTAGTTTTCACAAATTTCACAAAAACAGTAAAAATATTTTCCAACATAAAATGCTACAAGCCATTTCCACTCTCTGGGCAGGAATTTGAAACAAATCTCAGCGTATATTGTAGATGCAGTATATCTGGTATAATAATTCAGCTGTCTCAGTCTGGGTAAAGGTCCTCTAATACTGGCTCAATAAAAAAAAAAAAAAACATATTTTGTGTAATTCAAGAAGGGTGTCTGCACAAATTAATGTATTGATTAAACCATAATACAAATGAAAGCTGAATAGTCAGTCATGTTTGTTTGTTTAGCTAACAATTCATTCAGACCTGCACTATCCAATACAGAATTAAAAGGACCAGAATATATTCCATTTACACTGGACACAAAGCAGGAACCTAGCCTGGCCAGAGCACATAGCCATCCCAGGGCACGATCACACACAGACCCTTTCAAATCAATTAAATTTAGAGCTGCCAATAAAACTAAACTGAACATCTTTGAGATGTGAGATTATCTTCTGTAAACCTTGTAGACATAGGAAAAATCCCCACAGACTGAGACTGAGGTATGATTTGAGCTGTGTGAGTTAAGTGTTCCATGCACAAGTTAACATTCCCTCATTTATGTTTCAATGCAGTCCTCTTTAATTTCCACAGTTGCATGATTTGCTGATTCATTATTGCCTTTTAAAATTATCCAGTATTTTTTCAAGATCTCTCTTAAACTTTATTCACCCTGGTGTTATATTTTTCCATATCTCTTAGTATATTTTGCTCTTTAATGTCCAATAGAATTGTCATTTTTATTGCTTTTTTCGTACATTGTATTCATCAGTTTAGATACTTTTGTTTTCTTATACAGTCCCAATAACATTCTTTACTCTTAAGTTTTTAAGGGTTTATGTCAGCATTGTCACTGCAATATTACAAAAAAATAGTGATTTGCCAATGGCATTTTGCACTTATTCTCTAATAAACCATAACGTGCCTGAGTTAAAAAGAAAATGATAGACAAACACAAGATAGCTATTGAGAAGACTGACAAATTAATAAGACAGACCATGAAAAACAAACATGTTTTACATGACGTTCTGTCTACAGAACAATGCACTCTTTAGAAACCAATTCAGGTAAAAACATGATATACTGTACCAGAACAAGATGCTCTATACTTTAAAACTTGTTAAAATGCAAATTTTAATGAAATACATCTTCCTTACATTTGTATTAGTCAAGCCACTAGCACACATAAAGTGAGCTGATTCAAAGTCATATATTGCTGAGATCTTAACTAATTCCTAAGAATTACCCAGGGAAGGTTGCAAAGTAGTGAAGGTGATATTCTGGAAAAAAAAAACAATGTGTTTTGTAGAATTTATTGTTCTGGCATGTTTACTACTGACTACAAACTGACTGTGGTGGGTCATGCTCATTGCCAGCAGCAGCCAAGTTGACTTAATGCAAATTAATTTTTCCACACTGACATTCATTTATGCCTTTGCTCTACATATGTTAAGGCCTAATCCAATGTGAATATTGCACATCAAGCTGTGGTGTACAATGAATGTAGTACATTACTGATACAGAGGTACAAGATCCAGAAAACCCTTGTGTAAAGGAATATATTTTTCTTTTTACTTATTTTTGTCTCATAGGCAACATCTGAGTTTGGCTTAAAAGCACCCCGTGAAGACCACAACTGACATATGAAGTATGTATCTAAGTGACATGGAGGTGCCAGACATGCTTACTTACCTACAAAATTTATTTGTATTTCAAGTTTGTAGTTTTAAGTCTGTGGAATCGGGGTTCAGATTAGTAAGTATCAAAGCAAACACTTAAGACTTCTAAATGATAGATAAATATCAAACATAACATGAAATGTTTAAAACTAGTCAGATTTTTTAAAAGCATTAAAATACAATAATTGAAATTTTGATGATTTTAGATGTAATGAACATACAGTATCTATTTTGGAAGCACATTGTAGTGGCGTTCCCTCATATAACTTGCTCTACTATACGTATTCTGAATTTTTGCTTGTATTCTTCATATCAGGACAGGGATTGACAGCTCATAATTGCATTTTGGTTGTTTTCCTATCCTGTGCTGATTCCCATTTCACACCTGTTGCTCCCAAAACAGTTGCCAGCTCTCTGCAATGTTAACAAGATAAAGCTAGTGTCACACAAGTGTGCATGGGAGACTACAGATGGGCTCAAATGGTGTTATTACTCAGATGGACCAGGGATTGACGCTGTCATCTGATCCTTTCTCTTTTTGTCATTCTGGAGACCCACCAAAGAACTAACCTCCCAATGATGTCACCACCAACCCCTCCCACTGATGACGTCACCTCCAGTTATCACTGATGACATCCTGTCCGTTCCAGAATCCTACTGAAGACCTCATTTCCTCTGATCTATCCCCTTCCTGTTTCAGCCATATTTAAGACACCAGTCAATCTGTTAGTCAGTTCTGTTTTGGACTGTGATTTGTATAGATGTGTTTCATTTGCCTGCATTATTTTTCAGTATATATGTATATACAAATCCCTTTTGTGCTCTTCATGGTAGCCATCCCCAAAACTTTTTTTGTGCTCTTTGCCTGTTATTTTTGCACTAGTTATTAAAATGGTAACATTGATATTAGGGAAAGTTCAAATAATTAATTCTGATTCATCTCTTTTACTCTAAATAAAATGATATACAAAACTGCATAGTATAAATAAAAGACACTAACCCATTTAAAAGTCTTGTTGGCACATATTTTGCATGAACAGATGGGAAAAAAATATATTAAATCATGTTAAGATATTTTAATGCAGCTTG
Organism: Polypterus bichir lapradei; assembly: GCA_026402145.1. NCBI lineage: Eukaryota > Metazoa > Chordata > Cladistia > Polypteriformes > Polypteridae > Polypterus > Polypterus bichir. The sequence continues at coordinate 86,500,517 of JANRMT010028174.1, forward strand.
CATGCAGTGAAATCTACTTAACGCCTTTTTAGTAAGGGAAAAAAACTTGGAAAGAAAATTGCCCTTTCTGTTATTCTAAATGATCTCAAAATGTGTGAAAGTAAGAACTCAGTAGCAATTTGTTCCTGCAGCTCTTTCCTTTCAATTTAAAGTGAACCATAATGAATAACAAAGAAAATGCTGTTTTATGAAAGTTGTCTTCAAAGCCACCACCAATGAGATTTTTACATGATTAGAATATGTCCATGGAATAACTGTTCTGCTATAAAAATGAGATTGATCGCTTGTAGAAGTTCCCTCAATATACGTCATTAATAAAAAATTAATTTTGAAAAAAAAAAAACTTTCACCATAATACAATACTGAAAAGAGGAAGGTGGGTCTAACTGTAGATAATTGTTCAGCTCCTCTTTTCTCTAATTTAGCAATTAAATAAATAAAAAATAAAAGACGCAGTCTAACAATTGTCCAGACATATTTTTGTGTGTGCCTTAACTTCCTTTTGCTTTCAAATTAATTGTACTTTAAGTATGGGGAGGAGTTTTCCAGAGCAGACCAAAGGAAATCTACATTATTAATATTTTGAAAAAACATTTTCAAAATTACTAACAAATTTTTGAAACAATGAAATCTAAATATGGCAAATACAAAATACATGGTTTTTTCATTAAACATTAAACAAGTAGCTTTTAAGCTTATTAAAGGACAACTAATCAGATGGGAGTTCCAATAAATCAATGACTCTCAGAGGTCATTGAGCAAGTTTAAGAGAGACATAAGTAACATACAAGCTACTTTTCCACGGGCTTCCCAAAACCCCACTTAATCTGCCACTTATGAAGGATAACATACTACTTTGTTAACCTCATTTTTGCTCCTTAAAAGTAATTAAAGTTGTGAAAAGTAATCTAAAGTAAGCATGAATCATTAGACATTCATAAATGAAAGACCTGTGTGTGAGTGTGCATGTGTTTGTGTGTTTGTATCGAGAAGTTCGCTCTGCTCACACTCAACCACAGCCACTAGAGGGCACATGCATGCACTTTGAAATTTTTTCAGCACTTGCATGCACCTCAGTTCTCACTACAAAAGATGTGTGTGTGTGTGCGTGTGTGTGTGTGTGTATGGAGCAGTAAACTGTGCTTATGCTTAACCACAGCCATGGGAGTTGGTGTGAATTCTACAGAAGATGTAGAAACTTATACAAGTGTGACATGCAATTGATGAGATGGTGCAGGCATGCACTTTTACATTTTTTTCAGTGCTTGTACGCACGTCGCTTCTCATTCAACCCAAGCAGACAAATTCATGTATGTTGTATGTTCACACAACAAGCTACCATATGTTTGCCTGAGACAGGTTCCAGCCTGTTCAGCTCATTTTGTGCCACAGCTGCATTCGACTACACTTCCATCTTGGACAACATACAACCTGTCCCGGCCCAGAGATGAGCAAATTATGAGTTCTCAGAGTTGGGCAATTTATATGTCTCTGGACACAAAAAATTTCCACAGTTGGGCAATATCAGGAATGCCAAAAAGAAAAAGGCTGCTGACGCTACCTGAAAATGCCTACCGTGTGTAAATGAAACACTAGAGCAGTGCAGGGCAAGGCTTGACAGGGAGGCTGCAGCAATTATTGCCACTGTCTTCTTAGAAAGGCCAGTGGGACAGCAAAAGGAAGTGGATCCACGTCCTCTGCTCTGGGTAATTCCTAAGAGTTAGCTGACGCTTCTGCAAGTTTATCAATGTATTAAAACTGCTAAGGAGTCTTTGGGTTGCTTTTTGTTCCAAAGACAACACGCAGCTAATTATTTAATAACCAAACAAGATACGTGTTAACAGAACAAAACAGGTATTTTTCCTAAACAAATGCAAAAGAAATGACAGACACACACTGTGAAACAAAATCACACTTTTCTAAAGAAGAGCTTGTACTCTTTTTAGATCACAGCAGTGATGTTTATTAAAGCATACAGCATACTTTTCAAAAGTGAGAATCAACAACAATGACATATGACAGCAAAGTTTCTTCATGTCACAACCTAAGGTTACTCTCTTTCTGATACAGAGACACCACCTGGGCAGCCAGATAGCAAAATGGAAATTGTTTGTGTATATATTTGTTATATATATTCTGTAATTTATCCACAATCTTTAAATGAAGTAAATAAATTCCATTATGTTGTGTAACAACTCTAACAAGGTGCATCAGCCAGGGTATGGCATCTGTGATGAGTCACCAAAAATATAAACTGACAATCCATCACTGAGATGATCCAATTCATGTCAGATGCAAGAGAGCCTATAAAAATGACAAGTCTACCAAAGTCACACAATCTTCAACTAATACTACTAAAGTGAGCCTTGCTTGAAGGACAGTGAGCTACCTAAAAGAGAACTGTAAAGCATAAGAATCCATTGGTTCAGCACTGGCAAACAAGCACTACAGTATTAAAAATTCCCTCAGTCCTTCGGGCAGTGCACATTGTGTTTGTTAAATATATTGGGAGTAACACAAGTACAATGGAATTAAAAGAAGGTTTTTTAATTAGAAAATGATGACAAAAAACTATAAACAGTAGTGATGATGGCCTGTTTAGCATTAACACCAGCCTGATGTAAACCCTCTGCCCTAAGATAAGGAAATTAGATATTTTCAACCTCCATACCCCCTAAATCAATGTTACACAGCACTGCACATACAGCTATCATAGCATAGCAAGACTGAAGTGGAAATCTGATGCCAACTGGTGATTTATGAAGAGAATGAAAATGTATTTTCCACAGTATTTTTTACAGTATCTATGCCATAGCTTGTCTTCCATTGCACTGTGGGGCTTTCTGCATGATATTATCATTCAGCCCTTACCTGAGAGTAAACTATAGTTTAGTCAACAGGCTTACATAAAGGGGATACCCAATATCACCTAGTAGTCACCCATCACCAAACTTCATTTTTTCTTGCTTTCTGACACAATGCCAACTTCTCCTGCAGATGAAGACATCATGGGTACACAGGCCATTTGCCACAAAATCCATAAAAAAGAATTGGCAATTTCAAATCATCTCCATGTTAAATGGAAAGAAATTTTACAGTAGGTGTAATTAGGCTCCAAGAGGCTGGTACTACCATGGGTAGGTATCAGCTAAAACCCAAGGGTTTCATTTAAATAATGTGTGGGTTCATTAGGTGGTGGTCAGAGATATAGATCCATAATTCTTAATCTTCTCATTAGGTTTACTTTATTTCAGCCAAGGCATCTCTGCCCAAATTGTGCTCCAATCCTTCCATTTTCTTTCTTCCTGAATCTCTCCATAAATAATTTCAATACAGAAAGATTCTCAATCAAAGTAAAAGTAGCTACAACAATAGAACATAGATTCTTGAAAAACGTTTAAAGAACATAGAGATATTGGCAGCTTACATATGTGTAGAACTGCTGGCTTTCATAAAACCCTTGCAAATTAACAATTTATCTTAAGATTGAATTTACAATGTTCTTAACCTCAGATAAACAAATTCTTAATAATTTACTACTGTGACATAGGCTTTGGCAGCCTCTTGAACTCAACACTGTTGATAGTCAGGTTCGGGAAGGGCTTGGCAAATGAGGACAAACAAGCATAAAGCAAGGGGATAGTGAAACAGTGACAAAGTGCTTTTATTAAAGAGTCAAACAGTATCCAAAGTGCAGTTCTCCAAAAATTCAATAAATAATCCAATAAAAAGAATAGTGTTCATGTGGAGATTAAAAATGAGGTTAAAACAATGCAGGAGTCTCCTTTAAAATTCTTAGTCCCCAGTGCTTCCCTTTAAAAACCGATGCCTCTCCGGCTTATCCTCACAGCATGAAGAGACATCAACCAAGAGCCACAGACACACTTCAATTCTGGTCCATGTCTCCGCCGCCTGGTCCACGGTGTTCTACAGGGAGTCACCATAACCTGCTCTGCTGCACGCCCACCGCTGTCAATCAAAAGCACACCATACTCCGACCACTGCCTATTGCTGGCTCCACCCAGTGAGCGGATGCTCCTGTGTGTGATGGTCACTTCTGCTCTCAAATCACTCAACAGGAGTAAATCCCCTTGCCCTTTTCTAAGCGCTGGCCTATGGGGCTCCATTCCTGTCCGCCTGCTTCTCTATCTAAACACCGTTTCTCTGTTGCTCCAGCCTTACTTCTTCCTTTCATTAACCTCCATTTTTTTTTCTCAGTTCTCAATCGTGCACTGCAGGAAGCAACTAAGACAGACTGCACCCTCACATGCAGATGCGTCTCGCCCCAATTACTCCAGCAACTCCCCGTAGCTGGGGTGGCACGCACACCCATGGAGAATGAGCCAGCAAATTAATTATTTATTTATTAAAAAAGGCCACCTTTTTCTGAGCCACGGACCTGCAATACCAGAACTACATTGTAAGCTTGTCATGAAGCAAATATTGTAATTGGACATACTGCACCAAAACCATTCATGCACTATTACCACAATATTGGACACAAATTACATTTCTGCTTTAATTGCCCCACTTTTTATTTGTAACTGTACATGCATTAAAATATATATAATGACACAGAATATGCTGTTGCTGTCTCACTGAATTCAATTCCTGGCTGAGCTGCTTTCTGTTCAAATATTGCATGGTTTCTTTGTTTTAACATAAACTTGTACCTGGTTTTCTGCCTTTTTCCAACAGTACAAAGGTATGAAACTAAGTTTGCTGAAAATGTAAAGTGTCATTTAATGAGCTATGTAGCTGTGTTCTTAAGTTTACCTTGTAATGGATTAAGATTTCATCCAGGATTGGCCTCTGATCTGGATTTGTTACTTTTTAGAGGCTCTATTACATGAATGAAAGATATAAATGAAAGCTTATTAAGGACAAAGGAGAAAGGATGGTTGAGAGGTATAGTAGGGAATTATTGGAAAGTAAAGAGACATCAAGTGACCATAATAACACAATTTCTTACATGTTTAGTAAATGATGTTAACAAAAAGTTCACTTTGCCTATATCAGGCTGTGACAGGTCTATCTGTCTTTGTTTATATTCTTACTGGAGCGGATACTGTTTGTCATTACAATTGAAAAGAAATGAAGAGAAACAGGATATGAAGCCAGTTGTCACTCATTCATATGAATCAGTTAATATATGGTTATAATTACTTAAAGCCATAAACAGATCATCTAAACAAGAGTAAGATATATCAGGGACAAGTGGAGATGTAGTCTAAACAAGCAGAAATCAGAATAGATCTGAGAGCTTACATAGACATTAGGAATCAAACTCATAAATACAAGGAAGATGCTAGTACACTAGGAAGAACTAAAGAAATTCAAAGGGTAAGGGCAAGCAAGCATGGAATCCCTGCCAAGTGAATGGTCCACAATGCACAAGAAACAAGAAGTGAAAAAAATGTTATAAGCAGAAACCAAGAAGTAAACACTGGTCACAAGTAAGTCCATTTAAATATGCTGCCAGACAGACTGACAAACAAACATCTAGTGACTTAGCTACAGTTGCTGTTGCTAAGTCAGAGCAGACAAATTGTTTGATGGAGGCATAACAAAGGACATAAATAGGTAAAAGATGTGATCCAATGACCTTCAGACATATCTAACCCACTTTTTAAATAGCCTTGTTCACTTATTCACCAATTAATAGGGGAGCAGAAATTAATTTTAGAAAATTTTATCTTTTAAGCTTTCCACAGCTTGGGTAAGACTAATACTGCAGTTTAATTAACAAATCAGTTTAGATGTGTAAAACAATGGTTTCTTTTTTTCCACAAGACAATCACAAATTCATTTCTGAGCTCCGTGTTAGTGTCACAGTCAAAGCCTGTCTTTGATCTGGTTTTGGAATCAGAGTTGCTCTAAGGAAAGCTAACTAAGCTTTTTACTTATGCTGGTTTGAGTTAAGGATTACCTAATCAATTTTTTAGACTGTGAGGCATTTGAAATTAATTAATAGCATTATTCCTTTGTTGCTTGTAAATACCCCCTAAATAAACCATATAAAGTATGTTCATTAGAGTCTTCTAAAGATTTGTCTCGAAAAACATTCAACTAAAATAGGCCTAGTCCCCCATGTTCCAGAATGAGATTAAGGAGGTTTTAGAACATTATATTATGTTATTATAGCAAAATTACGTGTAATATTTCAAATCTTTACTAATATTTTCACAATTTGTGAGTGACTACAAGATTATACTGTAGTTGCATAATAGTAGCTCAAGCAACATCCAAAGCTTACAGAATGCACATTTATTTATCTGTCAGTTTTTAGGACCACATAATCAATTTTAGGAAGCTGCACACTAACCGGATTACTGTTGCTATACGATAGGAACTAGACTTGAATAAAAAAACAATGGACAGTTATATCCTCCAAACATTTGTAGAAGTACATAAAACATAGCATGGCACAGGAGACTTCAATGAAAGCATCTAAATAAGCCAATAATACCATATTTATGTACATAAATATGCACATAAATATGGTAAAATGGTGGATGGCATGGTGGTGCAGTGGTAGCTCTGCTGCCTCACTGTAAGAAGACCTGGGTTCGCTTCCCAGGTCCTCCCTGCATGGAGTTTGCATGTTCTCCCCGTGTCTGCGTGGGTTTCCTCTGGGTGCTCCGGTTTCCTCCCACAGTCCAAAGACATGCAGGTTAGGTGCATTGGTGATCCTAAATTGTCCTTGGTGTGTGTTTGTGTGTGCCCTGCGGTGGGCTGGCACCCTGCCTGGGATTTTTTCCTCACTTGCACCCTGTGCTGGCTGGGATTGGCTCCAGCAGACCCCCGTGACCCCTGGATATAGCAGGTTGGAAGATGACTGATTGACTGATATGCTAAAAGGGTAGAGTTTTATAGCCATTAGTTAGAATTTCTTAAACTCTTTTTAGCATTTTATCCTTTGAAGTTAGAGTGATCTTTCTTCTGTTACCACTGTTTTTACCCAGGGGGTCACTGCTTAACCAAAGTTATTCATATCCTCATATTGTATAATCAAGTTTCACTGAAGGTAAATGGCATATGTATTATGTACACTACGTTTCAATATAAATTTCTACCAAATGACCTATTGAAATGTTGTTATTAACAGTGCATGGGTTCTTTTTAAATTGATAGACATTTTGTTCAGAAGAGCGTAAAAGCAATTTAAGTCAAAAACATGCCTCAGCTACACATTCTGTTATTTCATCTGCAACAAACACCACAATGCTCAAAAATCCGGAGAAATGTTAATATGGTCAACCTTATTATGCATTCATTAATCATTTTCTGTTACATAAATCTCTAATATGAATTGCAGCATTTTGCACATAGTAGTACATAAGGTTGGCTTGGTGCACAACTGAATAGTCAGTTATGTTATAAAATGCCAGAGAAAAAATTATAATCTAGAAGGGAGATAGATTATCTAAAATCAGACAAATATTGTATCTTTACTATGCCTATTCATCCATCCATCCATCCATCCATAATCCAATCCACTATATCCTAACTACAGGGTCATGGGGGTCTGCTGGAGCCAATCACAGCCAACACAGGACGCAAGGCAGGAAACAAACCCTAGGCAGGGTGCCAGCCCACTGCAGGGCGCGCGCACACACACACACCCACACTAGGGACAATTTAGGATCGCCAATGCACCTAACCTGCATGTCTTTGGACTGTGGGAGGAAACCCACGCAGACATGGGGAGAACATGCAAACTCCACACAGGAAGGACCCGGGAAGCAAACCCGGGTCTCCTAACTGCGAGGCAGCAGTGCTACTCACTGCGCCACCGTGCCACCAAAATAATAACACAGGTTAAGGCATTATTATTTCATGCTATCCTTATTTAACTGAATAATACAGTAATGTATGCATTTCAGTTTTCAGTTCTGGCTAGATAATCTACAAAACACAAAACCAAAAAATAACTTGATATGTGTGTGTGCAGAGCATCTGCATTTCTTAGTGCAGAAATCTGTATAAATGTACCATTAACAACTCCAAACTGCTGATTCAGCAACATGAATGAAAGCAAAATCATGCTTCCCAGTTTTGGGGATATTGTTAAGTTTAAAATAAAGGTTTATTTAAGAAGGATGCATTTCTAATAACTGATTTTCAAAATCTTAAACTGATGTTCATCCAATTATCTCTGCTGCAATATTTTGGCTTATGTGAGTGTGCAGCTGTCTTTTCATATTTACATTAAACATTCCTTTTTAAGGAAGGATCAGGTGGATTATACCCTAACAACGGAATTAAACAATAATGTTGTGTGTTATATAATAGAAAATCTGTCTGGCAGTCTGTATGTTCCCTCTACTTTGGAACCCAAAATTTTGACCCTAGCAGTCTCAGTGGGCTTTTTCCTTGTGTGCTATAACAACATTTATTTATTTATTTACAGTATATAGCACATACTTTGCACACCAGTGAAAACTAATGCAATTGAAACATCCAACAAGACTGAAGTCATACCAGCAGACAAACTGACCAGAGCTTAACATTACTTACCCAGGTAACACCATGTGCTGGTTCTATCTATTACAATATAAAAAGGAGTATTGTGTACTTTTGCAGGGGGGTATTGGGTGAGGCTTGATCAACAGTGAAAGTGCAGCACAACACAAACAAGAATCAAAGAGTTGTTGTTTAACTCCTGCTTTGTTGGCTTTTGTTCGTGATGTAAGCTCTAAGAATTGTCCACCTTGAACTAAGAAGAAGAGTCACACATAACAACATTCATGGTTACAACTAAACTAGGAGTTACAGTAATTCTGCACTCTAATAGTACACAAAAAGAACAGATTCCAGACTTACAAGAACATAGACATTGATAGAGGCAGTGTGGATGACAGATGGTGCAGCTAACAAAAACAGAAGCTCACCTTTTAAAAACACATAAACCTTTGCTTTCTTTCATAAACCCAAACGACAAATATACCTAGGCAACGCTAGGTACTTCAGATAGTGCATATATGTGTATATATATTTATATCTCACTATACATGATAGGGTGGTATGGTGGCGCAGTTAGGAGACCCGGGTTCGCTTCCTGGGTCCTCCCTGCATAGAGTTTGCATGTTCTCCCCGTGTCTGCGTGGGATTCCTCTGGTTGCTCTGGTTTCCTCCCACAGTCCAAAGACATGCAGGTTAGGTGCACTGGCGATCCAAAATTGTCCCTAGTGCGTGCTTGGTGTGTGTGTATGTGTGTCCTGTGGTGGGTTGGCGTCCTGCCCGGAATTTGTTCCTGCCTTGCACCCTGTGCTGGCTGGGATTGGCTCCAGCAGACCCATGTGACCCTGTGTTAGGATATAGCGGGTTAGGATATAGCGGGATAATGATTGACTGACTGACTATACATGATTTTTCAACTGCTGTAAATAGCTATCATTCTATACCTCTCCTCTAAAACACCATCACGCATCTCTGGTCTGTGCTGTCTGCTCACTATTTATAAGAAGTTTCAAGCCTGTCCAACATCATTTATTTATTTTCCTAATCATTTTATTCCATTACATCACTGAAGGACACCAGAGCCTCTCTGCTATGTTGGGTACAGATCTGGGGGGGAACAATAACTGCTCTAATAATGAATCATTAAAAGGTCCAAGAGTATACTACAATGCAAGACAGCTGAAGTTATATGACAACAGAAATAAGCAAAATAA
>JANRMT010028174.1:86510593-86634849 GCA_026402145.1 Polypterus bichir lapradei
CATGTTCTTAATCACCACCACACGTTTATTTACAAACTATTTACAATAATATATTGGTCACTCAGACCCAATTCAATGTGCACAAACCCCAACAGTCAGTCCTGGCCTCACAATGCCTTTTCTTCGGGCCACCTCCACACTCCTCTCGTGCCTCGTCCTTCTTCCACCCAACTCCAGCCCTGAATGAATGGAGACGGCCCCTTTTATCCAGTTCCCTGATGAGCCCCAGGTGTTCCTGGCATTCCTCCCTTGGCCACGCTCCAGCGTGGCGGAAGTGCCGGCTGTCCCCCCAGCAGCTCCGGGTGCCGTCCTAAATCTTCCCCCCAGCACTTCCTGGTGTGGCTGAAGTGCTGGGGTAACAGGTCCCCAAGGCATTGGGGCGCCTCCTGGCGGTGACCACGGGCCCCTACAGGGTGGCGCTTCCATGCCCTGTACCCGTGTCCCCCAGAGCAACCAGCAAGGTGGCCCCCACGTGATCCAGGGTGTGCTTTGACCCTCTTCCGGTCCCTCACGGCATCCCGGCCGGGTCGTTGCCCCTGGCATCCCTGACAATATATATATATATATATTTTTTTTTTTTAATTATATAAAATAGTAAGAATTTTTCATGCATAGCTGCATCAGTGAGTTTAAAAATAAAATTACAGAAAGGGGTTTGAAAGGCAAATGAATATTTTAAGGTAAGAAATGTGTTGTATACAATCAGAACTTCAGGAATTTAAATGTGGTGTATCTAATACATAAAGTTCAAAACCTGAGTGTGTTTATATGTTATATATATATATAAATATGTGTGTGTGTGTGTGTGTGTGTGTGTGCGTGTGCTTGTGTGAGTGTGTGTATGTTCAGTATACAAATCCACATACTATTTGGCAAATCTCTGGCAAAATTTGCACACCTCTGTCATTTCTTGACCCAAGCCAAAATTTTAACCGTGGGGGTACCTTTACTTTTTTTTTATTTTCCTTTTTATTGCAGTTTGAATGACAGTGCCACGTGGTGGCTCATAGCAAGGGAAACTCCTGAAGAGACTAAAGCCAGACTAGCAGACAAACGGACCAGAGCTTAAAATTGCTTCTAGTTTATGATAAACAGAAACTGTTAGGGTTGGCATATTTAATCAGAAGGGTCACTAATATAAGAGAGTATGTTACTGTATCAAAGTTCCTGTCATTGAATTATGAAAGGTGACAGTTGAACACAGATGGAATGGAACTGACAGCAGATTTAATGGGGCAACAAGGATGATGAAAGGCAGCAAGTTATTTATCAATCACTGTACTGTTATAAATGAATTATGATTTCTAGAAATGTAGCAATGTAAAGTGTGGGATTATATTCTGTTATGTGGAAACACATATCTAAATCATTCAGTAGTAGGCATAAAAACAATGGCCTTGTCACCTGGATGGATTATGATGGAGGCATCTGACTTTTAAATTATTAAGAACTTTTTTTCTGTTCTGCTTACATTAAAGAAGGATTTTAGGGATAGGTTTCAATCTCAGCAACCTGTTGTTAAAATTAGTTTATTAGAAGTTTTAATGGAAGGTTCAAAAGGTCCATTTGGAATAAACTGAAATAAGTAAAACGAAGGGGTAAATAAACATGTTGTTCTTGAAAATGGATTCAAAATGTTTCCTAAAAAATAATTTAACCTGAGTCTGAAATAGTGTGTGCAAAGTAGTATGGAGAAAACAGAGCACTTTTAGTACAGAGTTACAATCTGTGTCTCAAAGGAGTTCGAAGGTAGTGAGTCATGTAAAGTGCAGGATGTAAATGTGAACTTGCTGGTTAAACTTCTGAAAACAGAATTGATGACAGTTATATTGAACAAAAGGCATTTTTCTTCCTAGCTCTGTACATTTTATAGAGGTGTGACTTGATGGAGGTAACCATTTGTATATAAAACAATAAGTATAATCTCTGAGGTGCCCAACAGCATTTTTATTGTTGTTCGTTTATGTTTGTTTTAAACTATAGAAATATGAAAGTTAATAAAATGTTTCACCAGGGAATTACTTTTCCTCTCTATAATATCACTACCACTTTGAGCAGTCAATTGTGTGTAATTATCGGGAGTAACTATAGGGAACTGGCTATGAGAGTCAAGCTACATAACTGGGAAACTTTCATCCATTGTGTAAGACTATTTACTACTAATACATATTTATTTAATGCTACTGACTTTCTTCATTCGATGTTAACTCAATCAACAGATGCTCATCTTCATCTAGTAATGTGATATCAGAACCTTGCATTCTATAAATATTTTGTAATCCAATGCATCAAAAATTAAATATTAAATTCTAAAAAGTATAAGTAAAACATTTTTATTTTACATATCATCCTAAAGATTTAAACTATATTGTAATCTAAATCGATATACTTCACTATTTTTTATCTCACTTGATTATTCTTTCTAATGAACCTCAATTCTTAAAGAAGAAAGAATATATGATTACATTACTGTACATTTACAAACTGTAATTTTTTTCATCTTCACATCTTTAGACAGTAACCTATGGCTGCCAACCCTAATGTTTTTATAGCCTTAAAAATTTTTTAAGATGCTATGTTATGAAGTTAACAAAATATATTTTACTGAGTTTTTTTTAACTGATGTGGCATGCGGCTGGGGGTGGTACCCAGCCGGGACACCCAGGAGAACCGGAGGAGGGCTTGCGCCTCCTCCAGACCACGAGGGGGTGACCACCTTGGTTACTTTGGGGGCCACGGGTGCAGAGCTTTGAAGCTGAACCCTGTAGGGGCCCATGGTCACCGCCAGGGGGCGCCCCAATGCCTGAAGAACCCTGGACCTCAGCACTTCCACCACACCAGGAAGTGCTGGGGGTAAGAGGAGCAGGGACACCCGGAGTGCTTCCAGGGATACAGCCGGCACTTCCGCCACACTGGGGCGTGTCGGTGGAAGAGTGCCGGAGCACACCTGGAGCACATCTGGAGAGACATAAAAGGGGCCGCCTCCCTTCATTCAGGGCTGGAGTCAGGTGAGGAGAGGACTAAGCTTGGAGAGAAGAGTGGAAGCAGCCCGAAGAAGGAAGGCAAAGTGTGAGAGAGGCCTGGGCTTGGGGTAAAGTTGGTTGTGTGGCATTATTGACTTTGTAAATATTGTAAATAAACGTGTGGTGGTGATTTACAACATGTCTGCCTGTCTGTGTCTGGGGCTTAGTCCACACTGAGTAAGAAAAATAAATACCGGTAATAATGATGACATCAAAGTTTGGGGGATAATCAGACTGACCCTCTGACCTTTCCAGAGATACCATAACATTTGCATTTTCTAACCCACTGTAGCCCATCCCAGCAAGCACAGGGTGCAATGCAGGAACAATCCCTGGGACAGGGCACCAGTTTATCACAGGGGAACTCACTGACACACACACACACTCACTAGGGCCAATGTAGCATTGAAAAGCTACACAACCTGCATGTCTTTGGACTGTTGGAAGAAACGGGAGCACCCACAGGAAACCCATATAAACACAGGTAGAACATGCAAACTTCATGCAAGAAGGACCCAGGAATGCAAACCCTGCTCTTCTTACTGCAAGATAGTAGCCCTACCACTGCACCCCCGTGCCACCCCTTTCCAGAGGTACTTCTGCTAAATAAAGGCCTTCTGCTATCTGTCTGGGTTGCAATTCAAAATGTACCTTTTAAGGATGTGAAGGGAGTTCTCTGAGCTGTGATCAGTTAAGTTTGCAATCAATAAACAGGATGGAGTCACTCAAATGCTCCCGTTATTTTCACTCCCTCTGTCTTCTCCAGTCAGAGTATTTTCTTTGCATTTTTAAAAGTTTCCACCAAAGAACCAAATCTGTTCTTTGTTAAATAACTGCTTCTTCATTATGGTTACAAATGCCATTGAATTTGAGCCTAAACAATTATAATACATCCATTTGGGGCAAGCATTATAAAACCATTTCTTTTAGAATTGGATTTTGTATGCAGTATTAAACTGAAACACATAAAACCTGGACCATATACACAAGGAAACAATAAACAAGTAACAAATTATAAACCAAAAAAAATTTATTGCAATAATAGGACCACATTATACACTATTAGAATTCATCTTATGCAGCAGGTAAAACACAGTTATTCTTTTTTCAAATTACAGTACACTTTGTTCAATTGCTATACCCTTTTTCAGGGATAAATAACACATTTTCACCGTAAGTGCAATCTTTGCAATGCTACATGTTGAAAGGCTACAATCACACTGTCACAAAGACGTGGTGTGGAAACAGCCACCATAGTGAAGATAATGCAAATATGCCTATTTCAGTATAACACTTATTGGAAAAAAAGGCAAAAGGTGCCATTTTTTTTTCAAATGTGTTTGGTGTTTTTTTTTTTTTGCTGAGTTATACAGCATCATGGCCAAATTTCACTTAAGATTCATGCTTTTGAGTATTTTGAATATGAACACTCAATGTTGAATACTAATAGTAATTTTAATTGATTTTGCTGTACACTCTTACATTTTGCCTAATAAATTAGATGTAAAGAGTCAAATCCTTTTATTTGTTTGCATTTTGGAATTTAGCATACACTTCTGTTCAAACTGACATAAGAAGCAAAGGGATAGTATAATTGTTTCCATATTTCTATAGTTAGAGCACTAGAAGTGTAAAACAAATGTGGCACAGACTGATCAACAACCCTCCAGTTGTTAAGCAGTTAAGTTAAATGAGAGGCAGCTAAGAATGTAGACATTCAAAATGGGCTTTTAGCATGCTATGGTAATTTAGAGACATTCACACCTGGTGCAAAAACTGTTTTGTTATAACTACTGGCCTATATTTTTTAAGGATTAAAAACCTGCTATGTCTGCCAGTCCTTCATCACTACCACCATCATTGTATATGCCATCTTTAAACTTTCCTTTCCATGTTTCTTTTTTGCATTCATTGGTCAATGACAGGCATACTGCTTCACTTAAATGTTTTTTTCCGCTGAAATCCTAGGCACGTGGTTTGAAACATAGAAAGGGTCTTTTTGTGCATTTTCTTTAGATCACACAAGTTCTTGTGCGATTTCTTTGTTTCATTCTTTACTATTTGAAAATAGTCCAGTCTCATAATTTTGATCATGGTCGTTTCATGGAAATGGAGGATTTAACTAGGTACGTTTAGACAGACTGAGCACCAGCCTAGAGGGTTTTTTTTTTCTTTTTGTCTCTCTTTTATGTTCAAAAGCCTGGTTACCTTCTTGGCTCTCAAGACTCTCATTAGGAAAATACTATACACAACAATCTCATCAAGTAATGTAGAGGTACATTCGTATTTGGTCTTTCATTTTAATTAACACAGCAAGACTTCTTACATACCAAATTATCGCGAGGATCAAGTAAATGGGGTGAGACAATTACTGACTGAAAATGTTAGGCAAAAAACGTGTATATTAAAAAAGAAAAACTATTTAGTTTAATATTAGACTTGTTTGTGTGGTCCAGTGGAAAACAAGTATTTAACTGTTCAGAGTTTTCTTTGTAGGGTCATATAACCCCCTGCACATGTTGGATAAATACACCTTACAAATCTTACATCTGTCTGTGCTTTTAACTCATGTCTGGAATATATGTAATGGAAATTTAGAGTGGTGCCTTTTATTTCAGATTTTTAGCCTAATCTACAAAACCCAAAAGGAAATCATAACAACAGAATGCATGCTGCATTTGCGAGATCTCTTAAGACTTTTTTCACTTTCTAAAACTAAAACATTTTATGAAAGGCACCCATTGTAATGATGTGAAAAACAAAAAAGGCATACGACAAAGCATATGAAGAGAGGACTTCCAAAAATGTTTCAACTCATAGAAGATAAGAGTCTAGAAGTGCTTTGGAACTAATGGGATAGGAGCAGCATTGGAATTCTGTTAGTCTCCAGCTATAAATGTCAGCAGTCTTGTTTCTTTTTGCAGCACCTTGTATAAAGTCATTAAGCTTTGATATGTCCACCTTCGATACAACAGTCTACTAAAATTCCTGTTTTTTATGTTCTGTTATCCTTGTAAATCTGCTGCTAATGAAATGAACGTACAGTGTTGTGAAAATACTTGTATTCACGGTTGTGAATGTTTTATTCAGTTTCAGCTGAAATCTGTTATATTGTGTAAGATGTGTGTCCCTTTTCTTCTTTGAATTACTTATACTTGTATAAAGACCTCTGCTGAGCTCCTTTATTGATGTTAAAGGCCACTCCTGGCTCCAACAAATGTTTGATCTTTCAGGACTTCAGTGTTCATACCTTTTTAAAAGGTTAACAATTATTTAAGTGTAAAAAGGTGTTCATTTAATGACAATGACCCTATATTGATTACAGAGTAGTCAGTGTATCCATCTATTCAGCCACAAAGCTGGTTTTTCCATTATAAAGTACTGGATAGAAATAGCCTAACTTGGTTTGCTGGCAAAGTCTCATAGCTCCAAAGTCCTGGGTTCAAATCTCATTCTGGACATTGTCTGTGTAGAGCTAGCATATTCTTTCGTTGTTGACTTTTCCTCTCACGTCACAAAGATGTGTATGTTAGATGAATATTACAATTTTAAACTGACCCAGTATAATAGGTTTGGGTTTGTGCTTGAATGTGTCCTCTTATGAGCTGGTATCATGTGGAGAGTTAGTTTCTATCTTGCACTGCTTTACAGGGCAGCAGTTCATCGATGAATAGAGGAAAGGAATAATAATTAACTAAAATAACAAAATATAACAATGACCAGATTTATGAAGCACTAAAAGGAAAAACAGAATATGCTCTCAAGTTATGTTTTAACTATTCTTAAACATTGTAGCATCTCTTATACTTACCTGTAGAAATGAGTTAGTTCTTCTTGTTAGCTTTACAGCAGTTCTACAATTTAAATTAATGGTGGTTGAACATACTTAATATTTCAGAAAATACTTAGTCATAGATTTGCACAAATGTAAAACATTAATAACAATACATGTCACGTTTTGCATGGAAAATGTCATATATATGAAATATTCAATATTAGTCCCCAGGAACAGTTGATTAAAAAACAGATCGATATATGTTTAAAATGTATGAGACACTGGACATTCAGCTAAGTGTGTGTGCAGTGTATCTGGAAAAAATAAGCTTTTGCACCCTCATGTGCTATTTATTTTGAGTATTTTTTCACCTGCCATTATTAAATGAGGTTTTCTTATGGCTCCCCAACTTTTTGTGGCATGAAATGAATCTATACAATATATAACATATGGATGAATTAAAAATGTGTTTTATTGTTGTAAAAGCATTGCTGTTTTGTTATGGAGCTGCTCTGAGTGTGACTATAGGATATGCCAGAGTTCTTTTTAGTGGTTGGTTGAGGTGAATGTGCAGGGCAGTGAAAATGGCAAAAGTGTCAACAAGTTGTTTTTTATGGAGCTTGTTTGGAGAAATGAATTAAAGAAGACATTATTTCACCCACACGCCTGTGTGTTTCTTTCTTATCACTAAAATTATGATAAAGTATCCATCTTTTTGCATATAAAACAAACCAATCCATCTTCCAATTATATTCAAACATCCATCCATTGTTCCTTTAAATATATTCTGTATTAAGCTTCCCCATGAATAAAGTGCACTTTATAATAGGTTCCTCCTTCTTTCTTTTGGCCCCTTAATATCTTCTTCTGTAATATATCTGTGGTGTACACATTCCTGAGATGATGGACTTCACTGGAAAGACACACTTCTTATAATTGGCTTATCCTTATTTCACTTTTACCATTCAGTGACTTGAAGAAAATATGTCTGGATCCAGAATGTCTCTTTATATCAATATTGACCTGGGAGTTCTAGTTACTTCACACATCACAGTTAACCTCAAACTGCAAATTCCCTCACTGGGAAAAAAGACTTGTTCAAATTTTTCCTGCTGGCAAAACCTTTGTTGGCAATATCCTGTGAACATAAAATTTGCCTTCTTTTGTTTCCTGAAGCACATGTAAGCTTTCTTGAGTCTTGGAGCTTGAAAGATGCTGCCCTAACATAAATTATTACTTAAGTGTAATGTTACTTAGTGTATTAGTGCTTTTCTAACTATGCTTTATGCTTAACTCACTCCATAACCAAAGGATCAAGCACACAGGTAGTAGTTCCATAGAGTATTCTAAACAAGGATCCATCTGATTTGCATTAAAATGTACCCATAAAATGCTCATCTGAAAAGTGTCATGTAGTATTTGTAACAAGTGTTTTGTAACATTTAACATCTTGGATGCATTTGAAGCTGCACTTAGAAAAGACAGTAAGACCACTAACATTTCAAATGCACAACTGAAACATGCAGTTCAACTTCCTAGGTGGGTGTCAACGCTATAATTATGCCATTAAATGTATAACAGTTTGGAAGTTGACTAAATACAAATCTTCAAAAAAGAAAGAAAGTAAGTTGTGTCAGCTGGCAAAGGAACTGTTGATTGAAGATCACCAAAAAGCCCATAAATCAAAATCACAACTCCTTAATTTTCTATCAAAATATCTTTTGAGTCTGCCTTTTTCTAATAATGACAAATTCTTATTGTAATGCTGATAGAATGTGTTGTGGCATCCTAAAATTTTCTAAAAAAAGAACTGTTTTATTGGGTATTAGTTGACAATCCTTTTTGGTTAGGGTAACAATACATTACAAGGCAGAATCATGCACTTACAACAACAAAATTCACCTGGCAGACATTGACATACAACAGCATGTCTCCACATTCCATATAAAAATGCCACTTTTGATAAACATTGTGTGAGGTAATGATGCTGCTGTCTCATTGCCTTAATCAAAGGTGTCTAAAAAATCCCTTTTAGAGAAATAGAAGTAGCAATTAAAACATTATTGTCAACCAAACAAATTATTTTACTTGTGCTTTTGGGACATCGATTGCATTAAAAAAATGTTAGGTTAATAAGTAACTGTAAATTGGACCAATATCAGTTTGTCTTGATGAAGTGGATCACAAAATTGATGCATCTTGTCAAGCTTGGGTCACAAAGTTGCACAGGAAAGTACAGAAAGTTTTCCAAGGAGTAGAAACTTTATTGCTGTTCAGGCAGATACAAACACAAGTCTCTTTTAGAGGCAATCCAGCCTCACAAGGAACAGCTGTCAAACTTAACGCATCAGCCCCAACTCCTGCTCAAAAGAACACAAAGTCTTCTTCATCAAGAAGGTATAGTGGCTTGGAAGCAGCGGCAAGAGCAAAGGGAGGTTGAAACCTCAGGAAGGCCGCAGCGCGGTCTTTTAAATGTTCGAAGCCCCGCACGAGGAGCACATCGCGTGGCAAGCCTGCAAGCGAGCAAGCCTGCAGCTGATCCCGCAAAGAGGAGCTGTAAGAGTGTGTTTGTTTCCCTTTGAAAAACTGTTTAACAGGGGGTTTCTGCAGGGTGGCCGTGTTCCCCTGCATTCCCCCTATTTATTTCACACTATATTGAGATTTATATAACTCACTCTATTTATAATACTGCCAATATTACTTCATCCAAGACCACAAATGTCAAAAAGTGTTGTAATTAACTTTTTTTCTGAAGATTACATGACTTTTAGTAAAAACAAAACTGATTACACTCTCCAATTCCCAGTGTTGTAACAAACAAGATATCAATGGTTTCATTTTTATTGCACTCTTTCTCAAGTGTTTGTGCAACCAATTAGCAGCTGAAAGAGCAAATGTTCTGGCAATTTTTAATTTCTCTTCTGAGTCTTCATTAAGCAGGTATGCATGCAGACGTTTTAGTTTTGTTTGAAAGTTGTGAAATAAAACACTCCACTCAAGTGGCCTAGATGTCATTGTTATAGTTATTTCCATAATTTTATGTCTTTCCTGATTTGTAAAGATGGATACAACAAGAAGTTAATTAAGTTAGAACATCTGTTGACAGCTATAGATATTGTAAAAATGTTAGCAATGAAAAACATTACTTGTTTTTATTATGATTTTAATTTGTCTTTAATATGTGTGCTTTATCCTGAATGGATTCTGGCAATTTATGTGTTGTCAAACACGTGCGCATGGGAGGCAGCTAAAGGGCAATTCCGAGTCAGACCAGGATGTGGCAGAGTGCACCTGGCCCGGTGGATGTCACTTCCGGGTCCAAGCCTATGAAGGAAGATCTTGTCGGCTCCGGCCCCTTTGATGTCACATCTGGGCTCGAGCCTAGGGCTGAAGACCCTTATAAGCCCAACCCATCTGACTTCACTTCCTGTCTTCCCCTTTAAAAGCCTCTACCTTTTCCCTATTCCCTCAGTTCTGTTTTGGACTCGGTTTTGTGCACATCAGTGCTGTTATACATTTTGCAACTTTGCAGCCAGGATACCAATATACAGATGGCTGCCCAAAACCTTTTTATGACTCTTATGTCTGGTTTTTGAGACAGTGTCTTCTGGGATTTTTTACCCAGGGATTCATATTTTCAAGCTACAAATTGAGGTTTCCCACAGTTTTGATGAAGCTATTACTTAGAGGTTTTCAAGATGCCATTCTATTTTTCTTTGAGCGCTGCCATTTTCTCAATCTTGTCATCATGACACAAGTCCCACTTGCCATGTGTGTGGTCTTAGAGGTCACAACTTCTAGTAGTTAATCGGTGAAGGTGTTAAAAGGCCATCTCGACAGTCATTTTGCATCCAAGTTTGTGGAAAATAACAAAAGAATCATTTGTTCAACATACTTTTCAATTAAAATTTTGGGATTTTTATTTTGGCTTGATAATTTTGCTTCCCTGACTTCCTTGTTAAAATTCTTTGCTTGTTTTTCTGACTCTCATCTCTTTTTCTGATCCATTATTTCAAATTCTCTCTCACCTTCTTGGTGTCAGAACATTTTTGAGATCTCCTTTGGATAGTGGTAACAGTGTGAACCTTACGAGGCACTTGAAAGTTAACCATGAATCCGGAATAACAACAGGAACATTTTGGTAAAAAGAAAACAATAGATGCTTATTAACAAAAATAAATTGTACAAGGGTAGGTGAAACGAATATCAATAGCAAATACTAAAGAACTCTGTTTTGTTGTTTGAGGTCAGAGGTTTTAAATGGTTCCTCACCTCTTTTTATTTGAGTTTTCAGCATTGGTCCCTTGTAGTCTGTGCAGGCCTCAAGTCCTGCTTCTTGATTGTGAGGACCAGGCTGACTTGGGCAGGTGAGGCCTACTCATTTTGTAAAGACCAGTGTGGGATTCCTATTTTGAGGCCTACCACCCGTTAAGAGTTTTGTGAACCAACAAGTTCATAACAAAACTAACATGTTCTCAAAAACAAAACTAGGGTCAATACCACGAAATTGTATGCTAGAAAATTGTGTGAGACATGGCCAGCAGCTTATCCCGGCCAACACATCCAGGCTGCTAGATGGAGTCCTCCCTGCAGCATGGAAGTGCCCCTGTATTCCTGCAGGGCATCATGGGAGATGGGAGTTCGACTTCACAGCCCTGCTGGGTGCCGTGGGTGCCATCAGGTGATGCTGCAGGAAGACACAGGGATTTCTATTTTTCCTATAGCCCGGAAGTACTCCCAAGTCACGGGGATGGAAGAACAGAAGTATATTCCGGGCTGAAGAAAAATATGAATCTTCAACTGACCCGGAAGTGCTAGTGAATCACATGGACTGAAGAACAGGAGCACTTCTGGGTCATGGACTATTTAAAGGACTATGGGAAACCCATAGCTGCTTGGAGGAGAGGAGGGTTGATTTATTGTTATTTGTATTTGACTATTGATTTATTTTTTATGGTGGTGTTAGTGGTGTATACTGTGGCACAATATCAAAAAGAAGAAATTAAAATTATTTCTGGTACTTTTACCTGGTGTCTGGACGTTTGTCTGTGGGGTTTAGAGGAGCAACAGCGCCCTCTAGTGTCACAAATGCTAAGAAACTAAATTATCTCAGAAGGTTTTTCTTTGAGTGTTTCAGCAAAATTCAGGTGCTACTTGGTGTACACAACACTCTTTTATAATCAGATATCATTATAGCTACTATACACACAAAAAGGCGGTGTGTTTAAAATAATCACCTTACAAATTTGCTAAAAAAATATGTTGCTGAAATAGCAGTAAAAATAATACACAGAAAAACAAAAATAGAACATTATTTGTTCAGTAACACATGGGGTGACTTGGCTCATTTCCCCACCAGTGAATAATTTTAAAATACTACTTCTCCCTAAGTCATTTCTCACTTCATTACCATTCACCCTTCTTCCTCCCTGCCTGGAATGCCCTTACGTCTTCTCTGCTTCCCATTTTAAACTTGCTTGTCTGGAGTTCATAAAAAGCTCCTGCTGGAACTACTCCAGGTTTTAGCATCAAACCATTTCTGGCATCAGAAAATCTCCATGGAACTCCTAGGCTGTCAATGAAGAGCTCTTCTTGGCAACTCCAGGTATTTCTGCAGTTCTTAAGCCCTACCATAATGTAACAGTTTGATTCTTCAGAGGCCTGATAAGCTAAAGCAGGAGGCTGTATATTAGCCAATACACCTCTTTGCTGCCAACCACCATCTTGGGATAATTACTTCCAGGCCACCATCCATTATTTATCATACTAGCATTCCTACACAGTCATTGACATTGTAAGTAAAAATGCACTTGAAACTGCCTGCCTGTTTTACTAGGACATACTGACATTTATACAATTATATTTTAATTAGAAAATTAGATTATGTATAATATTTAACATTTATATTTTTTCCCTTGTAACAGTTTACATATAAGAAGTTCTATTTCTTTTAACCAGTGTGATGCCAGGGCAGGTACAGCCACCCTAACCCTGACACAGACAGGCTTATACACAAATGTTTTCACAGAACACAGTTTATTTACATTTGCACTCCACAGCACAAGGTAAAGCCGTTCCTTTGCCTTCTGTCCTCCACAACAGGCCTTGTCCTCTTCCTCCCGACTCAGGCCGTTGGATGCTGTTGACTGGCCCCTTTTTATAGGGCACTCGGAAGGACTCCAGGTGCCCAATGAGCTTCTTCCATCTGCCACACCAGGTATCACCCATGACTCTTAAGTGATTAACTATTTTGGGGCTTTACATAATACCTAATAGCAGAGATGGGTTTCTGAACCATACCATTTATCTGTATGCTGGTTGGTTTGTTTAAACTGCTTTGTAGTCATTATATGTGAATTAACCTAGCTGAACCCGAGGAATGTGTGGGACTCCACCAATAGGTATAAATAAAGGATGTCCATCCTTTGAATTGAATTTCATCTATAACAACAGCTCAAGACTCTTCTTTAATTAAGTATACTCTGCAACAACATCCCTTCCACAAAAAAGGTCCAACACTTTGCAGGAAAGTCCCCAACATGTCTAGATTTACAATAGATACATAAGAAAAATGAGATGTATGTTGTAATTAAAAACAGATGTCTTGGGAATAAAGGAAACACTTAGAAAGTGTGGAATGGGTTAAAACTCATGTGCACTGTAAATGTCAGTGTGCAAAAATAAAGCAAAATCACGAAACCATGCCTAAACCCATGATCAAATACAGAATAACATATAAAACAAACAAAATTACTCTGCATAAATTAAAAAAACAGCAAAAAGGAGGAATAAGACATGTTCCATTACTGATTCAAAAGTATGCTAAAGACATGACAAAGAAGTGAAAAAAAACAGAAAAAAAGATTCTTCCAAAACTGCTCATGTGAAAAGGAAATAATGAAGAAAACAATTTTATATGCCCAGACACACAAGAAAACAATCACTGAAAATGAGGAAGTTACAAATGAAATCAGTATTTTTCCCAAGTTTTTATAGAAGAAAGAATCAATTAAATACCTCAAGCACAATGAACTTTGGATTTAAGAGTTTCAAATAATATAAACCAAATATGCTTAAAACATACAGGCCTTCAGGGATTTTACCAGCCGTTTTAAAATTAATTGAAGGCATTACTCTTCAAATCATAGTAAGCCGTTTGAAATGGTTACCTGAATGGGAGAAGAACATAATGGCTCAAAAGATATAATTATGATTCCAAACCATAGATTTCAATAATTACAGGCAAATAAGATTTAGTTGTATAATATGTAAAATTATTGAAAGTATAGTCAGAAATATGTAAGTAGACCACTTATGTTAAAATAATACTTCAAAATCAGCCCTATAATAGACAAGATACAATTAAACAAACCTGAATTACTTTGAGCAAGCGACTAGAGGAACAAAGCATTACATTTTCCTAGATGTCCAAAAAGTATTGAAAGAGTTTCAGACAGAAGACCAAAACAGAAGCTGGAGGCCATTGATCTCTAAAGTTGTTCAGAAATTTTCAGTATGAGATGCTTAATGAGTACGAATGCAATGATTTATATATTATATTATACATTTAATTATATGAAACATTAATTAAAAACATCTGAACGTATTTAGGGGCTTTTAATGACTAAACATTTGCATCACCCAGGCAATGTGTTTAGAAAAGTAGAAATGACAATTCAAGATTAGGCTATATTGTAAATATATTAACACAAATTAAAGCATGCATTCCAGTTATACAACAAAACTTTGAATGACCAGACTCCTTTAGATCAACAGGTGGCCAAATAGATATTCACTTTTTAAGTTTAAAACTACCAATTTAACTGTCTGACTCTGATGGACAAAATAGTCTCTATAAGCAGGCACTAGAACTATAATTAGAAGGGACGTTAATCTAATCAACAGAAGCTACACCTTGTTTTAAAACTAGGTGCATGTACCTCTTTAGTATCTTTGGAGCTGAAAGCAGACAATTTACTTTATTTGTAGCAGGAAGCTATCCCATCTCAAGGATGCAAAAAGCTCACAATCAAGCAGCATCACTTTAAAAAGAAAACTTTCATTGCCTAAAAGAAAGATTAACACTTTTTCCGAAGAAGTTGCAAAGGGCACAGCAAAGAGCCTAACAGCAAGCAGAGGGAGAGAGATGGAGAGTGAAGATAGAGGAAGAATCAATCAATCGAGGACCAGAGAAACAAGGAAGATGAGAGAAAAGCTAGATTGAGGTGAAAGCCTGCCGGTGGAGAAATAGGCAATATAATGATGTGGACAGGACTTCACACAGAAACAGGTCATAACTGGTCTGCTGCAGCGAGGAGTTTGTGGGTACTGACTGTTGAGGTGGAGAGGAGTGCCAGCCCAGGAGTCTAGGTTGAATGGTGATATTTAGGCTGCAGATGTGTTGCAGGGAACACCTGAGGGGAATCGTGGAGTTTGCTGTATGTGTTACTGCTCTGGGGCAGGAAGATTGGAACATTTCTCCAAGTGTTTTTAACTATGTTTTATCAATTGCTTTCACAAATGGACACCATCATATATTTTGTTTTTTAAAAAGTATCTATATATTTAAATATTTATTAAGGATTTTTCTATTTCTGTCCTTTTGCACAATGACTCTGTTGGTAAAAAATATTTTTACACACTTCAATTAGTTGTGGTCTCCTCTCTTGCCCTAGGTTGTTTTTATCAAGATAAAATAGTACTCTAAATAGTTAGTAAACAGTCAGCTAAAGACCTCCTTTCTTATGTTTTCTTGTTGATTTGTAGCAACCTCATGACTATATCAAGTAACCTTTGAAAAAAAGCCATGAAATGCAACAGAATGGTTTAGCACTCTCTCGCCCATGGCTAAGCATTATATCAACTGTGAGTTGACTGAAAAGCTTGTAAAACCAAGAATATATTACTTATTACTTCTATAATCCTTGTGTACATAAATCAGCTGTATTATTTTGTTTGTTAAAATGAGTTTCCTTTAGTCACCTTGATATAAGTCTAACGGCCAGAAATAAAGTAGACACCTTACCGATTTATCTAACTAATTAGCTGTGCTACCTGTCAAAGACAGGCTGAATTCCAAGTATTCAATGTAGAGGTCAGTGTTGAAATTTGCAGTGCACCATCTATTGGAATGTATTTTGTAATGCCTGTAGTAATAAAATTCATTGCATTTGTCATTTCAACAGATGGCCCATCACAAACATTTTTAGTAATAAAATGCATTACTACAAATGTTTGTGATACACCATCTGTTGAAATGACAAATGAAATGCATTTCATTACTACAAGTGTTTGTGATGTGCCATCTGTTGAAATGATAGAGACATAGCAATCGAGTAGACACAGATATACAGACACACAAACACTTGTCCTTTTATTAAGGTGGACTACTGACATTTTCTAATGCAAAAATGAAAATGAATTATTTCCTTGATTAACATCAATCAATTAATTCTTCTCAACCATACAATTCCTACATTAGCTAAAGGTCTTGATCAGGTTAAAGATTGGGTTTCCATGCAGAATGAAATTTTGACCCATGCCTACTAACATCTCAGACTGCTACAAAATCAAATAAGATAAAGTTCTCTAAAAGGAAATGATCTGTTCCTTGTGACACTGGTTCAATGCTGAAACTTTTATAACCATTATTTATTCAACATCTTCTTTAAACCCATTCTTCAACTATCTAAGCAAAGCTCTAGGGTGTGTGGGCACAATCAATATAGCATGCCTAATCAAAAGCAAAAGAATTAACATTTGATTAATATGCAGTCCTTTAAGGGACAATTATTATTAAGAAATTTACAAACTAGCCTGGTATATCTTGTTTTACTGCATATTATGAGTTCCAAATTCTCTTTTTTTTCAGCAGGAATCGATGCTCAGCACTCAGTTTTACTTGACTGTTTTAGACAGTCTCAACCATTGTTTGAATATTATCAATTAGTTGTTCTTTTTGTGCAATTAAATAATTTCTTTGTCAAGAAGGCATTCTGTAAAATGGCTGATCATGTATATTAACATGTCAAAATCAGCAATGTTTCAAATCACACCATTTTACGTTTTCAACCTTTTCTTGTTTTTAGTGTTGATGCTTAATAACAGTTGCCTGTTCCAAATTCCCAAAGTACTGCATGAAGAACACTTTATTTGTCCATTATTTATATGCACAGAGATTTGCTTTCCAACAACTCAGCTCTGCACCTCTAACAATTAATAAGTTCTTTGTTTTACTTTTGGTCCCCCACTATTTTAAATATTTCTGTGGTTATCAGCTGTGATGTGAGTAAATATGTAAGAGCAAAAGCAGCATATCATCAGAGCAGAATATGCCCTGCCACATTTCTCATTATACAGTGTATGCAAAATGGCTTTAACTATGCAAGTATTTACACATTTAAACCTTTAATAATTATCACTCAAGTTACACCTATGTGATAAGCAGCAGTGTCACATAGAAAAAAACTTTAAAAAAAATATAACCTGCAAAAAAAAAAAAAAAAAAAAGACCAGGCATATTTTTAGTTTAAATAATACTTTCCACCAAAGGAAAATAGCAACTTAAATAAAGCTGATGCAACTTTTTGATAGCAAAGAAAAATATCTACATTATATATTAGGCTAAAAAACTGAGTTCTTGCAGGTTTTGGAGCTTCATGTAACAAAAGACATCAAATAAAGCTTTGAAAAACACCTATCTAAGCAATATGTACATTAAGAACATACTGTAAACTTCAAAAAGAAATGTAACTGTCTATCTACAGATATTTTACAGTTTGAATCTGCTTTCAAGTATAATATCTGGTAGATCATTTTTAACAGAATATGAAAGTAGTAGTTTTCAGCCTGGGGTCATTTCATATTGGCCAGGGACTGAGCTGAAACGTTTTTTTTTGTACCTGCCAAACGAATCAAGCAGCTAGACTGCAGACACCTGGCAGCAAGTGACAAGAGAGAAATGCCCACTTTTGTATTCTTTGAACCTAAAAATAACTTTTCTGTTTTCAAGGACAAATTTATAAAAAAAAACTGTAACATCAAATGGGATGTGACAAGTAAGGGAATAATCAATCACTATAAGTATTATACATCATTTCATTCAAATGAAAAGAATTGCCATTTCAGCCATAAATCACTAGACAGTCAATAAACCCTCTTTATGAATTGTCAAGCAATTCAGTGTTATTTGGTAGTCATACTGACACATTATGGGCACAAAAACACGTCATCCCTCATACATGCAATCAAGCAATTTAATCCCAGTAGTGTGTAGCCTACATAAACTGTGCTGTGCTGGGCAGTGACTGAATGAAGTGGTAAACATATTGGCAAGTGTAACATACTAACATGTTACCTTGATACGTAAAAAAGAACAAGCAAGCTTAAAGAGGGTCTTAATCATAATTCTTTTTGTATTGAGATGAAATCATTTAGTTGTGCAAGCTGGGAGCTGTAGCTGATTAGAACAATAAAAAAGAAAAAAGCCACCCAGAAAGATCTGGACAATCTCTTGCATAAATGTTAGTATAAAAAGTTAAAAATTGAGATTAAAGAGGTAAAAATCTCTCACTGTTTTTGTGTCTCACAACCTGCAATACATACTAATTTTAGAATTTCTTTTAAAATAAATGCTCAAATATAAGGTGTCAGAATGAAAATGTTCATAAACTCCTTATACAGTGTTCCTATCAAAACCAGTTACTACTGTAATTAGATAGATGATACCTGCATGTGTGTGTGAGGTTCCTTATATTCTTCAATAAAAGTGCATGTGTTTATTTGATATTTGAACTAAAACCTTCACACATTATACACTTCACGTCATTATTAATATAACATAGAAAAAGTTTCTGCTTTACGTATGTGTTCAGCAAAACTTGCCTCGCATTTCATCCTACACTTACCCAGATCTTTGTAGACACGGAACACACATGAAATGCATGTATTCCAAATAACGATATGCTATATTATTTACCCTGTACAACTCTAGGCACATCACACACAGATAAGGAGGCTTGGCTTGAACTGAAAGAAATTTTTGCCCAAGTTGAGCTCCATCAAGGCAGGGGATTAAACAGCAGGCTGCTTGCTGCTTGTGCTGATTGATGCATTTACAAAACAAAAGACTCTAATGAAGAGGTGAGAAGGGATTTAAGGTGGGCCAGGATTACAAGTTTTTTGGTAGGCTTCAGGCATTCTAGTGTTAAGGAGGTGTATATAATACACCAATCAGCCACAAAATTAAAACAACTTGCCTGATATTGTGTAGGTGCCCCTTGTGCTGCCAAAACAGCTCTGACCCATTAAGGCATGGACTCCTCAAGACTTCTGAAGGTGTCCTGTGGTATCTGGTATCAAGATGTTGCAAGGTGGGACCTCCATGGATTCAACTTGTTTTTCCAGCACATCCCACAGATTCTCGATCAGATTGACATATCAGGAATTTGGATGTCAAGTCAACACCTTGAATCTGTTGTCATATCCCTCAAATGATTCCTGAACAATTTCTGCAATGTGACAGGGTGCATTATCCTACTGGAGAGGCTACTGCCATCAGGGAATACTATTGCTATGAACGGATACTGTATATGTGGTCTGTAACAATTTCTGGGTTGGTCAAATGTGTCAAAGTAACATCCACATAAATGCCAGAACCCAAGAACTCCCAGCAAAATAATGCCCAAAGTATCACACTGCCTCCACCAGCTTAGCCTGCCTTCTTCCCATTGTGCATCTTGCTACCAACTGTTCCCCAGGTAAATGACACACACACCTGGTCATCCACATGATTTTAAAGAAAAATTGTTTCATCATACCATGACACCTTTTTCCATTAATTCATGGTCCAGGTCTGGAGCTCACATGCCCATTTTAGGCACTTTTGGCTGTGGACAGGAGGCAGCATACACACTCTGACGAGTTTGCAACTACATAGCCCTATACACAGGAAGCTGCTATGCACTGTGTATTCCGACACCTTTCTCTCATGAACAGTGTTACGTTTTTTAGCAATTTGTGCCAAAGTAGCTGTTCTGTGGGATCAAACAAGACAGGCTAGCCTCCACTTCCTATGCACATCAGTGAGCCTTGGGTGCCCATGACCCTGTTGCCACTCATTATCCTTCCCTGGACTATTTTTGGTAGGTATTAACCACTTACCAGAAACAAACAAAAAAATCTGCCATTTTGGAGATGCTCTAACCCAGTCATTTAGCCATCACAATTTGACCCTTATCAAAGTCACTCAGATCTTTATGTTTACCTATTTTTCCTGCTTCCAATACATCACCTTTAACAGTTGACTGTTCACTTGCTGCCAAATATGTCCCACCCTTGAGAAATTCCATTTTAATGAGATAATCAATGTTATTTACTTCACCTGTCAAGGGCTTTAAGGTTGTGCCTGACACATATATCTCTATATATAGAGGGAGAGTCACAATTATGTTAACATTTGAATGGTGGAAACAATTCATTCACAAAACATACTTCATATGTGCAAAATGATTTACAGTAATGTTTCAACCTGTTCCCATCATGTTCAACACCTGTACCATATGTGGCACATAAATTGTCTATTAAAATTGTATATAAGTATATACATAGCAGCACCACTAGAGTTAACACATACAAGTGAATCCTCAGCCTTTCAATACACAGTCCTCCTTTTCCACCTCCAGTTGAGCTTTGTCTTCTGCCTTCTGACTAACTGGAGGAAGCTGAACAGCTCGCTTTTATGTCAGACCTGGGAATACTTACAATACAGGGGCATTGCCCAACAGAAGCATTTCAGGGTCAGACAGAAGCCATCTGAAGCAGGGTGTCCCTCTCCCTGGAGAACCCCCTGGTGGCACCCAAAGACCCCAACAGGATTATCCCTCAGAACTACAACTCTCACACATCCCTGTGGGTGTCCTCACTGGGTCCACACCAGCAGAGCACTGCCATCTACCATACCGGGGGAGGAACTGCCCTTGATGCACCAACTCCACCACATTATCCATTAATATATACCTTTGTATAGGATATTGCTTCAGTCCCATCCTGGCTGGGTTATGCCTCCTTCCATACTGTCCTTCCATTATGACATCCAAGCTGGGAAAGGGACCAGCAGAGCACTCACTATATATGTATATACATGCATACATACTGAAAAATCTGTTTCTTCTACAGTCTGACATTGGGAATACACAGGGGAAGAGACAACCTTGACCAGCCAGAAGAGCTGAAAAGCCTCTAAGCTATTACTCCCTACCTGCCTTGGCACTATGTAAAAAGACAGCCCTATGACCTAAATCTGTCATTCTAGACCAGCAACTTGACATTACATGATGTGTGAGTGATCTTTTTGCAAAACCAAAAAATAAAGACAGCAGCAAACCACTTTTTAGGTATGATTTCTTTTTTGTTGCAGTGATTAAAATGAGGCAACCAGTGGCACCCCAAACCTTTTTACAACCTTATTTTGTTTTTTCTTCCAGACCACAGTGATATATATTTAACATATAGTGAAGTTATAACAGCTATAAAAAGTATTCACCCTTTTATGTTTTAACATTTTATTGTAACACAACATTGAATCATAGTGGATTTAATGTAGCTTTTTTGAATGTGATCAAAAGATAAAGACTCTTTAAGGTCAAAGTGAAAACAGATTTGTACAAAGTTATCTAAATTATTTGTAAATATTGTGATAGATGGTGGCCGGTGCCATTACCCAGTGGGGATGCCTCCAGTTGGAGAGGACTTCCGGGGGACGCTCTCTTCCTCCAACTGTTATTTTTAAGGCCCCTGGGTTGCAACACTGCCTCGGATTCCTGCAGGGAAGTGTGGGAATTACTATTTACCAGCACAGCCCTTTAGGGATCCAAGGATGCCGCAAGGGGGAGCTGTGGGAACTGTAGGAGCTGCAGAGCCCTACTTTGCCCCTTAGCCGTGCCTGGGAGCAATTCCAGACCTCCTTAACACTAGAATTACCAGAGCCTACGAAAAAACTCGTAGATCCGTCCCACCTTAAATCGCTTCTTAAAGCCGTCCTCACCTCTCCGCCAGCGTCTTTTGTCCTGTTAATGTGCAATTTAAGAGCAGCAAGCAGCCGGCTATTTCATTCCCCACCATCGCAGAGCATGCACGAACTTCTCCCAGCTCATGCCTTGATTGATTATCTGGGAGTGAAGTGGATTTTTAGAGTGGAAATAATAGATCGTTTTTGGAACACATGCATTTCATGTGTGTTCCGTTTCTACAGTAATCTGTATAAAGACATTGTTACAACAGAAACTTTTTCATATTTTAGTAATAAATGTTACAAAATGTAGGCATAAACTATAGAATACTGTATATGAAGCTTGATTTCCAAAGATCAAATAAACACTTTCACAAAAGGTTCAAGAATGATACAACATCTCCCATGAGTAGAGGTAAGATATGCTGTCACAGACTTCCTGCCATGCCTCAGAGACCTGAGCTCAATTTCCAGCTGAGGAGAAAAAGTTGTTTTTTTTTTTTTTATACCTCAAACGGACATAAAATTTATAAATTGCTATACACTGTCAGTTAATGAGATCATTATATTTTCATGTGGGATGCTCCTTTTTAAATATTTTTTAACAACTGAGACTGCAATTAACATGAACAAGTGCCCTTATAACTGTTATTTTTAAGATCCATAACAGACAGAGCACTGCGTAATAGAGAGACAGACAAACAGGCAGAGAAGTCACTAAATAAACAGGGAAGGCACATGTACTGAAAGAAAAAAAAGATCAACTTGTGCGTTGTTCCTGCCGCACTGAATAAGCTCACACACTCTAACCCTTCCCCCTCTCCACCGATCTGACTCTAAGCAACGCTCGCGCTGTTACTTTGAGGCAGATCCGAAGAGGCATGCAAACAGCCACGCAGGCAGGCAGGCAGGTGGAGGTGGTGATTGGGGTTAGAGCAAGAACCGTCTTTCCTACATTACGACGTGTGTACCTGTTGCAATGCGCACACTTTTCTATATGCTGTGGTTTCTATTACATCGAAAGTGCACTTGACACTGACACAGTTTACTTTCCTGGAGAAGCGGCTGTCTTGGAACAGAAGCTTGTCAATGTTGCATCCTCCTTTTTTAAGTTTTATTTTCTCAATGACGATCACGATTTAACCCCCTGCCCGCCTGTTTTTCATTTAGTAGTGCTTTCTCTGTCTGTCTATTATACTATGAACTCCGTCTATTTATATAGTAATAACAGTAATTTTATTATTATATAGCAGCATCCCTGTCTGCCTATCATATAATGCCTTTCTTTCCTATCTAACTATATAACTATTCCCTTAGCTATTTTTTGATATATCTATTATACAATACTTTCCCTGTTTATTTAGTGACTTCTCTGCCTGTTTGTCTGTCTCTCTATTACGCAGTGCTCTGTCTGTCTGTGTGTTATGGATCTTAAAAATAACAGTTATAAGGACACTTGTTCATGTTAATTGCAGTCTCAGTTGTTAAAAAAAAATTTAAAAGGAGCATCCCACATGAAAATATAATGATCTCATTAACTGACAGTGCATACCAATTTATAAATTTTATGTCCGTTTGAGGTTAAAAAGAAAAAAAAAATAGTAACAGTTTCTCCCCAGTGGGGAATCGAACTCAAGTCTTTGAGGCACAGTAGACGTGCTATTATAGCAACTCTTAGCATTGCGCCATGGGAGCTGCTGTGATGTTTTTTAACCTTTTGTAAAAAGTGTTTATTTGATCTTTGGAAATCAGCCCTCATATATTCTATAGTTTATGCCTACATTTTCTAACATTTATTACTAAAATATGAAAAAATTGTCTATTTTAAAAATGTGTTTACACAGATTACTGTAGAAACGGAATACACCTGAAATGCGTGTGTTCCAAATAATGATCGATTATTTCCACTCTAAAACTCCACTTCACTCCCAGATAATCAATCAAGGCATGAGCTGGGAGAAGTTCGTGCATGTTCTGCGACGGTGGGGGATGGAATAGACGGCTGCTTGCTGTTCTTAATCTGCACATTAACAGGACAAAAGACGCTGGGAGAGGTGTGGACGGATTTAAGTAGCAATTTAAGGTGGGACGGATCTACGAGTTTTTTCGTAGGCTCTGGTAATTCTAGTGTTAATGAGCCACTTGAAGTGCTTTTGGGTGTGGCTTAAAAAAGAGCCAGCCACCTCCCAAAAGGAGCCAGAGTTGGGAGGAAGTGGACAAAGCTTGCCAGGAGAGGAGTGGAGGTGGAGAAAAAAAAGTGAGAAAGAAAGAGAAGAAGGAAGAAGAGTGTACTTTTTGTCTTGTGGACATTGTGCTTTTGTGGGGAGCATAGAAAGCACTTCCCCACCTATAAATAAAGGTCTACTTTGTGGCAATTAGTGTCCTGCCTGTCTGTGTCAGGGTTGGTGCAGTTATACACGCCGCAGTGGTCCACAATATAAAACACAATATACTTGATCAAGTATTTACTCTCTTCAAGTCGGTATTTAATAAATGCATCAGTGGAAGGCATGACAGCATTGAGACTATTTGGACTTGAAACTGTAATTTGATAAGCAAGGAAGAAAATAGAGGTAGTGAGTGATAGGCCTATAGATTTTGAGGAACAGCTGGACTTTCAGTGGCAAAGCATATTGCAGTTATACCCTATATGTGCACTGGTAGACCCTGAAGGGCAATAGGCAGGGGAACTGGTGAAGGAGAGAGAAGTGCAGCATTGACCAACTCAACCTGCAACTTGAGTCAACTTGATTCAACCTGAGAAGAACTTGGTAAAGTTTTCCCAGGATGCAACCAGCCAGGGATGCCTGACTTTCCTCAGGTAATACAGTAAGAGACCACAGAAGTTGGGAAGGAGGGCAAAGTATATATTGACTGAAAACAGGCAGCACTTGGCTACATCCAGGGTGAATGTGAAATTCAGGACTATTGACCAGAGGTTTGTTGTTACATTATAGCTCATCAGGTAGAAGCATATGATCCCTCAAGTAGAAGAAAGTTTAACTGTGTGTTTTTTTTCAAAGATTATCTAACAGACCAGTCCCTTTGAAATTTACAGATGGTGCAGGGGTAGGATGACCTGAGTTTGGACAAACTGTTCTGTGACTCACCTGATGTAATGCACCAGTTTCACTCATATCATGTCATGTCCTGCATCAGAAAAATGGTAGTGTCCAGGAAAGGAAGATAAAAAATCAAAACTGCACGAAGCAAAAATTAATAACACAACAGAATGCAAGGAGAAGTCAAGCAAAATTACACCTTTTACTGGCTAACTAAAAAGATTACAATATGTAAGCTTTCAAGGCATCTCAGGCTGCTTCTTCAGGCAAGATGTAATCATTACATATTGTAATCATTACACCTTGCCAGAAGAAAGGGCCTGAACTGCCTTCGAAAGCTTACATATTGTAATCTTTTAGTTAGCCAGTAAAAGGTGTCATTTTGCTTGACTTCTCATTGCATCCATAATGGCTAATACAGTACAACACCCTACTACTGCTAACACAGCAGAACAAATGAAAATGTAAAAAATTCAACATTAATGTGTTCCTGACAGTGGTGTTTTCAGAATAAAAATTCTTATGGCGCCACACAGGCCTAGGAGACAGCCAATGTCAGAGGGGTGGATGCATCCTAAAAAGCCATGCTGAAAGCATGTATAAAAGAGAGAGAGATAGTAGATGATCAGGAACATAAAGAGCAACACTTATGATAATCACTCTTCTGCCTAAACCCACTGGCCTGGGCATGGGGCAGATAAGAGTGGCTTGCTGGCGACTAACTGAGGAAGGATATGGGTTCCACTGAACAATGTGTGAGGGAACGAGGGAGAGACACTTCATTTCACAATGTATTAGCGTACCGACACCAATACAGTTATACAATGTCATCCAAATAATGCCAAACAAAATCACACAAAATGAAGATCTATGGACGTACAGTATTATTTTGTCATACAGTACAACTACCAAATGAGAGTAAAATATATCTGAACATTAACATGAAATACAGGTACATCTTTTTGTTATAATGCTTTCTAGTTAATAATACCAGTTTTTGATTTACAAACTAATTTCTTCAATAAAAAATTTGCAACAAGTACTGCAGAGTCATGTGACCAACACTGTAATAATACTTCATTCTGCATGTGGGTTGCGTAGATGCATATCACTGTGTGACTGCATTTCAAACTTTTTAGTTACTATTAAGTGCAACTTGGCTGAAATAAAGCCAAAGACAGAAGTTATTTGAAAAGTCAGTGAGAAAAAATGGTTGAAAGAGAGTAAGTAAAGCTTTCTCAATTAAGATGAAAATGGTTGCAGTTAGACTCATTGAGAGAGTAAAGAGAATAAAAAGATATCTGAATCACTTTGAATCCGGCTAATTCTTATGAACTATGAACAAATAAGAAAAATGTTATGTGTCAAGTGTAGCTGGTGGCAGAATGCTTCTTGTCACAAATAGTCACTATGAGGTGTTGAAAAATTGGAAAAATATTGTGTTCAGTTGTTGGAAAGCCATACCAATCAATGTGTTCTTTTGTGTAAGTGCTAATACAACAAAAGCCTATGCCTAAATTCAAGAACCTAAAAAACTAGAAAGAGGAATAAAGCAAGATGACGGATTTGTCATTCAGCGCAATCCGCAGATGACTTGCGAAGTTCAATTCTACTTAACCTAAAAATTGCAAGAGATGCAACCTCTGCTGAGAGTGAAGCTACTGCATGTTTTCCAAGCTCACCTACAGGAATGTAGGTAAAACGGGTTACACTGCAAAATAAAAAGATTTTCAATTTTAATAAAACACGACATTTTTAGAAGCAGAAGATCCTGTATTTTCATCTCTCAAAATGAAAAGAAAGTGAAAGGGCCCAAGGATTGAAAGGACAGGCTTACCATCAAAGCCTGTGATTGTGCAGGTGATGTGACGTTAAAACCACTGCTGTTTTATCATCCTCAAACCTCCCTGCCCTGAACGTAATGATAAACAGTTGGCTAGTGGTGTGAAGGTCAAACCAAAAACCCTGAACCACACAACAAATTTTTGCCAACTACATTAAAAAATAAATGTGAAACAAGGTGGTATAGATAATTGACAATACTCCTGGTTGTCCATGTGGCATTCCTGATAATAGAAATAACACAAAAATGTCTCTTCATCCCCCGAACAGGACCATAGTATTATTGCAACATTTAAGGCTTATTACTCATAGTTGGTAATGCAATACCTGCTCGATGATGCAGAAACGTTGAAACAGTACTGGAAGCAAATGGACATCAAGAAGGCTTTGGTTTCATTAACTGTGCTTGGTATCATATTTTAATGGATCTGAGGAAGTGATCAATGCAAATGTTGGGTTTTGCAAAAAAGGCTGTTTGATAAGGTTGATGTAGAGGATGTGGTTGACTTGTTGAGCTCATGTGTAGAAGACCTTATCTCACTGACAAATCTTCTTGCAGACAAATTGACATCACTAGTGAATAAGATTAACATTTAAAAATGTAATCACCTGTATTTTAGCACCCTACAAGGAGATCTATAAATGGAAACAATGTGAGTGCAAGCATCTGAAGTTTTTTCCTCTTTAAACAAGTGTCCATATTTGCTGTGGATTTGTCATAACCTTTTACACCAGAAGGCACAGTTTTTAAAAAAGTAAATTTTCTTCCAGTTCTGACATCCAATGTCTGTCTCAAAGACCCTTATTAACTGACTTTCATCCTTTAACCCAGGAATGACTTGCTTCCCTCAAGTATTCCCTTCCCAACATATTATGCTGCTCTTACCAAAGTGTAGCTGGAAACCATTGCCTTACACCTTATCTTGTGCACCAGTCCTTTATGTAATTACATATTCTACATTAAAATACATTTTAATTATAAGTACTGTTTTTTAATTTACTTGTCTTATGTAAAGAAGTGTAAATGTTATATGGAATAAGCATGTACCTATAAAAGAAAAAAGGCAATTCCACCTTACAAAAGCTCCAATGCAGAGTTTTTTTTCTTTTTTTCTTGCACCTTCTCTTTTTAATTCTGATGTGGCTGACTCATTGTCATCAGTTTTCTGCAGTAGGTCATTGGTGTCAGACTCATCTCCTTCACATCTGTCTTTGTAGCTTTTCTTTCTAAATTACTGTAAATGAAAGACACTCTGTGTAGCGTTGACATACACTCTGTTGTGTGAGTTTTCTCACAGACATACTGTTTGGTAGGCTAGAAAATCTAATCTGGCTTGGGTCACACAGTGGTTAATAACATGGACCATTTTTATTGTATTCTTTTCTACTGTTGCTTTGTTATTTATGGCTGTTCTTACTGTTGATTTATATTTTAAAGAATAGATTGTTTGGCTTTGTTTCATAAATGAATCATATTTTTTAACTTATATGTTGCAAAAAGCATATTCTTCGAGCTTAAAAGATGAAATACAAAACAGAGAAAGAATGGGCAAAACCAAGTAAAGGGGAAAAATCTAACAAAAAATGTTAACACTTTAGAACAGAGACTTTAAGGGAATATAATAGCACACCTGTTAGTCACTAACTGCAATGCAACACAAATAAAGCCTGATTAGACTTTGGTTTCGGTATTTCTTAGAAGCAGATATTAACCGTATTCATCTTTTAAAACATACTATAAACCTTTTTACATCTCTCTATTATATAATAAAAACTGGGGACGAGATGAGACCTGTTTAGGGAGATGAGACGTGACTTTCTCAGAAAGACAAAAGACTCTTTTACGTCCCGCGAGACTAGACTTTGTGCCAAGAGATTTAACCATGCCCGGGGCTGGAAAAAGAGTAGATGACAAAGAAGGATGTTGTAAAGAATTCAAAAACGTTGCTGTGATACACATGCAGAGCAGGTTAGAGATAATGGAAGTATGAAAATTAAAAGCCTCAAAAAAATTATACTAAAGATCACATTAACAAAAGGAAATTATTACTCCGTGAAATAACGGAACAGCGAAAAGAGATTGAATAGTGTTTGAGGATGTCTGAGGGAGAACAGAGACAAGGCAGTGAGACAAAAGGACAGATGCTGTACAGGCTTTTAAATATTTGAAGCGCTGCACGAGATGCAGATCACGTGGCATGCAGCAGCAGCAATCCAGCTGCTGATCGAGCAAAGAGGAGGTAAAAAAAAACTATTTGTTTCCCATTGTACTGTTTAAGAGGGGTTTCAGAGGAGCAACCGTGTCTCTTTGGGGTGCGTTCAGCTCCCCTCTTCACAACGACACGTAGTGCAGGCGTTCGAGCAAAGCGAGCAGGGGGCAAAGCCCCCTAGTTATATAAAATGATGACAAAGGACTAACACATTTCAAGAATCTTATTATTTTAATAAGAGTTTTCATAGTTGATTTAAGGTTTATAGACTGTTTAGTAGCTGCCTTTGTTAAAGTCTTGTTATGCAGTAGTAAGTGATTAATGTGCTATGGACAGGCCTTATTCAATAGTGTCTCCAGTGCTTTGAAAGTCTTATTAAGACCAAAGAGTTTGTTAAGATGTTGTCACAAAGTAGTAACTGACTAACTGATACACCTAAGTAATCAGTATTCTAAATTATTCACAGAAAACATTTAGTAACACTTTAGTTTCAGTACTGCAATACATTCATTTTTGCAGTGCCTAAACTACAGTATTATCAAATATTTATGTATATTCATAGCCAGTTAAGAGGAAATTTTTGTGTTTTTTTTTTAATTACATATTTGTGAAGTGCAACTAAAATTGCTGCCATATTAAAAAGGCTCAATGTGTTACTTAATAATATTGCAAATTATGTAATGAATATATTGTGTATAATACTTCATAAACTATAAATAGAGCAGTGTGTGGCTCAATGGTGCAATGGATTGTGCTACTACATCATGGATGCAGCATCCTTGGTTGAAATCCTGCGCCTTCTTGGCCAAGTGGAGTGAATCTACATTGGTTTTCCTCCCACATCTCCAAACATGCATAAGTATGGTAAATTGGTAATTCTAAATTTTCCTTTTGGCATTGTTAGTGTGTTGCTTGTGTTGACCCTCTGATACACTGTTGTTTTCCCCAAATCTGTTTCCTACTTAGCTCCTGATAGCATCTGGTCTCCCTGAGAGCCTGAATTGGATTTAGATGGTCTAAGAATGTTATGAAATAAAATGAAACAAAAGCATTTTTCTCAGTGATATTATTTTCAATATATTCTTAATTTTAGACAGTCCAAATGATAATAAAAGAAATACAGGAAACCTAGTAATTTTAATTCTGTTTTTGACATGTTCATTGAAAGATAATGTATACACCTGTAGCCAAAGATTTTAAGTGTGCCACTGTGAGCTGTGAGGTTTATTCCATACACATTATTTTATTTAAAATGGGTAATTGAGGCAAAAAATGAATACAGCTGAAGCAATGTAACCCAGCTGACAGGGCAAAACACTGCCATGTAACCAACCATACAGGAAGATGAGAAGAGACAAGTGGAGGCAACAAAGAGTGCTGATGTGCTCCCTGTTTGATGATAATCAATATATGGCTCAGGGTACCATCTGCTATTTAGAGTGTCTCTGTGAATGAATCCCGTGTTTGGCAAATGCATATTCTTACTTTGGAACCTAAGAAATGTATAAATAACGTATGCATTACAATTTATTTGAGAAATTCCAGTCTGGTTTCCGCACTGGTCATAGTACAGAAACGGCACTAACGCGGGTTGTAAATGACATTCTGATATCCTCTGATGAAGGAGACTCCACTGTAATTATGTTGTTAGACTTAAGTGCAGCATTTGACACCATTGACCATTCTGTTTTACTGCACAGGCTAGAAAATGATGTTGGGCTTACAGGCACTGTGCTCACTTGGTTTAGTTCTTATTTATCAAATCGATTCCAGTATGTACAGAAATCTGCTGACAGTACTCCATCATTATACACAGAAGTTCAATATGGTGTCCCGCAGGGCTCAGTAATGGGACCTTTACTATTTTCAATTTACATGCTTCCACTGGGATCTATCATTAGGAAACATAATGTTAATTTTCACTCGTATGCAGATGACACCCAGTTATACCTTTCATTTAGATCAAATTAAGTTTCTCCAATGTTGTCTTTAATTAATTGCGTTAGTGAATTAAAGTAGTAGATGGATGAGAACTACTTGTCTTTAAATACAGATAAAACAGAGATGTTAATTGTTGGAGGGAATGATGCTGATCACAACAATATTCTGTCATCATTTAACTCAGTTGGAATCACCATTAATTTTACTGAATCAGACCGCAATCTAGGAGTTATTTTTAACTCTAGCATGTCATTTAAAGCGCATATTACAAAGTTGTCCATATCATATTTCTTCCATCTTAAAAATGTTGGGAAATTAAGGCACTTTCTAAATAAACAGGATTCTGAGAAATTAATTCATGCATTTATTTCTAGTAGGATTGGCTACCGCAATGTGGTGTTCACTGGATGCTCAAACTGTTCTTTATACAGCCTCCAGTTAATCCAAAATGCTGCTGCAAGAATTATTACAAGAACAATAAAATACGAACACATAACTCCAGTTCTTAAATCCTTACACTGGCTCCTGGGTTAAGTTTAGGGCAGATTTCAAAATCCTCCATTTAACATATAAAGCATTAAATGGCCAAGGTCCGGCTTACTTGTCTGAACTTACCATGACTTACAAACCAGAGCGCACATTAAGATCTCAAGATGCCAGTCTGCTTATCATTCCAAGGGTTAATAAAATAACAGTGGGAGGTTGTGCTTTTAGTTATAGGGCCCCTAAACTGTAGAATGGTCTGCCTGCTACTATAAAAAATGCCCCTTCGGTCTCAGCTATTAAATCCCGGCTGAAGACTCACTACTTCAAGTGAGATGCAAGACCTACCACATGTTCCTTTATTGTTAAAGTTATAAAATCAAAAATTTTGATATGTAATATCATAATGTTTAGACAATTAATTTAGATTTTTTAAACAAGTAATTACAACAAGATTGAAGTTTTATAAAAAAAAAATCATAAATCAAAATCCTTATAGTTTCAAATTCCTGCTGTACATGTGCTGGGCCATTTTCCCACAGTTCTTGGAATATTTTTACTTAAGAATGAGTTAGAACACATTGAGGCTGTACATTAGGTTTTGATGACAAGTCTTAAAGCACATGCAGAAAACTTTTCTTTTTAAATGGTTGTTTGACCAAACAGGCAATATTTTTGTCCCACAAGTGCATTTTTTGCCTGCCTACAGGATCTGTTCTTTATCATTTCTGATTTAAATAGAACAACTACTTGGCACATCTGGACTGATTTAAGGAAACAAATTATGTGAAATAACATCATTGGTACATTATGCAAAGGTTTATGACTCCTATTTATATTATAAGGGCACTACATGATTTGTAATACTCAGAGTGAGTGATATACCTTTGGTTTTAATTTTGGTGAATACTCTGTAACTTTAAAAGCCTGCTTGTTCTGTACTGGTTCCAAACACAGACTAAATTTTGGAAATTTTTAAACTGGGCATACAACAAAAGTTGGAATATTCAAATGAATCAACTACTTTAGTCAATGCCATACCTGAGCAAACCAAGGTTGCAAAACAGTCTACACACATCCTTCTATATAATTTGATACTATCCGTACGTATGGTGTTTGCGTCAATACCCCGTATGTATGGTGTTCGCATCAATACCTCGACTCAATACAAGTTAGAACCATGCAATGGGACTCTGCGTCTGTAGCTATAACATAACGTGTTGCAAGATTGATTAAGAATGTTCAAATGCTTCAGTGACGCCGCTAGACGGCTGAGTATAGTAAGTCGGTGTTGGTTCGAGCAGATAACAGTAAGTTCGGTTGGTTTTTAGAACGTTGGTTTGGTGGGGCGTACTTTCCAGGACTAACATCATCGACTGACTTCGACAGCTCCAGAACCGTAAGTAATTTAGAACATATCGCCATTTGCTTGGTACGTCGAAATCTATCTTTGGGCAGTTCGGTTTTGGCATCCGTCCTTCTGACATCTATTGGCAAACTGAGTAATGACGGCTGGGTATTAACAACGGTCATTGTTTAAATTTAAGCCAATCTCAGATCAAAAATGACAGCGGCAACATAATTATTACTCCGACTCTGATTAGAGTTGTAAAATACGGTTTGTTTTGAAAATTTGTTTGTCGGAAAAAATCAAATGAGGTGCGCCGAAGAGCTGAGTTCACGTCTCGCAGCCCCGTTTAAACAGGAAGCTCTTCATTACATCGGCCGAAAAGGTCTATTTTAAGCACAAATCAGTGCCATGATAACAGAATAATTTCAAGGACTTAAAAAAACAAATAATTCTTTGCAGAAAAAGTATGGATTTCACAAATGTAGAATTTGTAGCCCGATTCGATCGGGCTCCCAGTCTCTATGAGTCTACAAAGTTACTTGATAAATGTTTAACGATTCCTAGCAGAGCATGCAAGTTAAAATGCAGATACAAACTCAAAGGGATGTTTTTGGAATTACAGACCCTGGTAAACCTC
Organism: Polypterus bichir lapradei; assembly: GCA_026402145.1. Classification (NCBI taxonomy): domain Eukaryota; kingdom Metazoa; phylum Chordata; class Cladistia; order Polypteriformes; family Polypteridae; genus Polypterus; species Polypterus bichir. The sequence continues at coordinate 86,543,925 of JANRMT010028174.1, forward strand.
TATTGCTAGGTTTGAAAGCACTTCAAGACACAGAATTATTAAATTACTTTTTGCTGTGACCATAACAGTAATTAAAACTAAGCCAGTTAAGCTAGACTTTGCAGATGTTTTCACAGGAATTACATTATTTCTTGGTGAGTACAACATCCATCTTTTCTCAAATTGTAAAAAATAATATACCCCTTGTATTCATTTTGAATTAAAGCTACAAAGAAATGATCAGTCAGGCTTTATTGCTAGTTTAGCAAATCCAACATAATGAGTCAGCACACTAGCTGTTGTGGAAAAATGCATTGCATACTAATACAGAGTGTGCATCTACTCATCGTCTATCTATTTGAAAAACAAAACTCCCAAAAACATGTGCAGCTACCCTTACCAACACCTTACAGCATCACACATAATGGATACTTTAGCGTCAAGGATTCCAGGTCAGTATACTGACCACTCAAGCTCAATTGAGTCAATCAGGATAACACATTCTATAAAAAGTCTAAGAAAGATACACTATTTAAGTAATTAAGAGAAACCATATAAAACAAATGCTCTGGGTCAAAGAATGTGTGTCCTCAGAACACAGCAAACCACAAGAACTCTCTGCCCCAAAAATGCCCATTTCAAATCCCTGGGATAAAATGCTGATTAGCCACTACCTGCACACTGTCCTAACAAATACAAATCAGCAGTTTTGACCCAAGGTCAGCAGATACAATGAAGTACATACAAAGAATTAATGACTCAGCAGCACAAAAGAGATACTATGACAGACTGGCCAAGTGCTGACATAATCAGAAAATGAAACAAAATGGATTTGAACAATATGGCCACAAGCAACTTGCACTTTATACTTTAGTGAGTTAACATTGAACAATCTTTTTATGGGCACACCTCGAAAGGATCAGTGTATTGTTCAAACTGTTACAGACTCCTAAAGACCAAAAAAGTACAGCATGATGCACATTACAGTGTTAGCGTTAGTCTATGAAGGATACAATAGTACATCACAAACCCCTGGACAGACTAACAATCTTTCTCTTATTACATAAGATATGGATGACAAGTAATATTTTAAACTTATGACACTACAGTGGTGTGCAAACTGTAGCCTATAAATGGGGATTGTGCTATAATAATGAACATTAGGAGTTGTAATCATTTTCTTCTTTTCCAGTTTTATTAAAAGATGGTGGATTTTGTATTTTACACAATGAACAGAGTCTGTGATTCAAAGAAGAGATCCAAACTGAAAAAGAATGCTTTAATTTTGTGACTCTGTAAGACAGATAGATCCATTCATACACATATACTTTATTGGCTCTAAAGGAAACTGCAGTAGTAACTAATCTGTACTATCACTCCTAGGAGTACATATCTTCCATATAATTAATTGTAAGTTAAATGCATAGTTGTGTGTGTGACATTTTAGAAAATGAAAAGTTGTTATTTACACAGGGAATGCAAAAACAAAGTATGTGGTGAACACCATCCCGGTAGCACTTACATGTAAAATAAAATACATTCATTTACTGTACATACTTCTCAATTAATCAATCAGTTTTATTTCACATGGTAGCAACATGCCCCATCATAAGCCAGTGGACTTAATACTAGCTTGTAGCTCATCCAATACGGAACCCTCTCTCTAACCCATGTTGTTTATGAACAAGTCATGGGAAAGCAATCTACAGGAGCAGTGTATTCATTTTCAGAACAGTGCATAAATTTTTAATTAGCCACCCTACCCTTTAGAAATATGACCTTCATAATTCTTGAGCATAAAGGTGACACAGTATTTTCTCTGAGACAAAGCAGATTGTGATAAGAATCAAAGACAATGTTTAAATTTAGATTTTAGGTAATCATCAGCATTCTGTAGCCAGTTTGAAAATAGTAATCCTTATGCAACAGAGAGGTGGACTGTGGAGAGTTGTCTTTTACTGTGCATTAGAAGCTTTCATTTCATTCCATTCCAAGACTTGAATAAAATTTTGACCACCAGTAAATTTATCACCAGTCTTCTAAAAAAAAAGGCTTAACCTATAATAGCTGCAACATGTTACAATAAGCACAAAGGTGAAGTACAGATGAAGCAATGATGGGTGCTTTTATGTTCCTTTCAGTCCGTGCTGACATCCTGCCTGATACCTCCTGGTATTTGGGCCACTGGAGACAACCCTAAAACAACCCATGAAAGGACATTGTTCATCTGCTGTCATCCTTTCTCTCAATGGTTTACCCCTCTTTCTCCATATCATCTTTATCTCTGGTGTGTAGCACCTGCCTTTTTCTCCACCATTTCTTCTCTAGCTCCTTACACTCTACAATAATCCTCACTTAACACCACATTTTATCTGTAAGTGCTAAGCATCAAAAATGCACCACTTAAGATCCCCTGTACCCATTTGTCAAATAATATTTTAATGAGCAAACCTAAAGGAAACATTTCTCATAAATCACAAAACCCACCAATGCACATCTAAGAACTAGGATCTGTCAAACCCAAACTCTTTGTCATGATCAGATTTCAGAAGTATGCAGTCTAACTACAAATGTTCACATTTGAATTGCTACCCTCAGAATATTCAACATTAATATACTGTATTTTTTGTTCAGGCTGTGGTGCTGACCTACCCCTGGGCCTGCTGATCCAGAACACAAGGAACCAGAACCTATTATCACTGCATGGAATAAACCAGTCTTCATCGCAGAGCACTCCCAGGTTCAAACACACCCATACTTTATTATACTAGGCCAATTTAATGTCACTCATTAGATGAACAGGAATTGCTTTGTGAAGTCAGGGAAAAAGAAGCATCTAGTGGAAACAGACACTTAACAACATGTATTGTCCACATAGACAGAGACCAGACTGGAACAGAATGTAATATAAGACAGAGGTGTTCCCAAAAATAATCAAAAATAAAGGAAGCATAATACATTTAGAGCTCATAAGTAAATTAATTGACTATGAATGAATTTTTTAAATTAGTTATTAAAACTGTTTTTATTGAATGAATATTTTATGAGTTTAGATGTGTATTTTAGGCAGGCTGATAATTCTTCAACTTAGCATAGCTTAATTTTCAATGTCATTACATCAGAGCTATTTATTTCAGATTAGCGCTTTATAAACATTTCTGACTGTAAAACTATTTAAATTATTAATATATCTTTTTTTATACTTCATACTTTAATTTGGAAAATGGAAAAAATTCTGAAGCAGTTAGCCATTCTTGACAGCAACTCAATTTAAATGTAAAACATCTATCAGCTAGCAATGTCTTTGTCTTATCAGTTGTTAATTAGGGTAGTGGAAGTACAAAAATGCATAGCAAGTCTTGAATTAAGAAAACATTAAGGCAGCCACTCACTTTGCCTTGGTATTCCCTCCTTGCTCAAATCTCTCTACAATAACTGCCTTTATTATATGTATGTTTATCCAACTTGCCATTAAATGCAATAATATTTAAAATCTGCCTGCAGAGTGTATGAGATTGGCATCAAGTCATTGGTCAATTGGCACTGGGTGATGCATCTGCTTTTCATTTGGAAGAATGTGTACATTTTACACAAGCTAAAAGGCTATACAGCTTTAGAAAGACATGCATAATGATATCTCTGAGTAAATGTTATCATACTGTTTATCTGATTATATTCCAAGAAGGTTTTTTTCAGGAAAAATGTAGGTAATAATACAATTAGTATTAGTTACTCTTTGCTTAACCATGAATCCTAAATTCTGTTTTATTGTACAAATAAAAGCTGATTGTAAATCTGTATATTCTACCTATGAAACATAAGGCAAATCTTATCCTACTATTCATAGTTTTATAAATTTCCCTTTTATTATTGCAATACCATAGTTGTACTCCAAAGCAATCATCTTATAAACTGTAGATGGTACAAAACCCAGCTGCTCATCTGTTGACATGCTAAAGGCTAGAGTCTACTATTTTCTACTTTTGGAGTGTCTCTCTTGTTGAACAGCTTATTTAGATATTTCAGAATGTTATCCTTTGCTCTCAGTGTGTCACCTGACAATCCCCTTCACAGTTACCAGTTTTTTTAAATCGCTATGTACAAAACAGAGCACTCTGCTCAGTTAATGCCCACTTCTTCACCCTTTCATTTTATGAAAATAATACAAAGGCACTTGATGCAAATGCCTTTAACTGCTATGCTAATCTCTCAACATTATGCAACTCCAATAGATTTATTTAGAGGAAAACTAAAGGACTTTTTAAAATAAGTTTTGATTTGTTAATGTATTTATACAAATTTATTTTACGTAATCTACACTCTGTGTTGTGTAATGTACTTATTTTTTGTCTTTTAGTTACCTTTGTACTTTGTTATTTGATGCTAAAAGTCTGAGCAAATAATTCATTTTTGAAAAGATTTCCATCTTATACTATAAAAATATTTTCATTTTTTATAAACCTAGTTGAAAAAGCAATGGTTCCTCATCCACCAGTCTACAGCAATTTGATAACTATTGGTATGGATGCCCCTTTGATTTTAGTTACTTAAGACTGCTTCCATGCCTTACAGGAACTGAGTTTTGTGAGGAAACATAAGAGAGAAAATCACACTTGGCCTTCAAAGGTTTTAATCTCATTCCCAAAATCACCACGTCACATGTTTATGGAGTTCATTTAGAATTCTTAGGTGTTAGAATTTGCTTTAGTTTTTACATAGAGGTATAAACTCATATATGTAATAAATACTGGAAAATATGGACTCATTGGTACATATACTTTCTCTGTTCAGGATTAATTTCTATATGCTATATTTTCTTGCAAGACAGAAATCTACTGCTGGATGACTCAAGGTCCCATGTTTTTATTTTTTTGTTTGTTTTTGTTTAGGTAGTTACAAATATAAACCTCAGCATTGCAAAGAATTTAAAACTGTCCATCCATTCATCTGTCCATCTTCTTACCTGCTTATCCCATTCAGATTCAAGGAAAACCAGTGCTTATCACAACAGCATTGGGTCCAACCCTGGATGAAACCCAGGATGGGTAAAGTGTTATAAAGTGACTGTGACACATTCAGTGACTGTGAGATGAAATTAAGGAGTTTGCAAAATGTATGAATGAATGTTTGCAGGGTGTTAACATTGTTTCAACATTTTATGTGATTTATTATTGAATTGAATTTGCTTACTGTCTGCTATATGTTTTTAGAAAGTGTGTAATGGTGTTTGTTGTTAAAAGTGAGATTATAAAATTAACATAGAATAGGATTGTTAAATGCACCTTTTCACAGCTTGAATATAATAGTAGTACCAACTACCTATTTAAAGCAACAAGGTTTTTATAAGACACATGCATGGTATTTTCTTGCACTGAATCCAGATTGTTTATGATCCTGGCATGTTTCATCATCTTACATGGGTTCAAACAGAACAACTGTTTTCACTAGTACAAAGTACTGTTGAATAATACTTAATTAATAATTAATACTTGTGAATAATTATGTTTTTTAATTTTTTTAAATATTTTTCCTTCTTATTTAAGACTTATTATGATTTTTCCTACTAGCACTAGGTCATTTTTGGAACCATTATGCTGTTTTCTCTTTTTTTTTAAGATGGCTAAAGCCAATTGTGAAATTTCAAGGCTTTTGCACTTGCTCAGTAAGTGGGATCAGTATCTTCCTGGGTCAAATTCAATGAGGATGGGGTGATATTGTTGCCATGAACTTGTAATGTTGTATGGAATGCATCATTGCACTACATGCTACATTCAAACATTCATTGAAATTGATCAGATTTATACTTTCTTTTGGGAATATTTTTTCTTAGGCAAAATGAAATGCCACATACATTATACTAGACATCTGACATAGAGGGTGCAGACCTATAAATACCTGGGATTGCAGCTGGATGATAAATTGGACTGGACTGCCAATACTGATGCTCTGTGTAAGAGAGGACAGAGCCGACTATACTTCCTTAGAAGGCTATCGTCTTTCAACATCTGTAAAAAGATGCTGCAGATTTTCTATCAGACGATTGTGGCGAGTGCCCTCTTCTACGTGGTGGTGTGCTGGGGAGGCAGCATAAAGAAGAAGGATGCCTCACGCCTGGACAAACTGGTGAGGAAGGCAGGCTCTATTGTAAGCGCAGATCTGGACAGTTTGACATCTGTTGCAGAGCGACGGGCACTGAGCAGGCTCCTGTCAATAATGGAGAATCCACTGCATCCACTGAACAGGATCACCTCCAGACAGAGGAGCAGCTTCAGCAACAGACTGCTGTCACTGCCCTGCTCCACTGACAGACTGAAGAGATCGGTCCTCCCACACACTATGCAACTCTTCAATTCCACCCGGTTGGGGGGGGAAACATTAATATTATACAAAATTATTGTCTGTCTGTAATACCTTCATTGTTATCACTCTTTAATTTAATATTGTTCTTTATCAGTATGCTGCTGCTGGAGTATGTGAATTTACCCTTGGGATTAATAAAGTATCTATCTATCTATCTAACTATCTAGTTTAGGCAAACTTGAAATAAGGTGCTGCTAGTTGGCAAGTATCAAAGAGGTTATAGAAACTGGTTTACTTGGCAATGTATAAAAGTGTTGAGTGAAAAATAATATTTAAATCTCAAAAAAGTATAAAGAAGTACAATTAAAAATCCCCAAATTGTGTAACTTGCATATCTTTGAAATGTAACAGCAAATACATTCTCCCATTCCAGGAGTAAATAAGGAGGTTGTTAAATACATACAATATATAAACCCTTGACATTTTTTAAATCAATGCACAATGGGGGGAAACTTTCTGCATAACAGAATCTACCAGATATTATCCCATTATACAAAAATGGTGATATAGCCAATCCACGTAACTACAGCCAGCATCACAAGTAAAGCATCACAGGTAAATTAATACAATTAATAATGAAAAAATTATGCAGCACATGTCAAAACAGATATATTAGTAAACAGTCAACATGAGTTTAGAAGGGGGGAGGTTGTGTTTCTCTAATATGCCAGAATTCTGCGAGGAAGCAACAAAATCATATGATCACAGATATGCATGTACATTTTCAGGAGGCTTCTAATAAGATCTCCTAATACAGTCGTGTGAATAATTGGAAAAAAAATTAAGTTCAAGGCTTTTTATGTAAATGGGTGCAAAGCTGGCTTAAGCACAGAACATAAAAAGTTATGGCATGAGGTAATTCTTCTGAATCAGAAGATACTAAAAGTGGTGTGTATGATGGTGCGGCTCGGCACTCATTCATAAAACAAACCCAAGCCCCACTGTAAAAACCAGGACATTAAGAAACAAGAATATTAAAATGACAACTAAAACAATCAATAAATAAATGTCCATTAAAAAGCTCAGTTCTATATTGTCCTCCTCAGGCTTGAGTGTTGTGGGTTTTTTAGAAAAGTCAGACACCTATCCTGCTTGCTGCTCCTCTTCATTCCTTCTTGAGTCCTTACCACCTTAGCTCAACCTAACTCTAACTCTAAACTAAACGTGACGGTGTGAGTCAGCTCCATTCTCTCAGTTGATCTCGGGAGCCTCTTGAACCCAACACCATTGATAGTAATGACTGGGATGATCTTGGCAGATGAGGACAAAACACACATATAGCAATGGATGTGTGCAAAGGTGCTCTAGTGCTTTTATTAAAAACCGTCAAACAAACAGCATTCCAAAGTGCAGTTGTTCCAAAATGTTCAGTAAATAAATAATCCTTAAAGTGAACCGTGGAGGTTAAAAGTAATCCAATAAATAAATCTGTTAAAATGAGGTTAAAACACAGGCAAGAATCTTCTTCAAAATATTCAGTCCCCAGTGCTTCCCTTTAAAACAGACGTCTCTTCATGCTGCGAGGTCCGAGTAGGATAAGAAGAAATTTAGTAACTAAGATTGTCATATTTTGTCATATTATTCTTGTATTCAAATATACTGTGCATCCTACTGATTGTCATCTGTCACACAATATCACAATTAAAATGTTGTCTACTCATTAATTGCATTATTTCTTCCAAACGTAAGTAACTAGACATTATACAGTATGTCTTTATTTTTGATTAGATGCAATACAAACCATTATAATCACATTTTGTGATTAAAACTAAAGTAAAATAAATTATTTGAATTATTTTGCTTCTAAACAAAGAATATACATTTTACATTTAAAGTACACATTATTTTGCAAATTGATGAACAACTGGATCAAGGAAGTTATTGTGTAAAATATTATTCTGCTCATAATAGTCTTTAAGTGCATTTGAAATGGTTAATTATTACCTTTTCCTCTGTTAACTTTGTAAGCAACTATTTTTGATAATATTTTAGTTCTTGATTATTAACTTCTGATGCCAGACTACAGTTCCTGTATTGAACATCACCATTTACTAATATGCCTGATAACATTCATAGAACAGAATTTTTCATTAAAGTATATAAAATGCATTATTCAGCTTTAATTTGATTTTCAAGCAATGTCAGTTTTTCCAGGTATTTTCAAAATTTCTGAAAATTGATGACATTAGCTTTGTGTTTAAACAATATTTATTTAAAATAGTTATATTATTTATTATTTCATTATTTTGCAGAACAAAACACCCCCAATGACAGCTACATGTAAAACAGATTTGAATACATTAACTTTCTTTTCCAGTATGGGGGCACAGAAAGCCAGAGCCTTTCTCAGCAGCATCAGATGCAAAGCAAGAATCAAAACTGGTGCATGAGAGGAAACCCACAATAAAAGAAGCAAATTTATTTTAATTTATCGATCAAACACCCTACCTCCAAAATTTTTGTCATCTATTATTGATACCAAGTCAGTAAAATAAATCACTAACAATTACACATTTAACACATTTGTTCCCATTAAAGAGCATTTTTATGACTAAAACTAAAGAAAGCACTGAGACTGAAAATATGGTCCTAACTGGAATTTTGCCATGTGTCTGTCCACTGCTGTTGTGGCTCCTTTTTGAATATTATTATTATTACTGTTATTATTATTATATTTTGGGAAAAATTATTTACCAAAGAGAGCTTAGAGGTGCAGAACACATTACAGTTGTTGACATATTTGTTTTATAATTTTAGCACTCTTGACTTAAGTGAACCGTTCATGGTTGTACCATGAGTTAAAAGCAGGCTACAACGTTTAATATTTAAAGAAAGAAAATCTTAACTATTAAAGGCATTTAAGATCATCTTTAAGGTAGACGTTTTCTATTTTTTTAGTGTTGCGTTAAATGTTATTTTGTGTTTTATGTTTAAATGTTTTAGAATATTATATACTGTATTTGTACACAGCACCAAACTTATGCACTACAGATAAATAAATTGACTTTACTTAAATGATTTGTGTTGTTATGTGTGTGACTGTTTTAGAGGTAAAGTAAGTATGTAGATATCGCAGAAGCATAGGCTATAGAATTTGAGCGCTGAGATTTTGCCTTCAGAAAGCACTGCTCATGCATTAAATGAACAGTATAAAAATACATTTGAAGGTTTTTGGAAACTGAAATTTATTTTTAATGTATTTTATAGTTTTGTCTTTGACAGACATTACAGGTTAAAACAATGACAGTGTGATATCATTTATTGTAATTCTGCTTCGCAATTTATAGATAGTTTGAGTAAGTCTAGTATAATTTTGCAAAACAATTTAGATCAGATAAGATCACATTATAATATGACCCTGAGAGATGCTCTGGATGCTGTGGTTCCCCTTAAAACAAAAGTGATCAAAGCACATAGAAACTCACCCTGGTTCAATGAAAACACTCAAGCTCTTAAACTAGAGTATCAAAAACTGCAGCACAGATGGAAAACAACAAAGCTGCAGGTCTTTCAAATTGCATGAACAGTGTTAAAAAATATAAAAAAGCTCCCTTTAAAGCTCGCTCAGACTACTATTCTAAAATAATAGATACCAATAATAAAAATAGCCAACCTGCGGCGTAGCATACGCCACATAATTATGTGTTGATGGTTGAACACTTCCTGAAAGACACAGTTGTCCAAATGGGGTTGGTTTTGAGGATACGACTGTAGGTGAATGAAAAGATGTAACTCTGGAGAGGGCAACATACAATACAGCGTTGAACAGTCAACGTGGCTCAGAGGTGCATATGGACTCTACGACAGACGAACATAAATGACGCCGTTTTTCCTGTGTCATCGCGTCCGAGTTGGTGGCCGTGGTTCTCCGAGTTGTCATCGTATCCAATGGTCTTAGAGTTGGTGGGCGTGGCTCCTTCCTGCGTGCGCCATGGGCATCTTACTTGTCTGCAGCTTAGTGAATCCACGCCCCTTCCGGCGTGCTTTCCATGGGTGTCTTTCCTTTCCATGGGTGTCTTGCCTTAGTGAATTATATATATAGATCCTGGGGTACTGTTTAGAACAGTGGCTAATTTAACAAATGGGAATTCAGATCTACAGTGCAAAAAAACCAACAGACATTAGCAGTACAGACTTTATGAACTTCTTTAATGAGAAAATTAAAAATTTAAGATCCCAGATTTCAGCATCACAATGCAAACTGCATACTAGCTTGGCAGACCCTGTCTCACATTGCATACTGCACTTTAGAAATTTTAATCATATAACAGAGCAGGAAGTCTTGACTTTAATTTCTAAAAATGGAACCTACTATTTTTTCCTTAGATCCAGTAACAACAAAAGTAGTAAAAAGTGCAATGGATGTTCTTGAAGCTCCTATTCTTAACATTATTAATAGTTCATTATAACATGGCACAGTACCTAATGCACTAAAAGTGTCAGTCATCAAACCATTACTTAAAAAGTCAAACCTAGACCCAAACATACTTAATAACTATAGACCTATTTCAAATTTACCCTTTCTCTATAAAATACTTGAAAAAGAAGTCGTTAATCACCTTCAGTCACACCTTATGCATCACAATTTATTTGAGAAATTCTAGTTTGGCTTCCACACTGGTCATAGTACAGAAATGGCACTAACGCGTGTTGTAAACGACATTCTGATAACCTCTTAATAAGTTTAACTACATAATTACAGTGGAGTTTCCTTAAGTGCAGCGATTGATACCATTGACCATTCTATTTTACTGTACAGGCTTGAAAAGGATGTTGTGCTTACAGGCACTGTCCTTGCCTGGTTTAGCTCTTATTTATCAAACCGACTCCAGTATGTACAGACAAGTGACTGTACTCCATCATTATACACAGAACTGAGATATCGTGTCCCGCAAAGCTCAGTACTGGGACCTTTACTGTTTTCACACTACATGCCTCCACTGGGATATATCATTTGAAAACATAATGATAATTTTCACTCATACGCAGATGACACCCAGTTAAACTTTTCTTTTAGACCAAGTGAAGTGTATCCGATGTTGTCTTTAATTAGTTGTGTTAATGAATTAAAGGAGTGGATGGATGAAAACTACAAGTCTTTAAACACAGATAAAACAGAGATGATAATTATTGGAGGGAATGATGCTGATTGCAACAAAATTTTGTCATCATTTAACTCTGTTGGAATCTCCTTGATTTTACTGAATCAGCCTGCAATCCAGGAACTATCTTTGACTCTAACGTGTCTTTTAAAGCGCACATTACAAAGCTGTCTAAATCATGTTTCTTCCATCTTAAAAATGTTAGGAAATTAAGGTGTTTTCTAAATCAGCAGAATTCTGAAAAAATAATTAATGCATTTATTTCTAGTAGCATTAACTAGTGCAATTCGCTGTTCACTGGATGTTCAAACTGTTCTTTATACAGTTTCCAGTTAATCCAAAAAGTTGCTGCAAGAGTTATTACAAGAACAAGAAAATATGAACACATAACTCCTGTTATTAAATCTTTAAACTGGCTCCCGGGTTAAGTTTAGGGCAGATTTCAAAATCCTCCTTTTAACATATAAAGCCGTAAATGGCCATGGTCCTGCTTACTTGTCTGAACTTATCATGACTTACAAACCAGAACATAAATTAAGATCTCAAGATGCCGGTCTGCTTATGAATCCAAGGATTAATAAAATAACAGTGGGAGGCCGTGCTTTTAGTTACAGGGCCCCTAAATTGTGGAACTGTCTGCCTGCTACTATTAGAGATTCCCCTTCGGTCACAGACTCACTACTTCAGTTTAGCATATCCTGACTAAAGCTGCTGATTAATTATACATATTGCATCTCTGTTGTTAGTCATTAGCACTAAAGAATAAGTACTATGATATTTATAAATTGTTACAAACTCTCACCTATTCTGATTTTCTTCTCGGTCCTCAAATGTGGCACTTGGTGCCACTGCCCACCTGCCAAGTTGTTCAACTTGCCTAACATAAAATCATCCTTGATGGAGGATCGCAGGAATCGTCGGGTAGAGGGGTAATTTCATCAGATTGGCTGGCTTGGCGCTGACTCAACTGTGGAATGGACAATAGAGGGAGGCAGCTTAATGGCATATGGTCCCTAGAACTCTGAACAAATCCAAATCGTATTATGTAGTATTATCTACTGTTGAATTCTGCTCTGTACTTGTAATATTTTTATTGCACTATTATATTGTATTGATGATTACTGTACTTGTGTTCTGTTCTGTGTATTGTATTGTACTTACCCACTTTTTTGACACCTACTACACGCCCGACCTACCTGGAAAGGGGTCTCTCTTTGAACTGCCTTTCCCAAGGTTTATTCCATTTTTTCCCTACAAAGTTTTTTTTGGGAGTTTTTCCTTGTCTTCTTAGAGAGTCAAGGCTGGGGGGCTGTAAAAAGGTAGGGTTTGTTAAAGCCCATTGCGGAACTCCTTGTGTCATTTTGGGCTATACAAAAATAATTGTATTATATTGTACTGGTGACTAAAGTGTTGAAATTTATACCTCAAGCCTGCAAACTCTTTTCCATTGACTCAGTGTATCCCTTAGGAAGTTATTTATCCTGCCTGGAGCTCCAGTTGCAAAGGTATGCATGCAAACATTTGTTGTATACAATTTATATATAAATAGCTCTACTATAGATCTGTTCCTGAGATTATAATTAAATTGTGAAAAAAAAAGTATTTTAGAAAATTTCTGACTTTTTTGTAAAATCAGGATTCAGTTGGATTTAGTGTGCTTTCTCATCTGTAAGACTTAGTATGAAAAAGTCTTGAGTCATGTATAAGATGTGCGTACACACAAAACAGTCGCATGTGTCTGTATTCACGCTCACATCAAGATGTACAAAAACTAAACTTGCCGTAATGCCACACACATTTTCACGACACCCTCAGGCCATGCATATGCACATATCTGTTCAGTTTTGTAAACAGGCAGCACCCAGCATCAAAGTAGCGCTACTGTTTCTGTGTGGTTTCCCTTTCTTTTTTATAATCCCATCCATGACACAGGCCTTATCAAATACACCTAAATTAACTGCATATCATTTACAAATTTTAAGGGTTGGGGGAAGTGTCTCAAACAAGTTTGGCTAATATGTCTCTGTTGAAGTCTCTCAGTTAACCTCCACAGGAAAGCCAGGCTGCCTAACTGCCATGGTTTACCTTAACAAATGGTTTGGAGGGCAGGTGTGAAGTTGTTCTATTCCCCCATTGGTCTGAAGTATGGCTGTTTGGAACTGGACTGTTTCAGAAGCCTTTAAGTACCATGATGCCCTATTGGCTCTAGGGGTTGGACAGAAAACCTATAAATTTGCTTGCTTTACCTCACTCTCTCTCTCTCTCTTACCAAACTGATGAAAGACCATCTCACACCATGAACTGAAAAGGACAACACAATGAAGAGCACAGCTCAGCAGCCATATTAAAACAGGTATGCAGCCTTGTTCTGAAGACCACAAATGATGCCTTAACTAGAGACATTTTAAGTAACTATCAAGTCTGTGTGCTGCCTGAAACTACACATCAACATTTATCAGGTTGTATGTTTGCCAATATTCAAATGTACTTTTCTTATTGTTATTATTTATGAATATTATCAATAATATATTGTTTAAATTGTAGCTTAACTCCTGCTTGTCTTTTACTACACCTAATTGCCTGAGGTTATAAATGTAGAAGGGAAGGTGGGGAGAAGTTATATACTATAATACCTTATAAACAGTGGTAAGTCTGTGAGATCTGAGGCATTCTGACAAAGACTACATAATAATAATACAAAAGGGGAAAGTAGAGTAAAATATTACTCTACCAGGACAAAACAATTTGCTTATTGAAACAGAAAGCATTTCTACTCTATTAAAGTGAAAATTATATGTTATGAGAATATGCATCCCATTAGTGTTGTTATGATATATAAAGGTCTCACCAATAAATGCAGCAGCTCGCTGCTCAAATGGTGTGAGCCCTGGAATTCTGCCATCTCCTCCATTGGTGTTGACACTCAGATGGTAGGCTGCGACTCACCTTTTCATATTGACTTTGATATCTGACCACTCCTTTATTTCAGGCACTGCATGATTTTCTTAACTATTCAGTGCCTCCACCACACTGTACCACTCCATCAATTTCCTTTTGTTGCTTAACCCACTGCTAAAGCCACCAAATAGCACATTTTTATTTGCCTTCACTTTACTGAGCAGGGCCTCCATTTCACATTTGCTGAAATTCTTTTTTTTTTACACATTTTTGCCATTGTCTTTTAACAGAACACTAAACGGAAGGGATAATTATATTGATTCGCATATTTAAATAGTCAAAATTCGGAGAGGAATCGGGGTGGGACAACAGATGCATGCAAAACTGTAGAATTTTGCTTATTCACAGTTTTATGCATCTGATTTTTTTTTGTGCATTCACAAATTTCTAGTTTTGTCCATATGCAATATTTTAGTGTGAATTCTACACAATGACTTTTACATGAGGCCCCTGGTATTCAATGAGTGTTTGAGCTTCAAGGAAATGTGTGTGTTTGGTCTGCTATAAGCAGAAATCCCACAAACACATTGTAAACCCCATACGAGGCATTCTTGTATGACTAAACGCAGAATTTAAAGTAACATGCTTTTTACGCAATTCCTTCCTTTTGTGTGAGTTTCATTTTTGAATCTCATATTTAAATAGATCATTTGCTATCATTTATTTTTTGAAGGACTACTATCATGCAGGTATATGTTGCTCTGTAGTCTTTCAAGATGCAGACATTGTTACTGTACTTTTTATGCCGCTTTCTAGCTTACAGCATTACTTGAAAAACCAAAGTCAGAAATTCTAAATGCTGCTAATCACCTTCTTTTTTTACCAACATATAGCTCAAAATAAGAGATAAGTGAGAGTCATGGATTCTTCCTGCCTTAATAATAACCAATTACTTTTGTGTAATAGGTGAAAATGCCAAGCCATTATCTGTCTGCACTTGATGTTTTTATCTTGATGCTCTATTCATATAAACTGTTCTTGTACAGTAATTCCTCTTCTTCCACTGCCTAACTAATAAGCTTGCTGACCCTGTCTAAAATGTCTTAGTGAAGTGTACCTTACTCACCTTTCTCTCATCGCCCACTCCAGAACAGCCAAGCTTGGCCCCCGATCTGTAACTTGTATTTGTAATGCTAACCCACCTCTCTCTGCCCCCGATTAATTTATTATAGCAGCCCTACTGTATGTGTATTCCACATTTTCATATTCCACATCAATCTCTTAAGTCATGCAAACTACTGATTTTGCCTAAGGGTACTCCAGTTAAACCATCTCTAAACCTATATCTTTAGTTTTTCCAGAAGATTAATTGTTTTAGGCATCAAAACTTTCAAAAAAACTCCAGACATTTACAGGAGCAAAGCTTCTAATCGTGTTATGAATTAAAACCGTGAGACATCAAATGTTTAGAAAAATTAATTTTTTATGTAAAATATTTTATTTTTTTATCTCTTTATTACTGCTTTCATGGTCACACATATATTTCTATAGCTTATACCTTAGAAATCTTTTTTTTTCTTTTTTCCTTTTCTCAGGATAAAGCTTGTTTGTGAGTGGGTTAAAAAATGGGAATCCCATGGTAGTTTGTGTAAATAAAAGTAAAATGCTTCATATTCTATGTTTTCTTCTATGTGCTCCGTGTGTGAATAAGCACTTGCTTCTTAAATGGACTTTCTCTTACGCTGACAGGACACAGAATACATTACATTCATGATATTACAGCTCCCTGAACAATTTAAATACTAAGATGTATACTTGATATCATGTTCATGATGAAATGAGTCAAAGCATGTATTAAACATGGGTCCTCAGTGAAGCAATGGTAGTGACGAGCTGGCACCCCTTCCAGAGATGGTTCCTGCCTCCTGCAAGATGCTTTCTATGCCATGCGCAACCCTCAATGAAATAATTTATTGCAGCAGTACTGTCTCTTTCAAACATACTAACCAATTCCTGTCCTTCCTTTTCTTTCTCCAAGTAACCAATCACCACACAATCATCTGTAAGAACGCTGATTCTTCAAAACTTTTAAGGAACATTGAAATATCTTCGTAGTACATGTTTAATTATTCCATCCATCTATCCATCCAGGGTCACGCCAATCCCAGCAAGCATACAGCACGAGGCAGGAACAATCCCTGAATGGGGTGCCAGTTCATCGCTACTGTCGTCCACTGTGTCCACACGTTTAATAACAGTATACATTATTTAAATAAGGTTAAAAATGTATCTGTTTAACACTAGAATTACCAGAGCCTACGAAAAAACTCGTAGGTCCGTCCCACCTTAAATCGCTTCTTAAAACCGTTCTCACCTCTCCGCCAGCATCTTTTGTTAATCTAAATGTGCTGATAAAAGAAAAGCTGCAAGTAGCCGGCTATTCCATCCCCCCAACGACTAAGAACGTGCACAAACTTCTCCCAGCTCATGCCTTGATTATCTGGGAGTGAAGTGGAGTTTTAGAGTGGAAATAATAGATCATTATTTGGAATACACGCATTTCACGTGTGTTCTGTTTCTACAGTAATCCGTGTAAACACATTTTTAAAACAGAAACGTTTTTCATATTGTAGTAGTAAATGACAAAATGTAAGCATAAACTATATAATGTATGAAGCCTGAAGTCCAAATATCAAACACATTTACAAAAGGTACAAATATAACAGAACAAGTATGCTTTTATTTAAAAATATAACTGCAGAAAAAAGCCACCTTAGCATGCCACATTGACACATACTTACTACAACTGCCACGGTAGCATAACACATTTTATAAGTGGTCAGAAACTTGTAAATAACTCATGAAAGAATAAAGTTACGTTAAAACCAAGCACACCATTGTTTTTCTTGTGAAATTCCCAATAAGTTTGATGTATCACATGACCCTCTTCCTATTGAAAAAACAAAAGTTGGATCCAAAATGGCCGACTTCAAAATGGCCACCATGGTCACCACCCATCTTGAAAAGTTTTCCCCCTCACATATACTAATGTGCCACAAACAGGAAGTTAATATCACCAACCATTCCCATTTTATTAAGGTGTATCCATATAAATGGCCCACCCTGTATATACTTTACTGCATTTCATCTGAAAAATGATATCAAGAGCTCCAAGAAGATAGCGCCCTGAAATCTAAGTCGACTTAGAAGCCAGTTGTCATCATCTGTAAATACGCGCTCACTTCTATTCAATTGAATTGAATTCCTTTATTGTTATTGTATGGTACAATGAGATTCAATATGCAAATCCTCCATAAACTTATTTTCCTATAAAATGGTAGAACAAAAACAACAATAATAATAAAAAAACAATGAAAAATATACAATATGAAAGCATAAGTGGTTCAGTATGTGCAATATTACAAATGTAATGCAAGTTTACAGTGAGGTAATTGTACTTATAAGTACAAACAGTTCTACCAGGAGCACTTGATGGACTGATTGAGTACGTTTTGTGGCGGACGGCCAGGTCCCATGCTCAGCCGGGATGCCCCTTTGACACTGGATCCGGGGTAGCAGCCATGGGATGCAAATTTACAGTACGTCCTCCAGAATGCGTGGTGGCAGCCCCTTCTGGGTTCCATCGGGGCCACAGGCGTGGGACTTCAGGGCTCAGGCCTGTTGGGCTCTGTGGCCACCACCCGGAGGAGCTGCACAGCTTAACAAGCCCAAGTGAGCTGGAATGCAGCCACACCCGGAAGTGCAGCCTGAAGTAGGTCAACGAGCACCTAGAGCACTTCTGGGGGTGCTATAAGAGGAGCCTGCAGCGACTACTCTAGGTGCCAGAGTCGGGAGGACGACAAAGATGAAAAAGCTGCCTGGGAATGGTGGAGGAAGGAATACATTTGTGCTTTTTGTTTTCAATTCACTTTGGATGTGTTTGTGTGGGACTGTGCTGAGCCGGTGGAACACAGGAAAGATGTGCCCCATGGCTGAAGAAAAATAAACGTACTTTTTGTTTGATTTTTATATGTGCCTCCGTTGTCAATCTGTGTCGGATCGGGTGCCTATATAGCTCCTTTCAGTTTAGAGCTTTTGGGATGAAACTGTTTCTGAACTGGGAGGTTTGTTTAGGAAAGGCTCTGAAGTGTTTGCTGAATGGGAGAAGTTCAAATAGACTGTGCGCATGGCTGAGGTAGCATGTGCTAGAAGCTATACCCCGAGAATTCTCTCCTCTTTTGACACAATCTGCAGTACAGCTTTCCAATCAGCTGCTGCAGAGTTGTGATTCCACACTCAGATACATTGGGTTAAAATACTCAGTGGCGCACTGAGAGTAACAAAGTTAAAGCAGCTATAGTATTTGGAATAGTTTGACTATTCCTTGCACCATTATATGGTTACAGGTTGATTACAATCAGATGCCTTAAACTAAAAAACAATATGCAGTTAATATCAATGTATTTGATAAATTTGTGTTAGGGATGTAAATCTAAAAAATAAAGGGAAGCCACCCAGGAACAGTAGCACTGCTTTGACGCTGGGTGCCACCAGTTTGCAAAACCGAGCTGTAAACTTGTGTACATTATGGTTTGAGCAGATGTGAGAATGCGTGTGGCTTTATGCCAAGTTTAGTTTTTATACATCGCGATGTGAACGTGGAAACTGGTGTATGCAATATTTTTGTGTGTACGCATTGTTTGTACATGAGACCCCAGGAGAAGTGGTAGAAGAGAATAGGGAAGTCACATTTCTGTCTCTTTCGCCCAGTTTGGAAGTTCCTGACCCTAAGAAGAAACAATGACCTCAAACTAACATGCCAAGCTCTCTGCCTGTATCGAAACCCACCAGTCCATCAAAGGGGAAAAGATTCCCCTTTTCCATTTCGTCCAGTCCATAAATGAATGGAAGCAAGACTCTATGCTTCATTTAACACTACATGCACCGTTTACCATGCAGATGAGTGTTTGGTTTTTAAATTTTTAATTATTTTATGAGTATACATGTCATGCTCTTGTACGTCCTTTACTTTTCCTAAATAGTTGCACTGAAAATGCCCAGGTTGTTATAACTCTACAAATCTGTTCATAAAAATATTGATATTTTTATGTTTTCTTAACACGAAAGACGCCCCACCTACTGCTTTGTACCCAGGTGTGAGTCACGGCCTTTTTCCACTGGCTCACATTGGTTATATTTGCATATCCTTTTCACCTCGAAAAACCTTCCCCTTCTTCTGTTATGGACATTATTGAACATTGCTGCCCAAGTATAAATTGTTATGTGTTTTCTGCTGACTAGACAATTATCATCAGAAAATATCAGACTTATAATCACATTTTTGCTACATATGATAAAAAGATCATACAAAACTTGAAAAACTGCCAGCAGTCTAGCTATTTCAGTTACAAACTTACTTGGAATGGCATCACAATATTTTTCACAAAACCAGGAGTGCAAAGTAAACAGTCAACAATTTCCAAGAGGAGAATGGGGAGGATAGCACAGAGGGAACAAAGACTGCCACAGGAAAAGAGCACAGTGGTGAAAGTGGCAGATCCAACACATTATAAAAAATTTTGAATATACACAACTGGTTGCTTCTGTGACATGAACATGTTAAGTTACACACCGTTAGGAGGAGTGATACAATGTGGAATTTAACTGTATGGGAGGCATCTTTTATACAAAAAAATGCACATATTAAATCACATACTGAAACAATGGTGTGATAGATATGTACTCAAATCATACGACAATTTTTCCTAAAGGGTGCCTTATTTAAAACTTGGTACTGTATCAGACACTCTGCCACTATATCAGATGCTTCTCATACTATTGTATCGAAAAAGCGTCATGTGTTATAAGCCAAGAACATAATCATCAATTAACAGTTATTCTCCATAAAATGTTGATGCTCTTTCAGCTTTGGATAGCTTTAATATTCTATACACTATTTCTTATTAGAAGAAAGATGTGAATCTACAACTTTGGGGGAATTGGGTTGATGGTAGAAAAGGTAACATACTCACAGATGGTCAAAGTACCAACCACCAAGAAAGTGTAGATTCAGTGATATATGGGAAAATACACATACAACAAAATAACTTCAAAAATCCATGCGGACTGCTGATACTGTAATCGGTCAGCATTCCGCTTGCTGTTTAAATGCATATATACCATAAAATAAGTGAGACGATGTAAATTTTAAACTGTTCACACAGAAAACTATTAGCTTCTATTTCATTCGTTATTTTGTTTGCCAAGCAGATAGAGAATAATTATTTTACTTTTCACAAATAAATAATTGGTTTTATGCTGTACAGCAGCATGATTATGGAAATGTTATTTTAATTGAAAACATATGCTAACACTTTAATTGAAAAAATATTCAAGCAAGTAGTTGATATCACAAGTTAAGATATCTTTGGTTTGTAAAAATAGTTAATCGCAGCGCAAACCACACACTAGAGCGCAAGCAGTATATAAATAAGATTACAGAAAATGTTTTAAACCCAAACATACGTCAACAGTCATTGAAGTAACACAGCCTGAATAAATCTCAGATCATTTTGCAATGCTTTAAGCATAAATTCCATCCTTCCTTCTATTAATCTTTTCACCATCCTTCCAACATAAGTTTAAAGCTGATTGGCTAAAGGTAAATGACTGTCCTGGTGCAACAACTCTGACATTGTTCCAGGAGCAACAGAAACCCAACAACATTAGATTGTCTGATATAACTGCACCCTCTGACCACTCTGTCTCTATTTTTCTCTGTCTTTGTTTCTTTCATATTTCTCCACAGCAATTGTTCTCCATCTCTAGGTCTCTCTTCCCACTCATCCAACAATGATCAAAAACTATACATTGCAAGCGCAGCTTTATCCAGCCACTGATGTCATCTTTGGGAAATGGGTGGAAGCGCATGCAATATGCTAACAATATGAAAACAATAGTAGACCAACATGACACCTCATACTAAAATATCTAAATACCAAGACATAAAACTATCAATTAGACTAGCCATTATAGTTATAGACATTGATATACTTTAGCTGTACAGGGTAAATTAAAGTGAATTCAATTATTCAATAATCATGTAACATAAAATAAAATGCAATGTACTTTTCAGACAACAAGATTATTCATAAACATGTTTTGCTTATGGACAGAGATTTTTGCATCTTTGTCTAGTGTCTTACTTATTTAGATATAAAATTTAAAGCTTCTTAGAATAATGGCGAAGTGTTTCTCTCTGCTGCCTCATTGACTTACAGTCCTGAGTTATAATTTCAGCCAGAAAGAAACTGTATGGGCTTCACACATTTCCTACATGTTTCTTCCCACATGGTAAAAAACATGTAGATTAAGTAAGTTAGCAACTCCAAAGTGGAATTGTTTGGATAACTGTGTGGTGGGTGTATGGATTTGCCCTGTGCAGTGGACTAGTGACTGATTTGGGAGAGATGGCCTCTAACACTGAACAGTTCTGCATTGCAATAAAACCAGATTTCAAAATGAAGGAATGAATTAGCTTTAGGTATCACTCAAAAACATCATCTGGTGGATTTTAATAATAATATTAACTTTATTTATTCATTATCTTCTGGTTATTTTTACTGCTGCCATTAGTAAGAATTGGTTGGTTTGGGAAATAACATTGGCTCACTACTTTTAAACTAAGTTTCCTGAGGGCTCAGAAAATGGGCAAAGCATCCATTGATATCCAGTAAATGTTATTCAGGATGTAAAAATGAATTTATATAGAATTTAAAGGTAAAGGCAAACTGCATGAAAAATAGGTAAAAAAAAGTAAAATTATAAAAGATACTACAAAATATTCAGTAGTTGTTTTCTTTGCATTTTTGAAATGGCATATCAGCATCAAAGATATAAACGTTAGGCAATCCTTTAAATTCATTGTTTTGTGCTGCACATATTGTCCACATATGGGAATTGTAGATCTGTCTGCCTTTTGACCCTGCACTTTATTCTCTCTTTCTAGAGTCACAGCAAGCTGAAGCTGCAACGGGCACAAAGAAAGTAATTAGAAAAATATTTTATCAACTACAATATCTCATTATAACCTACCAAAACAACTGTAAAATATTATGAGGATTAGCAAAGAAACTCATGATGATAATAGAAAATCTTGCTACTACTTATGCTAAACTGATAAAGGAAACATTGCTTTTAAAAACAGTGCCCTGTGTTAATGAAGAAGCAATATAAACTACATAAAACGTAAAATATTAAGTACACCAAAGCTATTAGTAATAATAATAATCATAACTATTATTATTATTTCCTATTATAATTAACCACATCATTTTTACACAAAAATCTACCATATGCAGGTGTGGTGAAGTGGCGATGCTAAATTGTTCCCAGTATGTGTGCTTACGTGTTCAACCTGCAAATGGGTGATGCTCATTTCAGAGATTGTTCCTGCCTCAAAGACCGCTGGGATTTCCCACGACCCTGCTCTGGATAAGTGGCTATGGAAAATGGATCATCAGTATGCCTTTATCAACCTATCCAATTCAATATGCAGGCAATATTATTAATTTCCTTTAAGGAATGCGTAATAAATGAATAGTATTAATACCATGTATAACTTATTAAGTGGCCTAAGGTTTGTTTTGGTGTGTACTTTTATTCTCGAGCTCAATTCACACTTCATGAAAAAAAAACTGTTTCACTTACACAGTAACATTACTAGTGTTACATTTCCATTTTTTTAAGGTGTACTTTAGTTCTATAAAAGTTAATTAACACCATCGATTAGGTACCGTTCTTTTCAAGAGTTGTAGGCTCTCCTGATTGTCAAAAGTATTTCACATGGATTGTCCGTTAATTTTTTTTAACGAATTCCTGGGCACATGGAGCTGCAGAAAGGTTGGAATCAACCCGGACTGGTGGCTGGCGTCCCACCCAGGTGTTGTTTTCCCCTTGTGACCTATGGTTGCTTGGATGGGCTCCAGCTTACCAGACACCCTAAGCGGGTTAGTATTAGATTTCTTAAATATTAAAAGAGAACCCGGAGAAAATAAATGTAATACAAGTTAAGTCTGGAGAAGGCTGTTCTTGTCCGCGGGATTCAAACCCTCACCGCACCGCTAGAACCATAAGGTAGCAGTGCTAACCTCTACATCAACCAGGAGCGATTAATCACCTTCAACATTTTTCAACTTTTAAATATTAATTTTCAGTCCCACTTATAGACTCGGCGTCATTCAACATTCGCAGCCTATTTTGTTAGAGGGTGCATTCGCGGCCACAAACTGACTCACTTACACCTGCACATATTAAAAGTCCCCGTTTAACCAAACGTGCATATTTGTGGGATGTGCACCTGGGCGAAACCTCGCACAAGAATGAAAAGAGCGTATAAACGAATTCTTATTACTGTTATTAATAGTAATCGCAGTAGAACTACTAATGATATTGTAATTATACTAAATCATTCCTATGTGTAACGTTTTTGATACATGTTTACAATTCAAATAAAATTTGGGTAACGGTTTCTTTACGATCATTAGATGTGTTTTAATGGACGAATCGCTGGGAAATATAAAACATATACATTTTCATGATATAAAGGAAAAACAGAAAACACAAATCTGTGGCCGTTAGTTAGCCTCGCGGTGGCGCCGTGGTTAAAGACAACGTTGCTGCTCCCTGTTTTCGATTTCTGCCTGATGTCTTTACATTTTCGCCGGTATGCGTCGGTTTTCCCGGTTGCTCAGATGTTTTCCCCATATCCAGAAGATGAACATGTTTGTTTTTTATCGCCGCTAAATTGTGCCGTCGTGATTATGGGAGGGCGTGCGTATTGTGCCAATTGTCACGGGGCAGCATGTCGCCGTCCCGTCCAGGGCTTGTTCACACCTTGCCACCGTTCTCCGTGGCCCTGTATTGCAGATAAAAATCAAATGGAAGGATGGGGATGGGTACGAAAATTGCTACAGTGATAATGTCAAGTTCGCTTTTCGTTACAAAACAAATACCTAAATATGCACATATTAACAAATGGCGAATTTTACTGGAATCTTACCTTTCGTGCGTTGCGAAGCAATTTCTCGAGTCCAAGATCCATTCCCACACGTAAGGTTGTTCAGGGAGAAGGAGATATTGGATGTATAGTTAGAGGAAAAGTTGCTTTGCATCATGTTGCACTCCGACAAAGTCGTTGTCACTTCCATCATGCACAAAAGACGTGGGGACAAGGAACTTTACTAAACTCACGGACAGGAAGGAGCACTGAGCAATTGTGCGCCTGCACTTTCTGTGCTAAACACTTGTTTTAAAGTATCCAATATACTTTGAAGTGACTACAATAATGACAGCAGAGGATATGTTTAGTTGCCAAAAAGTGTGTTATTCAAGTCCTTGTTAACATTGTACTCTTTTAAGTTCGGAGACTGGACCACACTTAAGCCGTGTCACTGTTCTATTACTGTTTTCTTACGTGCTGTACACCATCCAGTGTGTTCCTCAGCCGGCAAGATCTTTATGCCTTGGGGCAATAGGATGCTTCTTTCTGATTGTAAAAGATTGTCCGTTTCAAACCGAATGCCTTGTAGAGGTGCCGAGCTCTGCAGACTTGATGAGAGTGATGATTCGAAGCACCCATCTGCTACTCACATTCTTTCTGATCAGAAGCGCTTATCTGGGTGAACGAATAGGAGAAGGGGGCGATTCTGCTTGCGTTCGCGGCAAGCAAGTTTGCGGAAACATGCGAGTCAACAGCGCCCTCTCGTGCTGAAGAGACTGCGCTACTGCTCTCTTCCCTCACGGAGGTAAAACATTAACATTGGATATTAATAAAACCAAACTTACGTTAGCATACTTTACACCCTAGGTTAATACACGATGCTTCCTACTCCTTCTACTGATTCCAAGATAAACAAACTAGATTAAACTGTAACTGTTGACTACATTGATTTAGTTTATAGTGTTCTCTCCCAAATACGTTTTGTAAATAGAATTTTGCATGGCATATACCTGTACAGTATTTTGACGGTAAGAATGAAACTTTTTTTAATCACCAAACACTCCATGGAACAGCAGTTCATTACTCAATTTCAGGAAGTAAACAACCTAATTTGGGTATGTGAAGGGACAACATAATTGAAAAATGAAAAAGAAAATAACATGCAAAAGTCATCCACACCTTACGCAGTTATATGTTAACTTATACAGTTACATGATCAGTTTATATACATTTACATCAGTAATTTCCGGAAAGAAAATATATAATAATAGGAAAAAATAAATTAAACTCTTAAGTAAATTTTAGGGTCACAGTTGTCAAAGCATACCTTGGCAACACCAGATGCGAAGCAGGAGCGCAGTCTGGCTGTGGTGCCATTTCATTGTAGTGCCCACATCCACACTGGCACTCATTTTAAGTTGCCACTGAATAAAACAAACACTTTTTCAAAGATCAACCCATGTATTGGATAAATTGAGAACATGTGGACTCCACACAGACAGTGACTGGCCCGGGGACTAATTTAAAGGAAGTGAATTGTTTTATGTTGATCAGAAGTGGTTTGTACTTCACTGGGAACTTGATTTTATTGTGCATCAGTGTTTTTGCAAGCTGTTTCTATTGTTTGTTGATTATATGAATGTAATGTAATATGTCTCCTAATGGTAGATACAGTTGTGATATAAACTGTGCTCTGAGATATTTCAGGTGAAGAAGGCAGACGTTTCAAGGTAAGGTAATAATAGACACTAATTTTGGAACCAGAGAGTGGCAATGTGTTATATACTGATTTGCAAATGCAACTAAGAATGTTGTACTCTGTACAAATGAAAATACTACTACTACTACAACTAGTACTACTTCGACATCTTCTACTATACATTGGAAGAGAAGCCTTTTTAAAAAACTAAATTATCATTTAAAATAGTGAGTAATGCTTCAAAATGCTTTTTAGTCTGACTTGGTGGTCTTCAGTGTATTCTGTGATTAGTTTGCCTATACTGGATTGGAGTGGGTTTCCTCCAAAGACTGTTTCTTTATACAATAAAAAGTAACAAAACATAATTTAAATAAAAATGAAATTGGCAGTGAGATAATGCAGTGATTAATAGATAGACTTTATTATACCAGAGGGAAATTTGTTAGGTTGTCAACTTTGTTTGTGTTTTCACTGTGTCTGTGACAGTTTTCCCAGTTTTCTTTCTGTATTTTTTCATTGGTACAGCTAAATTGGGCCAACATGGTTTTGTGATGGTGGGTGTATATATGCTTTGCAACAGGTTAGCATGGTGATGCTCTGTCTAGAATTTGTTTCAGACTTGTGCCCACTGGTTTCAGAACATACTTCCATTACCTTTGTCTCTGTACTGGAAAGAAAGAAAATGGAAATAAGGATACAGGCAGTGATAATATCATGTTCAAGTTTCATTAAACATAAATGGCTCAACTTAATGAAACACAAACAATTACTGGAGTCCACAACAACTTCCAGGTTCTCCTCCTAAGGGGTACTTTCAATTTTCAAACCCTCCATTACATATTAAAATCTAACATTTTACTTCCAATATTAATACTTTACATTAGAAATATATAAACAAAAGACCTGTGTGTGTGTTTATATGGAGCAGTCCGCTCTGCTCATGCTCAACCACAGCCATGGGAGTTGGTTTGAATTCTATGGAAGATGTAGAAGCTGATACAAGTGTGACATGCACTTGGCTAAATGGCGTAGGCATGCACTTTTATATTTTTCACCGCTTGCATGCACCACACTTCTAATTCAACCCTTGCAGAAAAACTCATCTTTCTGGTACATGCATGTCGTTAGCTCACAGAACAAGCTACCATATATTTGCCTGAGAGAGGTTCCAGCCTTTCCCACTCAGTCTGTGCCACAGCTGTACTTGACTACATGTCCATCTTGGACAACCTGTCCTGGCACACTTAGCTGATGCCTCTGCAAGTTCACCAATATAGTAAAACTGCTAGGGAGCTTTTGGGTTGTTCTGTTTTTTCCAAACACCACACGCAGCTAGTTTACTTATATTAAATTTCATCCAGCACAAATCTATCCAGGCTTGTATTCTGCCCAAGTCAATTAATGATTCTGCTTAACTCTAGATTGTCTACCACTCTTCATAGTTTTGTCTCATTAGAGGAAAAGTTGGGTTGTCATAATGGGGCACTCCAGGAAAACCTTTGTCACTTATATTATGCTTCTCAACAAGCTTAAATAACTTTATTAAACTAGTGAGCCTCCTATTTTTGTGCCCTTAATCTAAACTGCCTTGGTGTGAGAGTGACACAAAATGAATTGACATCAGGTTTGTTCCTGTTCTCCTCATATTACTGCCAGAATAATTTCAAATGATTCTCACCAAGATGCTGGTTAGTATTTTGTGGTTTACGCGTCAACCCAGGTTATGCTTAAACTGTACAACATACTGGGGAGGCCACATCTGTAATATTGTGTGAAACACTGGGGAGGCCACATCTGTAGTATTGTGAGAGATTTTCCAAACTCTGCATTCTAAGGGCTCGTTTATACTTCACGATCAGAATGGGTATGCACCCGCATCATGTCTGGCTGATCCGTCCTTTGAGCAGGTCCTCAGAAATTAACGTAACACGTGCTTGAGTTGCAGTACCAGCAAAAAGTCAGGGGGGCACAGTGTGATAAAAGTCGGAACGTAACATCAGAGTCTCTGTTTACTATCTACATGTGACAGAGAGCTGCTATGCAGATCATAGTAGGTTTGATGTGCGTGCTGTGATGTTTGATGAATGGTTCGATGTGGTGAAGCAAAATGTCAACATACAGATGCATTCATGGTGCTTTTATATTCAAGCGTTGCATATTCCCGATCGTAATGACACGATACATTTTAAAAGTCTCACATACCATCTTTTGTGCCGTCTTTTTTTTCTGTGGCTTCCTCCTGACCTGACAGCAGCGGCAAACAGCAATAGATCACCACACTGAGCACATTAAATGTATGATATTCCAACTCTCTGCACATTTAGAATCCTAAGATTTGTACTTGATATCACTTTCATGATGAAATGCATTAAAGTATGCATATTACATTTTACAGAATAAATTGTTAATTTCATTTAAATAATGAACACTGTTAATAATTACGCACATGGGGTGACACGGTGGCAGAGTGGTAGCACTGCTGTCTCGCAGGGAGTCACGTCGCTGGTATTCCCTGCCTGCAGTTTATATGTTTTCCTGCTGGGTTTCCACAGTGTGCTCTGGTTTCCTTCCAAAGATATGATGATTTGGTGACACTACAATGATGCTTGTGTAGGTGAGTGCTAGTATTCACCTTGCGATCCCCATCTAGGGATTGTGTCTGCCTCATGTCCAATGCTTGCTGGAATGGACACATCCCTGAATTGATAGATTTAATAATTAAACATCCTTTTCAGAGATATTGCGGTAAGGTGTCATCGGAATTTAATGGGTGTTCCAGGCAATTCACAACACAGCGAAGCCGAACCTGTTCTCACCGTGATAGTGTCTCACACTGCCACCAGGTGGAATCTTCCAAATTTACATAAAGTATGCACGCAAATATAAACAGTAAAATACTTGCGTAGCAGGAGCGTCCGCTGGAGCATGCATCACGTCACGTGAAGTATAAACCTGGCCTAAGAAGACCGAAGTGGCAAATACAGAAAATTCAGAGATAAGCCATTAGGCTAATTCTAGTACAACACAAAATAAGCTATAAGGAAAGTATGAAGTAATTGTATTGTTTCAGTTTAAGCAATCAGAGATTACCAGGTAGAAGTGTTTAAAATTGTGGAGAGATGGCTGTTTCCCTAAATACAGTTACTGAAAAAAGTGTGAATGGAATCAAGTTAGGATAAAAGATTTCTGTCTCTTCACAAGTTGAACTGCAAATAAATGGATCAAGGTACCAAGAGGTATAACTGAAGGTGCTGTAGTACCTTAGGCACCTCACAAATTAATTTTTAGAAATCAAAATCTTGAAATTTTTAAGCAATTAAATGAACAGTAGTATTTGTTTTGCCGAGTTGCATTTTTTCATAAAATGTTTCTCATATTCTTCTTGAATTTGATAAATGGACTGATGAGAACATGAGACGGTCTAAACCTTTCATGTGTTCTGACTTCGAAAAGTTGAGAGAGAGAACAGAAGAAAATCATCCAAAGACAATGAAATTAAACCAAAAAAGTCTTTAAAAGTGCCAAGGGTAAAAAGTGAGGAGATCAGATTAAAACCAAAAAAATAAGTTTGAATATCCACAACAGGTAAAATGAAAGGTGCTACTGGCTTAAATAGTTAATTAATGATGGTATGACACAATGCACATGCCAGTCACATGTAGCAATAAAACTTTCATAACCATCTGAAAAGACACACACTTACAATGATGGTAATTAAAGTGCAAAAATTATGATGTCATGTGTGACAGTTTCAAACTGCTGTGGTCTCTGTGGTAACTGGTTTTCCACTGGTTAGCAGTTGTTTTAAATTTCATTTGGTAGTTGTACCGTACTAGCCATTATGAATACAATGATAAGTCAAGCAAAATTACACTTTTTTTTGGTAACTGAACAGATTACAACATGCAAGCTTTCGAGGCAGCTCAACCCCCTTCTTCAGGCATGTTGTAGTCCTAGTAGTGATGACAACTTGCCTGAATAAGGAACCTGAGGTGCATTGAAAAATTGCTTATTACAATCTGTTCAGTTAGCCAATAAAAGGTATAATTTTGCTTGACTTCAAATTACAGGGAGGTTAAACATCTAACCCAAGCACCAGATTTACATCTGTATAGAAATTTTAATTTATAAACTTTTATGATCCCTCAGCCAGATTTCCCTCTGACAACATCCAAAGGCATTGCACTTCAAGTAGTGATCTGGTCATAAAGGGTAGATTCCATATTACTTACATCCTTAAATAGAAGCAAACCACCTCCTTTCCCACTTGGCAGCAGTTTGTGACCACCTATTGGATTGCCCTGATTTTCTGCCAATTCTTTACAGTGTCTTGATTCTTTCATTTGGTGCTCTTATATTATTTCAGGCATTGACAATACTTTCAAGACATTCTGTTTCCTGTGGTCTCTGTCCACTTGTCCATACTGAAGTAGGCTTTCGTCTTTCATTACAAGGTGTCCAGTGAGACCTTCAATTGCTCTATGCCACATTGGTGTGCAATTTATATTTGAAAATCCTTCTTGAGCTAGACATCTTTCTATACAGAACTTTGAAATACTCCCAGCAATTTGTCCTTTCTCAAAAATTGGCCTCTTGTCACACTACTTGACTTAGAATGGCAACCGAATCTATTACAAGAGGACAAAAACATTTAGTAGTGGGTTCAGTTAAGGTTTTCTCCTAAAATCCTCTATTATTCACAATCAGAACCCAGAAAAAACTGCCAGATATACATTTTGGAAAGATTCTGAAATATTTTAGAATTATTTACAAAGTTGTTGAATAATGGATTTGTTTGATTACAGTATGTTGGTTGGTGAAGGTTATTGTAAAGTGTACATAATACAATAAGATTCTTATTTGCATGTCTCCTCAGAGCAGTTGACAAAAATACAATAAAAATGAATGAATGAATCAGCTAATTAATTAAACATGATTAATTAAAAAGGATACAGAGCATAAAACATAATATGTATACAATATATAATATGTACTGTATTTGCTAGTATTATGCACACTATTTTTTATGTTTCAATATTTGGTCTTATAATTACCTGTTCAGCAACCTTGTGAGTTGTGGGTAGGAACTATCCCTGAATCTACTGGTGCAAATGTCAATGGATCTGTATTATTTGGCAGAATGAAGGAGTGTGAAAAGGATGGCTGAAATCTTTAATTATACTGTTTGCCTTTCTAAGACAGAGAGTGTGTTGTGTGTGTCCTGAATAGAAGGCAGCACAGTCTCAGTAATATTCTGTGCTTCATTCCCCACCCTTTACAGTGGTTTACAATCTTGAGCCAAACAGGTGCTGTACCGGGATATGATGCATCATGTGAGTTTTTAAAGCATACTCTGAAATTTCATCCAGATTGGATTTCTTGTGAACATTACCTCAATTAAAAGTACTCCTTACATCACATACACAAAGTAGGATGAATCATGTGGTGTTTGTTGTGGCAATAAAACCGGGCATAGAAAGCATTAAGCAGGTCTGTAACGGTAAAATGAAGACTTTTTTGGATTAGGTTTTAATTTCCATAAATATCCCTAATCACTGCAAAAGTTTGTTTGAACTTTTATACCTGCTAAACTTTGTCTCTAGTTTAGTCCACATAGCCATTTTTTTTTGTATTTGCATTTCTTGTATGTTCACATGCCACCATTTTGCATTGTTGGGTAACTTCAGTAAATTCCTAATGTCAGAGGTGATCCAAGGTTTGTTAGTGGGAAATATGTGGAATATTTCTTTTTTTTTTTTTTGAGCACATTTTTTTTGAATTCCATTCATCTGCATATTCACCTAGATCTAATGTGGAGATTCTAAACATGCCCATTTTACACAATCAAAGCAGTTCTTTAGTTTATTCTGTGATTCTTTAGTCTAACAGTATACCACTTTTCTTGCTGGCTCCTCACATTTCAGTCCCTTCTTGTTAGCTGGCAGCAGGGTTACTAAAAATTGAACAGGCTGTCCAAGGTAGGTGCACAGTAGAGGACAGAAAACATGTTTTGTTGGGGTGTAGCGGTGATCCAGATTTTTGCATCCCTCATGGGGCATATGACCAGCTTGTGGTATTTAGGGTAAACATTTTTGTTCAAGCCCATAGCGACAATCAATGATCCCTCAAGGCTCATATATTTTAATAAGGTTGTACGGATCATTTAGCAACATTGTTCATTTTGGTATGTGGAGAAATATAAACACCAACCAGAAAAACACTTTAAAACTCCCTTGATAACACTTAATTAATAAATATTCAAGGAGGTTAACTGGGCGATTTTGGAATGTCTTTGCTCTTGATTCATAAAGGATCTGCATATTTTACAAGGTTTGAAATGGCTTGCAGACATTATATATTAGATTTTCAATCAATATGGCATTTTATTAATATATATTATTTTTAACATCAGCAATGAAATAGTTTTCATTTGTCTTGTGTTTTTTAATTTACATATTTTGAAAAGATTATAATGATTTAGTATATAAACAAATACATGTATCCTTTCATCACCTATTTTGGCAAATTCATTGTTATGGGTAGATCTTAGGAAAGATGTCTTCCTGCATAGTTCACCAATCCACTCCTGGATAAACTAATAGAAATAAACAAAGAGTGCCAAGAGAGTACTGACCATTTCAACCTACTAACAACAGAATAATAAGCAGGCTGGATTTCAATTGCAACACTGGTGATAGTCATTTTAAAACCAAATACGTGTCAAGGTCAGACAAATTCACGTGTTGTTCATCTAGCTAACTAGCTGCTGAATATAAAGAATCTTTCACTCCAAAAAAATAAAGAAACAATTTCCCTGTAGACTAGCTTAGACTTACTGTATGTAGCATACTGTACATAAGATCAAACACATTAAAAAGCAGCAAGGCAGCAGAGTTAATTTGTTGAGATTCTAGAGAATTACAGATGAAGTCATTAATAATTTAAAACAAAAGGCTCAATACATGTTGTGCTGTCAATTTAAAGAAGTTTCTATATAAGAAAGGCTTTCCCTGCTGCATATCACATCATACAGCTGTACAAAATAAGACATGCTTGGCTGAATGTTGGCACTTCCATTTAATAGTAAACCATAGTCTGCTTAGTAAAGAAATATAAATTGAGTACATGTGCTTATTAAGTGAATAATTTCATTACAGAGTGTATTTGCTCTAGGTCTTGGATGGAATTGTTCAAGCATATATAAAAAAACAAAAAACTTTTTATTATTTGTTTAGGAAAATTAAAGCCAACTGAAATATTCACAATCAATGAATACAGTGACATTCTTTCTTGCGTGTGCTAATCAACATGCAAAATATCACCCCTCTCCGGCATCATAATCAGCGAATATTATTACCTTAACTGGAAATTTCTGTGTCTGTTACCTCGAAAGGTTTGACTTCCTAACCTGAAAAATCACAGAATAATATTTTTCATATTGCTTTTTTAATACTTGTGTCATTCATTGTGATTGGGAGAATGGAATTGTAAAGAAAACTTCAAGCAGAAAATATTCATTCCAGGTGTTCTCCTGATGATTAAGGTTACATATTTGTACACAGTTATTACACAAATATTTGTATACAAACAAGTGACAATTATCTACTTCATTTGTTTGTATCACTATAACTTTAAATAGTAATATAAACGTGATATAATTATTGATTTGCCTTTAAGTTCATAGCTTTTTAAAGGATTTATGTTGTACTATTTCACTGTGTCTAGTGAAAAGGACTACATGTTGCTCACAAGAAACTTAATAGATAAAAGCTGTCGTTCACATTACTTAAATGTAATTGTGAACCAAGCCAATGCTGATTTTCAGGCACATTGTAGTGTGCAAAAATTGGATACCATGTTGGAAGAGAAAAACATGGTGATCACCTGGCACAAAAAGACATAGAGTCAAATGTTTATCTTGCATATTTAAAAAAAAGATATTTATATAATTTAATATGTATGATAATATTCTTAAATGTTTTGATCTCAATGATTTAAACAACTATGTCTGTTCATTATGAAAATGTGTCCTGCCTGCATTAACATGTCTAATATTTCTTTTATTTCAGTAAAGTTTTCCAATCCTATTCCATAGAATGTAATCTGAAAGGACACATCAGCCTAGGTTAGTAAACCTGGAAAAAGGACAAGATATTTTCACATACTAATGTCAAAACATCAGTTATAGCAACTGTATTGTAGGATCAAACCACAAAAAGGTTTAATATATGTCAGACATACTGTACATGTGTAGAAGACATCTTCAGGGCTTTTGTAGGAGATGGAATTTCACACCCATGTGTTTGGTGCTGCCACTCACCTCCTTTCCTCACTTACCCTTAGA
This sequence comes from Polypterus bichir lapradei, assembly GCA_026402145.1. NCBI lineage: Eukaryota > Metazoa > Chordata > Cladistia > Polypteriformes > Polypteridae > Polypterus > Polypterus bichir. Next base: position 86,578,307 of record JANRMT010028174.1, read on the forward strand.
TTCAAGGATCATCAATCAGAGAACTCATTTCCACCTCCAACCAGAAGTCCTGTCTTTTTCAGCTGTAAGCTATAGTACTAGGGTGTTGTACCATGTTAGCCATTATGAATGTAGAGAAAAGCCAAGCAAAATGACACCTTTTATTGGCTAACTAAAAAGATTACAATATGCAACCAAAAACATCTTCACATTTGAAGGGCATAAAAATAAATTTTATGTTTTGTAATTATTCATATTTAGAAATTAGGAATGTTATGCTTCCAGAGGGTAATAAAATCCTTACATCAGTATTTTTATCCTTCCCTGATTGTAAACATCTGCTTTGTTTTGGGTTTTTTTCATTAGTATTACCCAAAACATGCGTCTGTTTGATTTTCTGTTTTAGTTACCTATGTTGTCACTCAGCAACTGGTACCTTTGATTGGTATGAAGTAATTCAGTTGATCAAATACAATTAAAATCCATTGTCAATTAGGAGCACTACTAGAAACATTTCCTAGACAATTCCTAGAAATATTTAATATGTACAGTATTCTTTACCACACATTTTAAGGATTCCATATACAGTATAATGTTTACTGTCCGAATAATTGGGTAAAATAAAAACATAACGTAATAGTTCAGTTTTGAAGCTTAAATAATGTAATGGCATTTGGGTTGCTTTAGCATGGTTGCAATAATACAATGTATCTTCTATGATAGTGACTCTACAGAATTTAATAGCAGGAAATCATTTTGTGTGAGATGAAAACAAATGCATGCCCTCCCCAATGGTTTGGATACTAAGCACAATATTAATCTGCCTTTAAAATGGCCAGTCTATCAATTATAAATGGTTTTGTATGCTTTGTCTAAGAGGTGTCTGGGACTCTTTTTTAATCCTAACCAGCTTTACCTTCTTCATTGCATTATTCATGGTAAGTCTCTCTGTTTCTTATATGACTATTGGAAACATTATATTATATTTTTTTTCCTTATTCATTTAAACATTTGTTTATATCTCCTTCAGTGTAATGCATTATTTATTATAATTACATCAGACCTAAAGCTCTAAAAGTACAGTCAGTCCATAAGTATTTGGACAGTGATGCAATTTTCATAATTTTGGCTCTGTATGCCATCACAATGGATTTAAAATAATGCAATCATTATATGATTGAAGTGTAGACTTTCAGCTTTAATTTAAGGGGTGTAAAAGGGCACAACAGACAAGGGAAATGTTTGGGGTTCCTCCGTGTATATTATTAACAATGTATCAAAAACAAGAGGAATATTGAGTAGTTTCAAATGACTGAGTCCAAGATGGGACTGACTGGGGGAGGCAGGTGGCTAGCTTTATAAGTGGTGGGAAGATAGAGAAGGCTCCAACAGGGAACAGGCAGACGTGAGATCAGTAGGAGGGCATGGTCTGGAGACAAAAGTGGATCCTGGATGAGAAATAAGTGGCCTTTCCTTCTGTCGATCTCCAGATTACGGAGAAAAGACATTAGTGCACTTCGTCAACCCCTGACCCAGCATTTACCCTTAGTTAAGCCCATTGATTGCCTCCCATGCGCACATGTGTCACAGGGGTTTACCAAAAATATTGTATTAGCAGATTAGGAATGGCAGACATTTTATGCATGGTCTCCTTATTTTCAGGGACATTTAACTGACAAGTTGCTCCGTAGCCAGGTGGGAGCAGTTCACTCATAATTTCATTTACTATTAAGCAGGTAAAAGGTCTGGAATTGATTACATGTGTGGAAGCTGTCACTGTGAACTCTCAATATGAGGACCAAAGAGCTGTCCATACAAGTAAAAATAGATCATAATTAGACTGAGAAAACAAGCAGACCCTTTAGAGAGACAGCAGAAACACGAGGACTTGTTAAAAAAAAAACATTTGGTACATTCTTAGAAAGAAGGAATGCACTGGTGAGCATACCAAGTCAGGAGGCCTGAACAATCATGGAAGACAACTGTGCTGGATGATTGTAGAATTCTTTCCTTGATGAAGAAAAACCCCATTCACAACATTTAACCAAACCAAGAACACTCTCCTGGAGGTAGACCTATCACTGCCAAAATTTACAATCAAGATGAAACTTCATGAAAGTAAAGACAGAGGTTTTACCACAAAGTGTAAACCACTGGTAATACTCAGGCATAAGGGCAGACTAAACTTTGCCAGAAAATAGTTTTTAAAAGTCTGTCCAGTTCTGGAACAATTTTCTTTGGAGTAAGGAAACTACAGTAAGATCAATATATACAGAAATTTTGGAAAGAGAAGAGTATGAAAAAGAGAAAAAACAGCACATGATCCAAAGAATACCATAACATCTGTGAAACCCTATATCCCTGTAGTTAGGATATAGTGGGTTGGATAATGGATGGATGGATGGAAAAATGTAGCACACAGTACAATAACTTAGAGCTTTGAGAAATGTATTCTGATTTTTCCTCAAAGCTAGAATTGTAAAGAAATGCTTAGAACTGTAAATCAGAAAATATATGTAAATGTATAAAGATAGAAATTGATCATTGATTTATCATAATTAATGATAAATATAGTAGTTATTTTGTTGTTTTCTTTTTTAATTTTACTTTGCAGTTTTTTAGTATTGGTAAAATGTGTTTTAACTAGATCAAAATATGGACTGTTATCACCTAATTAAATGCTTAACCATGCTCTGCATGCAACAAAACACATAGATCTGGTCAGTTGATCACTATAATGATGCAAATAAGACAATGCAGAGTAACAAAAGTCAGATATAGAGTATCATAAAGAGATCGCTATGAGACTGTGGTGAAGACACCATAGATTAATTGATTGCTGTCAAGAAAGCATTGTGCACAGAATGAATTTCTGCTGGAATAAGCACTTATAATATAATACCATCATGATATATACTTTAATTAAACTCCTGTCACACATATTCTGGTGTCTGCTCAGGGCTTTAAGTTTAATCTTTGCTTTACAGGAACTATTGACCCATATTTATGTGATTAAAGTACAATATAACAAACACTGAATAATCTGATAAGAAACACATTCTGTGCTCACATGTATTGGGTTAAGGTTCAAAATTTAGATCCAGCAAGTTTTACCTTAGAGCACTATAAGATATACAGGTACATTAAGATATATGCAGTATTTATGTTAAGATAGTTAATATTTTTTTTTAATTCCAAAAGATTCTACTTTGGGAAAATAAAAGAATAAAAAAGTGATTATCTATATTCCTGAAAATTAGAAATGCCATGCAAAGTTCCGTGAAGCTACATGCTAAGGATGACCACATTTTTAAAGTTCCAAAGCTGGACACTTGTGTAACATGTATGTATGGATATTAAGTAGGCTGACCAGATTGTCATGGTTCCAAATCAGGACAGAACTCAGTAATCCAGTGAGTGTGCTAGATGCAAATAAAATTGAACCTGGAGTTGGAGAATTCTTCCATGGAGTATCATGTGCCTTGTAAAAATGCACATGGAATTGAAGTCCATGGGGCCCCCCTTCATGTTTTGGCTGCCTAAAATGGGACAAATGGGATATTTTGTTCAATTCCAGGACACTAGAAATAAAACGGGATGTGATTCATAAAAACCGGGACTTTTCTGGACAAAAAGAATGTCTGGTCAGCCTAACCAGGAAGAACAACCTGAAATTGGGACTGTCCTGGTCAAACCGAGATATCTGGTCACCTTATACATACTGATAAATTGACAAGCTTAAAAAGACAGCTTCATTTAACAGAGAAGTTGAGACTTTTGTTGTTATGATATTATGTTTTTATGGAATGACTGTGAAGCTACCACAATATGTTTGGTCTGAATAATTTAGATACAGCAATACAATGAAGATATAATATACTTGAAATGACTTATTATAGTCTTTATAAACTTTATGAAACTTTTATTCATGAAAAAGACACAAAAAAAATTCAAATAATTTTATGTTAGGAACATTATTATGTATCTGATTTATAGGTATGAGACATAGTACAAATGATCAATAAATTGTTGATCTTTTCTGAACTATATTATTCACTATTACTAATTTTTTTACTAATTCATTACTCAAATTCTAGCAAAAAGGGATGTCAAACTTTATCACTGCTATTACTGATCTCATCAACTGATAATGTAAGATTACATAACTAGCAATCACAGGGCATAAAAAATTACACTACTCCATGATAAAATTTCCACACAACTTCACATTTCTAAAGTATTGAGAGCTCATCCCTTTTTCCTGACAACAAATAACACAACACACATTAGCAAATGTTTTCCAGATAATGCAAGTTTATCTACAATGTCTATTCTTCTTTTAATTTCCTTCCATTCTGTCATTGTACATAAAACACATGACATCAGAGAGTCAAGTTTCATTTCTGATTGTGAGGTCCAAAACACCTACATTTCTTATTGTTTGCAGCTGTATTATGTGCATTGTTCTCCAGACTCTGTGCTTGCTGTTTCTCAACTCTCACACACACTAAGACCATGACTCAAGTCTTTAGTAAGGGTTAATTGCATATTGGTTAGACCAAGATCTAACCAGAAATTAGAGAAAGAATTTAAAATCAGTTGGGGGTGTCAGACTATATGACTGATGGTCACAGCACAACAAAACTGCTTCCAACTCTATAAGATTATGAAAGTAAGGTCAGCAACGAAAATTGCTGAAAAAAACATGTAATGTGACAATGCCATAAAGAACTGTCTACTCATGTAAACTGACATCATCAGGCGATGAGGTCAAAAACTGCAGTCATCAAGTCTGACATCCTCTTCAACTAGAAGTCATATAATGTTATGCTGGCTTTAGAAATGCCAGAAACACGAAACGGAAAATCAAAGTCCGAACAGTGGAGCTGTGGCAGTTTGTAACACAGGCCACTGGTACCCCCCCTACCCACCAAATATTTTAAAACAATTTAAAAAAATAAAAATAATTATAAAATAAATTAGTTTATTTGCACAACATGCCAGGTGTCAGTGCATGTCAACATCCATTAAAAATGGGTTCCAACTTGTATTTGTTTAATGTCTATGTGAATACCTATACAGTATTTAGTGAGTGAAGGGTGCCAGCCAAATGAGAGTTTATGTAATCCCTTGATCTTTAGGCAAGCAGGTGACCTGAGACTGCCCTTTAATTGGTTGCTTTTAGATTTTTCCAGGGATGAAGCTCTCTGTGCCCTGGACACTCCCACATTTATTGGCAGTGAATTAGTATTGTTTTAGGTTTATCTGGTCTAATTTGATTGGACAATCGCTGACACACTATTTTAAGTTCATGTCAATGGTTCACAGTTCACACCCACCATTTAATTACAGATGAGTGAGCACGACTTAAGCAGAGATGGCAACTTAAAGCGGAAATTCAGAAATCAAATAAAATGTGGTTATTTCTTTAATACATTAATCTTTCACTTGAAGAAAAAAGAAAATAAAGGAGCTTGGACCTGACTTAAGAATTCAGCAGCAGGTAAGTGATCGAGGGTGAGCTTATACACTCACATTTTCCACTCTTGTTATGACAAATGGAATTAGCTAATTGTATATGGCGTAGGTAATGGCTTTCTTTGCTTTCCCTGTTTGCTGTTTCAAAGTTTTAAAGCATTGGGGACAACGACGAGGGAAGAAGACCTAAAACATTTTTCTGAAAAATGCAAGTGGTGTGAAAGTAACCACAGTCACCTAGAGCAGTGCTTTTCAAACAGTGTACTGACATGAGAGCTAACCAGGCTGCCATGGAAATAACAGTGTTGCACACTTGGGTCTAAACCTGAGAGAGAATAACCTCCTTAGCTGTTCAAAACTTGTCAGAGGAGGACAGGACTACCTGGAGAAACTGGCATAAAAGCAGCTTTGCGGTCACCATGTGAGAGCACTTTGAACATGTCCCTTGGCTTCTAGAGTCCATCTTCCTTGGGTACATGATCACCAGTAAGCCTCACACTACCAGTGGACAGTAGGCATATGAGTTGCCTCTGAGGCAGAGAGGGGTGAGCAAAAGGGCGAAGCTTGGAGATGCCACCAAAGTGCTCACTAAGTAATGTGTTTCCGAACACTAAGCTCCTTTTTTACCAGCTTCCCAGGTAGCCCCATCCCTTTGGGCAGTTCAGCAAGTGTGTGAGATATACTGTATATGTGCTTGTGGTTAGTAAGATAGTGGTGTGCCTTGGGATGAGTTTGTTTACAAAAAGTGTGCCACTACAGAAAAAAAGGTTGAGAAACATTGATATAGACAATGGTATATAGCTAAAGTTTTTTGGCAGGCTTAGTGAAATGACTCAATTTAATCAGAAAGTAATTGACAAATTTTTAGGCCTGAAGGAAAAGGGGTGCAAAATTTATGTTCAATGAAATATAGGTCTCCTGATAGTAAAGGCAGAATTAGATTTAGGTTAGACTTGTTCAGTGGGTATAGTACAAGACAGGGTGGGGGCGAGTTATGTTTAAAGATGTGGAGGATATGTGGATCTTACAATGTGAATTTGTGCCCAGGTGAGGTAAGCATGGCAAACTTGCAAAGGATTGGGCAGAATGGCATCAAGCGTAGAATAAAATTGGGGTGAGAATGACACTGTGGTTGTGGTAAATGATAAACTGGGATCCATGTCTTGAGAAAAATCAGAGGACTAGTGATTGTACAATGTGGATTTATGGAATACAGTGGAAATGGCCATGGACTGGGCACTCTATTAGCAGAGGCAGAATAAAATTGGTTTGGACTTATGCTATGAATGTGTTAGAGGACAGATTAAAGTGCACGTCATTGGAAGATTACGGAGGTGTGGGTGTGGAAATTATGGTGTTGGTTTTGGCATAACGGGGAACTGGACAAGATGGCAGAGGATTTGGCAATTTAGAGAAGTGTAGAATAAAATTTGGGTGGTAGGCACACCTGTTCCTTTCCAAATCTATGGGGCAAGTTATGGGAAGAATAAGAGGATTGTGAATGTCACTGACTGAAGTTTTGGAGCACAGTAAAAATGGGAAAACGGGCATCAGACTGGGCAGCCATGGTGGAAGTGGGTATAATACATTTCAGCCTGGATTTGTCCTATGGGTCTGGTACTGGCCAAGATGTGCATTGGCACTATGATGAGGATTACGAGAGAATGTGGAATGACTAGATAGATAGATAGGTAGGCACTATATAATAAATAGATGTGAAAGGCACTATATAATAGATACATGTGAAAGACACTGTATAACAGATAAGTGCTGCTTATGTCTGCCCTCCCAAAAACTGTGCCCCCACCCAAATTTTTTCAAAAAGCTGCCACAGATAAAAAACCCTAAAATCATATTGGAAACACCCTTCAGTTTCCACTAAACAAAAGAAAAAGTTTGTATAAAAACAAGTTGTCACGCATTCTGTTGTTGTGTTTGCTTACCAAATGCTAAAGTAGTTTTGATTTTGTTCTTGCTTGCCTTATGTTAAGTATTACAAGATGGCACCTGTTTAAGTTTGTGAAATTTGAAGGAATTAAAAGGGACTACCTGGCTGGAGTCCAAACCTTTTTGAGTTGTTCCGGCTTTGCTTGAACCCGTGTTCGGCCACCTCACAAAGTGCATCTGAAAACTTAGATATCTAGTACAGCTTGCTGCCCTCTTATTTACTCTGGACAAGATGTTACAGTATTTCACTGATTGGCATTTGACAATAAACATATAAATTATGGTAAATTTAGTTGCTCCTTAAAGAATGGCAGTTGCTATAAGAAGATTATTGCATTTTATACAAGAGAACATTTAAATTAGATGATTATGCCGTACTCTTCAAAAAGTGGTAAGCAGGATTGGGTTAGAATTAAACTGTTTCAAATTCTTATTAAAAATCTGTTTTCTGAGTAAATAAACCATGACTTAGAAAATCATATTATTGTTTCACTTTGCACAGTTATTACTTTGGCATTAAACCTGAGAATGTGCATAACTAAATAATAGAAGAAGGGAGAATTCATATGCTTAGTAGCTGTTATCTTTGCAGGTATTTGGCCCTATTGAGTTTGGAAAGTATACCTTTATACTTGCTCTGTGAGAGAAAAAAAAAAAGTGGTTGCCAACTGCACTTTCACCTTCTTCCATTAACCCTCTGCCTCCTTCTTAGAGCCTTGATGTGCATGTATGACACTTTAAATGCAGTATAGTTTAGGTAATGCCTCAGTAGTTTTTCAATCTTTTGCTCATGAAGTCTTTCCACACATTTTAGGCATTTATGTTTTGATCTTCTTAGACCTCCCATTCAATAGAGAAACAGTAAAACAAGTATTAGTAATTCATTAGAAGCTTGTTTGCGTTGATTGGAATTACTTTTTTAAGCAAAATTAATTTTTATTTTTGTGGCTGATTTATATTAGCTATATGTTTAATGTCATTGTGTCTCCATTTTGTGTCTCTTTTGTTGTATGGGTGCTGCCTTTTTGTATGCCTGATCGCTATGCTGCTGCGTGCTTGCTAGACATGTGATTTAAATACTCAGCAACTATTGAAATAATGGTGGCCATTATGTAAACAAATAGCTGCACACAGCAGCCAATACCTGTGCTTTGAAATGAAAACAGAGATCTCAACAAAACAAACAAGTGAAACTTTAGAAAACAATAACCTTTTTTCATTTTGAAATTAGCTTTAGTGTAATTCTCATTTTTAATTAACATTGTGTTAGTAGTAGCTACATCTGACTAATTACTCATCTCATACTTGGTTGTATGTTTGCTGCTCACATTCCACTAAATAAAAAACAAAGTAATAATAATAATAACTGCCCCCCATTTTGCCTCCTCACGTAAGGCTAGACCACACTTCAATCATATTTCAAAAAGTTTCGGGATCAGTTTTCTGTTTTCTTTTTCTGCTTCATCTGGAGAACTAACACTATAATTGAATAATAATTCAATAATAATTGAGTGCCTTGAATATCCACTCTCAGTTTAGCAGGGTACAAGAGGCTGTATCGGATTTTGGCTTTCCGTTAGTGCTGTTTGATGATGTAAAATGCGGCAGTTTAGCAGCTATTGAAGGTGAGATATCAGGGAAAATATGAATGTGGTTATTTTCAAATATAATCTCTTGTCTGAGAAGTGACTCCTACTGAGCCCCTCAGGTTCAGTAAATACAGGATACCTTTGAATGATGGTAAAAAAAAAAAAAGGTAAAATAACACTGCTGCTAACGGAGTTCTGTCTCAGACGTTCATCTCCCGAAACGGATGAGACCAGCCTTTCTGCAGGAAAATTTGAGCTGTTAGACCACTTTGTGGCTAGGTACCCTGTAAGGTACACTAGCAACACAGGAATTACAAAAATACAACTGATTTAGCTGTTTTAAAGAATAACTTATTAATTCAAAAGAACTGGTCGAAAATTATACAGATGGTTATTTAGGGACCAGCAAAAGGGACAAAAATTCAAGCAGAAGCAAAAATGTGCAAGGTCTAAATTGTAGATCAGAACAGAAACAAAAGCACAAGAATTCCTGATTCCATAAAAGCAAAACAAAACTCAAAAAAGCACAAAAGCTCAAAAACACTAGAATCATTGGAACTCTAAATGGTGGCTGTTGCACAGGTAGACTAACATAATGCTTAAACTGCTCCGGCATCACAGCCCCTTGTTTTTATTTGTCCTGCCTCCCACCATGAGACTAATACAAAATAAATATTGTGTAGCAACAGATACACATTAGAGATAAAAGAAGGAAGTGGCATGCAAAAGAAAGAGGTGGGTCAAAGCTTCAGCCTACGCTTTTCTGACATGTACCAAGATGGTGGTATTAGTGATAAAAGAAATCTTAATTACTGTTTTCCAAATGATACAACTTTTTTTTTTTTTTTTAAGTTGAGACACAAGCCGGAAAAGCCTAGTATTTAGCAGTCCTTTTTGATGACACTTACATGATGTCTTACATAGGAAAATTGGAAATTATTTCCAGTTAAGAACATTATTAATAAGACTGAAATTGGAAATCTTAGTTTGTGACATATATTTAGGAAACCTACTTCTATAATACCTGGCTTTAGAGAAATCTGATATTTCAGTGGAGAGCTCTTGTTAAAATCCTTAAGGATTTCAAAGTTCATTTACCAAGTTTTATCAGTATCTGTTCTAATACCATGCTTGAATAAAATAAACCAATTGATTTTTACATTTATTTTGGAGGAATAAGCCAAATAAAATTAAAAGATCTATCATATGTAATATCTACACTTTCAAAATCTGATTAGCATGTTTAAAATTAAACAAGTTAAAAGCGATTCAGTGCTGTTACTTGAACTAATTATGTTTTTTTTTGTCAAAACATAAGGGCTCTCAATTTGTTGATTTTGACTGTTATAAGTTGGCCAACTCACAATCAATTTATTTCATCAAATTCTTCAGGGCTGCAAAATTGTGCTTTTGTCACAATTTATTTCCTTATAAATTACCAATTTGGAAATTGGTAAAGTAAAATAATCACTTTACATAGATAATTGAGTAAACAACAATATGTTGTTTATTGGCAATTTATTGTATAATGAAGGTTAAGTTTTAAACCATTTTCAATTTATACTAAAACTTTTGCTAGTAACTCTCCATAACTTCATTATTATGAGAAATGCCATTCCTTACAGTGTTTTACATGTGTGGACAGCAATGCAATCTTACTCCAAGTGTTCATGAAATCTGCATTGGCAATATGAATTTTATTAATGTAAAATGTAATTATAAGTTTATGAAGAATCACAACTTCTTTTTAGAAAAATTGAACTAAAAGCTATTTCTTCTTACGGAACTACCTAACTGGAAGAAAGCTGTGCTAATCACTAGAAAGGATCAATTTCTTCTTAAAGTCTCAAATATCCAATTAGAAAACAATACATAAGACTTACCGTGTTAACTCCTTCATGGCAAAACCATATCCAAATCTGCAAGTCAATTGTACATTTTGAAAGGCAGAGTTTGAAACACTGCAACACCGTTTATTTCATTGTCCATTCTCCTTGTGGTTTTAGAATTAAATGACCTGTTAATTTATCCAGGTCTTTGTTTGTCAGATGTTATTTATTTTATTAAAATACAGACATGGTCAACTCTATTAGGTTAGGTGGACTTCATGTATCCCTAATGGAAACTTGATTGCAGCAGGAGAATACAAAAACATAAGGGTTTATAACACAAAAAGAAAATAAGCACAATACATCTAACAACCATAAGTATTATCATAAGTGTTATCATAAGTACAAACACACAAGATTTCTAAAATAAGAACAGTTATCTTTAACAGTACACAATAATAACAACTTGCAATTCAGCATGATCTCTACAACTATTAGATTTCAAACAGCTTATAGCTCTTGGAGTAAAATACTTCTTAAATCTGCTCCTCTTTACCCTTGAAACCTAAGTCTATAGCCTGATGACAACATATGAAACTTATGGGGGAAAAAAAGGACTGCTACTGTCTGAAAAAATTAAAGTTAACATAAAATCAATGATTGTCCTTAGATATCTGTATTGCTTTGCCAAATCCATTACCATTGAGAGAATGGGTGAAGGAGAGCACCTAAAATCTACAGACACATCCTTGGTCTTAGAAATATTTAGCTGTAAAAATAAAACAATCATGAACATTGAACAAAATCATTAATATGTTCATGGTTGTCCTCCTTATCTTGAAACAAACTCACAATGACAGAAGCATCTGCACATGTCAGGATATGTCTGTCCTTATGTAAACACTGAAGGCATTTCTGTACAAAATAAACAATAGAAAACACAGACAGAAGCCAGTGGATGAGTTAAGACTATCAGAAAAACAACATTTAATGTTCATTTTTTGCATTCTGTTAGTTAAAAACTCCAAATCTATCCCAGCGAGCTAAGATCCAAACAGACTTTATCTATTACTTTGTCAGCTAAAATATGGGGCTGGATTACATCAAAAGCAGACAAGAAATCGATAAACAATAATCTTGCATGGTGTTTTGGCCCTTTCAAGTACTAATACAGTAAATTTAGAAGTGATGCTGTAGCATCCTCCAGTACCCTTTTTGCTAGTATGCAAACTGATAAGGGTGCAAAAAGGCCTGGGCTTTGTTTAGTAGATCTCTCTTAATCAGCTTTTCAATGGATTTCATGATATGAGAAGTTAAGGTCAGTGGTCTGGAGTCATTTAATGCTTATTAGTGTGTAGTCTTAGCTATTGGAATAACATTTGCCTATTTCCAGTGTCCGGGCACCTGCCATAAATCCAGAGACATCCATATATGCTGTGGAATAATAGAGAGAGTAGATCTGCACAGGAGTGAAGCAGATGTCTGCTTATATTGTCTGGGGGCCTTTTTGGATTTTAGTTTAATGAAGGACTTTTCTTACATCTTTCTGGTCAAAAAAGGGCTGACTCCCAGCTTCACTCCTAAGTCTGGACTTTTTAAGAACAATTTCTGATTCAAAATCCTGTGTCTAAAACTATAAATTGAATTATTTGAGTTTTTGAGCCAATTTATAGTCAGTTTTAATCCCTGCCAATTCAACATGATTATTGCTTTTTGCATGAATGGCAGCTGTCATCTTCATACCATTCCACAATGAACCCAGGTTGTCAGTCCACAGTTGATTCACAATTCTGTCCTTATACTTAAGCTTCATCTGCTTAATTTCATGATTCACCTCCTTCTGAAATGTTTTCTGTTCAGTTAATGTTCCATGTTGAAATGCCCCATTTCATTAGTTTATCAGTTCTTTTAAATCTTTGGTTATATTGTTGTTAGGATATACTTTGATTTAACTAGGGGGCTTTGCCCCCTGCTCGCTTCACTCGTTAAATGGGCCCCCCCCCCCCCCACTGTGCTACACGCCAGCCACTTCACACTCTGCCACTCGTGTTATGAAGAGGGGGGCTGAACGCACCGGTGATACAATGGGAAACAAATACCATTTTTTTTACCTTTTCTTTGCTCGATCAGCTGCTGGGTTGATGCAATTGGCATGCCACCAGATATGACTTCTGTCATGTCACCTATGTCCGTATATTTAATCTTTTTTTGCTTTTACCTTTTCATCAATATCGCATCGAATTTTGATTCCATGTTTGGAATTACATTGTGACAACACAACGTATAACTGCCCGTGAATGAATATCGTTTCTTTCTCTCTACAAGAAATGTGTCTGACAATAGCTTTCACACAAATGAGAAATGATTTCTCTTGTGGGATTTCACTTTCACCAAACAACAAATCTTTAAATTCTCATGGATACGCCTCTTCATTGGAAAGAAACACTACTTTTTTTCCCTGATGGCAACATGAATTAGACAATCTACAAATCTCTGAATGAAAGTTTATATCCGAACAATCAGTCTCTTTTCGCTGTTCCGTTATTTCACCAAGTAATAATTTCTGTTTGTTTGTGCTAATGCGATCTTTACTATCCTTTCTTTGAGACTTTCAGATTTTCGTACTTCCATTATCCCTAACCTGGTCTGCATATATACCGCGCCAACATTTTTTACGGCGTTCTACTTTGTCATCTACTCTTTGTTAGACTCGTCTCACAGGATGTGAAAGTTTTTCTCTGAGAAAATCACGTCTCCTCTCCTTCCAAGATTTTTTTTTTATAATAGAGAGACATGGATTATGGCATGTTCATAAGTGTTAACACAGGATTTTTTAAACACGGCCCAGTCAGTGCATTCCAAACTGCTATGCAGGCACTAACCAGATTCCTTGTCCCAGACTTTCATGTGTTTTATTTCCAGCTTTTCTCTTTTAAAAACTGTTTTATATATAGGGATGAGGAGGACACAGTTGTGATCACATAAAACCAGCGGGAGTTTAGCTTTTGATTCAGAAGCGCCTTTAATATAGCACTGATCAAAAATTCTGTTATGTCAAGTTAGAAAATAAATATACTTGTAAAGATTACGCATGGTTTGGTTTAGTGAACATTGGTTAAAATCATCTATAATAAAATACAGATAGTTGGGAAACTCTCTGGGAAATAAATTGGGTGCAACAGGACAGACATAAGTCCTACATCCTTCGTGGACATCTTTCTCTCTAACAAAGATTTACACCATTGCGTGTTTATATAAAAGCAGACACCATTACCATGTGATAAACCGGTGTTGGAAGAGTCTCTATCCAAATGAATTAGTGCACCAAATCTACTGTATCGATAGTTAAGTGGTCAGCTTAAATGCTTTCATTTAGCCAGATTTCTGTAAATACTGAAATTCAGGCATCTCCGTGATTAGAATGAATGTGCACACAAACTTGAAGTTCATAAACTTTATTTTGGATAGACTGAACATTTCCCATTATAAAAGTCAGTAATAATGGTCACGCCCCTGTAGTTTTTTCAGTCTTTCCTGATTACCTCCTCTTTTCCCATTTTCTTTCCTTTTCTGGATACAGGACTATTATAACAATGACTATATTAAAAATAATAGATCAGATCAGAAATTGGGCAGTAAATACATGTATTCAGGTAAATTACACTGAAATATACTCCCTACTGTATGTAATTCTTGAAGCTGATTAGAATGAAAAATAAATCCAAAATCCAAACAATAAAAATAAACTGAATTTATTAACTTCTCTGCAACACCTCTAGAATCTGTGTTATGTTCTATGTATTTTTTATTATTTGGTAAACATTTTATCAACAAATAGAGATTGTTAAAATGTAAACCTTCACTTATTTCATTTCAGAGTGTGCTATTTACCATAAATCCTTAGAATTGATTAAATCTTGGAAAGCCTCAAAACTGCATAACCTTAGAAAAAATATTGAACTGAATCCCTGCTTTACAGACTTACTGTTAATCTTCTGATTTTTTTTTCATTTCTTATGTTTTATGTGACTTGGAAACATTGTCAGATAGTTAACTCTTCTGATCATTTCAGAGATGCCAAACTCATTTATTTTGAAACACGTTTTCCATACATTACTGTGATTTTTGTACTTTATTATTCTTTTATTTATTTATTTTTTTTTAAATGTATTGTTTGTATTTCTATGTTCATTTATTTAATTTAGGCTGTTTAACTTTTTCCTTCTTTGTTTTCATGGTGTTTATACCTTTGGGGTCATTCAAAATTGGTATGTGTCCTTGCTGCCTATAAGGTGTCAAGAACTGAAGCTAGATCTGTTCTGCTTTTTGGCTTTCTTTTTCAGGCTGGTGATAGAGCATACATTATGTGCTATCTTTTGCATTTTGCCTTCCTGTCGTGGGAACATCTAGACCAGTGTTTCCCAACCTCGGTCCTGGGGGCACACTGTGGCTGCAGGGTTTTGTTCCAACCATCTTCTGTTTTTAATTGGACTCCTGGGCTAAATAAGTGATGTGTTATTTCCCAAGTTCTGTGTTTTGGGAACAATATAGAATTAGAAAACTAAGTTTGGTTTTATATATATATATATATATATATATATATATATACACATATAGTGGTACCTCAGTATACATCCTTAATCCGTTCCAGATCCTTTGACTTATACCAAACAGGACGTATACCAAACAAATTTTTCCTATAAGAAATAAAGGGAAAATGATTAATCCTTTCCTATAAAAAAATATCCTATTGTTACTGGCATATTATACATTGATTGTGTTGTATAAAGTAATTTAAACACTACTTAATACTAAAATACATAATTACAAAAGCAATTAGATGAAATAAATGAAAATTTAACCTCACTTTACTTTTTAATAACGTTTGTTTTTCACAGTCGTAGACACCGTCGTTCTCGGCATACGGTGTGCAGCAGCCAAGTCCCAGATACGCATGCCACCTTCATACTTTCCAACAATCAATACAAATTTAAGCGTAAAAACACAAAATCATGTGAAAATTCAGAGAGTTATAGTGTGTACTGACGCTCGTGGGCAGTCGTGGCTTTGTCTCGAGAGAGGTAAACAAGGGTAGTGTGCGATGTTTTAGCATGCGAGTTGTATTCCAAACAAAGGTTGCATATCAAGCAAAATTTTTTGCGTCCAAACAGAATGTATACCAAGTTCAACTTATTCCAAAGCGGACATATACCAAGGTACCACTGTATATATATACCAAGCAGTTATACAGGAATAATGTATTTTTTTTCTTTTTAACAATATTTTCATCTTGATTTTCATTCTATTTTTCTAGGTGTTCTAATTGTTTAATTAATCCATTATTTACTAATTAGTGGGTCTGACTCTAAAGTAGTTGCAGCCTTTGATTATTCAGTGTTGTTTGCCAGAGTGTCGCTCTGCTCATTTTTAATTGCCATTAATAAGATACAACGAAGGGGAAACACTGCACAGAGAAAGGGCAAAATATAATGAAATCAACAAAAGAGAGTTAAGCATTTAAATCTATAGCAAAAGCAGAAGTATTTCTAAATGTCTTATAAAAGTATAAATCATGCTACTGTGCTTTTCTGACTGTAGAATAAAAGAAAAATAATACCAGGTAATTAAATGAGATCAGTGTTATCAGGTGTTGTCACTGATTAGGAATCTTGGTTGGAACAAAAACCTTCAGCCACAGTGTGCCCCCAGGACTGAGGTTGGGAAACACTGGTCTAGATGACTCAGAAGCACATTTGAACCTTCTGAATAATTTGTATCTTTCATTTGTGTGGCAGCTGAGTTGTGACACCATGGAGCAGCAAAATTAGTGACTTATCCTTATGGGACATTATCATTCACAAAAAAGCTACTTAGGCATTTGTTGACAGACCACAAGATTGGATATATAATGGTTAATAGAATAACAAATATATCCATTTTATTCTCATTCTTCAGAAGATTCCGAATTTTATCCCTCATACAATACAGACTAATTCAGTTTTTAACATGCACTACATCACAGAAAAATGAAATCTGCAGGGAAAACTTGGGGGTTGGTGACAGGCTTGACACTCCAGCCACTGTGAAAAAACCTTACACTGTTCTGATTAATTCAAACTAGTGTTATGCTGAGGTATCACCCTTTGCATGGCTGCGCTTGGATCCTAATTTGGGATCCTGAGGTGGTACGTCGTGTAGCGGGTGTGGCAACGCACTGTGTTAGTGCATGCTCACAACCTTTGTCAATTATTAGAAACAGTGTTTGATTTATATGTGTGATATCAGGAGACTTTATCCAACTAATGCGTATATGCAGTAATTATATATGTTACAATCCATAATCCAAACACCCATAAATATATGTAGCCCTTGTTTTGCTCATCCCTTCATTTTGTAAAATATTGATTTCTTATAAATGTACCCAGTTGTATGGGTGCTTCTTGCAGAGGAGTTTTTTCTAAACTTGTTACAAAGCAAAAAGTAATTACATTCTGTAAATTGCCAAGGATGTACTTTCCCACGTTTTCTCTGATAACAACAGCACTGTCACTCATATGGCAGACAGGCCTGGCACACTGCATATTATTGAGAAGGACCATCACATAACAGCTTCTGTCTTAAGTTAGTTACCAAGGTTTCCTCTAATTTTTTTCATAGCCCTTGGCTGGAAGAATCTGGAGCAGTCATAGATGAAAGTAACGGTGTATTTTAGAACAAAAAAATTCAGAGCTTTATAGTTATAATCGTACTGACACTCAAAAGAAAATTAACACTTTTAACATAATGTACTGCCTGCAGTTAAATGTTACAGCAGCGGAATGAGCTTATTTGAATACAAATCATCACTTCATGGAAACATCTTAGTTGTTAGTGTATGCCTAGCAAATCTGGAACAGAAAATCATGTTTAAAAATAAAATGAAAGGGTGGATGAGTAATACTATGTGCAACAAATTACTCAAATGTAAAAAAAAGCAAAGGAATTGTGAAAGAGTTTCTAGTGTTCTGAGGGTGGAAGGTGCTGTACAGAATGTAACTGTGTGAGTTAGTTGGCTTTATAAGCTAAAGTTTTAACTCCAGGAAAGTTTGTCATCAGAACAAGACTCAATTAATATGTGAAATAAGACAAAAATGGAATCCCTCCCCCCTTCCCAAAAAGTCCCATGTCCTCTCCATTTCACCAGGAAACACAGCAGTATGAACTAATCGATCCTGGTCAGTTTTGACATCTGACTGCAACAAAGGTGTCTGCTCTGCTCTTTGGAAGAAGCAGAATCCCAGGAGTCAGTGGAGATGTTGGACACTCAACTAATTCACGCTGTAGACATCTCCAAAACAGTCACATCCTTAAATACAGACAGGCATTTCTTTGCCTACTGTACAGCTACTGTACTCAAACATAACACTTTACACAGTGTACAGAGAGATTGAGTCCTGAAAGGTCAAAAAATATAAAAATAGGTGATAAGGGATAAATTGTAACTTATATCATTGAAGAGAGTGAACAAAAGATTAGAGAGCAAAAAGCTAGAACAGGAAGGTAAAACTAATACATATGCATAAATGTCCCTTGGGGCAGCATGTAGGCAAAAGTGACAGAGAGCAGTAAGTTATAACCTGTGCACAAATTTAGACTGAGTAAAATGATGGTTGA
The DNA here is from genome assembly GCA_026402145.1 of Polypterus bichir lapradei. NCBI lineage: Eukaryota > Metazoa > Chordata > Cladistia > Polypteriformes > Polypteridae > Polypterus > Polypterus bichir. Next base: position 86,596,782 of record JANRMT010028174.1, read on the forward strand.
AACTTATATATGAAAATGTGATATTTTTGTGATTTTTGAGAATGGCATCCAAGCAAAGGGGAAAAGGCAATGAGATCTCAAGATGAGAAGTAGGGGTTTATAGAAAGCCATACATAACAGTGAGCACTGAATTGAGACATGCTTTCTGCGAGGAGAACAAGGAACTAGCAAAAGAGAAAAGAAGGTGGTAGAATAAGTGAAATGTAAGTGAGAAACCATAGGCCTTTAACCTTTACTGACCTAAGAAATGTTAATGAGTAAACCTTGGTATATCTAGAAATGCACACAGAGATGGTCACCCCAGTTTGACAACCACATAAATACAATACAGAGTTACATTAGCTGTTTCCTTCCTCCAGTCCAACTGGTTACTCCTACTACTCATTGGTTGTTTCTCCTTTATTTTTAAATAACAAATAGAATTTCTAAATTGCTTACATGATTTTGGGAGGACTGAAGACCAGTATTTCCAAACAAAACACCCAACTCACTAATATCATGTTGGATCCTGGCAGACAAAAAATGTCTGCAACCATGTACATACTAATTCTTGATTATTAAAGATAAGTAAGTGTATATGCCATTTGGGAATTTTAATAGGAGGACCAATATAATCAGATCTGTATAACATTTAGTGTAATGAGCCTTTGAGGGAGGTTGGAGACCCTAAGATTCAAATTTGTACTTTAATTTATAGAGGAGAAAAATTGCAGTCTTGATGGGTAACTAAACTGGGAGGATTTAAGGACTTACCTAGTTTCAAACAGAGTGTAATACATAAACCCAATGATACAATTCTGGAGTTAGACCCCTTCATCACTCCAACTCTGATTAAGACAATATGTTTCAGCCTGGATTATTTATAAAGAAGAGATTTGAGTCAACCTTAAAAATCAACTCCAAAATGGACATTCTTTATTTTTTCTATGTTAAAGTAGATATTTGATTTTCTTCTTATCAATAAATATTAGCTACATTAAATTTACAAAAATGTACCTAGGCCTGTATTTCGCCTGAGATCAGACCATTCAATAGTACCATTGGTAGTGGCATAGGCAGCTGTACTATTTATTTTAAAAACTTAAAAAATACTAGTTTATGTAGTTAATAATATGTATAACAATAACTAGAGTTAGAGTCATCAAACAAAAAACAATGATCACAGCCTCATGCTTGCATCCAGAAGGTCACTCATACTTATATATAGCTGTGGTCTATACTACGTTCCCACCATTGTTCCCCAACGGATAGCTAGTATCTGTGCTGAACAGTAGGTGTCAGTCCTCCACTCCACCATTCAGAAGATGTCATCACTCTTCCCATTAATGCAAGACACTAGCCCTTTCCATGGATATATTTGAATTGCAAGGGTTGTACAGAAGCTCTTTACTGATGTTAAAAATCTAACACTAGCTGGGTTGTTTGTGCTTTATATGGACTTTTCTAATTTACACACTAAGGACTGGCAATCATTCTTTGCATAAGACATTTCATCCCTGTTGTGCCCAATTATTACTTTGTTTGGCTCTTTTCTATATTACGTTGGTCCAAGAAACCATAATATTATCTGTTCTGTATTGCCACCAACAGTTGTTAGTTTAAACAATATCTAAATATTTTCTTCCATAGTGTTGGATTTAATATGATAAACTGATCAGGGTTTAGGTTTTAATACCCCAAAGCAAAGGCTATTAAAACCGCAGACGGATGCATTCTATGATTCAGAACCCAGGAAGATTATTTTTCCTGTTTGATGTCAGACGTTACCAGTACATAACACCTTAAACTTTTAGTGGGCTTGTCTGCATTAGGGACCTGTGGTCCCTTTAACTGGAACTTCAGTGTGTTGCAGCAAATTGAGGTTCAGTTGCCAATTGGTTGATGCTGACAGTGCATAACCAAATGGCTAATTAGTTATTAGTCATGTGCCCAGCTCAAAACAAGCCTTAAATGATCCCTCCCCCTCTAACTTGTTTTGTCAGAATGAAACCTGGTAAATAATAATAACAAAAAAAATTACTATTTACTTGGCTTTTTTTGTTGATGATGGAAGAAAAAAGTGTGAAGCATCTGCAGATTTGTAGGGAGCCATGATTTCAATCAATAAAATTAGCCAGTTCTGGCAAAGCCAATGTGAGCCCAAAGATTGAAGCTCTTTAAGTACAATAGTCTGTATTAAATTTACTTATTGCTAGTTTTTGGTCATTCGTTAGATTTTGTTTTTGGCTTTTGTTCTGTCTGCATCTTTTGTTGGTTGAGGCCTCAAAGCTCAGGTCACATTTTTTGCCAACATATTTGGTCCCGCATACTTGGCATATGCTTTCCTAGCCATCATGAATGCTTAAAAAAACATTTCACCCTTACAATCCACTCAAAACTAGGTCAGTTCCTCCTTCCCTATTGAGTTCAATGCATTTTGTGAAGTTTGGCTAAGTTCCTGAACATTTCTGTGAATTTGATACTCTCATAGCGAAGCAAACACCATGGGGTTTGCTCATCATTAGTCTTGAGTCATTGTTATAAGTGAACTCTAAAATGGACATCCTTTATTTACAACAGCTGGTGGAATCCCATGTGCTTTGTTCAGTGCAACATGGCAGACTGACAAAAGTTTACAAAGCAGTGTCTTATCATTAAGGTCCCTTTACTAACACATTTAAATATATTTTACAAAAATAAGCATATGAATAAATGGTATTCGTATGTATTATTCAAAGTCTAAAATTACTTAAACATATCAAAAGTCTTAAGTTAATATGTAAACTGTTATCAGGGAAAGTTAAATGTTATATATGACCTTCTAATGTAATTGTATTGATACAAATAACAGGATGAAATAGGCATGCAGTTTCGAGTAGGCCTACATTTTCTCTTACTATTCCAGGGAATAATACAGGGAATGAACTTCTACCCAGAGGGCTTACAAAGTTGAGCCTGGGAATAACGTTCATTTTCACTGTGGCCATTTGAAACTATAAAGACTTTTGGGTGCTTGAACATTACTGGATTGAAGTTTTGATGTCTGAAAATGCACAGCAAAAGTCTGAGAACGAAATTTCATGTACAGAGGAAGACATGTCAATGCCTGAAAAAATAACAGAACAGGCAGAGGAATTACGTGATAGTAGGGAAGAATTCAGTCAACTAATTTCATATCCTTTTGTAATTTCAAAAGAAATGTAAAGGTCTGAAATATGTAAGAGATCCTTAGCAGCATTCTTTAGATATAGTACGGTGTCATCAGCATAAGAGAGACAATGTGTGATATATCTTATTTACTGAAATAGGACTAATCAATTCTGAAGCATATAAAGCTTTGGAGAAGATATGTCTGAATTTGTGAACAGCATATCTGAAGGAGTGTAGTATAGTGTTTTAATCATGTCCACAAACTCAGCACTAAATTCCATCTTGTGCAGGATGTGCCAGAGGAATGCCCAGTTTTTCTAAGCAAACACCCTTTCATTAAAGCTGTAGGATAAGCAAAGGAGGACACCACTTCAGTTATGTAAAGAAGTCTTCAAAAATTAACTGACACAAAATAAGACCACATAAAATCAGTTTTAGTTGCATTCTTCATGTTGGACTTCAAAAAAAAGTATGACGGGATAATTTCCTGAAATTCCGACACTGGACAGGGACTGGACTGTTTTAATTGTGATAACTGTAATATTGACTTGAATTTAAGTACTGTGAGGAAGAGAGGTAAAAAAAGCTGCTCTTTAAAAACAGGCTGAAATTAACTCAGGTGGTGTGCCATCAATACCAGGGACTTTACCTTTATTCACAGAGCCTAGAGCTTCCTTTAGTTCATCCAGAGTGACACAGACACCCACATGAAATGCTTCTTTCCCTGAAAGGCAGAAGTAAATTCAGCAAATCTAAGAAAGATGAGCAATTTTAGGAGGGTGATATAGTCACTCCAGTAAATAAATGGTACAATCTGTTCACTTATTTGCTTGGGGTAATTAGTGACTGCACCACTTTTGTTCCACTTTTCTAACTGCATTCTAATCATATTTATACCTCTGCTTACACACATATTATTTATCTTAGAATAGTGTACATAAAAATACAATATCTTTTCATTTTGTTGATCATGGGTACTTTTTTTTCTGGCCTTCTGAAGAAAGTTACTTCTAAACTTGTGCAGTGTAAAATTTAGAAAATACTATGTTTTATTTTTCTATAAATAAAAGCTCCTATATTGCTATATTGCTGGGGAAATAACGTATATATGTTTTAAATGCAATGTTTATTGCTCATCAAAACACAAAGCAGATAATTACAGATTAAACTGTGAAATTTGTAAAACATGTTCCTCCTATAATGGATATTTTCTACTTTTATCTCTATATATAATCTTCATTTGGATCTTGATCTTTGTTTGTCCGTGAATGAATTAGAAGAAGAAGCACTAGATGGCAGTAGAGAGACAGCTAAAACATAGGCATTGCATTAAGAATCTCCTCCAGGCTTATACTACTAAAGACTGTAGTACTCCAGTCACACCTCAAAACACAGACATTCAAACTAAACAAATTGTTGTGCTTTAAATTAACTAAAGAGATCTTCATTTAGATCTTGATCTTTCTTTGTCCGCGAATTCCACGCATGCGTAGACCACATTCCAGTTAGTACATTGTTGTTACTCACGGATGTCAACAATGTGCCGGAATAACGAAAGGGATGGTGGACAGTGTTACGCTGGTTAGCTTCTGAGGCCTGGTTAGAGAATGAGATTGCCGAAGATAAAAGGTACGTGCCTACGTAACATATGAATGAAAGAAAGACAGCGGGTAAAATGATGACAACGTAACAGCACGTTCCGGAAATTATTATTGTTACGTTGTAGCCAGCGAGTGTTGTGAGTCTCACAGTTGTACCGTGGCTTGCTCACATGTCAGTGAAGTGATCCCTATTTATGCTTTAAAGAGCCTGGATACCTATGTGTCCCCCTTTTTATAACCATTGCTCCATGTATATTGCCTTACTCTTTGGATTGCCACAAAGCAACCTGCGAAATTTGAGAAGACATCGTGAGAGGAAACGACAGCGTCGTGAAAACGAGACAGACTGTGAACGGACAGAAGCAGAAATGCTCCTACACCACCACATAATTACTATTCGGACAGTGATTCCGAGTAGGCCATTCCTATCGAATCAATGTCCAAGGGTTTTCTTTTGTAATTTTGTTTCCTTTATAAAAAATCATAATGCTGTGCGACAAAGGGCCCAGTTCACGACTGGCAGCCGCGTTTAAACAGGGAGCCCTTCACAGACAACTTTAACACGTGCAACGTAGTTGGGCGCACATGGCTAGTTATACAATATTCAAGATAGTGACCAGTGTCATCTCTACATTGGGGCAAAGGCTTTACTTTGCAAAAATGAAATACATAATAAACTCATCTCAATAATCTTAAATTTTTATCTGTCATCGCAATTTAGGAATAATAATATTTTTTTCTAGTTTCCATGATTCAATTTCTTACTTGGAAAAATATATCTCTTTTCAGTTTTTTATGCACCTGATGCTGCCTCACTTTTTCTGACTTTCTAGAACTGACCCTCTGACCCCACAGTTTTTTGGCATTCCTTTTAGAGAGTATGCATGTACAGCCTGAAATTTTGAGTTCTGCCTTGGGTCTTGAAGAACAAAGCCCATCCAAGCAATCATTGTTTGAATTTTCTGTGACGCAATTTAAAGACTATGCAAACCTGTATGCACTGGAATAGTCATCATCAACAATGTTGTGAGTCATGTGAATTTTTTAAGTTCAATATGATTTAGCACTTTGGCCACTTTGCAAAATCTGGAAATTAAATGTTTGGGAACATATTGGCCTGAAGAATTATATTCTTTCTTCGACTGAAATTGTCGGTTTGTTGAGTGTTGACTGTTAGGTATTAGCCACACAGTGCATTATTACTGAATGAATATTCTTTTGGGTTCTGCTTTTAGCCTTATTTAATGTACTGAATGTTGAGAAATCTTTTAATACTGTTCTTGGGTGGTTGTACTTTATGACCAAATACCATGTTTATAGATCCTCAATTTGTGTGATTTTGTTATGTCATTATTTGGTGTACATTTTATTATCACTAACACTAGTAGCCTGATACATTGTGAAATGCAGTATCTCTCCCTTGCTCCCCAACACAAGATTTACTGGAAGCTGTTACCTTGATCAGTCACTGTTCAACAATGCTGCGCTCTATCATAGCCCCATCCATGCAGCTCCTGTGATCTTTTATCTACCTTTGTCTACAAGTATATGTGCCGTTGGCGCTGCTTTTCACCACTTACTTGGTTTTCAGAGGCAAGAACATCTGCACTCACTTTCCCCAACTCTTAGAGTCAGTCCAAGGTAGGATGTCCCCCTAGGACTCTCCAGCTACCACGTACCAAGTTCAAAGGATTTAACCAGACAATTGGATGTGTTAAGCGCCGTAAGTACAGCTCTTTAAGTACTTGATTCTGATTTGCTCATGCTTACTCTCTCTCTCTCTCACTGTTCCTCCTCCTCTTGCACACTCACTCATTCTCGCGCATACACCTACACACCTTTCATAGGCAAATTTGCAGGATGGCGCCACTCCTTCTGATAGTCTGCAAAAGCTAACGTCCACCAAAATTGTCATGCCAAATAAAAGTTTATCAATTAATTTTTAAAATTCACTCCTTCAAACATACAGTCATAGAGACCAGGAAAGCAGAATTTGGATAAAGGCAAGAATCAACCATTAATGGAAGGCCATTACATTCAAGGCACATCCACTCTTACAATACTGTTTTGGTGCTATTACACAGTTATGCTTTAGTGATGTGGGAGGAAAGCTGAGTAGCTGGGAAGACCCACGTACACCTGGAGAGAAATTGCAAACTCTGTGCAGTGTGTGGGCTAGAAATTGAAAACAGGATTGTGCAGCTTTTAGGCAGCAGTGCTGATTACTTAATTACCAGTCTTGAAGAGTGCTATATAAATGCAATGTCTTCTTCTTCTACCATGGTGCCTTATACATAAAAGTATAAGGGGTTAAGAATCATAATCTAATATTTCTGTTACAAGAGGCAAAAACCTAAAAATGCAAATATTTCAGTGTGAATGAGAAATCAAGATTGTTTGTAATCTTTTATTTTTCCTAGTATCATGACACATGATAGAAGAAAATAACCTCTCTAATTTAAAAGTAAATGGTGAATTGTAGTTGAACTTAAATGTTCTTAATGTGCTGCTTATAAATCTTTCTGCTGCCAGAACTCCTTGGACAAACGTCTATAATACACTTTTTAAACGTGTCATCCGATCTGAAATAATGTGTTCTGGACATCTGGGTAAACAGAGGTACTCTAAACTGATCATCATTGGAACTGAGCATTGATAAGCTTTGGTCATGAAAAAGCGAGAGCTAATCCATAAGAATCATATGCAAGAGAGGAACCAACTGTGGTTGGATGCCAGCCTTTGTGCAGTGATATAATGTATATGACTTGAATGGTGAACATCTGTAGATTGCACCTGAATTTCAGAAAAAAAATTCAATAACCAAAAAAATCTACAGTATATATAGAGTACACTTTTGGTATGGGCTTAATTGAGATTAAGAAATGTAGTTTAGTGAAAAGAGGTTAATTCCTCTGCAGCAATTAAAAATATATTTAAATAATTTGATGGTTAATTTATTCTTTACCACAGTTTAAGGAGCTTTTGAATTAACATTGCACACTCTAAAGGCACAAAGCATTTTCTTTGAGCCATTAATAATTCAAAGTAATTCTTATTTCAATAGTTTCTATTGACATCCCAATTGTTTCAGAAGCAACTTTGCTTTCTCAATCTTTTCTTGTTGCTGTTAGAGGTAAAAAAATACAGTTACCACTTTATTGTTCATTTAGTAGCCATTGATTTTTTGAGTCCTTTATTGAATGATTTGTGAATTCTGCATTATTCTCTGTCAGCTTCAACATACCAATCAATATTAATCCCTATTTTCCAAGCAAGCTAATTTCTCAAGGCAAATTATTACCTTCCTTCTTCTGTTGAGGATATCTGCCCAAATAAATACCATTTAAAGAAGAGAGTCTAGAAGACTCATTCTCCTAAGGTAAATTAGTTCAGCTGCAGAAAGAGCATTTTGCTCCTGCTTAGACTGGGCAATTTCAGAAGATTTAATTAATTATTCAAACTGAGCATTGTAACATGCAGCATAAGGGATGTTATAAAAGTAATGCTCAAAGTTTAGCTTTCTGAAAAAACTATGATTTTTTCTTTACATTTTTAATTTCATTTTTAACAAGCAAACATGCAGTACGGTTGTCCATTTAGCCAAAAATTAAGATTTGAATCCTGAAAAAGAAATATATATTTGAATAGGTTTGAACATTGCTTAAATATTCTGGGTGATATATCTATGTTTGCATGGGATGTTCACTTTATATTGCTTATTATCCATTTGTCCACCCATCCATCAAATTATTCATTTTCTGTCACTTATATGTGTCTGGGTCATGGGGGCAGCAGTCTAAGCAATGATTCCCAGACATCCCTTTTCTCAGCCACCTCATCCAACAGGAGGATACTGAGGCAATTCCTGCCACCGAGAGATATAATCTCTTCAGCATGTACTAGGTCTTTCCCGAGGTCTCCTCCAGTTGGACATGCCCAAACCACCTCAACTGGCTCCTTTTAATGCAGAGAAGCAGCAGCTTTATTTTGAGCTCCTCTCAAATTTCTGCACTTCTCACCCTAAAGTTGAGCCCAAACACCCTGCAAAAGAAACTCATTTCTGTTGCTTGAATCTGCAATCTAGTTTGGTCAGTCACTAACCAAAGCTTGTGACCACAGCTGAGGACAGGAATGTAGATCAACTAGCAAATTGCCCAGTAAGTCACTCACTCGTGAGCAAGATCCCTAAATAATTAAACTTCTCCATCAAAGGCAGCATCCTATCGCCGACCCAAAGCAAGCATTCTACTCTTTGATGGCTAAGAACCATAACTTGAAGGTGCTGATCCTAATCCCCACTTCCCACTCGGCTGCAAACCAACTCAGTGCATGTCTAAGGTCACAGACAGATGAAGGCAACAGGACTACAACATCTGCAAAACACAGATTCAGATCAAGTAGGCTGTTCCTCCTTCTTTCAGGTTTCCCTGTCACTGCCCACCAGAGGGGTCAAATTCCATGTCTGTAGAATCAGTTCTGATACTGGGGGATTTGGACCGACCAAGGTACTTCCCATTGACTGCCACCCAAGACACAATACACTGGACCCTTATGGCTCCTCTTGCAGGTGGAGGGCCCACTGGAGGATGGATTCATGTTGCTGTTTAGGGCTGTGCATGTACGGGTTCCATATGTAAAGGCCCTACCACCAGGTGCTCACGATGCGCTCCCCCACTGGCTCCAGGACAGGGCCATGGTTTCCCTATTCTGGGCAAGGTTACTGGATCCTTGTTGCTTCTTTCCATAATAGTTGTATGATCCCTCACCTAGGACCAATTTGCCTTTTATGACCCTACCAGGGGGCAATTGCCCTGTGCAACATAGCTCCAAGGACACAAGAATACAAACATCTCTCCACCACACTAAGGTGGTGATTCACAGAAAGGATTGCTTATTATATTTATCATTAATATTTTTAATTGTTTGCTCATGATGCATCTGCTTTCAGATGAATTTGACAATTGAATACACAGCTCTGCTTGAGAAAACTGGTTTCTTGGTACAAATAAAGTGACATATTTAAAGAAAAAGTAGAATGGGACATAGCATATCGCTCATGATTGTTCATACACTTTACACTTTAAATGCAGTTATTAATCAATTCTTGTTTTTTTCTACAAGTCTTAAAAAATAATAATATAAAAAACATATAGGTGGTGGATGTAGATTAGATCTGTTGGATTAAATATGACATTTGCAGAAGAGACATTAAATACCTCAACTGAGCCTGCAAGGAGGTCTTCCAACGTTCATGCGTGACAATATACTGAATATCTATTTAATTATATATCTTAATTGGATTTTTTTTTATTTAATTTTTATGTACAGCATTTCTTACACATTTAATATTATTTTATTATGCATATTTTTATGCATATTAATACATAATAATGTTTATGAAAAACAGGAAAGAAACCTGGGAGGGTTAAATTAGAAAAAGCATAGAATGATAGTTGTAACAAATGTATAGAAATAAGGAACATTGAAAAGATAGAGATTAAGAGTAGTACAGTATACAAGCACTAATGTTTAGAATTGGTGAAAGTTACACATACAGTATAATATACTTTAAAGTGCTGAAGAGAGAAAAAATAGTTAATATAGTACTGAAATGTTATTTTCTTGTGTTGTTGTAAATAAACTCGTTATACAGATACTGCTGAGGAAACAATGTGTTGAGCCTGATTTATTAATCAATCTAAAAAAGTTGCCTTTAAAACTGAGATTTTAAATCCATAATAACAAGCCATATTGCTTTGGTCATCGTGGCCATTGCTGGTCATGTGAACTGTGAGTTATTTGTCATATTGCATCATCACCTCCAACATATTAAAGATGGCAGCACAGTGTAGGCTGTATCCCAGTTATGTGATAAATAACAGTTGACTCTTTGCTCACACTTCATACTTTGTCTTTCTGTAGCTTTCACTTTTTGCAATGTTTTTTAAATTTGATTTTGTGTTAATAAGAACTACTTATAAACACTTTGAAATCAGTTTAGTACTTGTAATTTTGTACCTGATTCTTTAACACAGGTCCTAGTACAACTTTCAAACATAAGCATGTCTGATATTTTTTACTACTTCAAGGTCAATGATTATGAATATGATGCTATTTTTGATTTTTGACCCTTTAGGGAGAGGTGGATCTTCATTTCAAAAGTTCAACCTTTTTGACCATGTTCCCAGTCATTCAAGATGTAATTTTCCAGAAGTGATATATTTATATTTTAGAAAAATACATGCATGTATTTGTTTAGGATGTAGTGAGTATACCAATGAATATCCAAGATATGGATTATATCCAAGACTAGCAAAATACCCGCGCTTCGCAGCGGCAAAGTACTGCATTAAAATTTTTATTAAGAAGAAAATTTAACCTTTTTAAACTGAGGGAAAATATGCCAATAATTATTTGTTAAGGATCTCTTTGTATACCACATTGTGAGTTCGGCCATCCGGTTGTAACATGACCAAGCTGTGCGCTGAGCTTACTCTTGAGCATGCAACTTACAGTTGGCCATGTGAACAGTAATCTTGTCTCAAATCTCACAGCTTGGATTGCTGCTGTCATAATCAGTTTGAGGTTCATGGTTTGTTTCAATTACGACAGTATTTGCAGGACTTGTGTTGAAGTGACATTCGGCATCTGTCAAGCGTTGTAAGCTTACAACCGGTTTCATCGATAACTTCACATCCAGCTTTTGAGAGTTTAAACATTCATAAACATCAAAGTGTCCACTACTGAAATCGTCACCTGTGAATGTAAGATGTTTAAGAGGCATTGGCGGTTGTCAAAAGGTGTAATATATTTGACCATTTCGGTACACTTGAAAGCACCAACCGAACAATTCAGCGGCAGCCATCAACTCACATGCAGAACCATAGGTGAAGGGCTTAAGCATTTCACTCTTCTAGTGCTCCTGTGTAGTATAATTATCTCCTGTACCGTCATCAGTCCACACCTTGAACCTGTCCCAGTCATTCAATACATAAGACACAATGTTCTTCCGGATATCAAGAGTGAGCCTGATATGGCCGTGCAATATGTAACACAGAGAATGGAAAAGGTAGGTGCCATCTCCGGGCAAGGAAACCACTCGGTAAGTGACAGTTCTTTGATCGATGGTGATTACCTCGATAGACATGGTAATGGGGGTTGGAATGATGAAGGAAATGGGTACCTGAGTAACGTAAAGTAAGTGTAAAATAAAAGGCTGTAGTTATCAGCAGGGAGACGTGAATCCCGTGGCGAAGCAAGGAAGGGAATGTAGAGTCTGGAGCGATGGACGGCCTTATATAGGCAGGCAGCCAACAACGTGGGAGGCGTTGGGATGGGGGACCCAACGCCGCCTCACATGGTGACCAAGCTGCAGGCTATGGACGTATATATGTACGTAAGTAGGATTCAGTTAGCGTTGGGAACCCGTGTACCAAATTTCTTGAAGATGGGCCCATAAGTAACAAAGACTGTTGAAAAGTTCAATATGGCGGCCGACAGTGGCATCATACCACTGAAATAAGTACATACATTGGTTTCGGTTAGTGCAGGGAAGCCGCCTACCAAATTTCGAGAAGATGGGGCCATAAATAAGAAAGTTCAACATGGCGGATGTTGTTGAACGTTATGACCGTTACGCGTAGAATTTCGAAATGAAACCTGCTTAACTTTTGTAAGTAAGCTGTAAGGAATGAGCCTGCCAAATTTCAGCCTTCTACCTATACGGGAAGTTGGAGAATTAGTGATGTTGGAAAATTCAATATGGTGGCTGACAGTGGCGTCATACCACCGAAATAAGTACGTACATTGGTTTTGGTTAGCTCAGGGAAGCCACCTACCAAATTTCGTGAAGATGGGGCCGTAAATAAGAAAGTTCAACATGGCGGACGTTGTTGACCGTTATGACCGTTATGCGTAGAATTTCGAAATGAAACCTGCTTAACTTTTGTAAGTAAGCTGTAAGGAATGAGCCTGCCAAATTTCAGCCTTCTACCTATACGGGAAGTTGGAGAATTAGTGATGTTGGAAAATTCAATATGGCGGCTGACAGTGGCGTCATACCACCGAAATAAGTACGTACATTGGTTTTGGTTAGCGCAGGGAAGGTGCCTACCAAATTTCGTCAAGATGGGGCCATGAATAAGAAAGTTCAATATGGCGGACGTTGTTGATCGTTATGACCGTTACGCGTAGAATTTCGAAATGAAACCTGCTTAACTTTTGTAAGTAAGCTGTAAGGAATGGGCCTACCAAATTTCAGCCTTCTACCTACACGGGAAGTTGGAGAATTAGTGACGTTTGGAAAATTCAATATGGCGGCCAACAGTGGCGTCATACCATCGAAATAAGTACGTACATCGGTTTCGGTTAGCGCAGGGAAGTCACCTACCAAATTTCGTGAAGATGGGGTCAGCCTTCTACCTACACGGGAAGTTTGAAAATTGGTGACGTTGGAAAGTTCAATATGGCGGCCGACAGTGGTGTCATACCATCGAAATAAGTACATACATCGGTTTCGGTTAGTGCAGGGAAGCCGCCTACCAAATTTCGTGAAGATGGGGCCATAAATGAGAAAGTTCAACATGGCGGACGTTGTCGACCGTTATCGACCGTTATGACCGTTACGTGTAGAATTTCGAAATGAAACCTGCTTAACTTTTGTAAGTAAGCTGTAAGGAATGAGCCTGCCAAATTTCAGCTTTCTACCTACATGGGAAGTTGGAGAATTAGTGATGAGTCAGTCAGTCAGTCAGTGAGTGAGGGCTTTGCCTTTTATTATTATAGATATGGACATGAATAAATTAAGCTGGTTTTCATAGATGTTTTGATGCTGTTTGTTCAGAATTGTTCTCCATTGAAACCTATTGTGTTAAGAACTCTAATATCTCTAATCTCTGAGATTAAATGTTTTTCTCTCCCATACAAACAAACAGGATATGTAACAAATAAAAAATATATATTTTTGGATGGAGTATTCCTTTAACAAACAATAGGTCCTAGTTGTGTAGCTACATCTACTTATTTGAAAGAATCGCTGTGATATAAAGCATACCAAACTAGCCATAATTTCTGTCACTTCTGGTTCATCTGACCTATCATCTGGTGCCACTCCTTATATCTCATCTCTAGTGAATGTAGGGGCATCAGAGGGCTTATTAAAGGAGGACAGGCTGCTAATAGATGCCAGAGGATCTGGGGCCTCATGCATAATGCTGTGCATAGAATTCACACTAAAACATGGCATACAGACAAAAGCAGAAATGTGTGTACACACAAAAAATCCAAATGCATAAATCTGTGCGTATGGCAACTTCCATGTTCTTCCTCTCCATAAATCCTGGTTAGCGTGAAAAGTTACACTCAAGCATGTGCCTGCCACACCACTCGACTCCTCCCAGAATTACACCTCTTTGTTTATGCAAATCAATATAAATAGCCCCTATGTTTTGGGTTCTGTGAAAAGACAATGGCAAAAGCATGGGGAAAAAGAAAAATTTCAGCAAATACCAAGTGGAGGCAAGGAAAAAAATACTATTTGATGATTTAAGCATTGATATAAGCAACAAAAGGAAGTTGACCGATTGACCGAGTAGTGGAGAAACTCAAAAGTTGCATAGTGCCCATAATAAATAAGATGTGGTCAGATATCAAAGTCACTGTGAAAAGGCGAGTTGTAACCCACGGTCACAACTGACTGACTGACTGTCATATGGAAGCGCATTAGGGTACAGAGAAAACAAAAATAAAATAGGGACACAGTGGAAAAAAATGTCCAAATGTCAATTTTAATCTCGAAATTTCCACTTTAATCACGTAGTTCATTTTGTCATTAAAGTAGAACATCGTAAACTTCATCTTAAAATCGTTTAATTTACTAGTTTATCAAACCCCATCGTAACTAAAGTAGCACGTTAAATGCTTCGTATTCTATGTGTTCTGTGTACTCTATGTGTGTGAATCACTACATGTCTTTTAAATAACAACATTTATTTATATAGCACATTTTCATACAAATAATGTAGCTCAAAGTGCTTTACATGATGAAGAAAAGAGAAATAAAAGACAAAGTAAGAATTAGAATAAGACAACACTAATTAACATAGAATAAGAGTAAGGTCCGATGGCCAGGGAGGACAGAAAAACCAAAAAAAACTCCAGACAGCTAGAGAGAAAAAATAAAATCTGCAGTGGTTCCAGGCCACGAAACCGCCCAGCCCCCTCTGGGCATTCTACCTAACATAAATGAAACATTTCCTCTTTGTATTTAGGGTTCTCATGGAAGGACTTCATGATGATGATCATGTAGACTTCTGGCTTTTAATCCATCAATGTAGGAACATCACGGTGCTTTGATTAGGTGGTGGTGATGGTACAGAAACAGAAGAGAGAGTAGGGGTTAGTACGGATTTTAGAGCCACCATGAATAGTTATTATAATGAATTGAATATATAGAGTATCAGGATTAAATGAAGGTGAAGTTATCAGAAAGCCATGTTAAAGTATAGTGATCCCTCCTCGATCGTGTGGGTTGCATTCCAGAACCCCCCGCGAAAGATGAAAATCCGCG
Source organism: Polypterus bichir lapradei (assembly GCA_026402145.1). NCBI lineage: Eukaryota > Metazoa > Chordata > Cladistia > Polypteriformes > Polypteridae > Polypterus > Polypterus bichir. Next base: position 86,612,079 of record JANRMT010028174.1, read on the forward strand.
AAGTAAAAACCATACGTTTATATTGTTATTTTTATATTGTCACGCTTGGGTCACAGATTTGCACAGAAACACAGGAGGTTACAGGGACTTTAAAATACTGTAAACAAAAATTTGTCTCTTTTTCAAAAGTTTAAACTGTGCTCCATGACAAGACAGAGATGGCAGTTCCATCACACAATTAAAAGAATGCAAAAATATCTTCCTCTTCAAAGGAGTGCACGTCAAAAGCAGAGAATGTCAGAGAGAGAGAGAGAGACAGAGAGAGAAAAGCAAATAATCAAAAATCAATAGGTGCTTTTAAGTATGCGAAGCACCGCAAGGGAAGGGAGCAATGTGAAGTTAGTCTTTCAGCATTATTTAGAGGAGCATCCGTATCCTCTAGGCCAGTGTGCGAACAGCCCCTCTGCTCACATCCCCTCCGTCAGGAGCAGAGAATGTGAGAGAGAGGAGAGAGAGAGAGAAAAGCAAACAATCAAAAATCAATAGGTGCCATTTGGGCTTTTAAGTATGCGAAGCACCACGCAGGAAGCATATCGTATACTAGCGACTGGGAGCCCAATCGAATCGGGCTACAAATTCAACATTTGTGAAATCCATACTTTCTCTGCAAAGAATTATTTGTTTTGTTAAGTCCTTGAAATGATTTTGTTATCATGGCACTGATTTGTGGTTAAAATAGACCTTTTTGGCCGCCGCAAGACACAGGCTGCTCAATCTCTTTCAACCCGTGCTGCATCGTTTCCTACACATCCCTCCCGCTGCCGCTGCTCTTGTGGATGCTCGAGGTATTGCTGTAAACACCATACATACGGATAGTATCAAATTATATATAAGGATCATTGAGGAGTTTTATTTAATACATAACACCTGTCCTGATTGGATAGCTTCTCAGCCATCCGCCTATAGCGTCCCTTGTATTAAATCAACTGGGCAAACCAACTGAGGAAGCATGTACCATAAATTAAAAGACTCATTGTCTGCAGAAATCCGCGAACCAGCAAAAAATCCATGATATATATTTAGATGCATACATATAAAATCCATGATGGAGTGAAGCCGCAAAAGTCGAAGCGCGATATAGCAAGGGATCACTGTAATGTGTTTTCAGCAGATTTTTAAATTGCTCCACTGTATTAGCCTGGCGAATTCCTATTGGCAGGCTATTCCAGATTTTAGGTGCATAACAGCAGAAGGCTGCCTCACCACTTCTTTTAAGTTTTGCTCTTGGAATTCTAAGCAGACACTCATTTGAGGATCTAAGGTTACGATTTCGAATAAGACATTCTGATATATAAGATGGAGTGAGATTATTTAAGGCTTTGTAAACCATAAGTAGTATTTTAAAGTCAATTCTGAATGACACAGGTAACCAGTGTAGTGACATCAAAACTGGAGAAATGTGCTCGGATTTATTTTTCCTAGTTAGGATTCTAGCAGCTGCATTCTGCACTAGTTGCAAACGATTTATGTCTTTTTTGGGTAGTCCTGAGAGGAGTGTATTACAGTAATCTAGACGACTGAAAACAAAAGTGTAAACTAATTTCTCAGCATCTTTCAATGATATAAGAGGTCTAACTTTTGTTATGTTTCTGCTATCCTAGTGGTCTGATTAATATGTAATTTAAAATTCAGGTTACAGTTAACAGTTACCCCTAAGTTCTTTACCTCTGTCTTGACTTTTAATCCTAATGCATCAAGTTTATTTCTAATAATCTCATTGTCTCCATTATAGCCAATCACTAAAATTTCTGTTTTCTCTTTATTTAACTTGAGAAAATTAATATTCATCCAATTAGAAACACAAGTAAGACATTGTGTTAGTGAAATAACAGCATCTGGGTCATTGGGTGCAATTGATAAATACAGCTGTGTGTCATCAGCATAGCTGTGGTAACTCACGTTGTGCCCTGAGATAATCTAACCTAATAGAAGCATGTAGATTGAGAAGAGCAGCGGACCCAGGATAGAGCCTTGTGGAACACCATATAGAATATCATGTGTCTTTGAGTTATAATTACCACAACTAACAAAGAATTTTCTACCTGCCAGGTAGGATTCAAACCAATTTAAGACACTGCCAGAGAGGCCCACCCATTGACTAAGGCAATTTCTAAGAATGTTGTGATCAATGGTGTCAAATGCGGCACTCAGATCTAAGAGGATGAGAACAGATAAATGGCCTGTCTGCATTTACCAGCAAGTCATTTACTACTTTAACGAGTGCAGTTTCTGTGCTGTGATTTGTTCTAAAACCTGAATGAAATTTAACAAGAATAGCATGTTTATTAAGATGGTTATTTAACTGCATAATGACTGCCTTCTCTAAAATTTTACTTAAGAAAGGCAGGTTAGAAATGGGTCTAAAATTTTCAAAAGCAGAGGGTTCAAGATTATTTTTCTTGAGCAGGGGTTTAACTACAGCAGTCTTAAGACAGTCTGGGAAGACCCCGTATCTAATGACGAGTTTACTATGTCATTATCACGATAATCCTCTTTCTGATCAGCTGCTGTATAGCTGTGATTCCACACTCAGATACAGTGGGTTAAAATACTCTGAGTGGCGCACTGAGAGTAACAACGCTAAAGCAGCGATGGTATTTTGAATAGTTTGGCTATTCCATGCACCATTATATAGTTACGGGTTGATTACAATCAGATGCCTTAAACTAATAAACGATATGCGGTTAATTTCAGTGTATTTGATAAAGCCACGTCAGGGATGTGGATCTAAAAAAGAAAGGGAAACCACATAAAAATAGTAGCACTGCTTTGCCGCTGGGTGCCGCCAGTTTGCAAAACCGAGCGGAGAACTTGCGTACGCAAGGGATTGAGCTGGTGCAAAATGTGTGTGGCTTTACTCCAAGTTTAGTTTTTATACATCATGATGTAAGCGTGGAAGCAGGCGTACACAACATTTTTGCGTGTACACACTATTTATACATGAGGCCCCTGAAACACTAGACAACCATGATTTTCTCATCGACTCACCTACCTACTTTGGAATCTTGCAAGCTGTTTCCAACTGCTTCTAGCTGTGGTATTTCGGAACAAATGGACACATCTCCATGGACATAAAATCTGTTTGTTTTGTTAGGAATACCATTGGGTAGAAACATTAATGCACATCCATCTCTGAGGCCAGTTATAAAGGTATGCTTTGAACACATAAGAAATAGGTTTATGGACTGATTGATGCTTCCTCTTTCCAGTACAAAAGAGTGAAAGACAATGTTTGTACCTGTGTCTTTTTCAGGTTCCCAAAATCAAGCAGCTACTGAGCTGGCAAGGTAGGATCCAGCATGAGTCAGATGACATTAAGAAGTCTCAAAGTACAAGATTCTTTCAGTTTTGTCAAGTTAAATAAGTTAATTATGATGGAAATACATAAATGACAAACAGAATATTCAATGCATTTTTTCCTCATGGATTACTGCATTTTACACAACCTCTTTGCTGGACACAGTGCTGGTACAACATAATCCCTATTTTACTGTGTTAGGTTCTCTCTCCCAAACCAGAAAAAATGGGTTGGATGGGTGAATTATATGCACCCTTATCATATTACATAGATTATTAGGGTATTTTTAATCATATTTTAAAATACTATATACATTTTTAAGCTAAAGGTATGCCTAAATTTGACTTAGCATGGCATAGTGCAGCCGTGGTTAGCAATGCTGCCTCATGGCTCCATGGTCCTTTGTTCATGTTTGTACATTCTACCTATGACCATGTGAGTTCCTCCTCCAACTCTAGAGGTTAATTTCCAAATCTAAATGCATAAGTGAGTGTTAGCATGACTAGAGATGAATTTTTTCCAAGTCTAGGCTGCAAAGACAAGCTCTGTGTACCAGCAAGCAAATGATGGAAAAGGTTGTTCAGAATATGGATGGATATATTTCTTTTTCTTAATAATGATTGATACTTAAGAGGACCTTACCTATTTTGGTTTGTTTATTTGTTGTTTACCTCACAATTAACACTTATTAAACACTCAATAACAAAAGTTGCTTTAAGCCTCAGTTATTATGAGCTTAGACAATGCATATATTTGATCACTAATTAATCAACCTTACATTTCAAGTTCAATGAATCATAAAAATACAACTTATAAATGGAAAACATAATTTCTTTTTTTAAAAACATTTTTTTTATTAATTCCCTAAAAATATAAAGAAAACAAAGGGCAGAGGTCAAATCTACTTGTATGCACTGTGCATTTATCTAAAACAGTTGTACTTTATATTATATTTTATATACACTTTTCCATGCAAATATTTATGCACCTTTATATATGTATATTAGTTGTAATATTTAAAGTTCATGGTATAAAAGTTTTTATTTTGTAAGTGAACAGTGTTTTTTTTTCAATTTACAGATCAAAGCTTTATCTGTCAGCTTTCTGTGCTATATAAGCAAGGACAAAATCTAAAAAAAAAAACTGATGTGAATGCTTTTATCTCGCTGGTTAAAGAAAACTCTTTAATCTCATGTCTTGAAACCATCTTTCTGAAATTACCTGTGATGACTACAGAAAGTGCTATTAGCCTATATTAGTGTGTGTATATCACATCCTTTTATCTTTTCTGAAGTCTTATTATATGCTTCAGGTTTCAGTGGTGCCCTTAGTTACAGTCATTTTCAAAATTGAATCAGAAGTAGGAGTTTCAAATATTGTTTTTGAAATCCATTCTTAAAACAGAGTGAAATGTCAAATTAAAATCTTTTTGGTTTATTGTGTGTTTTTAGGTAAATAAATCATAGCAGAATTTACTGATGCAATTTGACTTGCAGAAGAACCCAAACAATGATGGTAGCAGCGTACTATATTTATTAGAGCACTGCAATTGAAAAAACAAGTACTGTATTAGTATAATAAAAAAAAAACTATTTAGTGTTTTCAGTTTGTTTTCATCTTTAGAACCAGCTGAAGATAGTCAACTACACATAAATAGATTAGTAAGGATATTATTATGTTTGGTACATTTCCACATTTCACTTCGAGACATTCTAATATGGTCTGGATTCTGGACCAGAGAGAAATGACAGGTTTGCTTAATTGTTCAAGTTTACATTAAAAGTGTAATTCTCTGCTTAGAAGTATCACCTAAGAGGAACAGTTAATACCTTGAAAGGATTTACACAAATCATGCATAATTTAAAAATACAATTTCAATCAAATAAAAAAAAATCCTTAATGAGTATTCCTAAATATATATGTATGTTTATGTCTTTAGGGGAAGAAAACAATTAGAAATGTTGAAGATGAATATATATTTGCATTCATGGAAACAAACACAGGGCTAAAAAACCCAGGAGATAACTCAGAAAGAAAAAAACTATCCTGTGGTCAAAACCAATTTATAAAGATAATAAGCTGTGGAGAAAAAGGAAATAAGTTCACACTGAAGATAATTGCATGTCCCAGAACAAGATACAGTTGATGAAAATAGACTACATGCATAGGTGACATCATTGTTATTTTATATGAAAGAAATCAGTATTCCATGTACACAAGATAACAAGATAATAAACTGTGGCCATGGAATAAAAGGGAAAATCATCAATCCATCCATTTTTAAGTCTGTTTAATCCAATCAAGGGTCGTGAGGTCTTGAGTCTGTTTCAGCACCAAGAAGACACAGTAGAAAGGACAGGTGTCCGTCGTACTGTATGATCATCCACACTGTGATAATTTAGAGTTGCCCATTATTGTGAGTACAAGGTTATAGAGATGTAGTAAGATGTCCTGATGTGAAGTAAAACTGATCAGATATACCATGTTAACATAAGTTGAAAACTCATGAATAACCAAGTTATAATTCCAGGGAAAGTCTTTTAAGTGACACCAAGCTGTAATAGCTACAAATATTACTAAATGTTTTCTGTTATCATGAACAATGTACCAGTTTTAACTAACCTTATTGTTCATGATATTCGCACAGACCCAGGGAGAGTGGTTACGGAGCACCTCTACTGGGTCAAAATTGAGGCAGAGGGGGAATGTGAGCATGTAGTAGGACATTTTACTGTCGTGCTCTACAATAATCATATTCAGTCATTTCACCGACACTAATTACATTTTTTTCTGAAATATATCTTTTAAAATATTATACATCTTATCCCCTTAACGATGTCAAATGGAAAAAAGGTAAAAGAAACAGAATCAGAAGAGCATACTGCATCTACAGAAGGCATAAGGCAGAAATGTTTAAAGCCATTTCCTAGCTATATTTTGGAAATACAGTTATTCAAAAGGAAATGTCAGTGCTTCGGTCTGCCATTCTTTCTGAGCTTCAACTCTCTGTCTCAGTGCTCCAGGCCAGTTTTGTCTCAGGAAAAGAAACGTTGTATGGTTGAGGAATCTCTGACAGATTTTGATGACAGACTACAACACATTGAGTCAACAACTTCATCACTTGCAGCTGACAATGAAAGGTTCAGAACCAAGGCAGATGATTTAGAAAATCTTTTATGCTGCCAGGATGTGAGAATCATTGGAATAAGTGAAACTACTGAGCTAAATAATCTCAATAATCTAAATCATAATTTATGTCATCATTCTTCACTAAAGTGTTTGGAGAGGAAGTCTTCTCTAACTCTGCAAAGATTGACAGAGCTGATCACTCGCTTGCTCCGAAGCTCCATTAGGGCAGCCAACCAAGACCTATGATTGTACAGTTGTACTTTCAGAGTTTGCAGATCCACATTATCCAAGACATTAGTGCTAATCTAACTCATCATAGAGCCAAATTTAATAAGGTTAAATGTTTGCTACTGTCACCTCCATCTTAAGTAGTAGTAGTTTTGAAGACAGAGGTCACAAAACGTTTTGTCCAACATATCTGTAATGGTTCATTTTGCTGCAATATAAAATATGTATAGTGTCTCATCACCTGCATGTCCTCGCAGTGGCCATTACAGAATTGAGAGCGCACCCAAAAATTCCTATTACCTTTTGGAAGGTTAAATTTACATGACAGAGATGTTGGTGTTAACTATCTTTCAGTTCTGCATTGCCATTGTTTCCTGCTTAAATGAAACTTTAAAAAATATCCCTATGCTTTTTAACTCTTACAATCTAATTCAGCTAACTAAAAAAAATAATACTGAATGGCTGTAAATGGAAAGCTTCTTAACTTCTGATACACTACATAAGGCTGGAATTAAATATGGGCTGCTATATCCTGCTCACCTCCATGTTACAGATAATGTAGCCAGCCAAGTTTTTGAAACGCTGAAGGAGGAGGCATCCTCCTTTTATGAGAGGAAGATTCTGCCCACATTGGATCATCACACTATTCGTTGACAATGGTATTGAGGGCATTACTCCAGTCAGTTTTGTTCAATAGTTTAGTAAACATTTTGTATTTCTTGTATAAAGTCTAATATATCAGAAAAACCACTTTTTTTTAGTGGCTAAGAATTAAAATTTGTATTTCTTAATCAGTTGTATTTTCCATTGTATTTCTTCATAACAGTGAGCATTTATCCATGTACAATAAAACATAAGTGTTTTTGGCTTTATTAAATGTGGGTTTCTTTTTTTGCTTGGCAATCTGTTGGTGGTGCATTAATTTATGACAGGGTAATAATGGAAATGAAACCAGTACAATATATGGCTGTTGTCATTAGCTTTGTAGAAGTATATGTGGGAGGGAGAGTGTTCTGTAGATATGCTTCTTTATTTCTGTATCTTTCTTTCTTTTCATTTTCTATATCAATTACTTAATACACATTTTATTGCTTTCACCTTATAATGCCCCTTAGTTCAAGCCACAGTATCATCTTTGTCAGTTGGAATACCAAGGGTTTAAACCATCCATTCAAGCACAATGAAGTCATCTCACTTACAGTCTTTTAAAGCTAACATTGCTTTTATTACCAGAAACCCATCTTAAACCATTTGACCATTTTTGTATATGCAAAGACTGTGTGGAGCAACCATTCCATTCTAATTTCCATGTTAAGTCCAGAAGTACAGCAGTTCATATCCTTAATTGCATTATTTTTGGCCCAAGTTTTTTCCAGACACCAATGGCAGCTTTATAGCTATAGGAGAAACTAACATCCATTATTAATTGGAATGAGACTGGTTTTATTAAAGTCCTTATTCAATTTGTGTCACTTATTTAACATTATTTACACAACCTCTGTAAGTCTGAAAAAGGCCATAAATTTTGGTTTCTATTGATACAGATAAGGCATTTGATTGAATTGTGGGATTATGTGTTTTACACCCTTTGCAGATTTGGTTTAGACAAAATATTTATTATGTGGGTTAGGTTTCTCTTTTCTTCCCCCCAGGCCTCTGTTCATACCAATATTTTTTTTCTATTTATTTTTCTTTATACAGAGGGATGAAGGGGGGATGTCTGCTTCCTTCATCACTCTTTACTATTGTTATTGATATTGAGCCTCTTGCCATTTCACTTTGAAATAATCAGGACATCCTTCTGTCACATCTGACCCTGCAACCTCGTCACCATATATTCTTTCAACACTAGGGTAGTCTGGTGAGGCTTCCAGTTATAAATTGAATTATAGCAAAATTGAATTATTCCCCGTTAACTCTGTTGCTAAAGATTTTCCCATGGACCTGCCTCTGATAGGTTCTTGGATTTACATATAATTTACATTACATTTTGCTTTGTTACTTGTACACACTAAACATATATACCTTATGCACTGTTCAGCTCTTCCCTTTTCCTTCCTGGCCTGGATTAAATTAATATAATTTCCAAATTTTTGTATTTGTTTCAATGTATCCCAGTTTTTATCTCTGAATTTTTTTAATCTCACGTGATCAAATTTTTAATTGTTTATTTAAAATAGGAAGATTCTACATATATGTAAATCTTTTCTACACAGTCCAAAACCTCAGTGGGGCCTATCAATGCCAAATTATCAATTTTATTACTGTGCAGCTAATATTCATAGTTTAACATAGAGACTTAAGTCCAGGTTAGATCCAGTAGCTCCTAAATAGCTTCATATAGATGTGGCCTTTTTGCCATTTTTCTCTTTCTGCTTTGTTTTACTCTTCTTTGCCTCTTCCTACATACTCCTCTTCTATTAATCCTTTTATCAGTCACTTTAGATTTGGTTTCAGTTTAGGAGACACTTTGGAATCCAGTCTACATCAGTGCTTTCACCTGTCAATGCACACCATCTTTTTCCTTCCTATGGTATTTAGGATACGGTACAAAATGATAATCAGTGCATTAAAGACTTGTAAATATACAATTCTAATTCATCATTTGAAAAAATTGTTCAAAATATGATATTCCATAAACGTTTCACTTACTTTTAAATTAATGCTTTTCTTCAGAATAAATTTACACCCATCCCTTCTCTACCTGAGCCTTCTTAAGTCTTAAAGCTGTAGTACTTTACCAAGAAAAAATATTAGAAGTGTATATTCTTATTAAAATTTTCAGTGTTACAAAAATTTTGAAGCTCGTTATTGCTGCTTCAGTTTTGTCCACATTGTTAGTTTATATTAGGTGTCATTTTCCCATCCATGATTAACATAATTTTTGCAAATTATAAATTCATTTTTAATTAAGTTGGCATGGCCAAAAATGAAATGTAAAACATTGTCCATGTGGAAATGTTGCAAGTGCAATAATCATTTATAACAGAGTGTCTAAAATATTTTTGATATTATGCTGCCACCTTGTGGACAGATAAATAATTTCTTTTTACATTGGAGGTGAATTTCAGTATACAGTACTGTAACCCAGTAATTGAGGAATTTCTTGGCAAGCAAAAACAACTTGTGACTAAAGCATTCTGGTTGATGTGCTGGAAGCCAATTAATAAGAAAGATTACTAACAGTGCCTCTTCCACCCCTTCACAATATGGTATATTTTGATGTGGGAGGGTTTCTCTTAAGTTTTAAAAGTAAAGATACACCAATGAGGTCAATTGAGGTCAGCATCAATGTGGGAATCATGGCCTTAACTCACTTAGATACATTTAAGAGCCTTACAAATGGTGTTACTTTCACAAAAAGTAATGCATTCCTGTTATAAAATGTACAGTACAAGGTTTTTCTTTAAACCTTATCTCAGTAATTCAGTTTAGCTTACTTGTGTACCACAGTCGTCTCTGAGTACAGGTTTAGAGTGCTGTAATGAAGTTGGTGAAAATAGTCTCACACAATGGTAATGTAAGAAGTGACTCAAAAAGCTGTTGAAATCAACTAGCCTTAAGTAACCATTACAGTGTCCATTTTAGTAAATTGCAAAGTCTCTTTCTATCTGTCTCTAAAAACAAATGTGGAGGATGGCCAGGACACCTTCATAGTGGAAGGATGTGATGGTGCGGGTGCAGTAGTTCCACAGTAATGGTTCCTTCCAGGAGCCTCTTGAACCTGTCACTATCAATAACTTAACCAATGGATGAGCTGGGCAAATACATAGCAAGGGGTAGGCATAAAAGTGCTAAAGTGGTTTTATTAAAACCATCAAAATGAACAGTGGTCAAAAGCATTCAATAATTAAAAAGTCCATAAAAATCATCCTTGTACAAGTTGAGGTTAAAAACACAGTCAAATAAATATTCCATAAAAGCAAGGTTAACATATTGCAGGAAGTTATCCTTTAAAGTTCAATCCCTGGAGCAACCCTCTAAAATCAACATCTCCTCTGTTTACCTCTCATTACGCCTTGCAGCAGAGGAGATGTCCAACCGACGCTCAAATGACTTGGGTCCCGGCTTTCCTGAACTTCTGCTGTGTCTGTCTGTCTGTCAGGTTTGGGGAGCTGGAGTGCCCCCTACTGGTCACATAACACATTCACATTAGCAATGTATTTGAAATGACACATTTAATATTTCTATTTTTTTAATGGTGCAAATAAACTTAAGCAGTCTATTGTGCTACATTCATTTAGAAAGAAGTACTTGGTTGATATCTGAATTAACCAATAACTTTGCATGCGCAGCATATTTATCCAGATTCCATCTTCACTCCACACTGCCATTAGGCCTGCTAAATGACTGTCATTGTTTTGCTTTGTTTTGTTTTAAGACTGAAAATGAAAACTAATGAGTGAGAAGCAACAAGCCTGAATTATTCATGACAACTGACAAGTTAATGAGTAATAACAAGTGATATGTGATTAGTGAAAAGTGATGAGAGACAAGGAAATGGTGATGAGCAGCAAGTGAGCAGTAAAACATGATGAGTGACTAGTGAGAAGTGACAAATGATATGTGACACAGAGTAAAATTGATACTTCATGCTGGGAGAAGTAAAAAATTATATTGTCTTAAAATGGACATTGTACGGACTAAAATCTTAATTTAGTGGACCTCTGGAGCGAAGCTGATAAAGACAAAGTATCTCTTTTTTATTGTTATTTTGTTTTTAGTGATTTTTAAATTTGTTTGTAGGCAAGTGCAATATTCTGGAAAATAGTACATCATCAATAATAATATGACATAATGTGATGATTTAATAAAGCTTTCCAGAATCTTCTGTTTTAATCTACCTACTCAGTTTTATGTTAGAAATTACTGTAAAATGTGAATGTAATGCACACTTCCCAAAGACCTGGAACTGATGTAAGGTTAAGCAATATAAGAGCCTTATTGGAGAAAGGTGTAAAGGAGCTATGAAATATTGTCAAGTATTTCTGTTTACATAATCCAAATAATTTTTATATATATTATGTAACTTGAGCAAAATATAAAAAAACTTCTCTAACTTTCTACAACAGACACATTACTCAACAATGCTCAACTAGCATGAGGAAATACCTCTATTTGTTTAGAACTTACCATAGTCAACAATATTCTTTTCATTTCTTTGCAGAGTGCTGTGTAATCACTTTAAGCAATAATAATCTCAAATGAGTTACTGTCTTAACATGACTTTGGCCAGTTTTAGCCAAAGTAGTTACACCCATGGTCGTGTAGTAATACAGTGAGTGTATTGTTGTGGAATCACACCGTGATCCATCAAGTTGCACATTTTGCATTGTGGTATCTACCAGTGGCTAGTCGTGAACTCATGATGTCTGAATTACACAGGAACTCAGAAGCAGCTTCCCTAAAGAATAAGCTAAAGGAGAACTCATCTGTATGTTTGCATGGGGTCTGACTATAAGCAATATAAAGAAGAGTGCTTCCTGGTCTGTCCGCTGAGCCCTATCTCTCTTACTCAGCTCCTACTGAAATGTGCAACACCACCTTCACAATAAGAAAAACCAAGGGTCGCTTCTTTTCTGAATTTCTCCTTGGAGATTAATAAAGTATCTATCTATCTATCTATCTATCTATCTATCTATCTATCTATCTATCTATCTATCTATCTTTTTATGGGTTCTTATTTATAAAACTTGAGCGTGAAAATATGCATATGCCAAAAAACAGGAAAATATGTAAGGAAAAAAATCCAACTTATAAAACCTTGCATAAAAACATTTGTACGTATTTTACCTTTATAAATCACAATCATTTGGCACCCTGAAACATCCATATATGGAGCATGCTAATCAACCTTGTGCATATACAGTGAACATATTTACCTATAAAGTGGGATAATGGTGACAAGAAAAGAGAGGCAAAAAATTTAAAAATTGAAGAGTGAGAGGTAGCTCTCCTCTCTGAAGTAGAGGCACACAGAGAACCTGTTTTTGGTGGCCTAAGCACAGGTATCACCAATAAGTGCAAATATATTGAATGGCAACATGTTGCTGGATCTACTTTTCAAAGCCTTTGTAAATTTTGAACATCTGTCTTAGGTCCCCACACAGTCTCCTCTGTGCCAGACTAAACAGGTTTAATTCTGTGAATCTGTCAGAGTTAAGTTCTGGGATGCACTTGGTTGCTTTCCCCTCAAAGATTCAAGTGCTCCTATGTCTTTCTTGTAGTATGGTGACCAGAACAGCACACAATACTCCAGATGTGGTCTCTCTAGAATGTTATATAGTGTGAGCATAACGTTCTTTGATTTGTATTCAACCATTTTTACGATATAGCCTAACATTTTATTTGCCTGTTTAATCACTTCTGCACTTTACTTAGATGATGAAAAAGAAGTGTCAGCCTCCTTTTCAGAGGTTGTTTCCTGTAGGACAGTGTCTACCATCTTGTTTTTGTTACTGACATTCCTTTTACAACTGGAGTATTACGCACGTTTCTACATTAAACTGCATTTTCCAAATGTTCACCCAGTTTTGAAACTCATCCAGCACTTTCTGAATTGTCTTTACTGCCTCCTAAGTTTCTGCTAATGATCCCGTTTTAGTATCATTGGCAAATTTCACAAGTTTACCAACTATACTAAAATCTAAGATAGTAATGTAAATCAAAAAAAATAATAGTCCCAGGACAAACCATACTGTAATCACTGTTGCTTAAAGTATCAATAACTTGTTTCTGCTATTCTGTCCTTACTGTTTGGAAAGATGAGATCTAGACATTGTCACCACTTGTTGGGGTTGAATCAGACTAGGTGAGAACCTGGGTCATTTGCTATTAGCACCATTTCAGTTTCTTCTTTTGTATTTCCAGTAGGGGTTACCAACCAGTGCTTGGAAAGTTGACTGCATCCTCTTTCCTGCTCATACTGTATGTCTTATTTAATTACATAATATGCTATTGCCTGAAATATCAGAACCTGGTAAACTCCAATGACCAGATCTCTACTAGTTTAAACCACAGTGATTTCAACATGTTCCTTTCTTCCATCTTGAATTTATCGTTCTGAATATTTTCCTTCCTTGTCTTTATTTCCTGAAGCATCCTAATAGCCATTAATATCATATTCACCTCCATCTGTTTCTTTTAGCCACATTTCTGTATATCCTAGAATATTGTAGTCCTGAGACAAAACTGTTTACTGTAGCTTGTGCATTTTCTTTCTAATCCTCCAAGTATCAAAGAGTAAACATTTTAAATAAGGAAAGGTACCTATTGCCTTTTTAGTCAATTTTTTTCTTTCATCAAGTTGGATGTTTTTTAAATTTCATCCTCATTTTTTCCCTCACACAAACTAGTTTAAATATTTGCAAACTTCCTGAAAATACTAGTTCCTAATATATTGGTCCCTTTCTCTTATAGATGTTGTAGCCATAAGTAAAGAAAATGTTTATAGTGAAAGGCATTTCAGTGGCTGAGAAATATCAGCATGCTGTGCTAATGGACATGAAAACAAGTAAGCCAGATGTTCCATGTTAGTGCTCATTTGGGGCAAGAACAGATACAAAAGTGTCATCTTCATCTTCCTGTTATAAATTGGATTCTATGAACCCAGCTATGTTGCATGATTCTATGTATCACTTTGTACTTCTTATATTTAGTTCTGATGCAAAAAATAAAATTTTTAAGTGGAAGCTGAAAGGGTAAGTTCAGTATTTTTCAAGTCAAAGTTATTGTTTCACAGTCATCCATTGTAATAAAAGGACATGTGTCTATGTGTCCATCCAGTTACTATGTTTCTTTTATATGCCACTTGGTATGGAAATCGTAAAAGCAGTGCTAACATTTGTGATGTGTCATCTGTTGGAATAAAAAATGCAATGTATTTTATTACTACATGCATTATAAAAAGTTTGGTATGGGATTCATAAAACCAGTGCTAATGTTTTGATGTGTCTTTTGTTAGAATGACAAATGAAAAGCATTTTACTACTATATGCACTACAAAGTGCATCCCAATACAGTAAATGGTGTACCGCAAGCATTCATTCCGAATACCCTGAGGTCTACATTGATTACTTAGATTTCAACCCATCTTAATTAAGTAGCACAGCTAGTGGTGTGTATATTAATTTGTTACATAAAACTGTGTTCTAAATTAAAATGCATTTTATAAATTTTAAAAGTACTTTGTCTTTTCTTGCATCCTACAGTGGGACTCTACAGACCCCCATGTCCATATGTAATAGATAAAGCCTTAAAACTTACCAAATACATCCATTTTTCAAGCCAAAAATGTTATTGAACATTAATCCATGCATTATTGAGATTACACTCATATTGCAAAACAACGTACTAATGAGACTGGTTGTGAGCCTCATGTCTTCGCTAACTTTCCCATTTCATCTTACTCAGCAGTATCCTTGTCCTCTCTGCTCTGTAGACAGCTAGGCAATAATAATGGGGAAAAAAAAATCATACTTACGATTCAAATATATTCTTTCACTTTAAGGAAGACTTCTCTGGCTGCGTGAAGTGACAAGAATTAAACAGATATTTTAGGCATTCAGTACTTGAATGGGAGAAAGCTGTTATAGCATATCGTTTCAAGCCCTTCATACATACAGCAAGCACTGGACACAACGCAGGAACAATCCTTTAAAAGATTGCCAGTCCATTGCAGAGCAGATACACACACACTATAAGTCCAATTCATCAATGCCAATTCACCCTGAAGAGGACGTCTAGTGGGTTCAGTACAAATATTCATTCCTGCCTCACAGTGCCAGGCTCTACATCGGTGATTCCCAACGTGGGGTGCACGCCCCACTGGGAGGCAATTTGATTTTTTAGGGGGGAAATTCGAGAATGTAGGTACGTTAAACAATAAAATGAGAAAACAGAAATTCACTGTTAAAAATGATAGAAAAAAATAAACAATGTATTTTTATTTTTTACAGAGATATTTATATATTTATATAAACATAGAAGGGATCGTGAAGAACCCTTTAATTTATGATTTTACAACCAGCTTGGGTTTTTCTACTTAGAAATCATTTTTACCATTAAAATAATATGAATTGTAACAATGATTATAAAATTTTGCAATATAACAAAATATATAAATGATTTCAAATTAAAAAAAAAACATATATAATGACAATATATTGAACTATGTTTTTAAATACTTTCTATTTATGTTAATGTCATCAATTTAACAATTTTTAAAGTAAAAATATTTGACTTCAAAATCAAATTAAATTATTGTTGAGATTTTTGCCCTTTATTGTTTTCATTTCTATTGTTTAAAGCTGTTTAAAAATAAATGCAGTGATAAATTGGATAAGCTTTTGATTTTTTTATTAATTTATCTAAAAAGTATATTATTTGGACTATTTTTATAAGGTAAAAGAAAAGTACATAAATGGAGCTTTAAGACAAATATAAATTAATAATCAGAATATTTATGAGAGATACTATTTTATGCACATTTTTTTTTACATTTGCAATATCATTTTTTTAAATGCAACACGGTATATATACAATGACCAATGTAGTAATATTTCAGTTGTTTTGAAAATATACCTTGTTATAAATGTCACCAGATTTTCAAAAAATACAATTTGATTTTATTTTAATTATTTCTGTTTTATGAATATCTGTGTTTTTTATTTTTGTTTTTGAGTTTTAGTTATTTTTGTTTTTGTATTTTACCATATTTTTTAGTTTTCTTTATGTACTGTTTTCAAGTGATTATTTAAGTGTGTGTGTGTGAAACTGATATAACATTTAAACCCCACTGCAATATAGTGTCAAAGTGCTTCATTTTATAGTTTTTCTCACATTTATTTCTTTCAATCACAAACCCTTTGAATAAAATGAGTAGTGCAAGCAAGAAAAAAGTTCATCAGTATTCAGAGGAATAATTAAAAATTGGTTTCATACCCGTTATCCATGATGAACGGACACCTTTCTGCCTCTTGTTTCAACAATTCTTGTCCAATGAAACAAGGTCGTCTTGAAGCTTATTTGAAAGCAAAACAGTGCGTATTTAAATTCAGATTTAAATTACTTAAAGTAAGAAGAGAAAAAAGAACAGTAGAAGAGAAGTTTGAAAAAAGGACAAACTGTTACTGTGGGTCGTACTCTTGAGGCTAGCTATAAAATTTCTGTTTTAATTGCAAAATCTTGAAAAAAATCACACTATAGGGGAAGATTTAATTAAACTGTCTAAAAACAGTTCTCGAAAAAGATGACAAAGATGTGAGAACCATGCCACTCAGTTACAATACTGTTAGCAGAAGAATCAATGAAATGGGTGAGGATATTGAAACACAACTTATTGGAAAGCTGAAATCAAGGAAATTCTCACTACAATGGGATGAATCAACTCTGAGAGACAGAGAGGCTGTATTGCTAACCTATGTAAGGTATATTGATAAAGGGGAATTTGCTGAACAAATGTTATTCTGCAAATCATTAGAGAGGACCACTGCCGCCACTGATATATATAACAAGCTTAAAAATGACTTAGATGTTGTGCCAGGAGGCTGGGGGTCAGACCCAGCCAGGAAGCCTGGAAGGACCGGGAGGCAGTCTATACTTCCCCTGGGACATGAGGGGGCAACTGCCCTGGATAGTGTGGGGACCACGGGGATGGAGCGTGGAGGCTCAAACCCGTTGGGACCCGTGGCCACCGCCAGGGGGTGCCCCCAGCCTCATAGAGCCTTGGAAATCTGCACTTCCACCACACCTGGGAAGGTGGAGGAAGGACCTTCCAGAGATGCCCGGAGTGCTTCTGGGTGCGCATGCGGCACTTCCGCCACACCAGCAAGTGCCGCCAGAAGGACATCAGCGACCACCTGGAGCACATCCAGGTGACTATAAAAGGGGCCGCCTTCCTACAGTTGGAGAGCAAGAGTCGGGTGCTGGAGGTGGATGAAGCTCCAGCGACAGGAAGAAAGGCGGCCCACGGATGTTTGAAGGCCCGTGATTTGAGGTGATTGGTATGGGAGCACTGTGTGCTGTGCGGGACTGTCTTGGGGACATTATTGTAAATAAAAGTGTGTGTTTTATAGTAGAGCTGGTGTCTGTCTGATGGTATTCGGGCTAACTCTCACAATGTCAATAATACATCAATGGAAAGCATAACATCATGTGCTGTAGATGGTGGTCTTGTTATGATGGGCAAGAAAAATGGCTGCTTAAAATTAATGAAAGATGAGAATCCAGAAATGCTTTTTGTGCACTGTATTATTCATAGAGAGAACTTAGTGTCCAAAAATATTTCTTCTGTACTTAATGAGGTACTAAAATCAGTTATCAAAGTTTTCAATGCGATCAAATCTAATGCCAAATGTGAGGGTCTCTTCAAGCAATTTTGTGAAGATAAAAATGCTGACCATGTGAGACTTTTACTTCACACCGAGGTAAGGTGGCTGTCAAAGGGGATTTGTTTGAAAAGATTCATGGAACAATTTGATGTTCTTAGTGCCTTTTTAAGTGACAAGCCTGAAATGAAGCACCTGCTAACTATTGATGGTAAAGCATTTGTAAGTTATTTAGCAGATATCTTTGAAAAACTGAATATGTTGAATAAACAAGTTCAAGGAACAAAAAAAACTCTTGTTGATGCAAAGGCGAATATATTTGGCTTCATCACATTTATAGACTTATGTCAAAAATATATTGCTGACAAAAATTAGCTAAAAAAAGGTGAGGCGACTGATGCTGCTGTACTTGTCACTGTGGATCACTGGCAAATATTGGCCTCTGATTTGAAAGAAAGGTTTTCTGATTTAAAACAAATTGATTTTCCAACATGGGTGATGCAGCCATTGCTAGTGGATCTGTCTGGTGTTTCAATGCAGTACCAAGAAGAACTCTCAGAAATGCAAAATGATGAGTCAGTTAAAGCTTTATTCAATATAAAAGGAGCGATGGCATGGCTTTGTGAAGAGACAGAAACTAAATACCCAAATTCAACTAACTTTGCAAGAAAACTGTTGTTACCATTCCCATCTTCATATTTAGCTGAATGTGGCTTTAGTGCTATAAATGATTTGTTACTGAAGAAAAGAAATCGACTGCATATCACTAAACGAGGAGACTTGAGATTGAAATTAACTAAATTGGTGCCTAATATATGGCACGGTGGCGCAGTGGGTAGCGCTGCTGCCTCGCAGTTAGGAGATCCAGGTTCGCTTCCTGGGTCCTCCATGCGTGGAGTTTGCATGTTCTCCCCCTGTCTGCATAGGTTTCCTCCCACAGTCCAAAGACATGCAGGTTAGGTGCATTGGCGATCCTAAATTGTCCCTAGTGTGTGTGCTTGGTGTGTGGGTGTCCTGTGGTGGGTTGGCGCCCTGCCCGGGATTGGATCCTGCCTTTCGCCCTGTGTTGGCTGGGATTGGCTCCATCAGAGCCCCATGACCCTGTGTTAGGATATAGCAGGTTGGAAAATGGATGGATGGATGGTGCCTAATATAAAATCCCACTGCAGCAGGCATGAAGCACAAGGATCTCACTAACTTTTAATCTACTTATCTTGAAGTGAGCTCAAAATTGTATTTTGAATTTTTTCATACCTTTGATTTTTATTTGTTTTTATTTTATTGTAAAGTAATTACAATGATCGAAATATTACAGAAAAAGCTGTCATTAAAGATTATTTTATATTTATGAATATCACGTCTCTTATTATATGTTTTCAAAACTGTATTTGCTGCATCTTCATATTACTTCATATTATATTATTTTTCTAACAATTTCTTAGTGATTTCTTTGTCAGTACTTCAACTATCCTTTCCCTCTTTTGTTTCCATGTCCTTTGGAAGCTTGTTTAGACCAAATTAATGACATTATGGGCTTCCTCCACATGTGTAGGAGTTCACTTTTTGAATAGGTAATAATAAGAATAAGGTATATGTTACAGTGGGGGACATCATAATTTTAGAGAGGCCTAGGTGGGGCACGGCCAAAAAAAGGTTGGGAATGACTGCTGTACATGAAGTTTATATATATTTAGAGACTGGCTTTAGGGTCATAAATTTACTCACTGAAAAACATCATGCTCAGTTCTTTAATTGCTGTATCATCTGCAAGAGTGACTCATTGTGCACATGGGTGGAGTTTGATATTTAGTCTTGGGGGTGCCAGAAAACCATAAAACATAGTTGAATTTTTTCAAGTTGTAACTGTTTTATTTTTATTTTATTTTATTTTTTTTATTTTTATTTTTGTTTTATTGCATTTTATTGCATTGTCTGCATATTACACTTGTGGTAAAATAAACACTTTCTTATTTCAAACAAGTTAGAAAATGTTTGCATAGTTTGATATTCAGGTGTTCTGGGATTATTTTGAAAGACATGCAGGTGGGTTGGGGGTGCTAAATTGGCCCCTGATTTTTGTGTATGCATTTGCATTCACCCTAGAAAGGGCTGGCACCTTGTCCAGGGATTATTCCTGCTTTGCTGGGTTAGCCTCCAGCTGGGTTTTCTGCCAGTCTGTACTGCAGATCCTCTCAAGTTCTCTCAAGTTGAATAAAGCCAATCAGTGAATGGCTATTTTAAGGTCTCTCCAAAGATGTTCATTTGGATTCTAGTCCAAGCTGTGGCTGGAGAACTCAAAGGCATTCTCAGATTTATCCCTAAGCCTCTACTGTATTGTGTTTGCTTTGGTAAATGTTCTGTTGGAGGGTGAACCTTCAGGCCAGTCTCAAGTCCAAAGACTTCTGAGCAGGTTTTCATTAAGAATATCTCAGTGCTTTTATCCATTCAGCTTTCTCTCAACCCTGTCTAATCTAGCAGTCTGTGCCACTGAACAACAACCTCACAACATCATGTTTCACTATTGGAATGGTACTGCACTGGTTATGAGTGGTGCCTGATTTTCTCCAGATATGACAATAATCTTGGTTTCATCTGACAATAGAATCTTGTATCTCACAGTTTGAGAGTCTGTAGGGTGCACTTTTTGCAAACTCCAAGTGGGCTTCATTGTGTCTTTTACTGAGGAAAGGCTTCTGTTTGGCCACTCTGTCCTAAAGTCCAGATGAGCAGAGTGTTGCAGTGATGGTTGTACTTCTGGAAGTTTCTCCCATCTCCACATAGGTTCTTTGGCGCTCAGCCAGGATGACAATCAGATTCTTGATCACCTTTCTTACAATGTCCCTTCTCTCACAATTGCTCAGTTTGACCGAGTAGCCAGTTCTAGGAAGAGTCATGGTTAGTTCAAAACTTATTTAATTTAAGAATTATGAAGGCAACTGTGCTTTTGAGAACCTTTGGTGCCACAAGATTTTTTTGTAGTCTTTTCCAGATTTGTGCCCTGAGACAAACTTTTCTCTAGGCTCTGAAGGCAATTCCTTCAACCTCATGACTTGGTTTTGCTCTCGTAGTTTTCAAGAGACTGACAAAAAATTGTCAAGTGCAGGAAGTGTGTTAAATGATGGAAATTATCAATGACTTGTCAGAATCCCATTAGTACAAATCTATGTTAGCTGTGTTTAGGTATTTTATAGTTTCACTTCAGTTATTTTTATGATTCACCAACTTGAAGTGTGGTGATTTTTTTCTATTGAATTTCTGGAATACTGATTATACCTTTTGTTGTTTTAGATTGCTGTTGTTAAGCCAAAAGAGCCTAAGTGCATTTAGTGTAGCGTGTACAACTGCTTGATTTTTGAAACCAATAAAAACCTACATTCACACCGCATCTCAGTTCTCATTTTTTCACTTATATTTGACACAGATCTGATGTTTTTTGAGAAGTGAGATTAGCCAAAAATTTGTATAATTGTTTTAGAAAATGAGGAAATAACTTGTTTAGATTTTTAGTCAGTTTTAGGCAAAAGAATGAGGTCCATACTCAATAATGTCAAAAAGAATTTGCATGCATTCAGTTTGAATGTACATATGACCTAAATACCAAAGAATGGCAGGATTCTTATTTTGATTTAATTTTAGGTATCAAAAATACAGACAGAGAAAGTAGTAAAGTAAATATAATCTTTAGTCAGCATTGTCTGTTGTTCTGTTAGTTATAATGAAAAAGATGACCATGGAGAAAAGAAAATCACTGATTTCTAAACAGAGAACTGAATAGTGATGTGATCCAGAAGATTCCTTCTTCTTTCTGCTGCACCAAGTCTTCACATTTGGTGCTCTGTATCCTGTGTAAGCCACTCTTCTGTTTTAGGCAAAACACAATTGCAGAGACCCCAAACTCCCCATACCCACTCAACAAACAATTGGCAATAACATAAAAAGCTGTACACATTTTAAGTATTTGTCCAGAAACACACAAAATAAATATTGTAGTGCTATAGCACTTCCATTTTCAAAACTCATTAAATGAGCTATATGGACCATTTTACGGTCAGCTTGAGTCCTGCAGGATTTCCCAGATTTTAATGACAGTTGGATACACCCATCTTGTACAAATGCATTTCCCATAGTAATGCACCATTTCTCTTGCATCAACAGACTTAAACTGGGGTGCAATTCCCAAAACAATCAACCTTAGTGAAAAACGAACAAGGTAGTAAACAAATGAATTTTGCAAGAGTTCACTGAAGCTCTTCATTATTTGACATTTAACAAACAAATCTGAAGTACATCTTTGTTGACTCCTGCCAGTGTCCATGTCAGAAAAGCACACACTGTTGATACTGGGAACATCCTCTGTGTTCCTCTTCTCAATTCACACTGAACCACACCAAAGAGAATCATTATTTCACCTGTATTTAGCTATTAATTGTTTATTACTGAGATGGTCCGAGGGGTTCATGTCCTCCAGCAAAACACCAATCAGACCAGTGACTTGGCTTGTTGGCTGACACTATCTCAAAACAGTGTCACCAGATGAGCTGCACAATTGCCATTGTCTTTGCTGGTTCTAAGGGGTGATTCACCTACCCACTTTAAGGAATGTGATTGATTAGTTTTATTGGTTAACTTATTATGTACTCATATTTGTCTACAAGTATTCAACCTAAAAAAAGACTCTTTTGCACTAATTCATGGCCTACATTATAATTTAATATTAAAAATGCAACATTTATTATTATTATTATTATTATTATTATTATTATTATTATTATTATTATTATTATTATTA
>JANRMT010028174.1:86634859-86679301 GCA_026402145.1 Polypterus bichir lapradei
TATTATTATTATTATTATTATTATTATTATTATTATTATTATTATTAATAATAATAATAATAATAATAATAATAATAATAATAATATATTGTTGTCCAAATAAGATCAGCAGTGTTTTTTGTGATCTGCTTAGGGTGACCCCTATCTCTGTGTGACAGAATTACAGGCAAAAATCCAAATAAAGAAAATAATAAGTGGGTTGGTTCACTAGTTAATTTCCAAACAAAACTGCATACTAGTTCAGTTACAAAGTGTTTCATAAAACACTCGCTAATTAACAAACAATCTTCAGTATGAGGTAGCAAAGTACTTAGTGTTACAAAGCTTTCAGGGAAACTCACCCCTGGACGTCTTTGTGGAAAGAAATTCCACACAAACCAAACTCATTCCATACTCAAACAACTAAAAACTGCATGTAAATTCATGAACTCAATTCCAATTTGACTAATCAATTGGATTTACAACTTGGACTAAGAAACCTTCAGGAATCTGAATTGGAAATGAAATGGAATCTCATGAAAAGAATTTAATTCAATAATATTCTGTGAATGTTTTTCATTTTTTATCACATTGCACATATTGACATATATTTCACAGTGGTAGCGCTGCTGCCTCACAGTAAGGAAACCTGGGTTCGCTTCCCAGGTCCTCCCTGCATGTAGTTTGCATGTTCTCCCTGTGTTTGTGTGGGTTTCCTCTGGGTGCTCCGGTTTCCTCCCACAGTCCACATGCAGGTTAGGTGCATTGGCGATCATAAATTGTCCTAAGTGTGGGTGTGGATTTGTTTCCTGTCTTGTGCCCAGTGTTGGCTGGGATTGGCTCCAACAAAACAACCGTGACCCTGTGTTAGGATATAGCGGGTTGGATAATGGATGGATGGAAGAACAGCTAGTGCAAAGTGGAATGGTATGGTAGAAATGATATCCTGATAAAAAATCTGTGCCAATTTATGGATTTGACTGTACTGTTTCAACTGGAAAAGTTTCTTTGCAGACTTTGTTGATTTTTGTAAAGCATTCGACTCAATTGATCAAGCTGCCCTAAGGGACATCCTGAGATTTTGTAGGATTCCCCCCAAGTTGCTGGATATCATGGCCAGCCTTTACACTGGTACCGTGACCGCTGTACAGACTGGAGAGAGAACCTCTGTGTTTTCCCCATTTGATTCTGGGATTTGTCATGGGTGTGGTCTTGCTCCTACTCTGTTCAATGCTTGCATGGACTAGGTGATGGAGAGGGTCATAGGGTACAGCAGCTGTGGAGCATCTGTTAATGAAGAAAGTTTCACCAATCCTGACTTTGCTGATGATGCTCTGATCTTGGTGAACTCAATGGAGACTCTGATCGGGGCTCTCGAGAGACTGAATGAGGAGTCTGAGTGTCTGGGCTTGCAAGTGTCCTGGATAAAAACCAAGCCATCAGCAGTACGTCTGTATTCGGAGAGAGTGTCAGCCTCGTCAAGGTTTGCTTACCTCGGCAGCAACATTCATGTCTCTCGTGGCTCTTCCTGTGAAGTCAGTAAATGAATTGGGAGGGCATGGGGGTCATGTGGTAGTGGGAAAGGGGTGTGTGGCACACCTGATATCTCTGCAACAGGATGAAGTTCCAAGTCATTAGAGTCCTGGTGTTTCCGGTTTTGATATATGTTTTCAAAACATTGACACTATCCAACAACAACAACATTTATTTATATAGCACATTTTCATACAAAAAATGTAGCTCAAAGTGCTTTACATAATAAAGAATAGAAAAATAAAAGACACAGTAAGAAAATAAAATAAGTCAACATTAATTAACATAGAATAAGAGTAAGGTCCGATGGCCAGGGTGGACAGAAAAAACAAAAAAAACTCCAGACGGCTGAAGAAAAAAAATAAAATCTGCAGGGATTCCAGACCTTGAGACCACCCAGTCCCCTCTAGGCATTCTACTTAACATAAATGAAGCAGTCCTCTTTGTATTTAGGGTTCTCACAGAAGGACTTGATGATGATGGTCACGTAGATTTCTGGCTTTTAGTCCATCAATGTTGGAGCATCATGATGCTTTGAGTAGGTGGTGGTGGCGCAGGCGATGTCTTGATTCTCGCAGAAGCCTTTCAGCCAGTTGTTTAATCCCAGCAGATGACTATAGTATTCATTTGATCGTCTGACGAGAGGTAGTGGACCCGAAATGAAGATCTTTGCCAATGGGGTGCTCTCCTTCGTGTCTTTAATTAGTGCTGCGAAGTCAGCCTTGAGAATTTCCAACTGTCGGTGCCTTATGTCGTTTATGCCGGCGTGTAATACAATGGATCCAACTGCCCTCTTGTGCTTCTCGTAGATGGTCGGCGCACGTCTCATCACATCTCGGACTCGAGCACCGGGAAAACAAGAAACAAAAGATTTTCGATTAGGGCATGTCATATTGAGGTTTTGTACAATCGAATTACCTACCACAATTACATCACCCGAGGTTGAAGGCAAACTGGGGGACGCGGAGAGGATCTAACCGGTTCTGGGTCGAGATGCTCGCCTGTGCTGATGGAGGTCTTCTAGCTTTGAGCACCGCATGCATAGCTGAAACACGCCGAGGTCTTCATCAGCGTCGTCGTCGCTCCTATGAAGCTTACTTGTCCTTGGAATTGAGCGGCAGGACGTGGGGTTGATGTTACGTCGACTTCAGATGTCAAGGATGGTTTATCCAGCAGCCAAGCCTTCAAATCCCTAAGGTACCTTCGCCTGGACAGGAGTTTCTGAATCTGTTTGTCGAGTGCCTGGAGTTCTTCTACGACGACGGCAACATGATTCATCTCACTGTCGGCCATTGTCTGCTTCTACTTCCGCTTCGTGCCCTAGGAAAGAATGAGAGAGAGATTGGTTAGTCAATGTATGTATCCAGTCACCTGAGACGAAGTCTGGACTCCTTCGGTACTGCGTCTCTTCAGAGAATCCTTGAGTACTGCTGTTTTGGCTCTGTGTCAAATGAATGACTGCTCATGGAGTCTCGAATGAGGTACACTACCTGCATTGTGAGGGAGGATCAGTTATAGCACTATGGCCATGTGGCCTGATTCTCCAAGGGTGATCTAGGTCACAGGATCCTCACTGTTGAGGACCCAAGCGGGGACAAAGCCAAGGGGATGCACACATAAAACCTGGATGTGCCAGATAGATGATCATTTCCTGAGGGTGGAACTGGACTGTGTGTCTGCCTGGGGAGTTGGCAACTGGGATCCCAAGCTGTTTCGTTGTGTGGTGGGTGCGGCAACACAGTGTGCCAGTGCATGCTCCCCAACCAGACTTGACCTTTAAAGCAGCTTTTATAACAACACACTTTTCAAATTAGGTTTGTCAGAAAATCTGTTTCTCTGGTTTATGATATCTGCTGTTCTGAAACTACATCAGTACATTGAGGACATTAGCTAGTAAAACAGACAGTAAATGAGTAATGGCCCAGTGCTGGTCCATGCACACCACTTTTATTTGGCCCACATACCACAGTAGAACAACAATGATGAACTCATCCATGTCTGGCTTCCAGGCGACAGCCAAAATCAACCATTATTAAAATATATCTGATGTATGGGTTGGGCCAGAACTGGACTACAGCAGAACCACAGTTAAGTCCTATTAAGATAATGTGTGAAGCACAAGTGGGCCAGAGCACAGCTACACCTCAACCTTCATAACACCTTTGTCAGAAAGTTTAGTAAAGTCATGCCTTGGACTGGAAGTGGTTTCCTGTTCTGGAGAGACGTTGCTTTACACCACCTTGGTTTACCTACAGCATGCTTACTTGTGTATAGTTGTAAGCTGTTTGTTACTTTGAATAAATTATAAAATACTGGAATTCACCAGTCTCTCACCTCCAGTCATTTGACCGTGACTCCTGCACTCGGATTTCTGATTGCTATTCTCTGCAAATTAGCTCATTTTTCAGTGGTCCCTGAAACTCCTCTTTTATATAGTCCTTCGAGCTAGATGCCGAACAGACTGGCTGAGAGCAAAATGCTCGGTGCATTATTGTACTGAAGCAAGCTGAAACAGCTACATGCCCTAACAGACAAAAGGTAAATCAAAGGCTATGCCATACTACCTGTATTGTGATAGTAAAGACTGTAAAGATGGTAAAGATTGTAAAGGTGCTACTCCACAATGCTGGACATTGCATTGAGGCCTGCACTATATTGGATGATCATCCAGAGAGAACAATTATGTTGCCTTTTGCTGTATGGAATCTTACGCTGGAGCATAGAGCAGAGACACTAACTACTTAGAACAGTGAGGCAGGACTTTTTACAGGACAATGGTGCATCAGACTCGGTTGATATCTTTCCAGTAGCAGACTATCTTGTACTATGAAATGTACAAGATCACTCAGGTATTCAATGCAGACTGCCTGGTCTTCTCAGAGTATGTCTACCGAATTTCCTAGCTTCAGAAGTGTTACCATTAGCTATAGTGCCTTCCACTTCGGTGCCACAAATCAATAAGGTCCACCCCATGCTTCTCATTGGTTCAGACCTTCCTCAACTGATTGGACCAATCCACCTAATGACACAGGGATCACGGGGTGGACCATTAGCCATACAAACTAATTTAGGCTAGACTTTACATGGTCCTATAGGCCTGCAAAAGCTGCAAGTAAATGACCACTCATGCACATTGACATCCGTTAGTGCTCCAGTATCTGAGTCTATGAGAAATGTAGAGCCTATGGCAGATGGACACACATCCCTAAGTTGGACATACAAGCTATAGAGCTGTTGCAAGCAAAAACCATGAAAGTATCAAAGGAGTGCAACATTATGCAACATCATTATTGTGTAAGCAAGATGAAACCCATTTTAAAGCCACAAAAGAGGTAGTACTACCCAACCTACAACACACTGAATGTCATCTTTCTGGGAAGCCAGAACTAGCTAAGGCTTATAACAGGCAAAGCCAGCAGTTGGTAGATTCTGGGCATGGAAGGGTTCTAACTCAAACAGAAACTGAAGCCACTAAAGAGTCCTGGTATTTGCCTCACCATATTGTGCACCATAATAACAAATACAGGCTTGTCTTTAATTGTTCATTTCAGCATGAAGGACTAGTGCTGAATAATCATTTATTGCCAGGGACCACTCTTGGCCCATCTTTGTTGGGAGCACTTGTCAGGTTTTGGGAGCATCCAATAGCTATCTGTGGGGACACTAAAACAATATTTCATCACATCCATCATTCGTCTTAAGGCTGATCCATGCTCAGATTTATTTGGAAAAATATGAACAAAGGCAAGCCTCCAAATGTTTAAAAATGGCAGGTATTACCATTTGTAACTACATATAGTAGTTACACTACTAAAGGCACTCATTCAGGACCTGTAAAAAGCTAACTTGGAATGGGATGCCATTACTAAATCTGAAGCCTTATACAACAAATGGGATACATGGGAGAGATAACTAAATGATTTGGAACATATAATGTTGCCAAGATGCTATATACCTTATTGCGCTTATGAGTCAGAAGCTATGAGGGAACTTCATATTTTTTGTGATGCTTCTGAGAGCATTTATGGATCAGTGGCATATATTCACACTGTGGATAATCTAGACCATGTACACATTGTATTCATAATGGCATGTTCATGTGCTGCCCCAAAACACCGTTTCCATGCCAAGACTAGAGCTTTGTGCAGCTCTCACTGGAGCTCAGCTTTCCCATCTGCTATTGTCTGAACTCACTCTACGTATTAGACAATTCTGCCTGTGGAGCAATTCCATGACTGTACTTAAATGGCTAAAATCTGTCCTATGCAGGTATAAAGTGTTTGTAGGCACTAGAATTGTTGTAAACCAAAATTTGATTGAAACCCAGAAATGGCCTACGTAGATACAACTAATTATCCTACTGATGATATCACACAAGGAAAAAGACTCAGAGAACTTAACCAGCCTGCTAGGTGGAAGGATGGTACTTCCTTCATTTAACAAGCACCAGAAAGGTAGTTGAACATGTCACCACCTCCATAAGAAAATATCAGTTTCAAGACATAATTACATTTATCCTGATCCAAGTAATTACAGTACTTGGGATGCATTGGTAACCTTCACATACCATTCCCTTCATGGTGTGGCCAGTACTGAATTAGATAGCTATGCTGGAGTAGAACACAGAAGAAACAGGAGGTAATTTGACTTTTTACAGAAGCTCAGCAAAGAAATATATAAAAATGCACACACACTATGGTTTGAACACATGCCAGAATAAACAAAAAGAAAGAAAACTGTCAGCTACAATCGCAGTGAGGCATTCTACAAGTGTATTGCTGTTCGTACAAAGGCACCCCAGTAGCATTTCTTGACAAACTGCTGGTGAATAATTTGTTGGCTGAAAGTACTCAGTGTTGTTGTGTCAGAGAGAGGATTTGTGGCATTGTTCATAATGATTTGGTGGGTCTCTCTTAAAGTGATGTTACCAGCCCAACACAACACAGTGAAAAACAAATTGCACTGGCAAACAGAGTTGTAGAATATGTGAAGGATGTCACTTTCCACATTAAAGAAATCCATTCTCCTAAGGAAGAAGAGTCCGCTCTGCCCTATCTTATATAGTTCCTCTGTGTTACAAGATCAGTCCAACCTGTCATTGATGTAGACATCCATATACTTATACGTGTGCACCACCTCCACATCACTCCCTGAAATGTGACTGGGTTTTAGAGGCTCTTTGGTGCAGCAAAAGTCAATAATTACAGTATTTCCTTGATTTTGTTGATGTTAAGTTTCAGGAATTCTTTATGCACCAAGGAACAAAGCTCTCCACTTTGACTTCTATACTCTATCTCATTCCCCCTTATTACTATTCCCAATAAGTACAGAATCTTCTGAGAATTTCTACAAGTCACATTACTTTTTCTGTTGTAGATCCATGGTCCATGCTCAAGTAACCTTACCTACTTCCCCAAGTATGTGCCTGTTGTTCCTGTCTAAATTCTGCTCTATCAAAATATCAGACATAAACAAACAGTTACACCAAATTTGTGTTTTTGTCAATGCATTAGTTACTAAGGATATATACTCAGTCTAACTGACACTATCTATCACCTAATTTTAGATATTCTTTTCCAAGACATGGCTGACAGAGATGCCTGTTTCACAGATTTAATGAGTTTGTCCACCAATTTATCTGCACTCTTATTAATAAAGGTACTAAAATGGCACTTTACTGGGATGTGTATTTCTTTGTTGAATCACTGCTTGACAAAGAACCATTACACTCTGTGACATGTTCTTTGCAAAAGAAATTGTGTCTTTGGGCTTTGAAAAAATTCCTAATGTGGAAAAATAAGAAATATTTAATGTATACTAGGCCAGGGGTGTCGAACTCCAGTCCTGGAGGGCCGCAGTGGCTGCAGGTTTTCATTCTAACCATCTTTTTAATTAGTGACCAGTTTTTGATGCTAATTAACTTCTTTAGCCTTAGCTTTAATTAGTTTGACTCAGGCCCCTTAGTTGTTTTTACCTTAATTAGCAGCCAGACAGTAATGAGACATAAACAAGCAGGATGTGACCAGCTCACCTGTACCCATCAAACAATATCTGAAAATAAAGATGAAGGTCTCAGTAAGGTTGATCCCTCAGGTTACCAAAACATTTTAGGAGTTCTTAGAAAAAAACAGAATATCAACAGTTTTGGAAATGTCTGCTGTGGCAAAAAGAGAGCCAACAGAAAGCCATGGAATTGAATAACAGGTTTAACTAACAGCGAGAATCAGCTTCTCATTAAGGAACTGGTTGGAGTTTGAAGCCCCAATTTAGCTGGTAATCTGTTGGCTTGTTTCATGTCTCATTTCTGTTTGGCTGTCATTTAATGAAGAAAAGAATCAACTCAGAAGACTTAATCCTTAAAAACAGGGCTATTACAATAGAGGGAAAAAAAGTTAATTAGCAGTGAAAACTGGACACTGATTAGGAAACGGGTTAGAAAAAAAACCTGCACCCACTGCGGCCCTCCAGGCCTGGAGTTTGACACCCGTGTACTAGGCTACCTGGCAGAGTACAGATATATTGAGAAAACCTGAATTTAGCCTGTATTATTTTAAGACTTTCCTTAAAATCAGGAACCCATTTGTGTTACAAATTTATTGTCATTTTATTCAAGGGATCTATTACTGATCTAAATAATAAAGGATCCTTAAGGAACCTTCATGTGGATGGTTCTTTAGCAAACCAAAAATGGCTATCTGTGCCATCATTCTGAAGAACCACATTGGCACATTAATTTTTAAGAGTGTGTAGCAAGCTCCAATAAATATTGACAATGCACTCTTTTAATACCTTCATATCAATGAAGGTTTTATTATGTTTAGCATAATATATCCATGCAGTTTCTAGGGAAACACTACCTTTTTGAGGTAATGAAGGAGTGAGTATTTTCCTGCTGTGGTATGTTACTTGATTTCAAGGTCTCAATTTTCCTGTGCAAGGCCTAGATTGTGGTGGATAAGAATTTTTAAAACTGACATACTTAAGAAGATACTGGTGCTTCACATGAGACTATTTTAGGACAGTGGCTATTTCACTTTGCAATCAGTCAGGATGTCTGAGCATTTCAAATAGATGGCAGTATTCATCATTGAAATATTAGTTCTTGGCAACAATTTTCCCTTTAAGACATTTTGACAGAAACAGTTTTGCTATGTGAATTTTAAATATTGCTTTCTATCTAATCAGTAGTGATGAGCAAATGCTGCAGAGTTTGCTTTGATACGACTTTAGCAAAATCACAAAAATTCTGGGGAACTTTGCTGAACTCTGCAAAATAATAATTTATATATCGCCTTTTTCAATACGCAAATCACTACCATAAAGGGAGGACCCGGGATGTAAGACAGTAGCGCTAGCACTGCGCCACCATGCATTGAAGTCAATGGGGAAATATGAAGTAGACAAGTTTTGGGTGGATTATAATGGTGTAATGGTCCACTGAGGGTTATAGAAGCATCCGAAAACTATGCTGGACTGATTATTGTGCTCAAAAATATAATCTGAGCTGTGAGGTAGCTGTGTTACCACTGCACCACCAAGCAACAAAAGATGCAGACAACAATAGATGCAAACAAATTACAGCAAATGGCCACAATAAGGAAAAGAATATATAATATATATATGTGTGTGTGTGTGTGTGTCTGTGTGTGTGTGTATGTATGTGTTTATGTGTGTGTATGTGTATGTTGTAACGGATAGCCAGGCTACAGACAGACACGACACCAGTGTCCAGAACACATGCTGTTTATTTACACTATTATTTACAGTGGTTCTACCAGCTCACACAGTTGCTCAGTCCTTTTTCCTCTCCTCGGCTGCCTCCACTCCTCCCTCGCAAGCTCTGTCTTCCTCCTCCATACTCTGGCTCCTCGAAGGGAGTGAGGCAGCCCCTTTTATCATGCCCCGGATGTGCTCCAGGTGCTTGATGATGGTCTTCCTGCAGCACTTCCTGGTGTGGCAGAAGTGCTGCCCTTGCACCTGGAAGCACTCCAGGCGTACACAGTTCCTGGAGCAGCAGCACTTCCTGGTGTGGCGGAAGTGCTGTCCTCCAGGGCTCAGGAACCATCCAGGCAGCCCCTTGATGGAAATGGGGGGGGTGGGGGGAAGGGGGGCTGCCCTCTTGCATGCAGGGAAGATATTTCCCCCTTCCGGGTCCTTCCCTGATCCAGGCGTCCCAGTGGGGCAAGGTCCCTGGCCATCTGCCACAATGTGTATAGATTAGATACCTTTATTAATTCCCCAGGGAAGTTTACGTGCATACAGCAGCAGAAACATAAAAACAAGTATATGTACTCATGGGACAAATAATTTAGCCAATCAATTAATCAATAAGTAAATAAATAAAAATAAATATACAGTATATACCTATATATTGTGCAGAAATTTCAAAATGAGCTTAGAATAATTAGGGGGGAAGCATTGAATGAGCCTGTGGCTGAAAGTGCTTCAGGTGATGGAAGCGATTTTTCATGGTGTCATGCTATTTTGTCACCATCCTCTTTTCCACAACAGCTTTCCTGTTGTGGAAAAGCTTTCCAGGCTTTCCTGATAATTTTGTTCAGACATTGTGCATCTTTCTTCCCAGGAGAACAACACATTATCTACTATGGACTAATAGAACATTTCCAATGATATATGTATATCAATGCACTCCGAGTTATTGGCGCTACTTGGCAGTGTCACAAAGTGGTGGTTTAGGACTGGCTTGTTCCAGCTGGCACACTGCGGTGTTGCACACTCAGAATTTTTCATGTAGAGCTTGAGGCAGTTTAGAAATGTATACTGTGTTCTCATTGGTGGGCTGTGTAAAAAGAATTTATCACACATTTTTGCAGCAGGTTGTTGGTTAAGATTTGGTAGAGTGAAGTGCTGCGCAACAAATAGAAAAATAAAACGGTTGTCATTTAACTCCTCTTTTGACTGCATTTGTTCAAAATTTAAGAATCAGAAATCTTCTATTTTGAAATAAGAGAACAAGTCAGACACAATAGTTTTGATGAGACAGAGACAGCCAATCCATTAGGAGACCACCCAGGGCCCCGTCATCTTAGGTTCATGATTTATGAAACTCTGGACACTTAGCAAGATCCCTTCCACCATCAATGAAGTCTAATAATACTGACTACCCAATATGGACAAGAAGGCTTCAAATGGGCATCAGCTGTCTCTGAATGTTTAGACTAGAAGAAATTAAGTTAGCATGAAAAGTAACTCCACTGAGATGGAACAGAGTATTGAACCTACTTTCTGACTTGAAATGGCATTTAGTTAAGAAGAGGATTTCCATTTTGATGAATGAGAGGAATGTTTTCAAGCCTATCTGGAAAAGATAGGACATATTTTACATTAAATTGCCTTGTGTCAAGGGATAAGAAAGCAAAGGTAGTCTTTCTGATGTGGGAAACAAGGTGCATAACATGTGTGAACTGGGACCCGGACACAGACAGACGGACATCGTTAGTCACCCAACACACGTTTATTAAGCTAATATTTACAATGTTTATGTCAGTGCCCTTCCCAGTGCCTCCAGCACCGTTCCCTCAAATGTCCAGGCCTCACAGTACTTGTGCCTTTCTCTTGGCCGCCTCCAGTCCTCACTCTAGCTCCATCCTCTTCCACCCGACATCCGCCCGTGACTGGAGGGAGGCAGCCCCTTAAATAGGAACCCGGATGGGCTCCAGCTGCTTCCTGGCATTCCTCCGTAGCCACGCCCCAGTGTGGCGGAAGTGCCGGCTGCGCACCCGGAAGCCGTCCGGGTGTCCCCTGTCGTCTTCCCCCCAGCACTTCCTGGTGTGGCGGAAGTGCTGGGTTCCTGGGATATTCAGGCACTGGGGCGCTGCCTGGCGGTGGCCACGGGTCCCTACAGGGCTGGGCTTCCAAGCCCTTTACCGGAGGCCCCCAACATAACCAGGACGGACACCCCCTCACGGTCTGGAGGAGGTACAAGCCCTCCTCCGGTCCTCCTGGGCGTCCCGGCCGGGTACCACACATGTTACTAGATTTTTGCACGACATCAAAGTCATCGGAGAAGCCATATTACAGAGCTGGTTCAGCTGCTTAAAAAGCATCATGTGCGCAGGACTAATTACATTGAGCAAAGATACAAGTTTCATGAAAGAACTCATCTTAATGGCAAGTCAATAAGCAAGTACGTCAACAGTTTTAAAAAACGATAACATTTAATTGATGCTACTGGTATCTAACTCATGACAGAAAAAAGTTAAAAGGGGTGCCTTTCCTAAGAATGTGACGTAGTGTGTGTCTTTTCTGGCCTTGGTAATTACTACAGGAAGTTCATTTAAAAATCTGTCTGCACTAATACAGCCAGTGATAGCAGTGTTGCACAAAGATGCTAAGTGGTTTTTATCTGGGAAATTGATGATGCTAAAAACAGTTACAGTCCAGTCAGGTGTTAGTTTATTATAATCCAGAGCTGCCGTTCCTACTGGCTTATGATGAGTCTCCAGCTGGAGTGGGTGCTGTAAAATTTCACGAGATGAAAAACTAAACTGAGAGTCCTATTGGTTATACATCCTGTATATTGACTGAAACAGAACAGAAATACTCTCCGATAGAGAAAGAAGCACTAGGATTACATTTTGGTGTCATGAAATTCCCTTAAAATCTGTATGGTAGGAAATTTACAGATCTCAAGCCTTTGCTTAAGATACTTTGTCCTAAGTCTGGTGTCCTGACATTAGCAGCTGCCAGGATGCAAAGATGGGTTCTGAATATAGTAGAGTCCATCCATCCATTATCCAACCCGTTATATTCTAACTACAGGGTCATGGGGGTCTGCTGGAGCCAATCCCAGTCAACACAGGGCACGCACACACACACACCAAGCACACATTAGGGACAATTTAGGACCGCCAATGCACCTAACCTGTATGTCTTTGGACTGTGGGAGGAAACCGAAGTACCCGGAGGAAACCCACGCAGACTGGACCCAGGAAGCGAACCCGGGTCTCCTAACTGTGAGGCAGCAGCGTTACCCAAGGCGCCACCATGCCACCCATATAGTAGTGTATACATATGAAATCAAGTGCAAAACAGAGCAGCATGGAAATTCTGATGCAATATCTAGGTTCCCTTTAAAAAGTAGTAGCAATATAATGTCCATTTTCTTGAACAGAGCATCTTACTTGTATGATTTACTGGTCACGGCAAGAGATCTTGCAAAAGGGACTGAAAAAGGGATATGGAAAATGGGATAAAACAGATTAGATCACCTGCATATCATCCCGCTAGTAATTGTCTGCCTATAGATTTGTCCAGAATTTCAAAAAAACTCTTGCCAAGAATAGAGCAGTAGGTGGTATGTCACTTGAGTATTGTGTTGTCAGTTTTCTAAAGGTTTTTTGGGTGTTTTTTCTTATCTTCTTAGAAAATCAAGGCTGGGTTTTAGGGGGGGGTGGTAATGGAATGTCAAAAGGCAGGACCTGTTAAAGCCTATTGCAGCACTTCAATAAATTGTATTGTTAGTTTTATTAGTTTTGGTAAATTTAAGTTATTCATGGAAATTCTCACGTTCTAGTAT
This sequence comes from Polypterus bichir lapradei, assembly GCA_026402145.1. Taxonomy (NCBI): domain Eukaryota; kingdom Metazoa; phylum Chordata; class Cladistia; order Polypteriformes; family Polypteridae; genus Polypterus; species Polypterus bichir. The sequence goes on from JANRMT010028174.1 coordinate 86,647,911, forward strand.
TATCCGTGTATAGACCTCCTAAATATAACGCGTCTTTCTTTGATGAATTCTCTGACTTAATGTCAATTTTAATTACAAACTATGACACACTCTTAATAGTCGGCGACTTTAACTTTCATATCGACAATCAGTGTGACCAAAAAGTAAAAGAATTCATGAACCTTCTGGACTCTTTTGATTTGAGACAGCTCGTTAATCAACCTACGCATAAAGCAGGTCATACGTTACACTTAGTGATTGCTAAAGGACTTAAAGTTGATATAAAGCAGGTCATTGATATTGGTCTATCAGACCATTTCCTTCTACTATTTAATATAGAAATAAAGATAGAAAACACTCATGAGAAGCATTTTGTTAAAAAACGCTTCTTTGACTCATCAGCAGCTTTAAAACTTACAAACATTCTAAGCAATCAGTCCGTTTATAGTGCCAACTACAATAGCGAGGATAATGTAAATAGTAAGGTGGAAAACTTTAATTCTAAAGTAAGAGTTGCTGTTGACATAGTTGCACCTGAAAAGACAGTTAAAAAATCTTCTAGTATTGTTATTCCATGGAAGACCCAAAGAGTGTCTGATTTAAAAAGAACATGCCGTAGAGCTGAGCGTAAATGGAGGAAAACTAAACTAACTATCCATTATGAGATATTGAAGGTTAAAATAACAGAATACAATAACACAGTCTTGAGAGGCGCTGCTATTTCTCTAATATTATAAATAAAAATGCTAGAAATCCCAGAGGCTTATTTTCTACAATTGATCGTCTGTTAAACCCAGGTAACACAAAGGAATGCCTCCAGAATACTTCCAATGAAACCTGTGAGAACATTGCTGTATTCTTCAATCAAAAAATTAATGATATTAGAGATAACATAGTATATCTCTCCAACACTGCAGAACCTCCAAAGCCCCGGTACTCCATTATAAACAAATTAAATGCTTTCACCAGGATAGATTTACCTGAATTACATAGAATAATCTCTCACCTGCGTCCTTGACCCAATACCAACAAGGTTTTTCAAAGAAGTATCAAGCGTGCTAATTGACAATATAGTTAAATAGACTGCTGTAGTTAAACCCCTGCTCAAGAAAAATAATCTTGACCCCTCTGCCTTTGAAAATTTTAGACCCATCTCTAACCTGCCCTTCTTAAGTAAAATTCTAGAGAAGGCAGTCATTATGCAGTTAAATGACCACCTCAATAAACATGCTATTCTTGATAAATTTCAGTCAGGTTTCAGAACAAATCACAGCACAGAAACTGCACTCGTTAAAGTAGTAAATGACTTGCGGGTAAATGCAGACAGAGGGCATTTATCTGTTCTCATCCTCTTAGATCTGAGTGCCGCATTTGACACCATTGATCACAATATTCTTAGAAATCGCCTTAGTCAATGGGTGGGCCTCTCTGGCAGGGTCTTAAACTGGTTTGAATCCTACCTGGCAGGTAGAAAATTCTTTGTGAGTTGTGGTAATCATATCTCAAAGACACATGATATCCGATATGGTGTTCCACAAGGCTCTATCCTGGGTCCGCTGCTGTTCTCAATCTATATGCTTCCGTTAGGTTAGATTATCTCAGGTTACAACGTGAGCTACCACAGCTATGCTGATGACACACTGCTGTACTTATCAATAGCACCTGATGACTCCGACTCTCTCGATTCACTAACACAATGTCTTACTGGTATTTCTGAATGGATGAATAGTAATTTTCACAAACTAAATAAAGAGAAAACTGAAATTTTAGTAATTGGCAATAATGGATTCAATGAGGTTATCAGAAATAAACTTTATGCATTAGGATTAAAAGTTAAGACGGAAGTAAAAAACTTAGGGGTAACTGTTGACTGTAATCTGAATTTTAAATCGCATATTCATCAGACCACTAGGACAGCATTTTTTCACTTAAGAAACATAGCAAAAGTTAGACCTCTTATATAATTGAAAGATGCTGAGAAATTAATTCACGCTTTTGTTTTCAGTAGACTAGATTACTGTAACACACTCCTCTCAGGACTACCCAAAAAAGACATAAATCACTTGAAACTAGTGCAGAATGCAGCTGCTAGAATCCTAACTAGGAAAAGAAAATCCGAGCACATTTCTCCAGTTTTGATGTCACTACACTGGTTGCCTGTGTCATTCAGGATTGACTTTAAAATATTGCTTATGGTTTATAAAGCCTTAAATAATCTCACTCCATCTTATATATCGGAATGTCTGACACCCTATATTCCAAATCGTAACCTTAGATCCTCAAATGAGTGTCTGCTTAGAATTAGTCTGCTGTTATGCGCCTAAAATCTGGAATAGCCTGCCAATAGGAATTCGCCAGGCTAATACAGTAGAGCACTTTAAAACATTGCTGAAAACACATTACTTTAACATGGCCTTTTTATAACTTCACTTTAACTTAATACTGATACTCTGTATGTTCAATTCATCATAATAACTATTCATAGTGGCTCCAAAATCCGTACTGACCCCTACTCTCTCTTCTGTTTCTTTTTCTGGTTTCTTTGTGGTGGCGGCCTGCGCCACCTCCACCTACTCAAAGCTTCATGATGCTCCAACATTGATGGACTGAAAGCCAGAAGTCTACGTGACCATCATCATCAAGTCCTTCCGTGAGAAACCTAAATCCAAAGAGGACTGTTTCATTTATGTTAGGTAGAATGCCCAGAGGGGACTGGGCAGTCTAATGGTCTGGAATCCCTATGGATTTTATTTTTTTTTCTCCAGCCTCTGGAGTTTTTTTTTGTTTTTTCTGTCCACCCTGGCCATCGGACCTTACTTATTCTATGTTAATTAATGTTGACTTATGTTTATTTTTTATTGTGTCTTCTATTTTTCTATTCTTCATTTTGTAAAGCACTTTGAGCTACATTTTTTTTGTATGAAAATGTGCTATATAAATAAATGTTGTTGTTGTATTGTATTGTATACGGTTACCACAACACACCTCATACTACAGCACAAAAGACTCCTGTTAAACGTTTTCTTAAAAGACCAATTCACATTAGGTTGTCAATGAATATACCTCAGTTCTCCTAAAGAATGCAAGATGACAACACAGATAAAAGAGACAACACTCAAAGAGTCAGATCCTTCACTGAAGGCCAAGAGGTGTTGTTACAGAATTACAGGGAAGGGAAGAAATGACTAAACAGGATCATTGAAAAAGAGGCAGGTCCAGTAACGTACATTGTTAAGGCTGATGAAAACTGCATTAAGAGATGTGTTAATCAAATATTGAGCACCACTGTGAACTGTGCAAAACAAGGGGGCGAGTCTCCCTCTACAGGAGCATTTTGGGACTGTGACAGTGTTCTGGACTATGAAACTGAAAAGGATATTAATATGCCATTGAATAATGTACCAAACAGCATGCAAGAGCAAGCCAGTGCATCATCAGTCTATCAGAAAATTATCAACATGAGTCATCTTGTGAGAAACAGGAGTGCTACTGGGAGACTAAACCTCTTGGTTATTCTTTTCTTGGCATATGTAAAAAAAAAAAAAAAAAAAAAAACGCTGTTACTGTTGTTAAATTTCTTTTTATGAGTAAAGAGTGTACAGGGGCCAGTTGTGGTGTATAGAGCATTGGGACAGCTTGAAAATGTATACTGTGTTCTCATTGGTGAGCAATGTAAATTAGGCATTTTTGCCGGGAGTTGTTGGGTGAGGCTTGGTAGAGAGTAAAGAGATGCACAACAAAAAGAGAAATAAAATGGTTGTTTAACTCCTGCTGTATCAGCTTTTCTTCATAATTTATGCACAGTGAACTGTCCACTTTGAAGTAAGAGCGAAAGTCAAGCACTACACACATCTTTTTTGTTTCCGATTAAACTGCAAGTTCTTTGCCATTTTTTTCCTCCATCAAGAAGATAAAAACACCTTAGAAATAGTAGTAGTATTTCACAGGGTCTCATGTTTTCTGGCTCATTGAAGGGAAGGGCAGTCTCCGCTGCTGCATAGTATGGCTAATTGAGCATGCATTTAGCCAGTGCCAGCTTTCCTTATATGCAATTGTGCTACTCTGTATTGGAACTGCTCTGTTTGAGCTTCAGAGTACTGGCAGAGCTTATAATGCAAGGGATTAGCGTGATAACTAATTTGGAACACCACTCTTGATATCCATGAGAAAAAAAATAGTAAATTTAAATGACTGAATGATAGCAACCCCAGAATAAATTCAAACATTTCATGTTTGATGGGGCGGCACAGTGGCGCAGTGGGTAGTGCTGCTGCCTTGCAGTTAGGAGACCCGGGTTCGCTTCCCAGGTCCTCCCTGCATGGCGTTTGCATGTTCTCCTGGTTTCCTCCCACAGTCCAAAGACATGCAGGTCAGGGGCATTGGCAATTCTAAATTATGCTTAGTGTGTGTGTGTGTGCCCTGCGGTGGGCTGGTGCCTTGCCCGGGGTTTGTTTCCTGCCTTGCGCCCTGTGTTGGCCGATTTGGCTCCAGCAGACTCCTGTGACCCTGTAGTTAGGATATAGCGGGTTGGATAATGAATGGATGGATATGATACCTTATCTTGTATATAGATATGGTAAGGTTTGTAAGCTCTTTTGGGACTCCCCCCAACATAACGACATGCCGAAGAGCATCCCGAAGCATGATCGCTGTGTATATGGAAGATAGCCTATTGGTCGCTGGGGCAATCGCAGGCTCCCATTGCAGTAGCAGCTCGCTGTGAAAACAAATCTGAAACGATTGAGGTCATGCTGTGAGCACGTGCTGTCGATGGGTGATGCAAGGAACATTATAACTGCAGGGGACAGTTTTACTTGGCCACTAACCTGGTCTTGATCCTGCTGGACTGCTGTGTCTGTGTATAGGAGAGCGATAGATCCCACTACAATAAATAACCCTGCTGTACCTGTTTGAAGTTTAATAAAGCTGGTTTTACTAAAGTACTGACACTCAGCCTTGTGTTTTGGGGTGCAGGACAGGGACTCACATGTCACAATATAAATATTGTATATACAAATATACAAATGACAGGTGTGAACTGACTTAAAATATGTGTGATGTAAAGCAGTGGGTGATGAGTGCGTCTATAAAAGTGTGTGCATGTATATTTTAGGGCCAAGGTGAGTGGTTATAATTGGAGGGTCTAGTTAAGGTGTGGCCTGGCCTAAAGAGTATTAAAAATAAAATGGTTGTTTAACTCCTGCTATATCAGCTTTTCTTCATAATTTATTCACAGTGAACTGTCCACTTTGAAGTATTTGCTGTGAGAATCCAACCCCTGATCAAATCTGTTTGATGATCCCTGCTGTAGTTCATGATTCCTGAAAGCACAATAATAAGTAACTTTTTGCTGATAAATGAATGTTCTTTTTTCATGTATTTCAAGCTATTTTATTGCATCTCTAGCGCCTGCACTTAAGAACAGATAATTCACCCCAAGATAAGCATGTTTGGACCTGACCAGCACTTGGATGAGAGGCCATCTAGGAGAAGCTTGGGTTGGTGCTTGAAGGGGTATTGGCGAGGCCACCAGGAAGTGTTTAGCCTGTGGTCTGTGTGTGGATCCCAATGCATTAGTGCAGTCACAGAAACATTGTGCTTTAAAAATGGTGCTGTCCTTCAGATGAGACATAAAGCTGAGGTCCTGACTCTCTGTGGTCATAAAAGATCCCTGGGCATCGTTTGAAAAGAGTAGGGTGTTTCCTGATGTCCTGGCTAAATTATCCACCACAGCCTGGTCATTCTGGTTTTCTCTGATGCCTTCACCATCTAATAGCTAATCTGTGGTGAGTGTACTTATACAAAGTGGCTGCAACTGAATCATCCAGGTAGATTCTACACATTTGTGCTCGTTAAATTGGTTGATAGATAGATAGATAGATACTTTATTAATCCCAAGATGAGCTAAATAAAGAACAAGTAAAAGAAAAATCCAAATGTGTTATGTTAGTCTGCTTTTTTTTTTAATTGTTTCAAGTTCAATACAGTTATTAGAGGTTTTCTTATTTTCTTTTATGGTGCTGTTATGTGGAGAATTTCACTTTCACTTTTGTTTTGACTGTGACTTTGTGTAATTCTGGTTAATGTTGTGTTAATCAAATTCCAAACAACAGAATTATTTTGGAAAATAATTGTGCAGAATGAAACAACAAAATAAAATCTGTACATTTTCCTCATGAAGAAATGAATGTGAATTGAGATTGATCCTGCTTAACATGTAGTAGTATAGATTCATAATGTTTGATTTACAATATTTAATTGGAGAGAGACTTGACATTGAGTAATATTTCAGAATGCCAAAAGTTGACTTTCAAACACTCTCACAAACATAGGTGTGAGACAGCTGAATCTCTAATACTTCGCCTTTGGTCAAAAATCTGGTTTAGACAAGTCTGTTGTTAATGGGGATTTCCCAGAAATGCAAAACCCCTTATACGGCATAACACTAAAAATGAAAGAAGAACCTCTATTTACAGAATAACAGTCTCTTACAAGAAATTGAAATGCTTATAGGAAAATGGCATATACATAGTTTATTGATGGCAGGTTCAGCATAATACTAATGATTTATTAACAATACTAAGTATTTCCATAATGTATACAACATCTTATATAACATCACATGCTCCCCATCCTTGACTGGCATAAAGAAGGTCTAAAACCATGCAATTTGAGAGTGCAACAGTGGATAAGGCCACCAGTTCAGCAGGAATCTTATCCATGGCCTATCCTATATGGAGAACTAGTGCAAATTAATTTATATACCAGCCATATGGCAGAGAGATAGCATGAGCAAGGTTGACACCATTGCACAGACCTACACGGTGATGGACTTGATAAAAGGGGCATGCACAGTGGGCGGCACAGTGGCACAGTGGGTAACACTGCTGCCTCGCAGTAAGGAGACCTGGGTTCGCTTCCCAGGTCCTCCCTGCATGGAGTTTGCATGTTCTCCCCGTGTCTGCGTGGGTTTCCTCTGGGTGTTCTGGTTTTCTCCCACCGTCCAAAGACATGCAGGTTAGGTGCATTGGCGATCCTAAATTGTCCCTAGTGTGTGTGTGTGTGTCCTGCGGTGGGTTGGCACCTGTGGACGAAGACTTCAGACAAGACAGCAGGTGTGGTTATAAACCAGCATTATTTTGCAGAGTCACAGTGAGAAGAGTTTCAGAAAAGCAGACAATCAATAATACATGACAGCGTCAGGGCTCTTCTGAACCCCGTCTGTTGGGTGGGGCAAGTTTTTATACCCCTAGAATGCATGATTTAATATCATTATGAAATGTAACAGTTGACACTTTAATTATACACAATCCTCAAGCCCCTTCAACATCCCTTGTAAAACTTGATTTCTTGGCCCCGTTTGTTATGGCGTTCAGCTGTAAACTAAGGGAAATCGTGATAAGGCAGACTCATGTGTGGAATGCTCAGACCTTGAGTCCTTTGGACAAATATTTTTCTGTTTTGCTCAGCAAAGCATGCTTTTACATCAGACATGAATTAGTACAAGGGAACGAAGAGAACATTCGTCTTCCACATTCCCCCTTTTGAGCAAACAAAAAATATTTGATCAGGGGAGAGTTGAGTGGGAAAGGGTAGGAGAGGGGGATGGAGTGGAGTGGGCGGAGGAGTGTGGGGTGGTTGTGCTGATCTGAAGCATTTTTTCTTCGTGTAAAAAGTAAGCCTTTGCCATAGAGGCATTAAAATACTTGGATACAATGTATCTTATCAAGGGAACAATACAGCAAGCTACAAGCAGGAGAACGATAAAAGCAACTGTAAGAGAGATTAAAACTGACTTAAGCTATTTAACCAGGTTGAGTGGAGGTATGTTCTGATTCAGGACCCACAACAGTGGCTAAAGCTAAGCTAAATGAGCCACCAGAAACCTACAAACAGGAACAAAGCACAAGAAGTCCCCGGCGACTTAAAAATAAATCACCCTAAAATGTCCAAATATTGCTGTTCTTATAGCTGAAAGTGCATACAATTTTTACTATTATGTTCTAGAAAATAATCTATAGGAAGAACAAAATCCAGCTTTCTTTCAAGCCATGCTTTATATAGCATCTTTCATACATTTATCAGTCCATCCATTTTCTAATCCGCTTCAGTTCAGGGTCATGGTCATTTGGCACCTATCAAAGTTGTGGGCACTGGAACCCTTGAACTGGATGCCATCCTATCACAAAGCACACTCATTCACATGTCCATAAAGAAACACCAGGCAAAAGTAAATTATCCAGTTAACCCAGTTTTTACATCTTCAGGATATGGCAGCAAACAAGAATACCACAATCAAGGGTGCCATCTTTTGCAATGTGAGACGTGCATCCAAGCAGGCAGTCTCTCAACTTTAACAGCGTGTGGTGTCGACAGCAGAATTTGGAACGGTCCTCTCCCCCGAGGGTGATGCCAATGTTTCCTTCAAGTATCTCTAACCAGAATCCAGGTTCCTAACGAAATCGGGGTGTCCTTTGATGGAGGACTAGTTCTCCAGGCCTGATTCACCTGCTCGTGGACTACCTTCAGAGAAGCTCGGAGACCTGTAAGACTGAAAAGAAGATCATTGTTCACAGTATGCAGTGTAACATTACCTATGACCATGCCGACTGGCATGGGCCGTCCGGTCAGAATTTTGAATGGCGACAGCCCTAACTGCCGATGTGTTCTTCCCCTTAATCCCATCAAGGCCAGAGGTAGAGCATCAGGCCAAGTTAAATTTGTTTGCTCACAGATTTTAGCCAATTTAGATTGCAAGGTACCATTGCATCGTTCCACAATACCTCCACTCTGGGGGTGGTATTTGCAATAATGATGCACATTTATCTGGAGCCAGGTGGTTAATTCATTTATAACGGAATTTACAAAGTGTGTGCCATTATCAGTTTGTAATTTCTGAGGTATGCCCCATCTAGGAATGATTTCCTTTATCAAAGCTTTTGCCACAGTTTTGCCATCTGCATGTTTGGAAGGGAAAGCTTCCACCCATCGGGAGAACACATCGACAATTACTAAACAGTATCGGTACCCCTTTGATGGTGTTAATTCAATGAAGTCCATTTGAAGGTGTTCGAATGGACCCATTGGGTTAGGTGTAACGGCGGGACTTACCTGGGTGCCCTTTCCTACATTAAACTTTTGACATAATACACAGCACCTGCAGAACTGCTCTGCATTGTGTAGAGAAACCTACAGCTTCCCAAAGTTTTTCAACATCTTGAACCATGGCATCCTTTCCAGCGTGATCCAGGCCATGTGCAATTTTTGCCATACCTGGAAAAGAAGCTTTAGGAAGGAAAGGTTTGTTAGTTTGCTTATGGGTCCAGACTCCATCAGAGAGGGACCCTTCTTTGGATCATTTTCTCTTCTCTGTGTCCGTGGCTGCACTCTGTAAAGAAATAATTTGATCATCAGTGTCCTGGTCATTTCTCTGTTGGAATAAAGAGATTGGTGTGTTATTATACGCAGCCCGTTTAGCAAAATGATCAGCTAATTCATTTCCTTTGCTGACAGGATCCTGTTTTCCTGTGTGAGCTTGACATTTAACGATCGCTAGCTTTGATGGTTTAGTTATAGCTTCTAAGAGGGATTCTATTAGTTTTTGATGCTGAATGGGCTTGCCAGTACTGGTCTTGAATCCCCTGAGTTTCCATAATGCCCCATGATCATGGCAGACTCCAAAAGCATATCTAGAATCAATATAGATAGTTACAATTTTCCCTCTGACAACTGACAAGCTTGGGTGAGAGCTATCAACTCAGCTGCCTGCACGCTTAAACTTGAAGAAATTCGGTTTGCTTCCAGCGGGTGGTCACCTTTGACCACTGCATAGCTGGTTGAAGGTGTTTCATTTTCCAATCGTAAAGAACATCCATCCACAAAAATTATCTCTCCTGTTCCTAAGGGTGTTTTCTGTAGGTCTGGTCTAGGTTTTATAACCTTAGTTATTTCATCATGACAGTTGTGGGGCTCCCCTTCCTTTTCAGTTGAAAGAAGAGTAGCTGGATTTAAGGTGGAGCACCTTTCTATGGTAACGTTTGACAACGTACAGAGTACATTTTGATAGTGTATTGCCTTAGCAGTAGTGAGATGTGAGGTTTTAGCCTGTACTAAAATGGAGTGTACGGCGTGAGGCACTTTTACCACTAGGGGGCTCATGAGCACTATATCTGTACTGGCTAGCACGGCCTCTGTTGTGGCTGCTACAGCTCTGAGACAGGTTGGAAGTCCCGCAGCCACTGGATGCAATTTTTTCGAAAAATAGACTATTGGCCTTTGTTTTTCTCCATGGAGTTGTGTAAGAACTGCATTCATATATCATGGAGTTGTGCAAGAACTGCATTCATATATCCCCCCTTTTCGTCCACGAACAGAGACGAGAATGGCGCAGAACAGTAGTGCACATTTTAAGTCACACAGAGCCTTCTCAGCCTGATCATTCCATGCCACCTGACCAGAAAGGGGGAGATCAAGGGTGTTCGCTAAAGTTTGCAAAGGCAGCAATCCATTGCCAGAAGTATCCTAGAATGCCTAATACAGACATAACCTGTTGCTTTGTAACAGGTCTAGGAAGATTTTGAATGGTGTTTATACGGTCGCTAGAGAGAGCTCTTGTTTCAGAAGAAATGTCATGACCTAAATATTTAACGATTGTTTGAAGTAACTGCAGTTTTGTTTTAGAAACTTTATGGCTATTTTCTGCTAAAAATAATAACAATTTCTGAGTATCATGTGTACAATCTTCTTCCGTAGTACCACACAACATTATATCATCTACATACTGTATCAATACACTGTCTTTATCTGGCCAAAAGCCTTCTAAATTTTGAGCAAGAGCTTGTCCAAATACACAAGGGGCTTCATTATATCCCTGAGGCATAACGGCCCATGTCTAACGGCGGCTTTGAAAAGTAAAGGCAAACCAGAATTGAGAGTCGGAGTGCACAGGAATAGAAAAGTAAGCGTTAGCAAGGTCAATAACAGAGAAATAACAGGCGGACGGGGGTATCGTAGAAAGAATAGTGGAAGGATTAGGAACAATAGGTGCCCTAGGAAAAACTGCAGAATTAACTTGTCGAGGATCTTGAACAAAACGCCATGAACCGTCAGCCTTTTTAACAGGTAAAATGGGGGAGCTGACTGGAGAGTTATTTATTTGGGATGATTGCTCCACGTTTCACGAGATCGGAATGTACGGCGGAGATGCCAGCCTCTGCTTCTGGAGACAGAGGATACTGGGCGTGATGCGGGCGAAAGGAGGATTTTAGGTAAATCACCAGTGGCTCACATGTGCTATCCTTCCATAATCATTTTTCCCCTGGGACCACAGTGCATCGGGAAGTGAGGAAAGCCAACAGGGAGAGGTGGTTTGCAATAAAAGAGCAGAAAGGGAAGGACGGCACAATGCACGATGTACTAAAAAAACATTTTGAAGCACAACTTTAGTTATCAAAATCTGAGGTATCAAAGATACCCGGAGCAACGTGCAGCCAGTCCGTCCTATCGAGACATTGTTCCACCCATTTTCCAATTTCGACCCAGCGAACGGTGCTAGATTTGGCTAAGGAAACATGGGGAACCAAACCTCCTAAATAGAAAATGCTTTCTGAATATGTAAGGTGAACTGATGCAGCAACTTTGGTGGATGAGAAAAAAATGCAAGGGATATGGAGGGTCTCTGAGCTAGTACCTGAAGAGAGAAAAGATTCTAACCAAGGTGTGTCCACTTCAGCAGGGAAGTACTGGGCAGTACAATGGAGGGTGTTGGGGACTTGCAAGTGGGGAAAAAGACATGAAGGAAAAGAGTGTAGGGCTTTAAGGAGAATGGTGTGTGAGGAGATGTTCAGGGTAAAAGAGGGCTTAGTGTGGGGGGAGGTTTGGCACAGGCGTTTAGGAATAGAACAGTAAAACCCTTGTTCGGTTAGAGAAATAGAGAGGGAGAGCTTAGTCATCAGATCCCTTCCTAACAAATTAACAGGGCAGAGCTGATTTAACAAAAACCGGTGCATCAAAGTTGAACCACTGGAATGAAGCTGAACCCGAAGAGGTTTAGACACCAGCAAAACATGTGGTTGTCCAGAAGCAGTAAGCACAGTCACTGTATGTTTCGAGGTAGGGACCTCCTTCAGCGAAAAAGTGGAACGAGTAGCTCCAGTGTCAACTAGAAAAGAAGTTTCAGTGCCATTCACCAGCAAAGTCAATAAAGGATCTGTGTCCGCATGGCGAGTGAGCAAAGGCAACTGAAGAGAGTGGCTGGGGGTCCCTGCGAATTCCTAGGACCAAGAAATATCCTCAGGTTCAGGTAAGGGAGGCGGGGGAGGAAGCTTATGTGGGCAATTGCGGCGGAAGTGTCCCGTCTCACCGCACCTGTAACAGGCATAAGATGCAGGTGCTTGATCTGAGGGGAGAGGCGGCTGAGCAGATGAAGAATTCGGATTAGGAAGCAAAAATCTGCGACCTCTGCCCTGGCCTCGCCCCTGTCCTCGGAAAAATCCACGTCCTCCACGTCCTCGGCCCCTGCCTGAGGCGGCTCCACCTGCATATCAATTCATTTGTGCCACGATTAACTTGGTCTGAGTATCTGACTCTTTTTGCTTAGTCTGTCGTTCAGCATGTTCCGCGTGTCTTTTAACTTCATCAAAAGTGGCACTTTCCCATCCAATACAGGACGTGCGTACCTTATTTTGGATATCACTTCTGAGTCCTGACACAAAAGGAGAAACAGCTGCCTTGGCACAGTTGTCTGGGCTGTCTAAACCAGAATGGTTTGTCATCAAGTCCTGAATTCGGTGTGCCCATTCATCTACCGTCTCATCTTTCTTTTGTTTGGCAGCTGAAATAAGGGACCAGTCAGTGCCCTTTTTATATTTTGCGGCTATTGCAGTTTTCACGTGTCGTCTAGTTGCTGCACCTGTTCCACCCACTGCTCTTTAACCCACTGATTACCTTAGGATCAGGCAATTCGGACACCACGTCTCTCAGCTCTTGAATATCCCAGTTGCGCTGTATCATTACAGTAGTGGGGTTATCATTTCCTGGGGGTAGTATGGGATCGTGTCAGGGGTTAGGGACCTCAATTAAAGGGCATGAAAGTGTGGGTGCTAAAGGTTTTGGGGACTTAAACGGGGTAAAGTTTTCAGGGGACTTATCTCGGAGGGTCTTGCTTCTAGTACATTGTGAAATGGAGGGCTTTTTTTGTAAGTTAGAAGAGCCTCCCATAGCCCCTAACAAGTGGCCGTCAGTCTCATCATCCGGATCCGTAAGTGAGGCGGGGTCGCACTGATATTGTTCATCAAAGAAATCATCAGTAGCTGGGGCATCGGTAACCACAGGAGCCGTTGGGGCAAGGAGTAAAAAAGGCGGTGGAAGGGGTTGTGGATAAAGTGTTGGGGAAGAGAGCACGGGATATAAAGGGTCTTTTTTATCACTCCTCTTCCTCCTTCCTTCAGACTGGGGTCCCGAATCAGCCTGCACTTTCTGTAAAGCTATAAGCAGATCTTCCTTTTCCTTTCTAGTCTTAACTTCGGCAGCTAAAAGCTCATTCCGTTTCTGTGCTGCTTCCAACGTACAGTCTTTAATAACCAATTCCCATCTGTCATACATATCCACCCGATAAGGACCTCCATTACAAAAACCCTGTGTATTTCTGCACAGTATTTTCCTAATTTCCTGTATCTCACTCATATCTCCGGTTCCTTCCACTGGCCATCTACCTCCACTGTCCTTATTCCACTTCCTACATGCCTTTTTAAAATCTAATCCTGTCTTCTTTTCAATGAGTTTTCTAGGGGACCCGCCTTTCGATCCCAACAGTGCACTAGGAGCCTGGCGATCCCCCGAAAATAATCCTTCTAACATTAGGTTTTTAGGACCCTGGGGGGACTGTTTGACTGACTTGCTGATTGTTTTTTTCCATAGTGAGCGGCAGGATATCAGAGAAAGTGACTCAGCCCTCGATAAACCCCATTCCACCCGCCGTCCGCGCCTATCCCCGGATGACAGCTTCAGGTGACTGCGTGTCCGTTTATTCGCATCAGCAGAATCCTACATAAATACGCCCCGTGGAGTCCAGGATATGGAGGTTTGTACCCCGATCCCTTCATCAGACGGTTTGTATGTGTCAATCTGCCAGGGTTTTGTCTCCGTCACCTTAGCAACCCGTTGAGACAAGAGTATAACTAGATAGCGGATGAAAAACTCGACCTCCCGTTTATTTAGATACACATTCTCTAAATACGCCCTTTAACCCCCATTCCTCTAATTTTTATAGGAGCGTGCCACTCGCCCCTTTCTATTCCAGTTCACAAGGGGTGACTTGCTAACATTCACACTGTGCCATTTTCCGTAGGGTCCCAAAGCCACTTTCCGTGAGTCCCTAGAACCCTCCTATGGGTCTGATACAGTATGTTCTCTTATTCTTTATTTTGCATATGCTTTCTATTCTTTTTTCTTTCTATATTCGTATTACTTCCGGCACACCAGTCAAACTAACGGGAATCCCCCGATCTACTCACCGTGACTCTGTTCACCTGCCTGGAAATGCCCGTCAAGTCGTGCCTTGTATCAGCTAGGAGGAGGTCAGGGACTCCCCACGCAGGAAACGCCCAAGGCAGGCCAGTCCTAACTTTTACCGAAGCTGGACCCGATCCGGCCGGAATCGGCTCCACCACGGTCCTCTGGACGATCCTGCTCGAGGAGTCGTCTGCCCGTCTCCTGCCCCATGTTGGGCGCCAAAAAAACTGTGGACGAAGAGTTCAGACAAGACAGCAGGTGTGGTTATAAAGCAGCTTTATTTTGCAGAGTCACAGTGAGAAGAGTTTCAGAAAAGCAGACAATCAATAATACATGACAGTGTCAGGGCTCTTCTGAACCCCGTCTGTTGGGTGGGGCAAGTTTTTATACCTCTAGAATGCGTGATTTAATATCATTATGAAATGTAACAGTTAACACTTTTATTATACACAATCCTTGAGCCCCTTCAACACCCCTTGTAAAACTTGATTTCTTGGCCCCATTTGTTATGGCGTTCAGATGTAAACTAAGGGAAAACGTGATAAGGCAGACTCATGTGTGGAATGCTCAGACCTTGAGTCCTTTGGACAAATATTTTTCTGTTTTGCTCAGCAAAGCATGCTTTTACATCAGACATGAATTAGTACAAGGGAAGGAAGAGAACATTTGTCTTCCACACACCCTGCCTGGGATTGGTTCCTGCCTTGTGCCCTGTGTTGGCTGGGATTGGCTCCAGCAGACCCCCGTGACCCCGTAGTTAGGATATAGCGGGTTAGAAAATGGATGGATGGATGGATGTCACTATAAGTTACTTTTTTTTTAAAATGAATTTTTAAATTGAAGATATGCTGCTGTCTTCAGAGACCCTTGCTTCAGCCCATCTCAACTGCCTTTTGGATAAGCTGCAAACCTGAGAGATGTCACAGGTTGATCATTGTGGATATAAAAGCTACATTATATCTACAACATCTGAGAATTTAAGAGACTCTGAGCAATGTAATGTGGGATATATTAAATATGCCAATACTTAGGTGGTAGAACGACAGTGACAACCGCCTAAAGGGTTTTAATACACCTTATATGCAAATCAGCTTGTCCAATAAAGGAAGGGGCATTTTGGGTGCTGTGGTAAACCCGCTTAAACCTTCCATTTTACATGCAATTTCATGCCAGATGGGTAACATCTGATATGATCAAGCAGAGTGGGAAAAGCTGGAGAGGTTCTGGAGATATTTGTTAATAAGAAATAGTAAAAAGTGAGCACATTAAAATTAAAGCTGAAATGTGTGATCCATACGTTGAAATGACTGAACTTGTCCAAATTATGGCATACAAAGGGGTTGCATCATCTTCTTGATGTTTATTTTAAACTCAGCAACAGAAGTAATTCACTATGTTTTAACACTGTAAGGATGAGACATCCTGAACACTAGTGACTATATATTTTGTCACACAACTTCAAGACTCATCTAATGGTAATTCCACCCGGAATCGTGGGTTGGCACTGTTGCCTAATTCATCTCACCCCCTCTCTCTTGCAGATCTAACATCCAGCAGCAGCAGTGATGTCACTTCCGGTTCACGTTTCCTCTTCTGGTCCGGTTCACCTCTTCTGGTCCCACTTCCTCTTAAGGGGTTCCACTCAGTCCAGCCAGTCTAATCTGTTGATTCGCATTTAAACAGACGTCTCACTAGTTTTGTGATCTCTTTGGTTTTTTTTTTCAAAGTATTTGGAGTTTGTCTTTGAGGTGCCCCAATACTTCATAATTCTCCTGTGTTTAATCTTAGAAAATATACTGTATACTATTTTCTCTTCAGCTCCCTTTCTATCAATCTATCACATTGTCTTCAACACCTGCAATATTGTTCCCCAGCTACACTTCCCCTATCTTTCTCTTTGTGCATAGCCTTCCATTTTCATTCAAATCTGCTCTACTTTTAACCCTACCAACCTCCTTTCTACACTTAAAGATTATGAACCCAATGACTGACCATCATCCTGTCCTCCCTGAAACACTACACCCTAATTGCGATTTCACTTTGTTTGTAGATAGTACCTCCTTCCATCTCCCTAATGGCACGAGTGTTACTGGCTATTATCTACACAGACTCTACTTTGGAAAGTAAGAGACGTTTTCACCTCTTCATTGACCCCCATAAAGAACAGCTCCTAGATACATTATATATTAATAGTGCTGCTCCTTACTGCATCATTTGCTGTCGTAAAGTGTACAATGTCTGCTTCTGAGGAAACAGGGTAGCTGATGCTACAGCCAAAGAAGTTTCCTCTCTGCTGCTTGGACTCATTGTTATAGCTCTCATTGTTAGACTATGAGAGCGTTCTTCACTGTTTGATTTTCAGTCAAATGCTTCAGACCAGGAAAAAGTGTGCTTCATCTGTGGCAGGTTGTACTTTGTCTTCCACTGGCCTGTGGATATCTACAGACACCCACCCAGTGGCAACTCAGGATTGTCTTCCTTGGCTGGCTTTAGTGACCCATTGCCCCTCTTATTTATCAAAGGGAGGCATGGTCAAATCTTTTTTGCACAGCTTTTCATGTATTTGCACAACTTCATTGTAACAGAGGTTAAGTGTCTCTGTAAAACAACATAGATTGGATTCCAAAAACTAAACCCTCTTCTTTTATATCTAGGTGGATTTTCTGCATTTACCAAAATTCCTTGGATATGACTACATTTTAATAATAATGGATATGTTTTACAAATGAGTGAGGGTACACTTTGCAGAATATCAACAACTGTAGCTACATTTTTGTTGGGAGAAATAATCTTTTAATTTGGTGTTCCCTTTCTAATATCCATGGATAGGGGAACTGATTTCAACAATACCATGACTGCAAATTATGTGCTGCACTGTGCATATCACCCACAAATTACAGGAGTGGTAGAATGAATTAACAGAACAAAAACAAGTAAGCTTACAAAGTTGTATGCTGATACTGGCCATAAATGTCAGAAGTTCATTCACTGGTTTGGCATCCATTAGAAATACCCACAGCAATTGTCTCCTCACAAGATATTAATTGGCTGACCTATGTTGCAACCAGTAGTGTTTAACAAATAGCAGTTAAACAAAAGAAGATTCGATGTCTGTCATAGGAGAGACTCCAATATTACATTCCTCTCACTCTTAGCCTCCTTCATTCACAGGTGATAAGTGCACTTTCACAACTGACTTCAGAGACTGGACATCAATTCCAACTTGATGACTGGGTCTTCTTCAAGGTGTTCAAAAGAAAGAATTCTCTGGCATCAAGGTGGAAATTCTGGTCATAACCATAACTTCCCCAGAACACAGCCTGAGTTCAGCTTCAGCATCAGACAACCAGACACTTCAGCCTTTGGATCAAGATGCACCTATAGAAGGATGTTGTCAAGGGAAATACTTAACACCATTTACAGAACTTGGAGTAAATATTAGAGTCTCCCAAGTTTTAGGATATACAGGTAGTCCCCAGGTTATGGACATCCGACCTACAAGTTACGAACGGGGCCGCAGCTGCGACACATGCGCCTCAGTAACTGCCGCTCCATCATCTTCGGCCTGTGGATGCTGCAAGCGGTTGCAGGATGGAGGCTGGAGGGGGGCAATTTTGCTGCCTGCGCAGTGTAGTGTCCCTCGGGCGGCTCCCGGCGGCAAGCGGTTTCACTGCCCACCCACCACACACGGCTGCCCCGTTTGTTTTCGGTGGCTGGCTGGTAATGCTACAAGCGGTGACCCTGTTGTGGCTGAACAGAGGCTATTGAGGGTGAATAGGGCGGTGGGGGGATAGCATTGTAGTGTGCATTGGATGGCTGCCTATTGAATGGGGGCGATTCACTACCTGCCTTTGGCCGGATCGTGTTCGTTCTCAGTGAGCGGACACTGCAGGCAGCATACTGTAGTGGAGGTGACTGTGAGGTGGGCTGGTGATGAACCACCCCTCGATGCCCCCATTCATTCTCAATAGCAAGCCTGCTTGTTCTGTTACGTACATAGCAGGAAGTTGTCTTTTCTCAGTACATCAGACTTGTTGACAACTGGTGCCTTCCTGATGTGATAGCGTGTACAGTGCTGTGCAGAAGAGCTCATCTTAATCTTTTGTCTTCACCCTTCAACAATGTCTCTGAAACAAAAACCTGATGCAAGTGCTGGTGATACAGTAAAGAAGAGAAAAACCATCACCATTGAAAATAAAGTAGAAATAATAAAAAGGTCAGAGAGAGGTGAACCTCCATCATTCATTGGCAGAACACTTGGTTACAGTTGGTCAACAAAAGCATTTATTAAATGTATGTACCTGTTCCGACTTACATACAAATTTACCTTAAGTAAAAACCTACAGTCCCTATCTCGTACATAACCCAGTGACTGCCTGTATATATTTTATGGTAGAGATCTTTGCGTCATGAACATCAAAATGGTAAACATGGCATAAATCTTTATCTTGCTCTTTCTCAATACTGAGCTACAGCAGTATTAGTTATGCTGGGTATGTCTGGCTTTCCCACACACCTGGAAGTTGAGAGGTTAGTCATCTTTAGCTGTTCAAAACTGTAAAGAGATAAATCATGCCATAAAATGGGATTGAGACTAGATGGACTGAAAGAATGTTATGTGCACAAAGAGTAGATCATGTGGCACTGGTGTCCACCAGAAAGTCTAACTTCTTCACAAGAACAGTAAATAACATAATACGCTCAGTTTCACTTGATGAACACAGAGAAAAACACATTAGTTCAGTGCATAAACCTGTAGTTCCAAAGCAGTTAGACA
Organism: Polypterus bichir lapradei; assembly: GCA_026402145.1. Lineage (NCBI taxonomy): Eukaryota > Metazoa > Chordata > Cladistia > Polypteriformes > Polypteridae > Polypterus > Polypterus bichir. The sequence continues at coordinate 86,667,178 of JANRMT010028174.1, forward strand.
AACTGAAGGGTATAACCTGTCCTCTCCACTGGGGATTGTCCTCTCACATGGGACAATTTTTACTCCAAAGATCAGCTATTCTGTCTATTAGGTGGTGAGCAAGCATGTCCTCCTGAGTGGTTTCTATGTCCCTGTTCTTTAAAGAAAAAAAAATTTAAAGGAACATTAAAATCACACCTCAGATCTTGATGAACATAATATTTAAGTAGAAAATCTTTACTGGGAAATACTGTGTAATTCATTGAGAACAAAACGATGTAATAATGGTCAATGGAACCCAAAATCACCAACCCATTGACAGGCTGATCCAACTTGCGAGAAAATCTTAATGGCAACTCATAATGTGACTCAGTAGTGTGTACGGCCCCCATGTGCTTGTATGCACTCCTGACAGCATCTGGGCATGCTCCTGCTGAGATATAGGATGGTGTCCTGGGGGATCTTCCCCCAGACCTAGATTAGGAAAAAAAAAAATTGTAAAAACTGGTGAGTCCTAAAACATTTGACCAGTACTGTATTTTTTTCGAAACAATCTGATCATTTAAATAATTAGGCAGTTAATACAAATTTGTAAGTTCAATACTTGAATACACTTTAGAATTAGAGTTTTAAGATTGCAGTTCTATTTTACCTTAACAGTGGCATTCTCTGCATTGTCTGGGTAAGAAATGCAGAAGAACAAGGGAAATCAAAAATGAAAGAAGAGAGCATTTTTGTCTGTAAGCTGGACGTATGGCTGCAGAAGTAAACTGCTGAGAAGACTTTCTGTTTGCATTTGTTTTTTGTTTCTCTAACTAGTATCAAATGTTTCCAGACATTTACAACCATATATAGCATGGCCTGCAGACAGGAAAGTACATACAGTATATGAGTCAACTCTTTCCATATGCACATTTTAAGGAATACATTAACACTACAAGAGCTCATTTAACACTGGCAATTTTACTTATGTGCAGTTTGTGGGTTTGCAAATATAGTATGATTAGCCTTATAATTACGACACACATATAAAATCTCCCATCAACAAGCCATAAATCTATGTTTGTAGAAAAATATTTTCTTGCCTGAATATTTAAATCTGCAGACTTTAAAGAGTGTTGACAGGAAGTGGCCTGGAGCCACACAAGCCAAACCAGAGCTTTGCACCAGCCAGGTGGTGCCCTACAGTATTCTCTGAAAACATGTGACTGCACTGTTACTAGCTATCTTTTTTTTTTTAAGAAACCAACTAATTGTTCAATAAATAACAATGAACAGATAACAGAATTGTGAAACACCAGTGAGTTTCCAATTTTAAAAAGACTCTTGCTAAATACAACAGCAAATGCTAAGCTCAGGCTTTCTTGATTTTTTATTTTCTTGCTAGGTTGCTTGATATCAGGGTTGGGTAGAGTAGCCAAAAATTGTACTCAAGTAAGAGTAGCGTTACTTCAAAATAATATTACTCAAGTAGAAGTAAAAAGTATTTACATTTTAGAAATGTTGTAATAAGACAGACAAAAATATAAAATAATGTGCAAATTCTGCTATTTCCAAATAACAAAATAAAAAATGAGTAAAAATAAATAACATCTTTACAAAATAAAGATGCACAAATAACACAAAGTTCCAAATCTCAGTTTTTCACAACAAAGCTTTTGAAGCCAATACCTACAGTAGGTAACATGTATGTTTGAACAGTGCAAACTACTTACAGTGACAAGATATACTGTACACTGACAGTATAATACTGCATATTCACTTACCCTCCAAATAGCACAGCTGATAGAAAATAATATTAGAACAAGGCAGCTTGTGCACATACAAGAAGTCTCCTTTACCTTGACTGTCTGTGTCTGTGCATGTTTGGTTAAAATGTGCTTGTTAATCTTCAGCGGGAGTTGGCTCTCATTTTTCAGGTACAAGTGGAACCTTTGATTGCGAGTAACTTGATTTGTGAGTGTTTTGCAAGATGAGCTAACATTTTTAATAAATTTTGATTTGATAAACGAGTCAGGTCTTGCAATACGAGTAGTCCATAAACGCTTTGTCTGCCGAGTGTCACGTGATCACAACTGAGCTGATGGTTCTTCTCTCTCTCACTGCGGGATTGTGGGTAATCGTCAGTCGGCGTGCCTTACTCATATTGTCAACATCCGCATGAGCGTATGTTTATTAAAACAATGTGACCACGTGTGTGTGCTGTGACGTGTGAGTCCCTGTCTTGCACCCCAAAACACGAAGCTGAGTCTCTATACTTTAGTGACACCAGCTTTATTCAGTTTGAAACATGAAAAGCGCGGTTATTTATTGTAGCTGGATCTGCCACTCTCCTATACATAGACACAGCAGTCAGGCAGGGTCATGCCCAGGTTACTGGCAAAGTAATACTGTGCCCTGCGCATTTATAACATTCCTTGTATCATCCATCAATGCCAGATGCTTATAGCGGGACATTCTTCCACGTGTCATCCCGTTGGGAGAAATCCCACAAGTGTTTAGAAACTCACTCACACCAGCAATGATTATTTTCAAAGGTAAAGTGCAGGTTAATTTGTTTTATGTATTTTTACTTTCAATTTTGCATTAATCATTTTTCTATGAAAAGGTTTGGGTTGTGGAACGAATTATCTGAGTTTCCATTATTTCTTATAGGGAAATTCGCTTTGATATGCGAAGTGCTTTGGATTACGAGCATGTTTCCAGAACGAAGTATGCTCACAAACCAAGGTTCCACTTGTATTCTTTCTTTCCCTGTCTGCTGTCTGCAAGGAGTTTGTGCCGTTATGCCGCCACAGTTTGTGTGTGGTCATGTGACTGCATGGCTACATCTGATTTGTGAAATGGAGCCATGTGATTATTGTTGCTACGTCTGATTGGTGAAACTGAGTCTTGTGATTATTGTTGCTACATCTGATTGGTGAAACGGAGTCTGGTGATTATTATTGCTACGTCTGATTGGTGAAACAGTCATGCAGTAGATCCACTGTCGGCTTCTGTCTGGCAAAAACACAGTATAGCGTATCTAATGGAAAAAAGTAACGATTTGAGTGTTGCCCAATGTAGCGGAGTAAGAGTAGCGTTTCTTCTTCACATATGTACTCAAGTAAAAGTAAAAGGTATGGTGCAGTAAAACTACTCTTAGAAGTACAATTTTTTTTAAATAGTTACTCATGTAAATGTAATGGAGTAAATGTAACTCGTTACTACCCACCTCTGCTTGATATACATTAAAGATTTCAGTTTTGTCCACATATTAGGAACATGCAAAGACCCTTTCAGAGAATGAAATGGATCTTTGTCAAGCAATGGTTCACCAAGAAACCACACAATCCAGTAAAGTGCCATTAAAAAAATCAATATTTTTAGGAGTGCTGTGGAGTACAAACATTGCCCATTCCCTGAACAGTTGCCTGGATGGCATCTTCTATACAGTATTTTTTTTTACTTTTTTAATGCCGTTTTAGATTTGCATCTGGAGATGGTCATTTAATTTTCTTGTGCATTTCATGTGGTAGGAGTTTCCTTTCATGGGTGCATTTCTAGCTTCTCTTGATCTTCTCACAAACCTTCTAGAAAATGATGAAATAGCTTAATGAAGAATATAATACGAGTACATGTGAAAATGAACACTCATTATTAATAAACTGGTCTCATTTCCTATCTGTACATATAGTGCACTAATAGGTTTGGCAACATTAGAGCAAAGTTATACTTTTTTTAACATTAGCAGTGCCCGGTGTGACAGAATTCTGATCACTCACTTATTCATCTTACAGATAGGATAAAATCTCAATTAACAGATTTTAGAGATGGAATCTCAATACCAGAATACATTCAAAGTCGGCTGTTCAGACAGCAGTCACAAGAATTGATTCTCCTGGTCTAGAGGATGATTAATATAATGAACACCAAGATGGAAAGACCGAGATACACACCAAAAGGTAGTTAAGCTCAATAATGGGAGCATTTATGAATCAAACTCTCAAACACCCTGTAAAAATAACAGTCACTTCACTAGGCAGGCTGTTCCACTGTCGCAGTGTTGCCAATCATTGTCCAGTGTCTTGTGTTGTGTCCCTTTTCCCAGTTACCCCTGTTATCATCTGCAAGGCTGTGTTTCTAATGCCATGGGCGTCTTCACCTGCCTTCTTCGACTTCAAAGGTATAACGGGAAACTTCCAGAGCTTCCTGAAACATAGAGATCAGCACACCAGTTAACACCCTGCTGTCAGTCACCAGTTCAGAACCCACCCATCTCTTGAGTGATAATGCTGGCTATTACACAGGACTTATATAAATAGCACATTTTCATACAAATGGTGTACCTCAAGGTATTTTACTAGATGAGGAAAGAAAAGTTTCTAAAAAATGACATTAGGCAATACTAAATAACAAAGAATAAAGTACGGTCCGATGGCAGTTAGGACAAAAAAACAAACTCCAAAGGGTTGGAGAAAAAAAAAATTTGCAGGGGTTCCAAGGCCATAAGACTGCCCAGTCCCCAGTGGGCATTCTACCTAACATAAATGATCTAAATCAGTCTTCATGGTTTTCAGGATTCTCGTTAAAGAATTAGATGATGATGGTTATGTGGACATCTGGGGTTCTGCCTTCAATCCATCAATGTAGGGACTGCATGGTGCCTTGATCAGGTGGTGCTGGCTCAAATCGCCACCACAGAAAAAACGGAAAAAGAACAGAAGAGAAAAGTAGGAATTAGTATGCATATATGTAGTTTATCCGGGTTACAGAGGTTTTAGCATTTTTTTAAGGTGCTCCACCATATTAGCCTGGCGAATTTCTATGGGTAAGCTATAGTCCAAATTTTAGGTGCATAACAGCAGAAGGCTGCCTCACCACTTCTTTCATGTTTAGCTCTTAGAATTATAAGCAGACTCTCATTGGAATATATGATTTGACGTGTAAGGTAGGGTTGCCAGACGTCCCTAATTTATGGGACATGCCCAATATTTGATACTTTTGTCCCCTGTCCTGTACTGACCTTTCAGGGACACCCAAAAGTCCCGTATTTAGTTAATTTTCAAATTTCGTAATAAAATATGTATTTTTCTATCGTCTTACGGTACTTAGTTGTAACTTTATAAATAAATATACTTTCTTTTCTCAGATTCTCTTGATGAAAATAACCCAAATGTAACGAGGAAACTAGTGTTTGCTGCCTGTTTGCAACTTGTTCAGTTGTTGTGGTTGGCTGAGGACGGCGACACTCTTACCGTTTTCCCCTCCAGCCATGCTGCTGTGCAGTTCTGGATCAGCACTGCAACATACAGTGTCAACAAAGTGTACTGTTACTACTTGCCACAGCCCACTTTTTTTCTAACTTAAAAATTAATCTATCCATCCATCCATCCCAAGATGCCAAAACGTAACTGAAAATTTCACGATGAATATTCCAGCAAATGGACATTTATCACACAAGGCAGAAGCTGTTTTGAAGCAAACTGTGGTGTATGTAATTGCACTTTCAGTAAATATTTTTCAGATGATTTTACTTTTGTTTTCCTCATAACTCATTAAAATCCTTGCTTTATGTTTTTAACTTATGTCTCTACTTTTATATAATATGTTGGTCTGGGTGTGTATGGGGTATACTGTATATAAAATTATACATACTGTATAGTAATATAGAGAGAGACTTTAAGAGTGTCCTGTATTTGTAATTTTCTAATTTGGCACCCCTAGTGTAAGATGAGAGGCATTCCAAAATATAGGACGGAGCGAGATTATTTAAGGATTTGTAAACGATAAGCAGCTGCGGTGGGCTGGCGCCCTGCCCAGGGTTTGTTTCCTGCCTTGCGCCCTGTGTTGGCTGGGATTGGCTCCAGCAGACCCCCGTGACACAGTAGTTAGGATATAGCGGATTGGATAACGGATGGACGGATAAGCAGTATTTTACAGTCAATTCTAAATGGCATGGGTAACCAATGTAATGGCATCAAAACGTTTTTGGGTAGTCCTGAAAGGAAGCGTCACAGTAATCTGGTTGACTAAAAACTAAGACGTGAAATAATGTTTCAGCATCTTGCAAAGTTATAAAAGATACGAATTTTGTATATTTCTTATTTGAAAAAATGCTGTCCTGGTAATCTGATTAATATGTGATTTAAAATTTAAACTTTAGTTAAATAACCACACACAAATACAGATCTGGCGCCGAATCCAAGTGTACTCCAAAACAGAATTGTTATGAGTCCTTGTTTTTGTTTGTTATCAAAAGTTCTTAAACTTTTGCGTTGTCTGCCCTGCTGTCTCAATGAGGGTCTCCCAGAGTCGTGACTCATAATTATACTCAATGTGAAAGTGTCACGTACGTTTTGCATTATCTCTTGCCTGGATCGTCGTGGGCAATTTAAGCAAATATTTTTCTGCAATTGCCTGCGGCGGTGACTCTCCAAGGGGCGCACAATCCTATTGGATTACTGTCGGCGTGAAGTGTGCGTTTCCAGGACACAATGAAGGCAAAATTGAGTCTCGAGAAGAAAAACGTTATGAGCAACTGCTATATATAATAAGGTTGCTATTTCCATTACATTTCGCCTCACTGTTTTGACAGGACATCCAGCAGAATTTACGTACTTGCAGCAATAACTATATTTAATATTCGTCTGCTACCTGTTAAGTTCATTGCAACAATAATGTTTTTCACATATACTGTACTGTATTTGAATTTTTAAAGCTGAATTCATTTAAGCTTTGAATTTAAAGCTGAATTTAGCTAAACAGAAAAAAATCACCTCTATTCATCTGTTAAAAGTAAAGAACCCCTTAGGTAACTTATCCCACTACCCCGATCACTATGCCAACCCAACCCTACACCGGTTTTTGGAAAGTACCGATTTTTGATTTTTTTTTTTTTCTTAAACGCTGGCAGGTCTCTTCACAACGAAAACGAAAGTATCGTTCCCTGTCCCTCCAGACAGTATAAATTAAAGTGGCGAAGAGCTCTGTTCGTCACTCGTCGGCTGTGATCTGTTAAGTACGTGCAGCGCTCTGAAAGAGAACACTCGGCTGAAGCACAGGCGGCGCAGTTCAAAGAACCAATAAGCTGCAGTGGCTGGTAAGAGGAGAAATTTGAATATAGTTCAATATAGAAGCCAATGCTTTTTCAAATGAAAGTTACACTATGAGGAGCCAAATAGGCCACAAGTCATATATTTTTGTGTGTAATTTATTGCTTTTAATTTTCACACTATTGATTTATGAGTATTTATTATCGGTTGGCTTGAGTACTTTATTGGTTTGCGTGCGAACAATACAGATTTCATTCATGTATTGGTTCGTGTGTATATATTGTTAATTTGTGTATAAATTATATATTTGTTTATGTACAGTATACTACTGGTTTGCAAATGAACTATATTTATTTGCACTTGTATATAGCTGGATGGCGTACGAACGTTCATTATTGGGTTCTGAGCGAAGCGCAACTGGCTTGCGCTCGTATCGGTTTGCGTATTAAACATACTGGCTTACGTTTATATATTGCTGGTCTGCTTTCTTTGCAATGTGTTTTTTTCTTTTGCGCAATATACCTGTGTTGGCTGGGATTGGCTCCAGCAGACCCCCGTGAACCTGTGTTAGGATATAGCGGGATGAATAATGACTGACTGACTGGCAATATATCCACATTTTTACCGCAAAGCGCATATTTACCCGTATTTGACATTGATCCAGCAATTTTTTTTATGTGCACTTTATCCATATTTTTAGTTCCAGTATTTTATCCCATTTGCTTTTGATCCCCAAGACTTTAGTATGCTATTCTTGTTTAATTCTAATTACAGTTTTTCTCGATCGCTTTGATGCAATTCACACAACAGAAGCGTCATTCTCCTCACTTTTAATGCAGTCATGGAATCGCAACCGCGTTTATCTACACATATTAGCATTTCTCATTGGATCTGTGCAAACTGCAATTGTGTCTATACATATTTCATTACGAAAGATGCTTTGTCATTGTGTTAACGCATTTCTCATCTGACTTTGACAACTCATGAAAACACTTTGTATGTTCATCAGGCAGAATTACAGACCTCTTACCTTCAAATTATTCTGTATTTCATTAGTAATTTCAATCAAATCACTTTAAACTTTCTGTAGATATGTTTGAAAGAGTAAGGCCAGTCACACACTGTCAGTGGTAGCAGTAAAGTTGCTATTCAATTGGAAACACATGAAGTCATAAGCTCAGAGCAGGTTCAGTTGAAACAAACAGAAGCACATGCCCTCCCTCATGCTGCATATTGTGGCACTGCAGTAATTACACCCTGGCATATGTGGATGCTCAGGTTTCACCCAGTGCAAAGTGCTGAAAGCAGCTTTCACACACTTACTGTAAGAGCACCAGAGCAGAAGGCACGTTTCATGCAGCTATAAGAACCAGGCTTTGTGAGAGGATGTGGTGTCCATATTCATGGAATAGCAAGAGGAAGAGGAGCATGCATGCAGAGTACAAATAAGAAGGAAACATCAGGTTATTTGGCCTAATAGAGATGAGAGACCGGATGCCCCTTGAACAATTTCATATTTTGCACTTCATAGTAATTTTTGATTTATACACAGTATGGTATATGCATATATACAATACAATACAATACAATACAGTTTATTTTTGTATAGCCCAAAATCACACAGGAAGTGCCGCAATGGGCTTTAACAGGCCCTGCCTCTTGACAGCCCCCCAGCCTTGACTCTCTGAGAAGACAAGGAAAAACTCCCAAAAAAACCTTGTAGGGAAAAATGGAAGAAACCTCGGGAAAGGCAGTTCAAAGAGAGACCCCTTTCCAGGTAGGTTGGGCGTGCAGTGGGTGTCAAAAGAAGGGGGTCAATACAATACAATACACAGAACATAACAAATCCGTTATACAGCATAATAATACAAATTTTAGAAGCACGGAGCAGAATTTAACTGTAGATGATATCCCATAATAAGATTTGGATATTTTTAGAGTCCTGGAGACCTCATCCATCAAGCTGCCTCCCCATTTGGCCATTCCACGGCTGAAACGTTGCTCAGCCAGCCAATCCGATGAAAGGACCCCTTTTTCCCATGATTCCTGTGATCCTCCATCAGGGATGACTTTACCATAGGCAGACAACAACTTGGCAGGAGGGTCGTGGCACCAATTGCCACATTTGAGTACCGAGAACAGAAACAGAATAGGTGAGGGTTAGTAACAAATTATAACAATCATGTTATTTATGTTTTAGTGTTAATGACTAACAACAGAGATGCAGTATGTACAGTTAATCAGCAGCTGTAGTCAGAATATGCTAAACTGAAGTAGTGAGTCTTCAGCCGAGATTTAAAGGCTGAGACCGAGGGGGCATCTCTTATAGAAGCAGGAAGACCATTCCACAATTTAGGGGCCCTGTAACTAAAGGCTCGACCTCCCACTGTTATTTTATTAATCCTTGGAATCATAAGCAGACCGGCATCTTGAGATCTTAATGTGCGCTCAGGTTTGTAAGTCATGATAAGTTCAGACAAGTAAGCCGGACCTTGGCCATTTAATGCTTTATATGTTAAAAGGAGGATTTTGAAATCTGCCCTAAACTTAACCGGGAGCCAGTGTAAGGATTTAAGAACTGGAGTTATGTGTTCATATTTTCTTGTTCTTGTAATAATTCTTGCAGCCGCATTTTGGATTAACTGGAGGCTGTATAAAGAACAGTTTGAACAGCCAGTGAACACCGCATTGCAGTAGTCAATCCTACTAGAGATAAATGCATGAATTAATTTCTCACAATCCTGTTTATTTAGAAAGCGCCTTAATTTCCTAACATTTTTAAGATGGAAGAAACATGTTTTGGACAACTTTGTAATATGTGCTTTAAATGACATGCTAGAATCAAAGATAACTCCTAGATTGCGGGCTGATTCAGTAAAATGAATTGGGATTCCAACTGAGTTAAATGATGACAAAATATTGCTGTGATCAGCGTCATTCCCTCCAACAATTAACATCTCTGTTTTATCTGTATTTAAAGACAAGTAGTTCTCATTCATCCACTCCTTTAATTCACTAACACAATTAATTAAAGACATATGTATATATGTGTATATAATGTATATATGTAGTGTCAATCTGCTGTATTATAATGGGTGCCATGTTCTAAGTTTGATTGCATATTTTAAAATGTGTATCATTTTACATTTCTTAATTACAGCAATTATACAAGTACATTTTTAGTCAGTAAGCTTTTAATTACAATATCAAAACATTTGGATTCAATGTCTTAAAACATTAGTTAAAGGGTTTTATTCACTGGTGACAGGGTTGAAGTAATTGACCAACGTTGCCTGTTTCAACACGTGCGATCAAGGTTTTGATTGTTTTTGTGGCTTTTGTACAGGTGAGTTAGTGTTATGAGAAATGCCTTAACTGTTTTGAGAACTGCATTAATAGTGGTGAGAATGACGTCTCTTATGTTTGAATTGCATAAATGATCAAGAAAAACTATAAACATCACCAAAGATGTATCTTGCTGTTTTCTGACAATAAATTTTGAAGCTCTGATCTAGAGTAAGCATGTTGACTGAATGTAAAAAATATAGTGTTTTAGCTAAAGATCTGAATCGGTTATGTAGTGATGGTGGTTAGCACAATCACAGCAGTGCTAACACAAATAGAAAGAGGTCAAAATGCAAATAGATAAGTAAATGAAATAGTAAGGATCAGTGCAAGAAGAGATTGAGTGACATCAGTGAAGACATCCAACACAGATCCCATCTGAAAACAGAAAAAATGCAGGAGCTTCTAAATTAATAACCAAGAGTTGCGGCTGTGCCCAATATAAATGGCCTGTATCAACTGAAGTTACCAGACTGAAGTAAATAATATGCAGAGAGAACTATATTCAGACATCTGTACAACAGATATTACTATTTTGGATGGGGCAGAAATGTTAAGTATACTGGATTCAGACTTTATCTGTACATAAATGTTATCTAGGATTTTCCAGTGGCACACCCTGTATGGGCATTATTCTTTCATTTGACTTCTATTTGGAATTTCTTCAAAAAAACAACTATTAACACTTGAAGGTCGGAAGCAGCTTTCATCAGATAATACTACAAAATAAATCCATACAGTTTTATAAATAGAGTAAAGCCCAGAAAATAATAAGCAAAATTATTTGTTATTTTGTATATTATTTGTTTTCAAGCCTTTCCGTGAGAACCCTAAATCCAAAGAGGACTGTTTCATTTATGTTAAGTAGAATGCCCAGAGGGGACTGGGCGGTCACATGGTCTGGAATCCCTACAGATTTTATTTTTTTTTCTCCAGCCGTCTGGAGTTTTTATTTTGTTTTTTCTGTCCCCCCTGGCCATTGGACCTTACTCTTATTCGATGTTAATTAATGCTGATTTATTTTGTTTTCATATTGTGTTTTTTTATTTTTATATTCTTTATTATGTAAAGCACTTTGAGCTACTGTTTGTATGAATATGTGCTATATAAATAAATGTTGTTGTTGTTGTTGTTGGACTGCCAATACTGATGCTCTATGTAAGAAAGGTCAGAGCCGACTATACTTTCTGAGAAGGTTGGCATCCTTCAACATCTGCAATAAGATGCTGCAGATGTTCTACCAGACGGTTGTGGCGAGTGCCCTCTTCTACGTGGTGTTGTGCTGCGGAGGCAGCATAAAGAAGAAAGATGCCTCACGCCTGGACAAACTTGTCAAGAAGGCAGGCTCTATCGTAGGAGTAAATTTGGACAGTTTAACATCTATGGCAGAGCGACGGGCACTAAGCAAACTCCTGTCAATCATGAAGAATCCACTGCATCCACAGAACAGTGTCATTTCCAGGCAGAGGAGTAGCTTCAGTGACAGACTTTTGTCACTGTCTTGCTCCACTGACAGACTGAGGAGATCGTTCCTCCCCCACAGTATGCAACTCTTCAGTTCCACCCGGGGGAGTAAATGCTAACATTACTCAAAGTTATTGTTTGCTTTTTTATTTTTATCTTTTTCATTTTTCATTTTTATTACTATTTAATTTAATATTTTTTGGTACCAGTATACTGCTGCTGGGTTATGTGAATTTCCCCTTGGGATTAATAAAGTATCTATCTATCTATCTATCTATCTATCTATCTATCTATCTATCTAT
>JANRMT010028174.1:86689301-86723680 GCA_026402145.1 Polypterus bichir lapradei
AGAGGGGGTGTTCGCCCAGGGCACCAGACAGGCTAGGACCGCCCCTGCATGCTTCCTCAGTTGGTTTGCCCAGTTGATTTCATACAAGGGACGCTATTGGCGGATGGCTGAGAAGCTACCCAATCAGAGCACACAGTCAAGTTCCTGTATGCTGATTGGCTCAGCAACGGAGCGCCGAATTCAATTCCGCTGCGTTAACCAGGAAGTCTTGTCTCGCTCATTCGGCATCAACGCGTTTCACTGTGTAAAGAGTTAACTTTTGTGCTCTTTTGTGTTTATCTTTGTGCATAGCCAATTTTTCTTGCATTGTACGTATTTATTGCTGGTGGCCTGTCGTAATGGCTGTAACATATGTGATATCGGAGACGCTCAATATCTTTAAAATAATATTTAGGTTTTACTGTATATAAACAGTGTATTTACATACATAATTTCAACGAATCTTACCTAATATCTAAGAGAATGCAAAGGGTTTATGCTGTATAACTGTGTGGGAAATGTTTATAATAGTGTGGGAGAGTTTATAAGGGCTTAAAATATATAAAAATAACCATATGAACATATGGTTTTTACTTCGCGGATTTTCACCTTTCACGGGGGGTTCTGGAACGCAACCCCCACGATCAAGGATGGATCACTGTACACAGTATTCACCAAATTAAAATAAAATAAAACAAGTACAACTTGGTGATGACATCTTTACCAACTGAACCATCATTTAGGCAAATTGCATTAATATGCACCTTGCTTCAAGCTAAGCTATATACTTAAATAATAAAACTGCAACTTGTATTTATAATGCTATTTGTGGTATAGCCCTACGGAATCGTATTAAGGCCATGGTGAAGAAAAAAAAAATACGGACACAGGGAAGAAAAAAACAAACTATATGTTGAGAATAAAGTCGACATGTTGACTTTATTCTCAACATTTCCACTTTAATTTTGACGCTCATGTCAAGATTAAAGGCAACATTTCCACTTTATTCTCACTATTTATGTCGAGATTAAAGTCAACATTTTCAATTTATTCTCGCCGTTTATGTCGAGATTAAAGTCGTAATTTCTACTTTATTCTCGCTGTTTATTTTATAATTAAAGTAGAATGTCGTAAACTAAACTTCATCCTAAAATCAATGTTTAATTTACTAGATTTTCTCAAATCCCGTCATAAGTTAATGCAGCACATTAAATGCTTTGTGTTAAGTTTAAAGCATGTATTAAACATGCACGGTAGTGAGGCAGTAGTGCTGCTTCCTCGCAGTAAGGGGTCCCCAGGTGTATATTCAGTGTAGAGAACTTTATGGCAGGTGTGACAAAGCTACATAAAACTGAATGTATGAATGTGTATCGCAAAGGTTTAACTTGAATATTATGTAAATTTTGGGTTTGTGATTTGGTGATTGGAGACACGAACTCAGAATCCAATGGATGTTCTTCTGAGCGGGCTTTCTTTATTGCACGCGTGCTGTCTGACATACCAAAACCCCAGTTCTTATCCTTCCTTTTTCTTTCTGCACATAACCAATCACCACACAATAAACGTCTTTGTGAATTTAAAACTAGTGATAAACTTGGCCCACGGAGTGTTCAGAACTTTAAAAATATCTTCGTTATACATGTTTAATTATGCCATCCATTGAAGGTTGTGCCCATCCCAGCAAGCATTGTTTGCAAGGAAGGAGGAAATCCTGAACATGGCGCCAGCATATCGCAGGGTGAATACGAGCAAAACATACACTAGCAGGATCAATATAGCATAACAAAACCCCACATCCTACATGACTTTGAAAGGAAACTGAAGCACGCCGAGTAAACCCACCAGAAAAACATGCAAATTCAAGGCAGAGAACACCCGAGACACCCTTTCTGCGAGGCAGCAGTGCCACCTCCACACCGCCGTGCCCCCACATGATTAATACATGCTTTAATGCATTTCATCATGAAAATTATATCAAGTATTTATCTTAGCATTCTAAATGCTCAGAGAGAAGGAATATCATGAAGTGAATGTATTCTGTGCGGCGATCGCTGCCGGCGCCTCCTTAGTACAAGAGGAGGTCAGTTTAAGAAGCACGTACTGATTTAACATGGCTCGGGGAATACTTAACACAGAGCATTTAATGTGCTATATAACTTATGACGGGGTTTGAGAAAATCTAGTAAATTAAATATTCATTTTACGATGAAGTTTAGTTTACGATGTTCTACTTTAATGACAAATTACGAGAATAAAGTCAACATGTCATCTTTAATCTTGTCATAAGCGTCGAGATTAAAGTGGAAATGTCGAGAATAAAGTCAACATGTCGTCACACTATTACACAGTACCCAGGTACATTATACTGTATTGAAAACAAATAAAACAAGTACAACTTGGCTTGCAGTATTATCCAGTAGTATAGAAACAGTATTTACACATTTGAACATAATGGTCCACATCCGACCTTTTAAAACCAATGTATCTCCAGGCAACGGACGTGACTCCTTTTTGTCGGCAAAAGTTCTTCTGCGTCATCATGTTTAACTTTAGCGTCAGCTACATCTTCAGTTTCAGAATGTTCTCTGTCCATTTTCACTGTGCAATACTTACACTACCACTACCTGTTTAGCGGTGTAGCCATGAAAAAGAGCCCCCAGGCAACACCTCCTTAGCGGTGTAGCAGTGAAAAAAGGTCCCCACTTGAATAGTTTCCCTCTGCGCCACGTTCCGAACGTCGTTTAGGCAATTTAAACCAGTGTTGCGGTATAAGAAAAATCCATATCATAACAAAAATAAAAAACGGTTTTCGGTATGAACCGGTATACCGCCCAGCACTAGTAGAAAGGACTTCTTGTATTTTCCATAATTGGACCATAAAGATATATTGAGAATGTGTCCTAAAATCCCAGTCTTTTGTTAATCTAGTATTTTAATGATACATGACAATACATAAAAAAATTACATTAGATTAATGCATATTAATTATGTAACAGGGAAAATTTTAATAATTATGAGTCCTTCAGTATTACTACAGTAAACAGCACCACCAAATAAGCCGTATATTTCATCACTGGCCTACCAACTACACAAAAACATGGTTATATTCTGGAAGTAATTAATATACCTTTTAAAGAGGCATTTTCACACCTATTACTTATTGTCATCGTCATTGTCCTAAGAAATATTAAGAGGTTTTTTTTTGTTTTTTTTAGAGAAAAATATAACATTTCTTAATTCCCTAAACCAATTATTTAAGACTACAGTCCTCAATTCATCTGTTGGGTTTGGCTGTGTGCTTGTTTCAAAATAATTATAAAAATTAAATTTGACTACAGGACAACTACCATGCGAAGACACATAGAACAAATAAATCAAGAACTTCAAAAATATCTACTTTGTAATGTGAATACATTCCAGTTCCGCTGGAAGAAAATATTACCCATTGCAAAATATTTCAGGAATATCCACTAATCACCGGGACATCCTCTTTTGAAGTATTTTCATGAAGGCAGCCTGTTTTCACAATCAGAGACATAGCTAGGGTTCTGTTTGTCTTGTTTGAAAGTGAATGGAAGTTATTATTGAAATTGTTCTTTCAATGCATCTGAACATGTTAATCTGTACCCTCTTTTATATATAATTAATCTGTAAATGCATTTTATACAGATGAATGGCGTCTTATACCACCAGTATGAACAAAAAGTGCGCCCCTATATTGATCTTATTGACTCTCTGCGGTCACTGGGCATTGACCAGGATCTGCCTCTGCCATCTATTGCTGTGATTGGAGACCAAAGTTCTGGAAAAAGTTCGGTTCTTGAAGCCCTGTCTGGTGTGTCACTACCTCGAGGATCTGGTAAGAGAAACTTGTACAGGGACCACTTATATGAGAATTATAAACATTGTTTGACAGCTAATCATTCAGTTTTGAAGAAATTAAACAGAAAAGTAAATTCAAATGAAAAGTATAATAGATAACAAGAGAATAAACTCACTGCATAGTGAAGGTCATGACCCATAAGTCAATGTTTAAGTAACTGGACTCTAAATTGCAAGGTTGGGGTTTCAGTGCCCAACTCTAATACACTGTGTGATGCTCAGCAAGCACTTAACCACATGTGTCCTCCAGCTATGAAAATGCAAGGAAACTGTTCTACCATTGTATAAAAAATACAAATGTAACATATTGTAGAGTATTAAATTCCAGAGATCAGAAACAAGCTTTCTAAATACACACATCCTATCTACTGTATTAGGTCACATTTCTGAGCATTGTTTTAAGCATTATTGTTTAATTTCTCTGTTAATTACACTCTTAAGAATGTCTAAATGCTTGAAGTATTTTAAACATCATTATAAAAACATTACAACAACAGCAATTATTATCCATGTTATATGTGAGGGAGTATTGGAAACAGAATTTTAATTTTGATTATATTATTACATATAATGCCCACTGAAAAACTAAGAATGTGAAATGTTTTTTTTTTTCAAACAATACAATAAACTTCTCAGATATTCTTTTTTTGCATTAAAATTACATTTCTTAAGAATAAGTATCTGAAGCTGCCTCTTTTTTGTATTTGAATTTTTAACATTGATTATGAAGAACAAAGTAAACTCTTAATGCTACTGTTAAAAACACACTTAGTAATGTCTATTCCTAATTTCTATAATTAAATAAATAAATAAATTGCAAAGACTGTCTGAACATTTTGTGTTCTGTTCTTTTGGACCTAGCCACAAAACATTTAAACAGTGATTTGAATTACAGGAATTATAACACGATGTCCACTTGAAATGAAAATGAAGAAGATAAGGGAAGGAAAGCCATGGAAAGGGACACTTAAGTATAGAGACATCGAGATGCACCTGCATGATCCTAAATTTGTTGAAGATGAAATTTTAAAAGGTAAATAAATTAAATGTTTTGGGCTTCCTCAGTGTGAAAATTGCTGAATATGAAATTAGGGTGCATAGTAAAGCTGAGCAACTTGTAATTCATAGAGAGTGAGCTAATTATTTAACACATTCAATCCCCATTAACGTACTTGTAATTAATATCAGCAGTAACTGTGACAAATTGTCTTACTGTACAGTTTTCAATGTAAATCGATCATTTATGACATTTTGAAATGTCTTTCCAAATGTCCAGTAAAGTCATTGTTAAAATGATGATGCTAAGTGGTGCCTCCTCACAGTTCCAAGAGACAGTTAGATAATTATACTACACAGGAGCATTATAAGAGTGAAATGCTTAAGTGTACCGAAATGGGCAAATATTTTACACCTTTGGACAACCGCCAATGCCTCTTAAACATCATAGATTCACAGGTGACGATTTCAGTAGTGGACACTTTGATGTTTAGAAATGTTTAAACTCTCAAAAGCTGGATGTGAAGTTATCAATGAAACTGGTTGTATACTTACAACGCTTGACAGATGCCCAATGTCTCTTCAACACAAATCCTACAAATACTGTTGTAATTGAAACAAACCATGAAACTCAAACCGATTGTGACAGCAGCAATCCAAGCTGTGACATTTGAAACAAGATTACTGTTCACATGGCCAACTGTAGGTTGCATGCTCAAGAGTAAGCTCAGCGCACAGCTACAGCTTGGTCATATTACAACTGGAGGGCCGAACTGACAACATGGCATACAAAGAGATCCTTAACAAATAATTATTGGTATATTTTCCCTTAGTTTAAAAAGGTTTAATTTTCTTCTTAATAAAAATTTTAAGGTAGTACTTACTATTTTGCTAGTATATATATATATATATATATATATATATATATATATATATATATTGTATATATACTGTATATATATATATATATATATATATATACACATACATGCATACTGAGGTGTTTTTATTTTCAAAATACTAGTTGACTAATTTTGCCTAGTGTCAAAAATAAATTCATGTTTAATGTGAAATATATTGTTTTTATTTCAGCTCAGAATATCATAGCTGGCACTGCATCAGGAATTAGTCCAGAAATAATAAGTCTAAAAATTGAATCCAGTCAAGTACCAGATCTCACACTTATTGACCTTCCAGGAATTGCAAGAGTGGCAGTTGGTGACCAACCCAGTGACATTGGAGAACAGGTAACATTTAACTAAGGAATTTTACTAGTGTAATGTAGTCCTGGGTTCAAATCCTGAGCCCAGTTGCTTTCTATGTCGAAGTCTGCATATTCTACCCATGTCTGTATGTTTGGTTTTTTCTTCTGTAGGTTCTATGATTCTCTTCCTACATCCCACAGACATACTTGTTAGACTAATTGGTAATTTTAAATAAATCCACAAGGTTATGTTCATGTAAGTGAACACTGTGAGTGATCAGTGCAGCTGGGATAGATTCCCCTGGAGACCTCAGAATATAACCAGATTAAGCAGGTCCATCTCAGTGACACATAGACATGCCCAGGGTTAATTTTTCAATCGCCAATTAATTTAACCTGCACCTATTGAGGATATGAGAGGAAAACTAGCATATTCATGGATGCTCTCACCAAGAGAACTTGCAAACTGCCCACAGACAAGTATCAAGCACAAGATTCAAACCCAGGATAAAAACATTTGTGAAGCAGCCCTGTGCTGTCTTGCTGGTACTTTGTAGATCAAAACTAAATGTTTATTATTTCTCAACAAAAGTTTGCTGTCTCTTTGGAAAAATTTAAACAAGACGTGCATAGATGGTCTACCCTCCATCTTACTTTAGCAGGGAGAATTAACCATATCAAGATGAATAACCTCCCTAAGCTTCTGTTTCTATTTCAAAACATCCCGATATACATTAACAAATAATTTTTTAAGAAATTAGATTCAATCGTAACTTAATTTATTTGGAATTTGAAATATCCAAGCATCCCAAGGGTGACCCTACAACGACCTAAATCAAAAAGTGGCATGGCTCTACCTAATTTTCATTTTTATTACTGGACATCAAATATACAAGCTATAAAAACCTGGACATTGACACAAATAGATGAACACACACTAGCTTGGTCTGCAATAGAAATGAATTCTTGCAGTACTTTATATTCCTTGTTTTGTTTCCCAGTAAATACAAGTTATCATCAATATATCCATCCATCCATTATCCAACCCGCTATATACTAACTATAGGGTCAAGGGAGTCTGCTGGAGCCAATCCCAGTGCACAAGGCAGGAAACAAACCCTGGGCTGGGTGCCAGCCCACCACAGGGCGCACAGACACACACTAGGGACAATTCAGAATCGCCAATGCACTTAACCTGCATGTTTTTGGACTGTGGGAGGAAACCCATGGGAGGGCATGGGAATCGAACCCAGGTCTCCTAACTGCGAGGCAGCAGCGCTACCACTGTGCTACCGTGCTGCCATCGTCAATATGCTATCAACCCAATTGTCCTTCATTCACTCAGAATATGGAACCAATGTAGGAAGCACTTCAAGTTAAAGAATAATTTATCTGTGGCACCTCTACATCATAACCACCTTTTCCATCCTCTCAAACCTACATACAGTAGTTTTTAATATTTAGAAAATGTATGGGATTAAGTCATTTAGTGATTTGTATATAAAAAATGTCTTTGCATCCTACAAACAATCACACTCCAAATTTAATGTCAACACAATTTTTCCATTATTTCTAAATTAGAAACTTTGCTAAGCGAAATCTGCCCAATTTTCCAGAAGAAATATTGATCAGTCTTGATGACCCAGATTTCTATAATATTTAAAACCATTTTAAAGTCCATTCCTTTTAAAATTCCCAGAGTACAGTGGGAAAAGGATCTCTCACTCAAAATTTCAGAAAAGGAGTGGAAGGTAGCCAAGCACGGAATTCACTCTAGCTCTGTATGCGCAAAGCATACAATTATTCAGCTTGAAATATTTTATCAATGTGGAGGACTGCCGGCTTCTTGTTCCAGTCCTCACCGCCAGGCCGCCAGAAGGAGCTCTCCCGACAGCATGATCGTGCCCCGAGGTCCAGCAGGGCCTCATGGACTATGTAGTGTTTATACACAGCCCTGCTGGATACCTTGGGGGCCACCGGGAGTCACTGTAGGGGGGCTTGTGGGCTCTTATGTGCCCTATAACCCGGGAGTATGTCATGCTCACGTGACAGGAAGAAACGACGTGCTCCCAGGTTGAAGAAAAGGACTGTTTACCCTGACCCGGAAGGAATAAGGAACTGTGGACTGATTGGGCAGGAACACCTCCGGGTCAGGGGCTATAAAAAGACTCTGGGAAAGTCCAGACGCTGAGCTGAGCTGGGAGGTAGAGGGGCGAAGTGTCTGGGCGAGGAGGAGAGAATATTATTGTTGTTTTGATTTTATTTATGAGTAGTGTGGAGGGTGCTTTGTGCACGTTATTGTCCTTGAATAAAGAAGTCTTGGACTTTTATCCAGGGTGTGGAGTCATACCTGAGGGTTGGAGAGGTGGAGAAGAGCCTCACTGTCACATCAAGCACATCTATCTCATTTAAAATTGTCCAAAATATTTCAAGGGCAAGATCCAACCTGCAAACCTTGCAATCAAGCTCCAGCCTCAAAGTGGAGAAGGACAAACAAATTGTAGTTGAGTTTACTTCACTATTAGACTTGTCTTGCTCAACTGGAAGAATCCTAGCCCACCTTTTTTAAGTCAGTGGGTAAGTGATGTCATATACTCTTTGAAATTGGAAAAAAATCAAATTCTCATTCAGAGGATCTGTTCAAAACCTTTTTAAAACCTGGCAGGATCTAATTAATAACATTTTAGAATAAGCATTTATATTGAGAGAAGGATTTCTTTCTCTCTTTACTACTCTCAAAGTTTTACTCTGGCTATTGGTCTTTCTCTCTTTCTCATAGGTGGGGGTTGAATTGAATTTAGTTTTTTAAATTTGACTTGATTGTATGGAATGGGTGGCACGGTGGTGCAGCGGTAGCGCTGCTGCCTCGCAGTTAGGAGACACTGGTTCACTTCCCGGGTTCTCCCTGCATGGAGTTTGCATGTTCTCCCCGTGTCTGTGTGGGTTTCCTCCAGTGCTCCGGTTTCCTCCCACAGTCCAAAGACATGCAGGTTAGGTGCATTGGCATTCCTAAATTGTGCTTGGTGTGTGGGTGTGTGTGTGTCCTGTGGTGGACTGGCGCCCTACCCGGCATTTGTTCCTGCCTTGCGCCCTGTGCTGGCTGAGATTGGCTCCAGCAGACCCTGTAATTCGGATATAGCAGGTTGGATTATGCATGGATGGATGATTGTATGGAATGTTAAATGCTTTTAATACTTTCAATAAAAAATTTTTTAAAAAGTTTATTATTTACAAGCTTAATAATTGTTCAAGCAGCTATGTAAGTTTCTTATTTTGGAAAAAAAATCAATTTATATATCAGAAAATACATTCTTAATTAGCTATTTACTTTACATATTTTCTTTCAGATTAAGTGTTTAATCCAGACATTCATAGAGAAAGCAGAGACAATAATTCTGGTTGTTGTACCCAGTATTGTTGATATAGCAACTACAGAGGCTTTACAAATGGCAAAGGAATTTGATCCTGCAGGGCAAAGGACACTGGGTAAAACATTGTTTATAAATCATTATTCTTTTACTTGGTTGAGATGTTTTTGTACTCTTTCCCTTCTGTTATTTTTTAGCTGCTTGCTATCAGTGTTATTATTTATTTTTTATTGTATTTTTTTAATTTTTATATTTTATGACCTTAAGCAAGATTATGCACATTTAGGTGCTTTTATTATGAAATGATGCCAGACAAGGTTAGAAAAGACTGAAAGAACAAAATCACATCAATAAGCAGCAAATTAATTTTATACTACTTGTTTTGTAGTAAATAAAACTAGGCTTAGTACCATTCCTCCTATAACTTACATAAAATTCAGCTCAAACTATAGTATGCTATTGCAGATGCTGTACCACCCCCAGATTTGTAATGTTTATGCAGTGTTTAAATGCAGATTGGAAAGGAAAGTTGTGAGTGTCTTATGGTAAGCTATTTGTTGGTGCACGGAGGGAAGAAAGGGAATGATGCGCCACCTTTAACCCAGTTTCCACTTCCTGTCATAGATTGGAGGAGAAACTTAAGAGAAAAGAGGGAGATGTTACTTTCACTTTGCTCGTATCTCCATCCCTTTCAGTCTACAATCTTTAAAACAAGAACTCAACCAGAAATTGCTTTCAGTGTGAAGACCAACACACTAAGCCCTGCGGTACTGGCAGCATGTAACACTGAGAATTTTTCAGCCATTTTTCAGCATCACAGCTAAAGGAGGGCTTCCATGTTCCCAACCCGCTTTCACAATCAACAATTCGGTTTACATTTAAGTAATTATGGATTGAAAAGTCAAAATTTATTATTTGTTACTTTTCACAGTAAACATTAGAGGCATCTTTACATTCCTAATTCAATTAATTATAGCAGGAGCAGGCAAACACTGTATATTAAAAAAAAACATTATTATTTTCTTTGTTTTTAGAAAATATGAAATAACTTAAATTAATTTAAATTATTCATTATAAATTACCAAACCACTGCATTATAATAATTTTATTTGGTTATATGTAATGTTTGCAGAATACTAAACATCTCATCTTTATCTTTATTAGATAAACACTCAGCATCATTTTTTCTAAGGACTGTTCTCCCTCAGAACCTAAGAGACCGATTTTATTTACGTCTTCTTACAGTCTTCTGCCCTTTTGCTTTCTTACTAAAATAACTCATTCACAATTACTTGGTTACAATATTCAACAATTTGCTTTGTTTCATTCACCATATAATAAAATAGACTAGTGTTTTAATATTTTACTTTTTCTTGTTTCAATGTCATTTTTGGGACAATGAATTTAAATGCACAGACATGTGTAGCACTTCATTATTTTCTGTTATTTACAAGCTACACAACAGATTATATAATTTATCATTAAGTACTATACTGAATAAAATGTTTTATGTAACACATACCATACTATCATATTTATATCATACACCATGACATTAACACTTACCATTAGGTTACTACAAATACATAGACATAAATGTGAATATTTGGACAAGCCTTTTAGTAGACTAAATAAAATAACTTGTACATTAAATAATTAGTTTATGTTTTTCAGGCATTTTTCTTTGAATCCTGTAAATCGTAACACCTTTTAACAGGTAAAAACAACCTCTTGCATACACTACAGGTAAATTTCGGTGCAGAAGCCAAAGCCAACACCCAGGTTACAGCCTGCAAGACTGATCAGGAAAAAATATTTAGACTTTCCTTAACACTATGCTTATGATAAGAAAATCTAAAAACTGTTTCGGAAATAATAAATATTAATTTATACAAAACCACTGTCCTTAACACCAAAATCTAGTGTTCATTAAAAATTAAATGGTCAAATAAAAAATGTTATCCACTTAAAAATAATGCAAGCATCTGAAAAGTCCTGCCTAAACAAGTATTGTACGGCCTTGTAAGTCTTCAAGTCAATTTAAACAGCGCCATTAGTAGGGCAACAGCATACTGTATGTGAAAAGGAGGGAAAGTCTGAAGCGTGATGACCATAACACTAAGTACTTGGTCAGTCAAGGTGTATTATTTCGGGTAGAGGAAATGAGCAGTTGTTCACTAGAGGATCACAATTTTCCAGATCAACTATGCTGGAATAGTAGCTTGAACTAATGCTGTGCCCACATGCTATGGGAATTCATTGGAGTTCCCCAGGTTAGCAGCTGTCATCCTAAAAGTTAAACTTTCAAAACATCAACAAATATTTCATACAGGAACACCTATTGATTTTAAGATTAAAAAATAATAAAAGCTAGACCACTAAACTAACCTTTCAATTAAGACTTGCTAAATGCATACAAAACGTATGAGGTAACTGACATATTGCTGTTATAAGTAAAGTATTAATACTGGGCTTCTGTTTGAATTAAACATTACTTAATATTCTAGCTTTCTTGTTGACAACAATAATAGAATTAAAGTTGAAAAATGGCCACAGCAACAGACTTAAAAGGACTTAAAGCAAAATCCCCACCATCCAGTTGGCCAAGTCTGATGGAAGAGCCACAGGAAAGTAAGGCTAACCAAAGCAGATCCAGCAAATCCAGAGAGGCTGGTAAATCCAGGGGTAGCAGATAGAAGTGTAAGAACAAGGGGATTCCTTTTTTTCAATAATTTCTATTTTATATTCCTAAAGAAGAACATTATAACAGCATACTACTTGATGAAACAAATAATAACCAGATATGTATAACAACTTGGTTAAAAAATCTAAAAACCGAAAAAAAACAAAACACAATTCAACCTTTAAATAATAAACATTTTTTTTTCAAACATGAAAATACATATTTTCACAATGTAAATAATTGTTACTGCAGTACAAATTCATAAATATTAATACTGTTAATTTGTTTTTAAAAGGCATCTTGACAAAACCAGATATGATTGATAAGGGAAATGAAGACAAAACAGTGGCTGTGGTTCACAATCTTGTCATTAAGCTGAAGAAGGGATACATGATTGTGAAGTGCCGTGGTCAACAAGATATTAATGAAAATCTTTCCCTGGCAGAAGCAATCAAAAACGAGAGAGTCTTTTTTGAGCAGCACCCATATTTTAGGTATTTTAACTTTCATTATAATAAAGATGTTAATTTTTTCATGCCATGAACACCCAAACATGAAATGGTCAATAGTTTAATGTTTTATATAGTTATTTCATAATTCCATAACTGCTTTATAATTTTTTAATTAGTGTTTAGTGTTTTGTTTATAGACATCATCCCACTGAACTATTTTTTTTGTATGCACATTAGATTGATATTGCATTTTATTGCCTGGTCTGCATTTAATCAGCCATAAAGTTATTGTCTTACAAGAAATTACCAGTTCAGCCATAAATTACTGTGATAAATTTCTTTTAATAAAGACAATTAACAGAGCAAAAAGTGTAACAGACAATATACATTTAAGCAAATATTACTTCTCATTGTGTAAAATTGTTTATACATATTTACAGTATAGTATAATTATGTCTGAGTACCAACATTTTGTTAATTATTGAATTTATCCATTTAATCATCAGCTACACTTGTTTTGTTTTATTGGTCTTAGTCCTTTTCTTGATGATAAGAAAGCAACAGTTCCATTTCTGGCTGACAAATTAACAAATGAGTTGGTGGAACACATTTGTGTAAGTACACCTTCATTTCATATATTTATATTTAACTGATTTTTTAGCCTTTCCATACAGTAGTAAGTAGTTATTTTAGCTTTTTATTTGATTGTACATTTGTTTAATATTGGCCCATTTATTTTCTGAGTCAGCGTACTCCCTAACTTTCATTTTTGTAGGAAATAAATGTTGAAGATAATGACCAAGGCCCATAAGGATGACAATATTTATTATAATCATATTTAAGAGAAAAAATATATTTCATTACAGTGAGTGTTAGTTTTTTTTAATATATCTGCAGACACCTACTGATAAAATTAAAAATAATTGTAAAAGTATTTTCCTGCTGCTTGTTTAAAAAAATGACAGAATCAGTGAAACACAGTTTAATAATGGTTATTATGTGCATTTTGTTTATAATGTATTATCTGACATTGACAGTTGCATTATGTGTCAAGCATGTCAGACCAGTTTCTCTTTTTACTGCTATTTTGTGATATTCAAAACATGTACATGCCTATCATGTCTATTTGTACACAGGTGAAAATTCTAATCAACTTTTGTATGATTGTTACACCTACCATAAGAATATTTTGGTTTAGCTTGTAAAACTTTTCTCTTAAGTGTATGATACTGAAGCAGCCAGAAGATTGACTCCCTTACAATTTGGATGGGACAAGCTTCCTGGAATTTCTTATGGGTTTTCAGGGGTTAGGCCACCCTTCAGTGTTGTCCCTGGTTGTTTAAAACAAATACAGTGCATCCGGAAAGTATTCACAGCGCATCACCTTTTCTACATTTTGTTATGTTACAGCCTTATTCCAAAATTGATTAAATTCATTTTTTTCCTCAGAATTCTACACACAACACCCCATCATGACAACATGAAAAAAGTTTACTTGAGATTTTTGCAAATTTAATTAAAAATATCAAAATTGAGAAAGTACATGTACATAAGTATTCACAGCCTTTGCCATGAAGCTCAAAATTGAGCTCAGGTGCATCCTGTTTCCCCTGATCATCCTTGAGATGTTTCTGCAGCTTAATTGGAGTCCACCTGTGGTAAATTCAGTTGATTGGACATGATTTGGAAAGGCACACACCTGTCTATATAAGGTCCCACAGTTGACAGTTCATGTCAGAGCACAAACCAAGCATGAAGTCAAAGGAATTGTCTGTAGACCTCCGAGACAGGATTGTCTCAAGGCACAAATCTGGGGAAGGTTACAGAAAAATTTCTGCTGCTTTGAAGGTCCCAATGAGCACAGTGGCCTCCATCATCCGTAAGTGGAAGAAGTTCGAAACCACCAGGACTCTTCCTAGAGCTGGCCGGCCATCTAAACTGAGCGATCGGGGGAGAAGGGCTTTAGTCAGGGAGGTGACCAAGAACCCGATGGTCACTCTGTCAGAGCTCCAGAGGTCCTCTGTGTAGAGAGGAGAACCTTCCAGGAGGACAACCATCTCTGCAGCAATCCACCAGTCAGGCCTGTATGGTAGAGTGGCCAGACGGAAGCCACTCCTTAGTAAAAGGCACATGGCAGCCCGCCTGGAGTTTGCCAAAAGGCACCTGAAGGACTCTCAGACCATGAGAAACAATTCTCTGGTCTGATGAGACAAAGATTGAACACTTTGGTGTGAATGCCAGACGTCACGTTTGGAGGAAACCAGGCACCGCTCATCACCAGGCCAATACCATCCCTACAGTGAAGCATGGTGGTGGCAGCATCATGCTGTGGGGATGTTTTTCAGCGGCAGGAACTAGGAGACTAGTCAGGATAAAGGGAAAGATGACTGCAGCAATGTACAGACACATCCTGGATGAAAACCTGCTCCAGAGGGCTCTTGACCTCAGACTGGGGTGACGGTTCATCTTTCAGCAGGACAACGACCCTAAGCACACAGCCAAGATATCAAAGGAGTGGCTGGCTTCAGGACAACTCTGTGAATGTCCTTGAGTGGCCCAGCCAGAGCCCAGACTTGAATTTGATTGAACATCTCTGGAGAGATCTTAAAATGTCTGTGCACCGACGCTTCCCATCCAACCTGATGGAGCTTGAGAGGTGCTGCAAAGAGGAATGGGTGAAACTGGCCAAGGATAGGTGTGCCAAGCTTGTGGCATCATATTCAAAAAGACTTGAAGCTGTAATTGCTGCCAAAGGTGCATCGACAAAGTATTGAGCAAAGGCTGTGAATACTTATGTACATGTGATTTCTCAGTTTTTTTATTTTTAATAAATTTGCAAAAACCTCAAGTAAACTTTTTTCACGTTGTCATTATGGGGTGTTGTGTATAGAATTCTGAGGAAAAAAATGAATTTAATCCATTTTGGAATAAGGCTGTAACATAACAAAATGTGGAAAAAGTGATGCGCTGTGAATACTTTCCAGGTGCACCGTACAACAGGAGATAAAGGCAGTGGCCACAATGGTAGCAATACCATTGGAACAGAGGCACCGTTACTCAGGATATGCTAAGTCCTTTAATAACCAAAGAATATCTACTTCTAGATATCTATATCTAGAAGTAGATATTCTGTTAACAAAAAATAATGGATGGATAGAGAAAAATATCACTCAGCGGGAACTCCTGCTAGATAGATAGGCAGACAGAACTTTGTGTGTCCACAGAAGGAAATTTGGCCTTTTACAGAAGCTCTTTAGTACTAGGATGTTGTACCATATTAGCCATTATGAATGTAGTAAGAAGTCAAGCAAAATGACACGTTTTATTGGCTAACTAAAAAGATTACAATATGCAAGCTTTTGAGGCAACTCAGAACCCTTCTACAGGCAAGATGTAATCTTTGCTTGACTTCTCACTACAGAAGCTCTTTAAATAAATAAATACGTAGATAAGTAATTAAATGAATAAATAAAAATATACACACATCTTGGTCTGAGCACACACTGAAATGACTATAAAGAAGAAAATTGAAAAGAAAATTCTGACTTGGCAGTTACAGCGAGGCGTTATGCAGATGTATTGTTGTTGGTATAAGAGACCCAGTAGCGTATCCTGACACACTTCAGTTTGTTGGCTGAAAGTCCTCTGTGTTAGTGTTTCAGAAAGAGAATGTGCAGCTTTTTTCATAATGGCACTCAGTTTTGTTTTAATTCTATCCTTTGATACGACCTCCAGGGGGTCCAGAATGCACCCTATAACTGAGCTTCCCATTTTAATAAGCTTGTTAATCTGGTGGGCCTCTCTTTAAGTGATGCTACCAGCCCATCACAGCAAAAAGATCCTGCCCTTGCCCTTTCTTATATAGTTCCTCTGTGTTCTGAGACCAGGCCAACCTGTCATTAATGTGGGCTCCCAATTACTTGCAGTATTGGACAATTCTGCATCCACTCCCTGAAAAGTTACTGGCCATAGAGGCTGTTTGTTGCAGCAAATGTCAATAACCAGTTACTTGGTTTTGTTGATGTTAATCTGCTTACAATCCTACTTGCACCAAGAAAAAAACGTCTTCACTTGACTTCTATATTCTGTCTCTTTCCCTTTATCAGCACACTCCATAAGTGCAGAATCATCTGAGGATTTCTGCCAGTGACATAGTAGAAAGCAGCAAGGAGGTTACGTGTGACAGCCTGCTATGTATTATATTAGACACATCTGCCACTTTAAATAATAATTAAGAGTGTAATGTGGAGTTATAGGAGAATGGCTCCAAGAGATCCATAAGGCATTTCTGACACCCAGAATCAGCCAGGAGATCAATCCAGTAGTAATACAAGGAATGGGTTTAAAAGACCCTTCTGATCAACCAGTCATACTAGCTGAGAACATGGAACTGGGAAAGAATATATTAGTTAGAAGTTGCCTGATGGGTAGAATAGAGGCCAAAAGTGATGAAAAGAGTGTGGAAGGTGGTTTTCTGGAGAGCTCACTGGTGGGCACTTCACAAATGAAATATGGAAACACCTCATGCAGCAAGGCCTGTTGGGCAGCATCTTGTTTGCTTTACCATTCTTCAAGGTATTTTGTGTTTACCCCTTGTGTTAACCATCCCTTGTGTGCTTTAGTTTTATGATAAAATCACTTTTTTGTTTAGTTTCAACTTTTCTAGGACTACCAAGAGTGCACACTGTGGTCACAGTATTCATTGAAAAACCCAAAACAGACCATGAGCTTGGTTGTGGTTGCTGGTGTTTGTTAGCATGAAATTGGCTTATTCTGAATGCCTGTATATGTGAGAAAGCATTTCCTAAAATTCATATTCTTGTACAGACACTGTCTTCCCATGAACCTGTAATAAAGAAAATTAATTTTGGAAATTAACTAATGGATGTGTTAAGAGGCAGCTCCTTTTCCAGGTGAAGTTCCTGTCTTCAAATATATGGCATAGGCTTCAGATATTTAGTATCTTATAAAGGATGGCTTCATAAAATGGACTGAAGGATGGGATTGCATATTTTAATCTTCATCATAAATCTTTTTCCATCAACTTTTAAATTACAGTACATAAGTAGAATAAAAAATCTGTTAGATAGTCCACAGTAACACAGGAAGGAGTGCTACAACTCTTCACTTGGGAGACAATCGAGAGAAAAAATGCAAAGATTGAGCAACCCCTGCCACCTCCCATGCAGCTCTGCCCCATTCAGGTAAAGTCACAACACATAAATGAAGGGTACAGCAAAATCAGCATAAAAATCAGAAAAATGATTAACAGAACTTCAGTATTAACATACTGCTGCCCAGTTTTAGCCATAATAACTACTTGAAGGACATTCTATATTTGTATTGAGTTGCATTTTAATGGAAATATTTTTCAAGGAATCACTTCCTAACCTTAAAAGAAAAATTGAAGATAAACTTGATGAGACAGCTACAGAACTGAAAAAGTATGGGCAGCTAGTTCCAGTGGCAGATAAAGAGAAGATCTCCTTCCTAGTTGAAGTAAGTGGACATTTTTGGAATGATGTGATTTTTATTAAATTGGTTCAAAGAGTGATTTTTCTATAATGGATGTGTTCATACAGTATGTTCTGCATTGTCTGATTATCATTATTTAAAGTTTATACATTTTGAAAAAGCATCTCCTATATTAGATAATATAAAGTCCTGAACAAAAATGCAGGCACTTGGTACTGTTGAAGGACACTGTTATATTTTCTAAATGAATTCTTTAGTTTTACATATTTAATTTTATTTCTTACATAAATGAAGGATAAATATACATATTTTATGTTATTTACTTTTAATTATCGGAGTATCTAAGTGACATTTAAATCACTCACATTCTTTAGCCTCCAGCTCAAGCTAAGACTGGCCAGGGGGCAAAACCCTACTAAAGCTCCAGTCTCCAGGAATTCATATAGGAAGAATAATGTATAGAGGTAGACTTATTTTTGTCTCTGTAAAAATGCTTCCATATTTCAATATTTCTGCCAAAACCAAAGATGTTTAAAACCAAAATAGGAATTTGTTTATTTGTTGAAAACCATGAGAAGAAAATAGGTTTAAAATTAGTTACTTTTGGCATGACATACTTGTAGCTCAATGGGCCTGGGAGTCATTAACCAAGAAAATGGTGTAGGATAAAGTAAAGATATCAAAGCGTATTTGGTCCATGAATTACCTGTTTCATTATAAAAATCACATACATTGTCCTGATCACACAATTAGAGGTTTATTTATTTAAAATAGTATCTTCTTTTGTTTCCCAGAAGCTACAAAACTATTATGATGACATTTCAAGTATAATCAAAGGGGAAGAAAAGGTTGAAGATCAAGAATGCAAAGTTTTCAATCATTTGCAGGAGAAGTTTGAAGGCTGGAAAAACCATTTGGACACATCTTTTACAGAATGTGAGCAAAAAAAATAAGTACTGTAAATAAAAAATGAAAACATAACATATTGTTTAAATATGTTTCATTTTTATATAAAACAAGAAAAACAAACTTGAGATAAAGTTCATTGCAAAATATTGAATTTAAGAATAAGTAATTTTAAATTATTTATACTTTTCCACTGTATATTATTCAAAACCAAAAGGCTGTCATGAAACAGTTAGATTAACAGTAAAGCCATTGCATAACAGGACCATGGCATAATAAACCATGGCAAATTTATACTGTTTTCACATGCGATTAGTCAATCAATCATTATAGAACTACATATTGTATTTCTTCAAATATGTTTAATTCAGTTTAGGATCATGGAGAGCAGGAACCTACCCCAGCATCATAAGATTGTCATAAGGCCCGTTCATACATGGGGTCATTTTCAAATTCCTAATTAAGACAGCATGGATGTCTTTGTGTTTGTGGGTGGAAAATTGGAGAACTCATGTAGAAAAGCCAATACAAACCAGAGAAGAATGTGCAAACTTTACACAGATGTATAATCTGCCAACTAAATTCTGTAGCCATTATTATGGACCCTTCCATAAAGATAAAATGGCTTACTACAGGTTTACTTGTTGGCGTGCACTTTTCAGAAAAAGATTATTTTATTATAATAAGGAAATCATCCATGGCCAAGTATTTTACTACTATATTTTTAAAGGATGTTGTGAGGTGATATGAGTTCCCTAAAATTACCTAAAAGGGGGTCCTCAATGTTTTTCCTTAGTTTAGAATCATTATTGTTTGAAAGTGGGAATTTACTTTAACCTTGAAAGGAATGGACAGGCAGAAAGGGCAAATCAGGACCCTTAAACACATGGTTGTTGCTAATCAGTCCAAGACAAAAGATATACTGCCTCTGGCTGGACTATCCAGAAATGCTGTGAAAACCATGGCTACAGGGATGCCACCCTGTTTATACAGTCATAACCTAAGTTTATTTTTAAAAGCCTCAACCAAATTGAAAGTGTCCAGTTTAACTGATTTAACTACCAGAAAAATCTCAAGACCAAACAGCAGCAGTCTCTTTGATGACTAGAACGTCTGCTAAATAGGGCTAATAGAAAGAGAAAGAATAGATCTGATTCCAAAGTACATTGGATGGTATGACTCACTATATGAGAAACCTGCCTGAGAGATTCACACCCGTATGCACTAGTCCTTATACTGTCATTTAATGAGCTGGTGCAGTTGCGTTTAAATTGGCTTTTCCTGATCTCTTCAAGATACGTTCTACTTTTCATGTACTGTATCAAGGATAGAAACTGTATACTCTAGTCTCTTGTATTCCTGCTACTGAAGTTGATACACCCAGTGCAGGATTTACGTATAAGCTACACAAGCTATAGCTTGGGGCCCCCGCCTTCTTGGGGGCCCCCAAAACAAATTGTCCGAGTAAGCAATTGTCATATATACTTAAATATACTACAGCATATCTGGACTTATAAAGGGCCCCATGTCTCAAATAGCTTAGGGCCTTATCAAGTCTAAATCCGGCCCTGGATACACCTCACCAGTCATATTTGTTTCATAAATGTTTTCCTGAATAACTAGATGGGCACATTTAGAGTATTTGTTTTAGGACAAGAGCCATGTTGTTAATTGTTGAGGTACCCACTCAATCATGTGACATGAAAGGCACAGAACATATTATATCATCATATTCCACCTGTTTAAGATGCTGGTGTGCAGTATTTAGCATCCAAACTTTTAAATAAAAAAAAAAAAAAAAAAACAATTCTTTTTTGTTTATGTAAGGGACAGATATTATATTATTTTTGGTTTACGATTTCTTACTTGTTTTTTGGTAATCAATTTTTGGTCTAGTGTTTTAACCTTTTGACAGTTATTTTGCTCTCACATTTCTTTGGCAAATGAGCCGTGAATTGTCCCTGACAATTCTTT
The DNA here is from genome assembly GCA_026402145.1 of Polypterus bichir lapradei. Classification (NCBI taxonomy): domain Eukaryota; kingdom Metazoa; phylum Chordata; class Cladistia; order Polypteriformes; family Polypteridae; genus Polypterus; species Polypterus bichir. Next base: position 86,710,221 of record JANRMT010028174.1, read on the forward strand.
TTGATTGCACCTGCTTTACTACCTTTTATTTCATGGTAAACAGACTCCAGGGCAAGTAATACCTAGACTTCATTTTTTGAAGAATTTGTTATATTATTATGAAGTTTTTTGTGTATTTCTATTTGCATTATTAAAACGGAACAAGAAAAACAATCTTTTTAGTTGTTACATATTACCAATACAATTCTGTATCAATTCATTAATGTCTAACTGAAAGGCTTATTACTTAAAAGTTAACATTATTACAGGTTTTGTGGATTACATTAAATAAACTGTTTTAAATTCTGACATACCTACAAGTTACTGCCTTTTAGCAGCCATAGTTTGTCATTTGTCAAGTATTCATCTGTAACCAAATGTACTGTAAATCCATTTTACCTATGCTGGATTACACCTTAAATTACACATGTCTACTTCTTCTTTCTAGTCAGAAGTGAGCATTCTAATATAGAAGATTTCATGAAGAAAAACAGAGGAAAAGAGCTTTCAGGATTTATCAGTTATTCAACTTTTGAGAAATTTATAAAGCAGCAAATTGAAAATTTAGAAGCTCCATCCTTTAAGTTACTGAATGCCGTTTCAGGTAGGAAAAAAGTCATCCTACAATCATAAATAATCCAACGTCTGTCTGTTTGTCTGTCTGCTATTCATGAGAGGACTACTTAATGAATTTAGATAAGGTTTTTTTCTATAATTTGCTTGAACATTCCGGTTGATTTTGTGACCTTTCACATCTTGGTAAGTGTCATAGTTCTCAATTTATTTGCGTGAATCTGAGAGAGACGCAGCAGGTCCATGGGGTGGTAGGCGGGGCCTCCTCACTCACGCACCAGCCTCGGGGCGCATCTTACATCTGCTTAGCTACTGAACGAGAAAACTATTTAACAGATTTAGATCGGGTTTTATCTGTAGAATTTGCTTGAACACTCCGGTTGATTTTGTGACTTCTCTCATCGCACTAAGAATCGAAGTTCGCTTGCAGGAGTGATATATTCACGCTAATCCGAGACAGAGGCTGCGGGCTGTGGGGAAGGGGAAGCGTGATGTCAGGAGTGGGGAGTTGGTCTACCTCGTTTTTTGGAGTGTGCATTGCCTCCGCTTAACTAGCGATACCTTTTTGTTTGTCGATTCTTAGGAAGTTTGTCCTGTTTAACTACTATACAAGGAGATCTGCAGGGGATGGCTACTATATATGTATAGTACAAGACAACGATACTATATGTGGTCACTCCATATAATTGGTGAAATCAAAATCAGAGATAAGCACACAATAATTGCAGAGATGCCTCTTCAGACCAGAGTTCCAAGTGAACTAGTAAAGATGGCAGAATCAAAAAGAGGTGGGTCCAGGAGCAAGACACCAGAAGTGATTTCAGAGGTGTTGTAGCTGTCCGTCATCCAGTCTGCAGAGGGAGGAAGAGAAAAAGCATTAGGACACGGAGCCAACCCTTGGAGTGAATGTAGAATTACAGTCACTCGAGCCCTTCTCTATATAACTGGTAAAAAAATTAAATGAACACTTTAAAAACACATCAGCTCTCAATGGGAAAAAAAATTATACTGGATATCTATACTGATATGGACTGGGTAATGTGTTAGGAATGAAAGGATGCCACATCGTTTGATGGAAAGGAAAATTATCAACCTACAGAGGGCTGAATTCACCTTGAAGATCAAAGTGAAAAAATTTTATTGCAGCAACTCAAAATCATGCTCAGTAGTTTGTATGGCCCTCACATGCTTGCATGCATGCCTGACAATGTCCAGGGCATCACTGAGCTCCTGGACAGTCTGAGGTGCAACCTGGCGGCATCGTATGGACCGAAACAGGACCCACTGCACCAGCATAGGGTCTGACAATGGATCCAAGGATTTCATCCCGATACCTAATGGCAGTCAAGGTGCCGTTTTCTAAGATGTCTGTGCATCCCTCCATGGATATGCCTCCCCAGACCATCACTGAGCCACCACCAAACCAGTCATGCTGAACGATGTTACAGGCAGCATAATGTCCTCAACTGCTTCTCAAGACCCTTTCACATCTGTCACATGTACTCAGGGTGAACCTGCTCTCATCTGTGAAAAGCACAGGGCACCAGTGCTAGACATGCCAATTCTGGTATTCTATGGAAAATGCCAATCGAGCTCCACAGTGCCGGGCAGTGTGCACAGGGCCCACTAGGGCCCACTAGGACCCTCAGGCAACCCTCATGAAGTCTGTTTCTGATTGTTTGGTCAGACACATTCACACTAGTGGCCTGCTGGAGGTCACTTTGTAGGGCCCTGGCAGTGTTCATCCTGTTCCTCCTTGCCCAAAGGAGCAGATACTGGTCCTGCTGCTGGGTTAAGGACCTTCTATGGCCCGCTCCAGCTCTCCTAGTGTAACTGCTTGCCTCCTGGAATCTCTTCCATGCCCTTGAGACTGTGCTGGAAGACACACCAAACCTTCTGGCAGTGGCACGTATTGATGTGCCATCCTGGAGAAGTTGGACTACCTGTGCAACCTCTGTATGGTCCAGGTATCGCCTCATGCTACCATTAGTGACACTGACCATAGCCAGCTGCAAAAATAGTGAAAAAACAGTCAGAAAAGATGAGGAGGGAAAATGTCAGTGGCCTCCAACAGCAATGTCCAGTTTTCCAGATGTAATCAGAGCAGTCAACTGCATGCACATTGCTATAAAGGTGCCTTCAGAGAATGAATTTACTTATGTAAACAGAAAGCACTTCCACTCTAAAATTATCCGTGGTGCAAAAAATGTTCTCATTGTTGTGGTGAGATGGCCTTGCTCAACTCATGATTTATTCCTTCAGAGAAATAGTAGTGTTGAGAGCAAAGTTAAAAAACCTGTGTGTGATGGCTGGCTTCTTGGTAAGATACAACATTTAAAATTACCCCTTTGCTAAAAATTGGAAGTTATCTGTATGATGTAATCATGTAACACAATTACTTAGGTGACAGCGAGTGCCCGGTGAAGACGTGGTTTCTCTCACCACTTGCCAACCCTCTGACTGAACAAGAGTGACATTATAATGATAATAGTGTTAGAACATACTATAGGGAAGCTTAAGGGCCATTAGCACTGTCTGGATAAGACTGTTGGAGTGCTGCTCCACAGAAAGTGTGTCGCATTGTTGCGTGCTGCATAATGTGAAACACAATTGTGGCTGCCCATACCTGAAGAGATGCAGTATAATGAACCTGACCCACCAAATCATCAGCCAAATTGGACAATGTTACAACTTTGTTTGAAAGTAATTAGCAGAATGTGAAAGCATGTAATCAGATGCAGCATTTATTTTTTAACCAATTTATTTAATTTGTGGTCAAAATCACATAGTACAGCATTTATCCCCTCATCTACTGGTAAAATGGCAGTTATAAGTGTTTCACCAATAACTACAGCAGCTTGCTGCTCCAACTGTGTGAGCCCCAGAATTCCACTACCTCCTCCAGTGGTGTTGACACTCAGATGGTGGGCTGCGCCTTGTCTTTTCATGTCGACTTTGATATCTGACCACTTCTTTTTTATTTGCAACTTTCTGAACTTGAACTTTGGAGTGACTCAGCCATGCTGTCCTACTCCATCAGTTTCCTTTTGTTGCAGATACCACTGCTTAAGCCACCAAATAGTACATTTTTCTTTCCCTCAATTTCACTGACCAGGACCTCCATTTCGCATTCACTGAAATTCTTTTTTTTCCCACATGCTTGAGACATTGTCTTTTAACAAAACACTGAACAGAAGGGGCTATTTGAACTGATTTATATATTCAAGTAGGCTTGTGCATGAGAGTTAAAATTCTTGTTGATTAGGATTTATAAAGGGAAAATGTGTAGAACTTTGCTTACACACAGTTTTATGCATCAGAATTTTTTTGTGTATTCATACATTTCTAGTTTTGTCCATATGCCATGTTTTAGTGTGAATTCTATGAGAGGCGTTATACATGAGGCCCCAGCACATGAAAAAAAAAAAAGAATTCTTACACATCTAATTCAAATCTGATTCATCCAAATTTTTACTTTAGTGAATCAAAAATATATCAACATAACCAGCTTGTGATTTATAGACTAATGCAAAACAACAAAACTTAGACAATAACTGTTTGCTTAAGTAAGGTCCAGTTAAAAGACGAAATTGGTTGAGACAAAATCTGTGGCCACTTTGAGTCTTTACAACTACATTAAACTGAGGAGCTCAGTACTATACTGTACTTATAACATGCACATCGAGGACTGGGAAGATGTTTGATATCTGGCCGATTGCAGTAGATCATTCTCAATAAAGGCCAAGTACAGACACAAAGGGAAACTGTAAAGGTACCAGGCATGATAAATAAGGACACAAGGTCTGGATGAGATTTACTCAGATGCTGTGAAAAAAAAGAAGTAAAGAAGGAAAGACATCTCAATACAAATATTGTTTTTATCTTGTCAGAGGGAATTATTACGATAACGTGCAGTGAATACACTTGACTTGAGCATTCCTAGTTTTCATACACTTTCTCTGTCCGTTTAGCATTCGTTTGCTCAGAGGTTGATGCGCTTGCTGTTTCCTGAGCAGCTCTTCTTTTCTCCACCCTAGCAGCTCACTTCTTCTCTTCTTTCGTCGGCATCTTTTCACGTTAAAACCGATTAAGTCAGTGTTTGTGTTGCAATTACTTAGGACATTTTCTTTAATCTTACATTTAAGCTGGCACTTAAGTGTTCAATGTGCGTCAAGAATGATTTAAGATATGAAGAGGTAGGGAAAGTGTCAGCGAAGGTGATAGAGATGAGAACAGCGCCCGTACGCATGCACCGCACGGCCGCCCTGCTGGCCACCGTAGAGAGTTGATTCTATAATAAAATAAAGTAAAAAGAGAAATAACCTTGGAGGTCAATCACCACCCTGAAAGCGGATAGTTGACATCACGTAGTATATGTGTACCAAAGTTCAGGTCAATAGGTGAAACGGTTTGCGAGTGACAGGTGATTTAAAATTCTAGACAGACAAATGAACAGCCAAGGTAGCGTATTATACATAAAGATAGCAAAAGTACTCTACAATTTCTTGCATTTCACAGACATAAAGAAATATGTTTGCAAACCTTCACAAAGTAAGTTTGTTTCCCCAAGTACCTTTTTCAGACTTTGAAAATACCACAACGTGTTCTTTTTCCTGTTTCATTTTTATTTTATGTAGCCATCTGTTTTCTAATGTTGTTTAACCTAATGGTAGTCATGGTAACAATAATTTGCATAGGGTGGTCTAAAATTCTCATTCTCCAGGAGCAGTCTTAAATGATGACTCAATCAATCAATCAATCAATCAACATTTATTTATATAGCACATTTTCATACAAAAAAATGTAGCTCAAAGTGCTTTACAAAATGAATAGAAAAATAAAAGAAACAATAAAAAAAATAAACATAAGTCAACATTAATTAACATAGAATAAGTAAGGTCCGATGGCCAGGGTGGACAGAAAAAAAAAAAAAAAAAAATCCAAAAGCTGGAGAAAAAAAAAAAAAAATCTGTAGGGGTTCCAGACCATTAGACTGCCCAGTCCCCTCTGGGCAATCTACCTAACATAAATCAAACAGTCCTCTTTGTATTTAGGGTACTCATGGAAGGACTTGATGATGATGGTCACGTAGACTTCTGGCTTTCAGTCCATCAATGTTGGTGCATCATGATGCTTTGGGTAGGTGGTGGTGGCGCAGGCCGCCACCACAAAGAAACCGGAAAAAGAAGCAGAAGAGAGAGTAGGGGTCAGTATGGATTTTGGAGCCGCTGTGAATAGTTATTATGAAGAATTGAACATACAGAGTATCAGTATTACGTTAAAGTGAAGTTATAAAAAGGCCATGTTAAAGTAATGTGTTTTCAGCAGTATTTTAAAGTGCTCTACTGTATTAGCCTGGCAAATTCCTATTGGCACTAGATGCTAGAGTATATTAAGGCCGAGAGGAATTTGTGGTTTCAGAAAAGTCAGCATACATCATATAAAAATATTTTGCTGCCTTATCACTCCTTTAAAACTATTAGACTGATGGCTATGAAATCATAACATCAGATAAAGGAGTGCAGAGACTATGCAGTCACAGATCCAGGTCATTGCACAAACTTTATGTGTATGTGAAATTAATTCTTTCTGTTAGAGGAATATCTTATTGCTTTAAAAAATCTGACCGTGTATATTTTACTTTCTGGGAAAAAAAGTCAACAAAATATTTTGTAACCTGGAATCTATTATTAATATCTCCATCCTGGAATTTCTTTCTCTGGATTCATATGCCTGTCTATTGATACAAATACACATGTGCAAATAATGTTAATATAGCTGCTCTTACTGTTATATACAACTTATTTTTAACAATTAAGTAAAAAATGAACAAATAATGGCCTAGCCTGTTAAACAACTATAATGAAAAAAAGAACAAAGACTAAATAAACACCTGTGCATTAAACGTTACAGCTTCAGTGTGAAGTTCATGGAGAGATATGGCCCATAATGTTTGTAATTTCTGCGACTACAGAACAACAGAAGAGGGAAATCATCAGACAAAGTAGAAAGTTCTGGTAACAGCAAGAATTTCCTTCTGCTCAAGAAACTGGTTGGAACAAAACCTTATAGACATCAGGGCTCTTCCAGAAACTTCTGAGACTCCTGGCCTAGTCTCATTTTGTTTGTGTAGATTTATATTGTTTGCCATGTGTTATGTCATGGCCAAACACAATACAATTAAACCAAATTTACAAATTTTTTCTGTTTTCCTTTACCCTTAAAAACAGTTTTGTATTTTTTCATATGAAACTCTTAAATTGGAGCTTCATCCATGTAAATTTAAACACACAATTAATCACAGTGTACGTTGTAAATAACTCTTATTTCTATAATCATTTGATAAACCTAGTAAGAACTATTACTTAATGCTCAGTAATGTTCTTATAATCTAAAATAATATTGAGGTGTAACATTTATTTTACAGAGCTAATGCGTTCAGCATATACAAAGACTGCAAAGACTCACTTCGAAAGATTTCCAAACTTACTCTGGGAGATAAAGGTAAGATTATATATACTTTTTTTACTTTTTAAATATGGCTTGTGCATGACAGTTAAAATTCTAATAAAATAATGGAAAGACCTAACATATACTACTATCAAACGTCTTATAAGGAGCAAGGTCTCTTGGAATGCTGTCCTCTAAGATCGGAATAGTATGTAGCAGGGTACTGCACTCCAGTTCTTTGAAGAATAAAGGAAGCAGCAATCTACTTTTCATTCAGCACTCCAGAATGTCCCATAAATGTTCAACAATGTTTAGATCTGGCAACTGGGGAGGACACTGAAGGCATTAGAGTTCATTCATGAAACCTCTCTTGAGTTTTTGCAGTGTGTAATGGGAATTATCATCTTGGAATAAAGAAATATCATATTTGCTCTTGAGTGCAACTGGTTCTTTCAATTGGTCTTATATTATTTGGCCATTACTTGACCCTGACCTAATGACTCACAATGGCTGTATATATCATTACAGAGGTTTTTCCATGTTTAATAGTTGGCAGCAAATAATTGTAAATTGATTGCATCCTTTGGATTCATATAGATGTAAAAATTCTGACGAAAGATGACTCCAATAGACCAAATGACTTTTCTCTATTGCTCACGGGGTCTATATTGCCCCTTATACCAAGTTATGCATCTTTGTGGCTTTGAATATATATATTTTCCGAATATAAGACCTCTGTGAAACTTGTAAAATACAGTTTTATTAAATCTGATTCATAGATTCAGTGGTTCAATTTTTAGGCAGGTTTGGAGCTGTTGTTTTGTGCCATTTAGCAGCTATCATGGGAAGTGTACATCTATCCATCTCAGTAAGCCTCGAACTGTGACAGCTGTTTCTCTGTGCTGATGCAGTTTGTCCAGGAATGCCATATGCTATCATTCTTTTTGTGTCTGTTTCCTGTGGCACATGAAAAAATGTATGCAGGTTTTGTGACCAATGCACCTGAAATTCCGACACTGCCTGTTTAGCCTTTTTAGGTTTCTGCTAGTTCCAACATTTTGCTTTGAAAACACATATAAAAGTGATAAATGTCAGACATTATTTATAGCAGACAAAAACTTCTAATTCTCAATCAACCTAATGAAACTCACTTTTGCAGCTACTTTTGTAATTGTAATCTAGTAATTTCTAAATAAAACTCTTTTTCATGTGGAGTATCTGTTATTTTATCCATCCCATAAGTAAATGCAATTATGAAGCAGTAGGATTTACTCTATGGCAATAAAATACCAGGTTTGCACAGGGAAAGGTTTAATTCTGACATAACTGACAAACAGGTTTTAGTGTTTATTTGGTGATATTGTCTAAAAATGGCAAATAATTTTAAATCCAAGTGTAATATTAAAAAGGCGTGACATGCTTGATAACATTTTTGGGTAACAGGACGTATGTGTATTTTACAATGCATGGATTTTTTTCCTGGTTATTCCGTCCTCCTTCCCTTACCCAAAGATGTCCAGATTATTTTATGATTCTAAATTGGCTGTGTGTGCCTGTGAGTACACAAGTACAGCATGTGTAGCGAGATGGACTGATATCCCTTTCGGGGATGGTTTCAGTCTTGCAACTAATATTGCTGATATAAGTGCCAGGTCAATTTACAGCTACCAGCTAACATGATAGCATAGTGTTAGACTATAGCAAAAAAATAGGAATCTAAAGGAAAACAAAAACACACAAATGAAAACAGTATTGCTCCAATATTACAAGAATTTTCTGTTTGTAAGATTTATTTCTTTCAATGCCCCACTATATAGGTTTCAAGGAAACAACTGCCAGCTTATAATATGGCACTGTTCAATTACAGCTGTATTTGATGAATGGCATACATAGCTGTTTCTTTGTTCTTAACAAGAATTAATTGTAAACTCCAACACTGATGCATTTACCTACATTCATTTTGTTAAAACACAAAATGATTATGGAAATTAATGTGCAATTGCTTTATGAATGAGGACTCTAGTGTTGGGTGGTTTACATATGGAAATATTCCTTTTGCAGAAACTACCACAACATCACATTTGAAATATAATCTGCTTTGGAAGTTACTACTGACAATGTGCTGTTCAAAACCATGTCCTCATTAAACCATACACAGTTCACTTAAAATCTCCATTATAATAATGTCATGCGTCCTTTTTAAAATATTGTAAAAATTAATCTCTTGGCAAAAAAATCTAATGTCTTAAACATGCATATTTAGACTAAGAAAATAACTGTCTGTCCATTTACTTAACCCTCTTAATCCTGCTCACGATCACAGAGGAGTGGGCATCTCCCTGCAACACTAGATGCAAGTTGAAAACATTTATATTATTTACTTAGCAGATGTTTTTATCCAAAGTGACTTACAAAGGAAAGCAATATTGAGTTATGATATCTGTGCCTGCAAAACTGAAAAATGGCTGAATATTTAAGATAGGCCTAGAAGTACAAAGTAGTTCTGCCCTTAAAACTCAAAAGGAATCCTGTGCTCTGCAAGCTTGAAAAAGAACAAGTCTATAAGACTCAGAAAGGGAGAGGGGAACCAAGAAAATCTTAGCCCAATTAACAGAACAGTGTATCTATACTTTGTTTAAAAACAAAATCTCAAAGACAAAACAAGAAGAGAATTTCAAAATATAGTCTTGGAAATAATAAAATGTTGCCTCAAAGTATCCTCAAGAGAGGGTGAGCAAAATTCAAAAAATGAAGAATCAATAACAAGAATTTACCAGTCAGATGAGGATTCTAAACAACATGAGCCAAACAACATGTGCAGCAGTTAATGAGGCACCTCATTGTTTTATATGCTATATATTGAGGATGGTGCCCACAGCTGCAGCATCATGTGGCACCACACCCTTTGGTTCACCATGTGAAACACAAAGAAAATAACAAGAGAAAAAAAGTAAATTATAATTGTGCATGAAAGTTTGTGAACCCTTTAGAATTTTCTATATTTCTGCATAAATATGACCTAAAACATCATCAGATTTTCACTCAAGTCCTAAAAGTTGATAAAGAGAAACCAGTTAAACAAATGAGACAAAAATATTATACTTGGCCATTTATTTATTGAGGAAAATGATCGAATATTACATATTTGTGAGTGGCAAAAGTATGTGAACCTCTAGGATTAGCAGTTAGTTTGAAGGTGAAATTAGAGTCAGGTGTTTTCGATCAATGGGATGACAATCAGGTGTGAGTGGGCACCCTGTGTTATTTAAAGAACAGGGATCTATCAAAATCTGCTCTTCACAACACATGTTTGTGGAAGTGTATCATGGCACGAACAAAGGAGATTTCTGAGGACCACAGAAAAAGAGTTGTTGATGCTCATCAGGCTGGAAAAGGTTACAAAACCACCTCTAAGGAGTTTGGACTCCACCAATCCACAGTCAGACAGATTGTGTACAAATGGAGGAAATTCAAGACCATTGCTACCCTTCCCAGAAGTGGTCGACCAACAAAGATCACTCCAAAAGCAAGGTGTGTAATAGTCGGTGAGGTCACAAAGGACCCCAGGGTAACTTCTAAGCAACTGAAGGCCTCTCTCACATTGGCTCATGTTCATGAATCCACCATCAGGAGAACACTAAACAACAATGGTGTGCATGGCAGGGTTGCAAGGAGAAAGCCACTGCTCTCCAAAAAAAACATTGCTGCTCGTCTGCAGTTTGCTTAAGATCACGTGGACAAACCAGAAGGCTATTGGAAGAATGTTTTGTGGACGGATGAGACCAAAATAGAACTTTTTAGTTTAAATGAAAAACATTGTGTTTGGAGAAAGGAAGACGCTGCATTACAACATAAGAACCTTATCCCATCAGTGAAACATGGTGGTGGTAGTAGCATGATTTGGGCCTGTTTTGCTGCATCTGGGCCAGGACGGCTTGCCTTCATTGATGGAACAATAAATTCTGAATTATATCAGAGAATTCTAAAGGAAAATGTCAGGACATCTGTCCATGAACTGAATCTCAAGAGAAGGTGGGTCATGCAGCAACCCTAAGCACACAAGTCGTTCTACCAAAGAATGGTTAAAGAAGAATAAAGTTAATGTTTTACAATGGCCAAATCAAAGTCCTGACCTTAATCCAATCGAAATGTTGTGGAAGGACCTGAAGCAAGCAGTTAATGCGAGGAAACCCACCAACATCCCAGAGTTGAAGCTGTTCTGTACGGAGGAATGAGCTAAAATTCCTCCAAGCTGGTGTGCAAAGGGGGGGTCACACCAGATACTAAAAGCAAAGGTTCACATACTTTTGCCACTCACAAATATGTAATACTAGCAGAATACCCGCGCTTCGCAGCGGAGAAGTAGTGTGTTAAAGAAGGTATGAAAAAGAAAAGGAAAAATTTTAAAAATAACGTAACATGATTGTTAATGGAATTGTTGTATATATATATATATATATATATATATATATATATATATATATATAGCAAAATACATATCTATATACATATCTACATATACACATATATATATATATGCATACCTATCTACATCATATATACACACACATATACATACATACATACATACACAGACACACACATATATATAATTTGTATGTATGTATGTATGTATGTATGTATGTATGTATGTGTGTGTGTGTGTGTGTGTGTGTGTGTGTGTGTATACATATACATACAAACATACACACAGGTATATATAAATATATGTGTATATATATATGTATGTGTCTATATGTGTGTGTATAGCTTTGATCACTGAGTGCAAGGGAAAAATAATAAAATGTAGTCTATAAGTTATTAAACAGTAAAACATTAACGTTTTAAGAAGTAAAGGTACATTGAGCACTACTGGAGTGGTTGCGGGTAAACTACATTTTAAAAGACGGTATAACAGAACAGGTAAGTAGTACTAACAGCAGCTAAAATGTATATGGATCATCTCTCGGTAGTAGATCCCTTTTGAAAGGCGCTACACGACGGCTGTGGTATAGAAATTACATTTTCTATGTGAAAGTCCAAATTTCTGCCTCTGGTAATGTGCCTTACCAGCAATTAAAGAAAATTAGTTTTGTGTCCTCTGCAGTGTTAAGAGAGAAAGGCTTTGGTTTGGGATAAAAGGAAAAAAGGTGTAAAGAAAGGAAAGTTGCCTTTTTCTTTTATATAGTATAGAGAGATGTGTTCGGTGACGATATGAGCGCCTTTTGGGGACAGTCGCGGTGGGTCTTGTGCAGACTGGTAAGACGTCCCAGCTTTTAATCGGCTGTGACGGCACTGTCAGTCCTTCACTCCTGTGCGTGTCTTCATAATCCGAGCTGACGACCTCATAATCGTATACGTGCAAAATAAAGTGCGAAGCGCCTTAATATTATTTTGCCGCGGTGTAGAAAAGGGGTCCCGTGTTTGCACTTGTCTGGGCTATAGCTCAGGGGGAGGATGAAAAAAATTAAAAGTGTTCACTTTCAAGGCAGAAGCGCAGTCAGCGTCTCAAAGGCCGGCACAAGCTATGCGCGCGCGCCGGCTGCTCGACTTTTGCTGGGAAGGAGACGCCAGTTTTTGCAGACACGTTCACATGATCAAAAGTCTCCGCGCTCTTTGGAGGTCATTCATATACAAAATACCCGCGCCTCGCAGCGGAGAAGTAGTGGGTTAAAGAAGTAATGAAAAAGAAAAGGAAACATTTTAATAATAACGTAACATGATTGTCATGAGTGTTGCTGTCATATATATGCCTGCCTAAATAAGTCACCCTCGCTTCGCTCTTACTTTTTTACCGTTCATTTAATCATGGCTAGTGGCGGAAAAATTATAAAATGGAAGGAGGATTACACTGAGTATGGCTTTACCAAAACAATTATTGATGGCGAATCGATTATTCATAAAGCTTGAATTGGTGATCTGTTTTTGTGTGTTAACCTCATATCTTTTCATACTTCTTCTCAAACCAAGGTGGTGCGAGGCTAAAATGAATTGGGATGCGCTGATCAATGTTATCGGTGTACCAGGAAATCATGCATTGACAAAAGTTCCCCTTTGATTGTAATGCAAAGTGTGATTAAATGCATTATTTTTTAACGCGTTATGGAGCACATGCATCGAAGCTTCTCAGCTGTGCTTGTGCTAAGAAAATTAAACATTTTAAAAATAACGTAACACGATTGTCAATGTAACCTTTTGTAAGTAGTGCCTGGAGGATTCAGTGTAGAGAAAGTCTAGAGACAGCGTGTGTATTAACTTGTGGATTTCTCTGTATTTGGTGGCAGTGTGACGAAGTTGCTTCGGAAGACGGCGTTAGCCGCGGAGCTCAGCTCAGAGCGAAATGAGGTAAATGGGAGGGGAGATGATGACGTGACTCCCCCACCCGCCTTAACTGTCAATCCCCCACAAACACAGTCTCTCGGAATTTGCATAAGCACACCCCTTCACCTGCAATTTTA
>JANRMT010028174.1:86724080-86739212 GCA_026402145.1 Polypterus bichir lapradei
TTCAGCGTATTTTGGAGCTCTTCCTGGTTTTCTACATAGTGCGTTGACAGTCAGTTCACGTGATTACGTGGGCGGCGTGATGATGTCACACGAAACTCCGCCCCCACGGCGGTCAAGCTCAACTCCATTACAGTAAATGGAGAAAAATACCTTCCAGTTATGACCATTACGTGTAGAATTTCGAAATGAAACCTGCCCAACTTTTGTAAGGAAGCTGTAAGGAATGAGCCTGCCAAATTTCAGCCTTCTACCTACATGGGAAGTTGGAGAATTAGTGATGAGTCAGTCAGTCAGTCAGTCAGTGAGTGAGTGAGTGAGTCAGTGAGGGCTTTGCCTTTTATTAGTATAGATTCGATCATTTTCCTTAATAAATAAATGACCAAGTATAGTATTTTTGTCTCATTTGTTTAACTGGTTTTTCTTTATCTACTTTTAGGCCTTGAGTGAAAATCTGATGATGTTTTAGGTCATATTTATGCAGAAATATAGAAAATTCTAAAGGGTTCACAAACTTACAGGCACAACTGTAAGCTTAAAAAAATCAAAAACCAAGAAACACTTAATGGGAAACTAAATGTCAAAGAAATGATCTTAACAAAAACATTTACATAGAAAATTATAACAGGATAATCAACAAAAAAATAAATAAACAAGCTCAAAACCATGCCAACTGTTTGTTCTCATTCATCTCACAGGAAATGAAATAGTTTAATGTGTATTGATCTCATCAATCAAACTTGTTCAGTAATGACCTGTAACTCCACCTTAAAGCTAATATACTATTGTGTATTATTGTTGTAATAATAGTTTACTTTATTTGTTACTTTATTGATACTTTATTTGTCTATGCTATGGTGTGCTGGGCTGGTAATATAACTTCAAGATAGCTTGTTAATTTGGTGGGTCTAATTAAAAGGGAAAGGTCTACTATGGGATGCAGTCTGTACCCCCTGAAGGTAGCAGCAAAAGAGAGATTTGTAACAAAACTGAGTGACATTATGAACAATGTGGCAATCTCTGATACACTAACACTGAGAACTTTCAGCCAATGAATCTTTCAGTAGAAATGTGGTGAGAAACGCTACTGGGGCTCCTTCATACCAACAGCAATACATCTGCATAATGCCTCACTGTGATAATGACTGCTCTTTTTATCTTTAGTCAAATCAGAAGTTTTTTCTCTTTAGTTATTGTGGTATGCATTTGAGAAGTGGGTTGTTGTTTGTTACAATAATAATATTTATTTTCTTCTTCATTTATTGACATTCTGTACAAAGCTAAAATTCACCCAGAGGACAAATGAAGTGCTATCTGTTTATCTAATATTTTACTTTTTTCCAAAATTGCAGAGCTTGATTGGAGATATTTTGGAAAAAGAATTCCTGGAAGCTGAAAAAATGTTGCATTCTCAGTTTGATATGGAAAAACATATTTTTTCACAAGATTCCATTTACAGTAGAATATTGACTAAAGTGAACTCTATGTATACAATAAATTCTGATGCGACTTTGATGAAAGCTCATTTGAATACGTACCTTGAGGTAAGGATCTGTTTTTATTTGTTACTGATTGTTTTATTATACTAAATTTCTAGGCAATATGAATATTTAAAACTTGTCTTTAGACAAAACCCATAATGCATTTGTGCACACACAGATATGTATACATACCAAACACATACATATACATATATACACATACATACAGTATATATACATATTGTGAAAAGATCAGCCCAGCTACAGACAAACAGACCACAGAAGTCCAAAATCACACACATTTATTTTGCTCTTCCTTCTTCACAGCATACAATGCACAATCCCAAACAAACCAATAAACTCAGACCCGTCTTTCTTTCTCTTCTCTCCATACTCTTCCTCCGCCTCTTCTCCTCTCAAGCTCTGTCCTCTGCCTCCCAACTCTGGCTCCTCGAATGGATTGAGGCAGCCCCTTTTATAGTTCATCCAGATGTGCTCCAAGTGCTCCTTGATGACCTTCTTGCAGCACTTCCTGGTGTGGCTGTGTCTCAGTACTTTAGCAAAACCAACTTTATTCAGCTTGAAACAGGAACAGCACAGTTATTTACTGTGAAGGCATTTACTCTCACAGGCGTCGGTCTATACAACACTACGATTCTTTCTGCCCTTTGTCAAGTCCGTAAGGGGGGGGCCCAATGTGCAAAATTGGGAATGAACCGTATGTATTAACCCGCGAGCCTGAGGAAGGCACGAACCTGCCTCTGTGTTTCAAGACAGAGATATGCAAGCATCTCCCCCACGTTGCCCATTTGAGGCCTGAGCAAACCCTTTCCCATGGAATAACCTAGATAGTGGGTTTCTGACACACCCAGCTTGCACTTCTTAGGGTTGTCTATCAACCCCACCAGCTGTAAACTGTCAAGCACTGCCCGAAGGTGAACGAGATGAGATTCCCAGTCATTACTTAAAATGACCACATCATCAAGATAGGCACAGGATCCTGTCCATCATTCGCTGAAAGATCAGCGGTGCACCATGGAAACCAAAAGGGAGTGGCGTAAATTCAAACAACCCATCTGGCATGGCGAACATGGTTTTCTCACAACTAGACTCCTCCCAGGGGACCTGCCAATAATCCTTCAGGAGATCAAGGGTGGAGCTATATAAAGCCTACCCGAGCATCTCCAATAGCTTGTCCACACGCGGCATTGGGTATGCATCAAATTTAGACATCTTATTCAAATGCCTAAAATCAATACAGAACCGAATCAAACTGTCGGCCTTTGAGACAAGAATGACTGAACTTCGCCATTTGCTTTTGCTTGGCCGAATAACACCTAATTGGAGCATCTGTTGGACTTCCTTGGTTTGATGTCCTTATTGTCCAGCACATCCAGTTACATTACTGATGGTGTTGGGTTCAAGAGCTCCCAAAAGGGAGATGGGAGCATGGAGCTAGACCCGCATTGTCACACAACAGTTTTCAGCTTAGGTACATCAGAGGGTGTTCAGGACTGTGTCGAGAGTCTGGCTTAGCAAAGCCCAAAGACCAGTGCCAGATATGTCACTCTGATGGCAAAAAGCAAGAGAAAAATCAGGAGCAATTAGAATTGCCACTGATATTAGCCATCTTAAGGTCAAAGAATGCTACTTCAGCTTTGGAACTCCACACAACAGCATTAGGGATATATTTCTGAGTAAGTTCAGTCAAAAGATTATCTTTTTCTGAGAATCAGATCACAAAAGCACCGGAAACATCCAGCAAGACCCAGAAAACCTTGCACCTGTCACTTGACTTTCAGCCAGAGCCAGTAACTAATGGCAACAAGTTTTGAATATTGGGGTTTGACTGTGCTCCACCCACTACGTAGCCCAAATAAGTAATAAGAAAGTATTCACAGCGCATCACTTTTTCCACATTTTGTTATGTTACAGCCTTATTCCAAAATGGATTAAATTCATTTTCTTCAGAATTCTACACACAACACCCCATCATGACAACGTGAAAAAAGTTTACTTGAGATTTTTGTAAATTTATTAAAAATAAAAAAACTGAGACGCTCCTCTCTCTCTCTCGGGCAATCGTCTCCTATTCTCCGTCTGCATGTCCGCGATATTTTTGGATACACTTATACGGCGAACTGCTACAGCGAAACAATGAAATCACAAGCGCACAAACGCGTAGATCCTCACGCTACGGGAGAACAAGGAACACTGAGTGAGCTGAGGGGCTGGTAGCGTCAGCTTGGGTGAATCCCCGAGTCGAGGCGGATCGGGAAACGCGTCACGCATACCCACAGCCTGGCTCGTGGCTTGTTATGTGAGCCAATGCTCGTATTTAGATCCGAATTTTTCGCTCATACTTTCCTCGTATTTTGAATTTCTTGTATACAGAGGTGTTCGTATCTAGAGGTTCCACTGTACATCTACGCTTCAGCTTGACCTCAGCATTCTTTGCCATAGAAGGCAATATGGGCATTCAAGAACCACAACACCAGTTCAGTGATGATATCATGAGTGAAGTCAGGCCCTGCTTGATGTCTACCACTTCCCAAATGGACAGGCCAGCAGCTTCCAACTGTCTTTTTTAGGCAGGGGACAAATTTTCCCCAAAATTTAGCAAGGTCAAATATGCAAAGAATGATTTACCCATCCCGAAAGGGAATGCAGTGTCATCTTAGTCCTTCCATGGTTTCAACAGGTTGATATGGAAGATATGCTCTTTGGTGACCCTGTTATGTTGAGACATTTAGTTCCTCAAACCCCGTCACTCTTTTAATTTTGTAGAAGCCCCACCAGAGGGCTAAGAATTTTGAATAAGATGATGAAATAAGCACCATTACTCATTTTTCTGGCTGAAAATTCTGGAAAGCCACTTTCTGGTTATTCAGCCTATTCAAAAAAACATACAACTGCTTTAGCATGCCCAGAGAGAATCTCACAAATGGTGGTGAGCAAAATAGGATGATATTTGTTAAGTTTTAACGAGTCACAGTCATGTTTTAATGTATGTCCATTTGGGAGACAATCATAGTTTAGGTTGAATCAGTTTTTAGCAGTTCACTGAAGAGTTACAGTCCTGTTGCCATTTTGATTGTTTCATTTTATTTTGTCATATCTGTCTCTTCTATGCTACAGTTTGAGGATTATTATTATTGGTATCATTATCATTGTTGTTGATGGTGTCATTGTTGGACTGTGTAGGTCATCAGACGTTAAGGTCAAACATCACTAGTATGTGAAAATAATTTAAAACAACAGGACTCACTCTGAGTCCAAGTGTTCGTAGTTCTGTATTGTTTAACAAAAAGGTGTTGTGTTGCAGGGGGACATTTTTTTGTGTTCTGGTCCGGTCTGGACAAATTTCTATAAACAAATAAGATAGGAATCTTTACATGGGGCTGTAGTAATGTGCCCTGACCACTTGAGGACACCCTGGGCGTTTGCCTAGACTCTGGGCTAAATGCTCAGAAATGGTCCTGCACTTCAGGAAAGTTTCTAGAGTGAGAGGAAGAGGAGCTGTGAATACCCTTACACAGGCATGAAAATACACCCAGAGAGAGAGATTGAAGACGAAAAAAAAAAAGAGAGAGACATGTGGCAATGCCGACTTAGACAAGCAGGATTTAAATGGACCAGACTCGCGATAAATGTTCTTCAAAAGAAACTAAAAAAACAGAGGATAGAAACTAATGTCTGGCGAGTATGACACTATTAAAAAATTGCTGAGCACATAGAAATAAAGTAGGAGTTAAATGAATAAATGCTACATTGCCGAATAAAGTAAGTAGGGCAGGGTATACGTGCTATGAAAAAAAAAAGTTAAAAACAAAAAACAGTCAGAAAGAGGGCAATCAAAAAAAAGTCTCTGTATAAAATTGATGCCAAATAATAGTTTGATGAAATACATCTGAAATATATCACATGGAGTTATTTTTAGCTTACTGTAACTCTAAACGAGTGGCGAGCTGAGAGGAAGAAACTACTAGACTAACTGGACAAACGGGACTGATTTTGGAAGATATTTTTTTTTCTTTGTTGATACGGGGACTCAGATAAGTGGACATGTTATAGTAATTGAAACAGGCACAGATAATACTAATACTGGAATACTAAGTGACTCTTAGTGATCCTGCACTTTGTCTTTGAATTAACTAGATTAATATTAAAAGAGAAAAATACATTTATTAGACTCATTGGTTGAAAATTTTGGCTTAATTAACTTTTATGTACATTTATTGAATGATTTCTGTAAATAGTTATTGTATAATATATCTATACATTAGATTTTTCCTTTTAACAAATTTGCTTGAAATTACAAGCCAATTGTGTTTGTGTGTGTTTATGAATTATTTTAGTCAAACTCTATAGATCCATCAGGGGCTCCTAGAAACAAATAACATTCACATTGGACATTAAGAAACAAACCCAAAAATTTAAAAGGATGTTGCATCAGGAAAGAGAAGGTGTCATGTAAAGCCCTAACAGACAACAGAACCTTGCACCAACAATGATAACACATCACAGGTGAAAGGTTACTGCCAGGGGGTGTTTAAGGCTGTAAGTGTACTAGGGGTCCAAGAAATGCAAAGTCCACGGTCGATCCAGAAGGTGATACAGATGCCTGACATTCTTCGGGGAGTAAGAGAGAGAGATAGAGAGAGATCACAGAGGATGCGCAAATTAGTAAAATTGGTCGGAAAATATTCCTTGGCCGAGAGAAGAGCGAGACTAAAGTGCCCTTTTAATGGCGAGTCTCACTGGACGTCACTTGATTCCCTCTAGTCCATCCACTTGGCTCCAGACTCCAGTTCCTTTAAGAGCTATAAAAGATAAAAAGGTTTAGTGGATTAAGTGTCCCAATGAGTCAACTAAGCTGAAGGGAGGAACACAGAATAAAATACTAAAATTGACATAAAAAAGACAGGAGGTGAAAAAATGAAGTGATTTTGTTGATTAATTTGAAATGGCAAAGTGGGCAAGCCACCCCAAAAGGTTGATGGGTTCTGAGCAGTCAGGCCCAGGGAGCTGCAGGATTTTTGCTTTGCTTCCGTTTACTGTTGTACTTTGTATTCTCCATTTGGTCTTTGCTCCAGCAAGTGTTTTCAATAAGCGCACCAGCTTTTGTTGCTGTTTAAGGCATGTCAAGAGCTGAACATACTAAAGTATAAAAAACAATTTTTGCAACCTGATAGGTTTATTTAATATAGTTTTCTTATTTGTGTGTCTTGATTACAGTATACAGTATGTCTAAAATAATTTCCAGCTAGATTTGGCATAAATTAATTCATATTTTAGTGATTTTTTTTAAATACAATACAATACAATACAATACAGTTTATTTTTGTATAGCCCAAAATCACACAGGAAGTGCCGCAATGGGCTTTAACAGGCCCTGCCTCTTGACAGCTCCCCAGCCTTGACTCTCTGAGAAGACAAGGAAAAACTCCCAAAAAACCTTGCAGGGAAAAATGGAAGAAACCTGGGGAAAGGCAGTTCAAAGAGAGACCTCTTTCCAGGTAGGTTGGGCGTGCAGTGGGTGTCAAAAGAAGGGGATCAATACAATACAATACACAGAACAAATCCTTAATACAGCATAATAATACAAATTTTAGAAGCACGGAGCAGAATTTAACTGTAGATGATATCATATAATAAGATTTGGATATTTTTAGAGTCCTGGAGACCTCATCCATTAAGCTGCCTCCCCATTTGGCCATTTAACGGCTGAAATGTTGCTCGGCCAGCCAATCCGATGAAAGGACCCCTTTTTCCCATGATTCCTGTGATCCTCCATCAGGGATGACTTTACCATAGGCAGGCAAACAACTTGGCAGGTGGGCCGTGGCACCAATTGCCACATTTGAGTACCGAGAACAGAAACAGAATAGGTGAGGGTTAGTAACAAATTATAACAATCATGTTACTTATGTTTTAGTGTTAATGACTAACAACAGAGATGCAGTATGTACAGTTAATCAGCAGCTCTAGTCAGAATATGCTAAACTGAAGTAGTGAGTCTTCAGCCGAGATTTAAAGGCTGAGACCGAGGGGGCATCTCTTATAGGAGCAGGAAGACCATTCCACAATTTAGGGGCCCTGTAACTAAAAGCTCGACCTCCCACTGTTATTTTATTAATCCTTGGAATCATAAGCAGACCGGCATCTTGAGATCTTAATGTGCACTCAGGTTTGTAAGTCATGATAAGTTCAGACAAGTAAGCCGGACCTTGGCCATTTAATGCTTTATATGTTAAAAGGAGGATTTTGAAATCTGCCCTAAACTTAACCGGGAGCCAGTGTAAGGATTTAAGAACTGGAGTTATGTGTTCATATTTTCTTGTTCTTGTAATAATTCTTGCAGCCGCATTTTGGATTAACTGGAGGCTGTATAAAGAACAGTTTTTTACAGCCAGTGAACACCGCATTGCAGTAGTCAATCCTACTAGAGATAAATACATGAATTAATTTCTCACAATCCTGTTTATTTAGAAAGCGCCTTAATTTCCTAACATTTTTAAGATGGAAGAAACATGTTTTGGACAACTTTGTAATATGTGCTTTAAATGACATGCTAGAATCAAAGATAACTCCTAGATTGCGGGCTGATTCAGTAAAATTAATTGGGATTCCAACTGAGTTAAATGATGACAAAATATTGCTGTGATAAGCGTCATTCCCTCCAACAATTAACATCTCTGTTTTATCTGTATTTAAAGACAAGTATTTCTCATTCATCCACTCCTTTAATTCACTAACACAACTAATTAAAGACAACATCGGAGAAACTTCATTTGATTTAAATGAAAGGTATAACTGGGTGTCATCTGCATACGAGTGAAAATTAACATTATGTTTCCTAATGAGAGATCCCAGTGGAAGCATGTAAAGTGAAAACAGTAAAGGTCCCAGTACTGAGCCCTGCGGGACACCATATTGAACTTCTGTGTATAATGATGGAGTACTGTCAGCACATTTCTGTACGTATTGGAATCGATTTGATAAATAAGAACTAAACCAAGCGAGCACGGGGCCTGTAAGCCCAAGATCGTTTTCTAGCCTGTGCAGTAAAATAGAATGGTCAATGGTGTCAAATGCTGCACTTAAATCTAACAACATAATTACAGTGGAGTTTCCTTCATCAGAGGATATCAGAATGTCATTTACAACCCGTGTTAGTGCAGTTTCTGTACTATGACCAGTGCGAAAACCAGACTGGAATTTCTCAAATAAATCGTAATGCGTAAGGTGTGACTGAAGCTGACTGGCGACTACTTTTTCTAGTAATTTAGAGAGAAATGGTAAATTTGAAACAGGCCTATAATTATTTAGTATGTGTGGGTCTAGGTCTGACTTTTTAAGTAAAGGTTTAATGACTGACACTTTTAGTGCATCAGGTACGGTGCCATACAGTAATGAACTATTAATAATGGTTAAAATAGGCGCTGCAAGAACATCCATGGCACTTTTTACTAGTTTTGTTGGCACTGGATCTAGGGAACAAGTAGTGAGCTTCATTTTAGTAATTAAAGTTAAGACTTCCTGCTCAGTTACAGGATTAAAATTGCTGAATGCAATGTGCGGCAGGGTCTGCTAAGCTAGTATTTGGTTTGTACTGTGATGCTGAGATCTGGGATCTTATATTTTTAATTTTCTCATTGAAGAAGTTCATAAAGTCTGTACTGCTAATATCTGTTGGTATTTTGCACTGTTGATCTGAATTCCCATTTGTTAATTTAGCCACTATTCTAAACAGTACCCGAGGATTTTTATTATTGCTATCTATTAATGTAGAATAGTATTCTGAGCGAGCTTTAAAGAGGGCTTTTTTATATTTATTAACACTCTCTGTCCATGCAATTTGAAAGACATGTAGCTTTGTTGTTCTCCATCTGCGCTCCAGTTTTCGACACTCTAATTTAAGAGCTCAAGTATTTTCATTAAACCAGGGAGAGTTTCTATGTGCTTCGATCACTTTTGTTTTAAGGGGAGCCACTCTGTCCAGAGCATCTCTCAATGTCACATTATAATGTGATGTTAGCTGATCTAAATTGTTTTCCACGTTTACATTTGATGTTAACTGATCTAAATGGTTTTCCACAATTACACTCGACTTACTCAAGGCATCTATAAATTTTGAAGCAGAATTACAATCTAGATGTCGCACTGTCTTTGTTTTAATCTGTGAGTGCATTGGCATGGGCAGAACTAAATCAAATGTAATTAAGAAGTGATCGGAAATGACTTCATTTAATGGAGTAATATTTAAATTTTGAATTTCAACTTTGTAAGTTATAATTAAATCTAATGTGTGGTTATGATTATGAGTTGGACCTTTGACAATCTGACAAAATCCTACTGAATTTAACAAATAAGTAAAACATTTGCTAAAAGTGTCAGTTTCCACATCAATGTGTACATTAAAATCCCCCATCAGTACTACGTGATCATAATTTATAGCCAAATCAGATAGAAGGTTGGTAAATTCAGTCATGAACAATGAATATGGCCTTGGTAGTCTGTAGTCTAGCACTATAATTGTGTTGGAATCTGTTTTAATATTTAAAATGAATACCTCAAAGGATGTAAAGTTGCCTAAATTTTTAGAAGTGATTTGCATTTTGTTACAATGAATTATTCCAAGGCCTCCTCCTCGACCAGAATCTCTAGACTTATGAAGGAACGAGTATCCATCTGATGACACCTCAGCTAGGGGAACAGTGTCACATTTACTAAGCCAGGTTTCAGTAAGAAGACACAGATCAGATTTTGTACTTAATATAATATCATTTACCAAAACAGCTTTAGTGCCAAGAGAGCGAATGTTCAATAAACAGCATTTAAAACTGCATGTTTTTTTCTGAACTGGTGATATATTGTTTTAATTTGAAGTAAATTTCTATTACAGACGCCCCTGGTGGAGGGTCTGGTTTTATCCCTTGGTCTAATTATACACCTTATTTTTTGGTTATCAATTAATTTAAGGTTTGTATTAAGACTAAATTTACTGGATGCCCCACAACAGGAATTATGGGTAACAGCTTCAGGAAAATAACAGGTGAGATAAACAACAGCCTGTGATTTAAGATCACATGACTGCGGCCTGGATGGTGCTCTAATCAGTCAACCAGGCAGTTTTGCTGCCATATTTTGGGATAATACATAAGATCCCCTCCAGTTAGGATTAAGACCATCTCTTCTGAAAAATCTAGGCCTTTCCCAAAAATCATCCCAATTGTTCACAAATGCTATGCTTTTATTTGCACACCAGGTTTCTAGCCAGCAGTGAAAGGAATGCAATCTGCTATAAATCACATCCCCTCTGTATAATCTTGGTAAGGGACCAGATACAATTAAATTCCGACATTTTCTTTTAGCTTTGGTGCATAGAGAGATGAAGTTCCGCTTTAATACCTCAGATTGCTGTAAATAAATATCATTAGTGCCGACATGCAGCAATAAGGTAGATACTTCATCGTCGGCGACACGGTCCAATGCGGCCTCTATGCCAGAAATCTTGACCCGTGCGAGGCACTTAACATTAACTGCTGGTTTAACATAGTTTGGAGTTCTAACATTCCGCACTATGGAATCGCCAATTATGAGCACTTTATTATTCTCAGTTTCCACAGGCGCGCTGCGGAGAGCTGAGAATCTGTTCTGGGTCCGAATTGGTGACCTGGGTGCCGGGGGACTATATTTTGGATTCTTAGACCCCCATCTTATTGTTACCCACTCGCCCTGTGGCTGAATTGGTGCTGCTGATTTCGGCCGCGCACTGACTACAGTGGGACCTGGAGAGACTGAAGCCAAATCAGAAGTAGCCGAATTGTCTAAACAAACCGAGTCGATCCAATTTTCGGTTTGCCTAATCGCTATCAGATTCCTAACGCGGTCCTCCAATTCGCGTATTTTCCTGACCAACTCTAAATTAACTAAACACTTTTGGCAGGTGAAGCTATCTACACTGTCGACCGGAAAACCTGAACTGTACATACTGCAGGACACACAACATATAAACGCACCCTCGACGGGCAGAGAGCAGATAGAACTTACGTTAAGTGTTAAAGTCATCTTTGCCATTTTTATAGGTGCTTCGGCGCTTTCCGTGTTCAGCTGAATCGCTATGAGACCGTCGGCTTTAAGTTTCCACCACCCGCTGAGCGATCGACTTTAATTTCTCACTGCCGCTTATTTCTACTGGTCAGCTGCCGGCTTTACCTCTGGTGAACTTGCTCGGGTGCTTGCGAAGGGCTACGTGCCTGTGGAAGACGCCGCTGCTCTCTGCTTCCGCTCGCTGATCCGATAAATGAAAAACACTTATTAACTCACATGTAACATAAAATCAATTTGATTTTTACACATTATATAGTGACTGATTTACTTCTTTTGCACAATCTACATTTTAAATTTATGAACTCCCTGCAATTTTTAATAAAGCTACAGTATACATACAAAAGAGAGTCTTCACAAGGATAAGTGTACATCATTATTCTAAAGATGGAAGTAAGAATTCTGTACTTGTTCATCTGTATTTGAATAGTAATCAAAATATTTCCCATTACAGATTGCTTCTGATCGACTAGCAAACCAGATCCCTTTGATCATCCTGCACCATATTGTTAACCAGTATGGAACGAGTCTGCAAACACAGGTACTGGAGCTCATTCAAGGGGACAACAATGTTAATGAGCTGCTTGAGGAGAACAGAGAAATTGAAGAAAAAAGAAATTTCATAATAGAGCGAATGGAGCGGCTTAAAAAAGCCAAAGAACAACTGAATAAATTTAGCACTTAGGTTGTGATATTTAAGTACTCCTAAAAGACAAAAAAAATCTCAATTATGTCATTCATACAAGTCATAAGTAGCATTTCATTGAGTCTAATTTAATAATAACTTGAATAGTGACTGAAGAGATCACTTACAGTAAATATTTTAGTGGAGATGTCAGCCATTACTGTATACTTAACAATAAAGCAGTAGATGTAAAATATATATATTCATTATCATTGTGTATTAAAAGTGATCTTTCCTCAACTAGAAAATACATTTTTACTGATGTACACAGACTACAGTACAATATTGGGTTAATAAAGTGTCACGGACTTTTTCAACTTTTGATTGTAGTTCTTTGCTGTCTTTCATATATTCTCTCCTTCCCATTTAAATCAATTAGTTATTCAGAATTGTTATCCCAAGAACAAACATTACATGCAGCATCCTTTCCAGATGTCTGGTTGACACAAGGACACCAGAACACAAGATGGTGGCACACTGGCGCTATTATGTGCCCAGTTTTGGAAATTTGCAAGAAACTTTGTACAATTTGGTTTTCTGTTAATTACCTTGGACCAGTTTAGCTTGTAAGAAAGCCACTCCCTAGTGTTTTAAAGCCTGAAATGCAGTAATTCAATTTTACACTTGTATGTATAAATAATACACATTATTCACATCATTAAACGTGTAAACAAAATGCAGTTCAGCTGAGTAAGTAATTGCTTTATTATTTTACTGAACAAATATGATTACAAGAATAATGTTGGTTCTTAGCAGTTCTGTTAGCTATTAGACTTTTGGAAGAAAAGATACATTAGAATTCTTTACAGCATCTTGGTCCTCGTGTCCTTCAGTTGAACATGAAACCAAACAAAATGCACCTGAATTTCTGTTTTGTTGTTTATAGTAGAGCCAGATTCAGTTTGAAACAAAATTATTTTCTTAATTCAAAGTTGTTTTCTGCATACATATTTCATGCCATATATAGGCCAGTGAACAGCCAATTGAAAATAGACACGGAATATAGATTCACATTCTAATTTGGCTATGTCAGGAAGTTTTTATATATTTTCATATAAAGCTCACCAAAATGTGGCAAATAATTGTCAGAATCTTGCAGTGTTTGGTGTATTTTTCAATCAATCATATTCTTTTTCTTTGCGTTTGCTTGCAGTCTCACCTTGCTTCCGGGGAGAAAAGATGCCCTCCATGGCATGGAGTCATAATTTGGTGGAGGTGTGTTGTTGTTGGGCATAGTCATTTGTTCTTCCCAGCCATTTTGGCAAAAAAATGCAGATCTTGCAGCACATAGTCTATCATTTTAAAATTCAGTTTCTTAACTCCTTATGCTCCAAGAGGTTTTTGGCATTACAGTAATCCCTCCTCGATCGCGGGGGTTGCGGATGAAAATCCGCGAAGTAGAAATCATATGTTCGTATGGTTATTTTTATGTATTTTAAGCCCTTAGAAACTCTCCCACACTGTTTATAAATATTCTCCGCACAGTTATACAGTAAACCCTTGTTTATTGCGGTTAATCCGCTCCAGACAGATAAATGAATTTCCACGAAGTAGGATTCTTTATTTATAAATCTAATACTTTCGCAGTTAGAGCATTGAAAACCTGTTTATGACCTTCTAAATGCGTTTTTTAACATTATTAGAGCCTTCTAGACATGAAATAACACCCTTTAGTCAAAAGTTTAAACTGTGCTCCATGACAAGAGAGATGGCAGTTCCATTTCAAAATTAAAAAAAATGCAAACATATCTTCTTCTTCAAAGGAGTGCCGTCAGGAGCAGAGAATGTCAGAGACAGAGAGTAAAGTAAACAATCAAAAATCAATAGGGCTGTTGGGCTTTTATATATGTGAAGCTCCGCGATAAAGCAGCCGCAACGAAGGGATCAATGTGAAGGTAGTCTTTCAGCATTTTTTACAGGAGCGTCCGTCCGTATCTTCTAAGCAAACAGCCTCTGTGCAAACAGCTCCTCTGCTCACACCCCCTCGTCAGGAGCAGAGAATGTCAGAGAGTTAGAGAGACAGAGAAAGTAAACAATCAAAAATCAATACGGGCTGCTAGAGCTTTTAAGTTTGCGAAGCGCCGCACAGGAAGCATATCGTATATCATTGAGGAGTTTTATTTAATACGTAATTCGTGCTGTAATTGGGTAGCTTCTCAGCCACCCACCAATAGCGTCCCTTGTATGAAATCAACTGGGCAAACAAACTGAGGAAGCAGGTACCATAAATTTAAAGACCCATTGTCTGCAGAAATCCACGAACCAGTGAAAAATCCGTGATATATATTTAGATATGCTTACGTTTAAAATCCGCGATGGAGTGAAGCCGTGAAAGTCGAAGCGCGATATAGCGAGGGATCACTGTAATGCACCTAAATTACGTAACCCGCAGCCATGCCACATGCACTTCAGAATAGGTCTTCCACCTGAAGCTAAGCATGTTAAGCTTCGGCCAGAAAACCAACCAGGAAAAGCTGAGGTTGCTGTTGTAAGAGGTGCTGGCGAGGTCAGCAGGGGATGCTCAGCCTGTAGTGACTGTGTGGATCACACTGCAGTGATGGAAACACTGTGCCGTAAAAATGGCGTCATCCTTCAGATGAGACGTAATAATGAGGTCCTCACTCCCTCTGGTCATAAAAGGTCCCTGGGCATCCTTCATAAAGAGTTGGGTGTATCCTGATGTCATGGCTAAATTGCCCACCATGGCCTAGTCATTCTGGTCCCTTTAATCATCCCATATCTCTAATTGGCTAAAAGTCTCTCACCCCTTCACTACTTAATAGCTAATGTGTGGCGAGTGTACTGGCACCAGGGGCGGTCCTAGCCTGTCTGGTGCCCTGGGCGAACACCCCCTCT
>JANRMT010028174.1:86744212-86777883 GCA_026402145.1 Polypterus bichir lapradei
TTTCGTTCCACTTCTCACGTGTACACCACTTTGTATTGGTCTTTCACATGGAATTCACATTGATTTATGTTTGTGGCTGTAATGTGACAAAATGTGGAAAAGTTCAAGGGGGCCGAATACTTTTGCAAGCCATTGTAGCAGTGGTTCTCAACTTGTGGGGCGGGCCCCGCTAGGGGGGCGCGAAGTAACAAAAAGGGGGGGCGCGAAGATGTGAAAAAAAGAAAACAAGAATCAAAAATATGAAAAAAACATCTGTTGAAACCAAAATAAATTAACTTAAACTACATTCTGATACTAGAAAAATAAATATAGAGTTAGATAAATGTCGATAAAAGTTAAGTAGGTATAATAAAATATGCATCTACATTTCAATAAAATGTTAGTGGGGCGCGATTAAAACTGTTATGAAAACTCGGGTCGCAGATACTTAAAGGTTGAGAAACGCTGCCATATAGGGATAAGAACGGAAGAGTAACTTTATGTGTAACGAGACTAAAAGCTTGAGCACTATAGCAGGCTATAAAGGCTGATGACAGGTACAAGAAGAGAAAATGAAAAATTCAAAATTAAAACAAACATTGGCACGGCACTTGTAAACATAAAGGAATTTATCTGCAGGTTTCTATAAAAGTAAGAGTCAAAACAAAGTAAATCGTCAGTGGTAAGTTAAAAAAAAATAAAGAGCACCTTCAGTTTACGAAGGGCGAAGTCGATAATATCCATGACAATCGAAAGACAAATGCAGATGACGTCGTGTGCACAGCCAAAACGGAGAAAGCGAAACTCATCTAAGTGAAAGCATTCACGCCTTCAGTTCCTAGGAAATAAGTACTCAGGTTATAGTGCGAAACTGCCACAGCGTCTGAATCCAAGGAGCAGTAGGTGATGTGGAAGAGCAACACTCTTGTTATCATTAAGCGCTCTGACGATAACCATCAAGATGTAAGTTGTTTATTAGATTTTGCCAAAGGATTATTTATACAAGCGCTAGGAACTCAATGCAATGGTACATTTTGTCATTTCAAGCAGGTGCAGTATAAAGTGGAATACTAGTCGTTGAATTTAAAGTAGAATTTTACAAAGTTTGCTATTTAGGGGTTTCAAGATGATCAGCAGATTTCGATTAAACGTCATTTTTTCATGAAGCTTGAATTTTCCATTCACAGACATCAATGTGACTGACAAATACTGTCAGGGTCCAAGTGCAGTAAGTTGAGTTAACCTGCTATAGTAATTGTGTGTTAATTTGGCTCATTTTTAAATGTTCTTGTTACCCTTCAGAAGATTATATAACATATTACTTGAATGATGTAGCGAGTTAGCCCTTTATGGATGCAACGGTAAGTGAAGCAAAATGACACCTTTTATTGGCTATCTGACCAGATTAAAATTGCAACACCCTTTTGAGGCAGCTCAGTCTCACCTTGCCTGAAGAGGAGGGGCTGTCTCATATAATCTACTCAGTTTGCCAATAAAAGGTGTCATTTTGCTTCACTTATTTTATTGTACATAAAATCTGTGCCTAAAATAAGAACTAGCTTGAATAAGCACTGTAACGGTGGACACCGGCGCAAATATACAGTAGAATATGTAGACACAGCTGGCAAGATGTTCAGGTTTGAACCCTCAAACAGCCGAGCGTGGTTATCGTCTAAAATCACAACGAAGAACAGACAAATCAGTAATCCCAGTGCGCCTATTCGCACTGTTACGGGCCATGGAACTGCCACCCAATCCAACAAGAAAACTGTTATACCGAGAGAAGTTCCGCCTCTTCTAGCTGGGCCCCCTGTTTCGGTGTTCTGTCGATTTGTGCTATCTTGTCGCCACCAGACAAAATTTTTCATAGTTCGTCTTACAATCACAATAAAGCTGGACAAAAAACGAGATTAAAATGGGAAAGGCATTGGATTGATGCATTGCATAGGTTTGCTTCTAATAACTTAAACGACAATAAATAATTTTGGTAGGGTCTGTTTTGATTAATTGAATATATTTAAGAAATGTATGTATTAACTGTTTAGAAAAAATGTATAGTTTCCGTGGTTCGACAGAACAAGGGGCACACTGGTGGTGATCGCTGCATAGTTCTCCTTTCGATACCTGATAACTTGTGGCCACCTTTTCGTGATCCCTTTTTTCCGCGTTTGAATCGTCCTGCCCCTTCGTTCACGCCCACACGCGCAATACTTCGGCTACGCCCATTCAGCTCCTATTATCCACCGGGGTTTCCTCCGGAGAGCGGTACGGTGGCGCAGTGGTAGCGCTGCTGCCTCGCAGTTAGGAGACCCGGGTTCACTTGTTCTTCCCGTGTCTGCGTGGGTTTCCTCCGGGTACTCCGCTTTCCTCCCACAGTCCAAAGTCATGCAGGTTAGGTGGATTGGCGATTCTAAATTTTCCCTAGTGTGTGCTTGGTGTGTGAGTGTGGATGTGTGTGTCCTGCGGTGGGTTGGCGTCCTGCCCGGGATTGGTTCCTGCCTTGCGCCCTGTGTTAGCTGGGATTGGCTCCAGCAGACCCCCGTGACCCTGTGTTCGCCGAACACTGTTCGGATTCAACGGGTTGGAAAATGGATGGATGGATGGTTTCCTCCGGACTCAGGTTGCTCCTCACCGCCATCTACTGCCACTGTAAGCGCCGACCCTCTCAACGCTCCCGATTAAGTAATCCGCGTCACGGGGTGCCGAACGATCTCTACGAAGATGTGCAACTGGCGGAATGCTTATATGGAGTTCGCTGTCAATTCGGTGGCCAGCTCCACGTTGTCTGTGCTATGTCCCTGCTTCAATAATACAGTACAGTTAATGAAGGTTCGTGATTTGATAAG
Source organism: Polypterus bichir lapradei (assembly GCA_026402145.1). Classification (NCBI taxonomy): domain Eukaryota; kingdom Metazoa; phylum Chordata; class Cladistia; order Polypteriformes; family Polypteridae; genus Polypterus; species Polypterus bichir. The sequence goes on from JANRMT010028174.1 coordinate 86,747,038, forward strand.
TGCTTCAGTCTTTATTAATGTACATTTTTATTTATCCGTTAGCATTTACTGTACAGTATTTGGATTAACGGTTTCCAAGTTGTGGCAATGTTTGAAATGCGCTTTTGTTGGAATTTAGAGGGCAACAAAAGGCACATCGCAAACTTCAACACTGCTGCAAAGTTGTTTTTTAACGATATAGTTCGTGTTTATTATTATTATTATTATTTCCCTTTACCAACGGTTGTTCTCCTGCCGTAAAAACCGGTCGCCAAAAAGACCCAAAATCAGTGATTCCAGATAATGCAATGGGTGCTATTTGTGAGCGAAATAGAAAGCAATATAACAGCAGCTACTGTAAATTTGTTTTATATTTTAAGTGTTCACGTTCGTCGCACGTCTTTCCGTGTTCCTTGACCAACATGAAAACAAAAATTCACGCGCCTCAGGCCGCACTCACTTTTACTTGATTTCACTCGCAGCTCTCCGTGTCTCACCTGCTGTCTTTTTTCGGGTCTGAGCAGGATATTCTGCGAGGACCACCGCGCTGCATATTAGAATAACTAGTCATTGTAAGCGCGCAGTTAATCCGATTTGACAGTGCTGTCAGTCTGCACGCTACTACAGTATATTTAAAATTATTATTCTTCTGTTTCATGAGTAGGCAGATCCGCGGGTGATATGCTACAGTGACTTTAGATCGTCAAACCAAATTTTTAATTAGACGTCAATTCTGTTAATGGAGCACTAGCGTTTAATTTAAGCAGCTAGTTCCTTATTTTATTGTCATTTGTGCATAGTACAATGACATTCTTACTTGAAGTTCATCTTAGTACGGAGACATTAATACAGCACATTCAAAACACGAAGACATTCACAAAAGAATCACATAATGCAATATACATTATAAGTACAATCACACCCAATATATAAATATATATGAAAGCAGGTGAAGTAATTATTTTTGTGACTGGAAGTTCGGTTACCTGTTGTTACCTTTCCTGCCTGTCTCCGGACCGTGGTCGGGGTGACGCAGGGGAGCGTCTCCTTCTTCGTGTCCAGTGGTGTGAAGCTCCAGGGCCAGAGCAACGTGCTCTGGAGTAAAACCCTGTCCCTGAGTTCCCTTGTCCTAACTTACAGCAGGGAGTGACACACAAGGCTTGACTGCTCAATGGTTGACTTTATTATATCTTCTTTTAAGGTGCTTGTTTCAGCTTAACAAAGACCAAAACAGGAGAGCCCCACCACGCGATAAACATAAAAACCAACCACACCTTAACTACCTCTATATTCAAAACTCCACCCCTCAAACACCGACAACTCCACCCACATCCCACATTCAGTATGATCGGGATGTCAGGCTGCTATTTTAAGCTCTGATCTCAACACTGTGGTTAGAAACTGTCTGTTAATCTAACGGTGCAGAAGTGAATGGTCCTGTACCATTTGCCAGAGGAAAGGAGTGAAAACAGTGCAGTATGGCTGAAGAACAAAATTATACAGGTTGCTTTTCCAAGACAGCATGTGTTATATATGTTCTGAACATTGTGTTTATGGTCCTGTCTTGCCTTCACCACCCTCTGCAGTGTTTTGTATTCCTGAGGCGAGCTGTTGCCACATCTATGCAGCCAGTGAGGACCTGCAGACGTTCATGAGAACAGACAGAAAAATGTGAGCTGTACTCAGATGTCTCATAGAATAAAGGCATTATGGAGCCTTCCTGACATGAGCTGAAATATGTTGTACCTACTTCCACTCATCACTGATGGTCAATCCAAGAAATTTAAAAAAAATTCACACCCTTTAACAGTAACCCCTTCTTCTTTTGTAGTCGATGATCATCTCCTTGGTTTTGCTGACATTAAGGGTGAGGTTGTTGTCCTGGAAACATTAAGTCAGCAGGAAAACATCTTTTTTTGACAGATGTCTCATTGTTGTTGGCAATCAGGTCTACAGCATATTTAATGATGGATTTGCAGCTGTGTTTGGCCATGCTCATCTATTTTATTATCACCAACAGGGCATTGGCTAGAAAAATGCTGAACAGGGGAAGCTGCTTGCCAGTGTCTTACTTTTATTAAGATGTCTCCCCTTTGTCCACGTTTCCTAGCCTTCTTTTTCTGGTGATTCCTAGTTGAGTCATACCAGCCATTTTAGGTTTGTGTAACAGATGTCAGCAGCTAACTCGAATAATGAATATTTATGACATTTTTTAAAAAGGGGCTTTCAGTCATAAGTAATAACAAAATGGGACTACACAAAGAATTGAAAAAACAAAATTACATAGAACAAATGCAGATGTCTGCAAGGAGAAACTTGAAACACATCACCACACCCTGGTGCCATGATAGTTTAGTACTATACATTTAGGAAAACTAAGTACATGCTCAAAGGATCAAAATCATTTAAAAATCAGGTTTTCTGTTGTTCTGAATTTATTCTGTATTGTTAATGCAGAAACGTCAGCATATTGACACAGGAGGTAGTTAATTTAACTTTGTACTGTTTGGCTACTTTTTTATTTGCACTTTATTGTTAATTGTCTCTTGGATTAAAGAAGAAACTAATTGCAGACTCTTACACAACATGTGAATTAAAATGATGCAAGTTAGAAAATGTGTGCATGGCCTGCTATTCAGATGCATTCAATGACTTAGCTAACTGATTAAAAAGTTGGAGCATTTTTATTTTTATTAGTTCTTTATCAAAGAGGCATTACTGTTTATTACTTTTTTGTAACTGTTATATTTAAAAATAACAGTATTAATTGCATGCTTTTTAACGGTACTTTACAATGTCACATAGTTGGGAACTTAGACCAAATAGGCTTATGGTGACTCAGCAGCTTTCATTGACAGCAGATTTTAATTCAAGTGATGTAAAAATGGCATTCATTGATGTCCCGTTGTAAGCTTTGGTTACGCAGGGTCTGTGACTAATCAGAATTCATATTTCTTAAATATATTATTTTTGATAAAAGTGGCCAGTGGAAAGTTAAAATCTCTGTTGACATTTTTTTGAGCCATGATGGAGAGCAGTTCTGGAGCTCTGTCATAATTTATAGTGTCAATGAAACATTATAATATACAAATAATGCAGCCATGAAGTTGTTTTTAGTGAAACATGCTGTAAACACTGAGTACATATTTGTGCTTACAGAGTGGTGCTTACATCATTCCTTTCCTCTCACATTCATTTCTAGATAACTTTTTGCCTTTTTTATTTCTATCTTAATGGTTAACTTACCTCAAGAGACAGGAAAAGTGAGCATTTGACTGAGTTGTGTTGGGGATCTGTTTTGCTGTGTCAGAGTTTGGCTGTTGGTAGAAGCAAAAGAGAAAATTATTGAAAATGTACAATTCTTAAGTAACCTCTCACAAATTAAATTGAAACAATTAGCTAAAACACTACATCATTGAAGTCACACAAAATGTTTCTCAGTTTTTAAGACAGACAAGTTTGCAAATTTAGAGACTTTGAAATTTCAACAATTTGTATAAGGTATTCTATTTGAGATATCTCAACAAAATTGGAACTTTCTTGAGAAATTTCCTTGAAGAATAAGTGTGTCAAGTATCAACTGGGAGCCAAGTAATTACAAGCATACCGACAGACATGGAAACTACAGTGAGCGCTTTCCCAGTACATGTGAAGCGCCTAAAAAGCAATCATAATGAAGTGATGCAATGGAGTGAAATACAGTATTCATATTCTGAATGTCATAAAGAAGTAAATCCCAGGTGATTAATTATTTAGAAGATTGCAGAAGCAGCTAGAGAAAGTCTTCTGATGTAGAAAGAGACTAATAAAGAACTAGGGGGCTTTGTCCCCTTCTTGCTTCGCTCACCAACCCCGTGCCTGCGCTATGCGCTAGCCTCTTTGCAGTTCTGTTGCTCGCGTACGGGGATGCACAATTTAAACAGATTTTCATGGGAATTGTTAAATATGCATAATAGAACTACTATAATTTATGCCTACATTTTGTTATTGCTAAAATATGAAAAAAGTTTCTGTTTTAACAATGTGTTTACACAGATTACTGTAGAAACGGAACACACATAAAATGCATGTGTTCCAAATAACGATCTATTATTTCCACTCTAAAACTCCAGCAGTTCACTCCCAGATAATCAAACAAGGCATGAGCTGGGAGAAGTTTGTGAACGTTCTAAGTCAGTGGGAGGATGGAATAGCAGGCTGTTTGCTGCTTGTCTTAATTGGCACATTTACAGGACAAAAGACGCTGACGGAGAGGTGCGAACGGATTTAAGGTGGGCCAGATTTACGAGTTTTCTCGTAGGCTCTGGTAATTCTAGTGTTAAACAGACTGTTATTTTCATGGGAATTGTGCATAATGGAACTATTTTACACTTCAGTGAGTAATTAACCATATTAAAAAAGAGTAAAACATAATAATTTAAAAGTAAATTATGTTTCATGTTACGTTAGACTTATTTGCGTAATACGATTTTGTTCTGTTTGGCTTTGAAATTAACACGCAAATACTTTTTAAATTTAGTTTTAATATGAATGGCATATCAAGATCTCCTTTGTTGTGTAATGTTATCCGCGGAAGATGCACCACATTATCTTTCTTGGATACATCCTTCTTTCTACAATAATTTGTGCGGTTGAAGACCGGACAGTGTTAACGGTTGTAGATATTCTTCGGGGTAAGTTGATCTAAGTTGGTCTTCTGCACGATCACCACCAACTGTTTTAGCATGGTCTATTGATATGCATTTAACCAATTTGCCATGTATCCGATCAACATTTTTGCCGTTAATTCTTTTGACTTCATCGTTGCTAGGATTGCCCTTGTACATCATTTTTTCTGTTGATAACCCTTCATGATGAAATTCCTCAATAAGATTTGGACATAATACGTCTTCTTTAATTGGGAACTTAAAGTGAGGAAAACTTTAAAATTTATAAGAGCTGAGAGAGCAGGAACTCTGTCTGTCAAAAGCATTCACACGATTGAGAGGTGAGAGTACCGTGTGTGTGGTTGAATATGGTTGAGAGGAGGGTGTGACTTGAAAAAATCTCATGGTCAAAGTCTCGTCTCGGGGGACTTGAAAAAATCTTCCAAAAAGTCTCATCTCGTTGCAGGATTTTTTTATATAATAGAGAGATATGACTGAAAGAAAAACTGAAGCTGCAGCAGTTAGTCATTTGGTTTATATACCTGTGTTCTGTTTTGAGGAAACTTCCCTTTGTTGTAAAATCTTCAGACAGCTGTACGTGTCAATGTTCAGCAGGCATAACTGTTTTATCACGTCCGTGTGGAATGCTACAAATGATGAAAGATTAAACACGTCCACTTACTGAGTACACACTGTGAATCATTTCAGGCTGTTTTTTGAGGCGGGCAACTTTAAGTTATTTAATTTCTTATGTGACTTTGAAAAAAGCAACAACTAAAACACATGCCTTACTAGTTCTTAGTCAGATAACTTTTTCCAAACCAAACTCGGTATAAACCTGTTTTGTAAATGCCATTTTTTTTTTTTTTTTTTTTTTTTGCCAGTGTTGTGCTCAACTGAGATTCTGTAACATGACATGGTGGTAATACAGGGGGATTCTGAACTCAACTGAATCATTTTAGGCAGATTCTATTTTACTTCCTCTAGGGTTTCCTCCAGCTCTAGAAAGTATTGATTACATCCTTCTCCTCACAAGTAAACACATTTTTCTGGACTTAGTGTACTTACTTTATGTTTTGAAAAGACAGTGGCCATATTTCTTTGATTTCTGCTATAAAAGGTATATTGTCAATAACTTTGTGCCAAATGTGACACTTTTTTTTCAAATTTAAATGCTGCTGTTTGTTTCTTTCTTTTTTGATGCAGATTGTAATCCTAATCTTTCTTTTTTAAGAATCTCTGCATTTTTCTGCTAGGTAGTCAGGAGTGGAAACCTTAATAGTAATGTACATGAATTTATAAGGTTCAGATAAGGCTGACAAACTCAGAAACTGTGATTTGCCGTCTAATTTTTACTGATGATGAAAACTGTTTATACATTTATGTAAATCTGCAGTCTATGGTATTTCAGGGAGCAAAGTGTTTTTTAATAATTCATTTTATTTGGAAACAAAACATTAGAAAGGAACACAACACAAATAGGGCGGAGTGGTGGCTCTGAGGCTAAAGATCTGCGCTGGTGTCTCGAAGGTTGCTGGTTTAAATCGCCGTCACTACGAAAAAGAGATCCCTTGAGCAAGGCACTTAACCTTCAATTGCTTCAGGGGTATGCGAAAACTAATATGAGGAAATTGTATAAGGCGAAATAAAGAACAAAAAAAAACTCATTTAAGCAAATGCGATTACAATAATATGCTTTGAAAACAATCCAAAAAGAAAGCAGAATAATCGTGGAACGTCATTTGCTCCCAGGACAAGCCACATTTCATAATCATGACACCATTAATTACTGTGTAAGAAGAAAAGAAATTGTATAATATTAAATAAGAGAAAATGTACTGCAAACTAAAATAACTCGATTGTCAAGTTGCAAGCACAAATTCTCAGTATTCTATCTTTCACTGAAAAAAATGAGGATGTAAAAATTTTAAACAAAGGGAGGGAAATTAAATTACAGGATAATCACATAATAAAATATTGTTCAAGGTGGTCTACAACCTTTAATCTTTATATTAAATTCCAGATGCCCTTCTCTTTTTAAGGCTTCTGCCATTACAGTCTCATCTCTTAATTCTGTGCCCGTCTGAGTTCATTGGGATCAGTTGACGAGTTTTTAAAGTTTTTTTTGAGTCTCCAAAGTTTTCTGTACCATGAATGTAGCTTAATAATTATGAAGGTTAATTGATTTTTAAAAGTAAATGCACATGAATTACTTCTGTAAATTCAGAACAGTCTCCCAAGTGATCCATGATTTTTCCCAAACTTTTACCAGTACTAGAAACACCTTTGGCCTGTTAACGTCAGTGATACAGTAGCAAACTGAGACCTAGTGCTGTATGACATTAAAACATTTGCAGCCTCCAAAGAGGATTTTTCATAATTCTGTAAATCGGTTTAATGCTTAACCTTCAACCTATTTTTATCACCATAAAAAGTGTTATCTTTTATTTTTTTATCATTTTTTTCATCTCCATTATCACAAAGGGTGATCTTTTGAACCACTAGCTATTAATATCTGGAAGAAGATAGAGATAAAAGGGACCATAAGGGAAGACTTTGAACAGGAAATATCTTCATGCTGATGCACACAGTGCCTTATATTATAGACACAGTTTCATCTATGCTATTATTATAAAATTTGCTAAAATAATTGAATAAGATCTCTAGATTTAAAATTAACGTTAATAAAAGTGCATTTTTCCCAATGAATTTTCTGGCACATCAAATCAGGCTTGATAACTACTCACTGATTGTATCAAAGCAATATATATATAATTTATATATATAATTTATAATTTATATATAACTGGTTATAATTATTACAACTAAACATAAGGATCTCTTTTTGGTAGAATAATGGAATAAATCAAACAAGATGTTCATAGATGTTTTGTTCTCCATATTACTTTTTTTATTTGATACACTATATTAATCAGCCAGGAGAATCAATTCTGTTGCTGGCCTGCAGATATTTATGCAGTAAAATACTGGAAATTGGGTGAAGTCCACAAAATGTACACCTGCTTGGTGTAGAACCTTCCTGTTCTAAATTTTCTTTGTGCACCCTGCTTTGTTCTTCAGACAACATTAATTATTGTCAATTCAGCGGCAATCCAGTGGTTAACATTTACTAAAGATATGGAACGAAAGTAGGACACATGTTGTTACTAAAGCACACGGTGAAGGGCAGTTTCTCTTAAACAAGTTCTCTCATTTGATGTGGGGCTGCGTTGCGGTGGAATTCATTGCATTATATGGCCAGCTTTTAGTTACAGTAATTGAGCTCAGTTTCAAGTTAGTTGTCTTGTTTAGATAGTAGCATAGATGCAAAATTTAATTCTGTTTCAAAACAGACTTGTTTTTTTTCATAAAATGTTGCAAGCATAATTTGTGTGAAAAATATTCTTAAATAATAAAATGCTGTGTTTAGAATAAAGTTTTGAACATTGCATTCCAATGTGAAACTTCTTTTTGATATTTATTGCATTTTAGACAACTGATGACATGTCGCGCTCAAAGAAGATGAAAATGTCGGAACCACTGAAAATCAGCCCCCTGGTGACACCAATTGTTCATGAGGTTAGCACTTTATTATTAAGTAATGACTTGATTATATATTTTTTTGTGTGTGTTAGATATGAAATGTGAAATATTTAGTTTAATGTGTATTTAAAAATGTGCTGATGATATACTGTATATGACCTTGAACCTCCGTCTCCAAGTTTACTGCTTGCCCAATCATTTCAATCATATGACCTGCTATCAGACAGAATATAAAGCACATTAGAATTCAAACTATACACTTTGCATCGTCTTGAAGAGTATTATTTAGCATTTTTTATTTTGCATTACTTATTACAGGTTTTGCTGAATAATGTTTATAAAAACCTATCTCTGCTTATTCAGCAGGACACATTTTAACTCCTACTTAGAGGCTATAAAATGACTCCACGTGACTTTTGCATCTCTATTCAATTTTTGTAGCACAATAGATGTTTGCAGACATTTTGTCAGACACCTTAACAAACCTGTCAACCATAGTCTACTATGAATTGCCTACTGTATTACTTTTCTGCCCCACTAGTCTCCCTCTATCTAACTCACAGCTTATATTGTGGCGTAAAAGTGTTCACAAAAGCTACTTTAACTTCTAAGGTTCTTTTATGTTGGTGGATAAGGTAATACTGGAAATGTCTAAATTATTAATTCTTTGCATTTATATAGCACTTTTCTCACTACTCAAAGCGCTCAGCAATTGCAGGTTAAGGGCCTTGCTCAATTGCCCAACAGAGCAGAGTCCCTTTTGGCATTTATGGGATTCGAACCGGCAACCTTCCGATTGGCAGTGCAGATCCCATGTTAGTCTTGACTTACATGCGCCTCTTACCTATGTTATATTCACTTATCATTTATGTTTGAAACCTTACTACCTTAGGCGGGTCCATAGAGACACCTAAATCCTTCCGGTTACCCCTTGAAATCGCTAACAGAATGAGCTCAGCTTTCACCACAGGCATAAAGGACATACTCCAACAAGAACTGATGGCTACCTTTAAAAGAGCTAAACAAATAGCAGATCTGTCAAACAAGCACACAGGGGAAGATACTAAACAAGGCAAGTTTCAGTGAGGAAATATTGAAACTTTTATTATCACTTACGTTTATTTGCAGAGAAGCCAGGCATTAAATACTAGCAGTCAAAAGTGAAAGAAAAGATACCACCTGAATGATTTAACTCAGTGTCTGAAACAGCAGGCTTTGCCTTAGCATAACCATATGAGATATGTATGTAATTTACAGCATTTCACATCTTCGTAGAGGCAGACACACACTGGTTAGTTTGCCTGAGCTTAAACATACTTCTTCTTAACTTTTGGTTTACATCTGCGTATTTTCCCACAGTTCTCTGTATTAGCAATAGTTATTTGCATCCCAGTATTCAACAGTGTGTTAAAATACATTTCTTAAAAACGTCAAACTGTTTAGACGATGGTTTAAAAGAAGAACAGATCTAGCAGAGCCCTTTTCTGAGGCAGTCTCCAACTTGGTCCACAATTTCTTCTAAGATATTTCCCTTCCTCGCTGGCCCTCCAGACATTTGTCTTCATTCCACTTCTCCATTTGCATCTAATCCTCCCTTCAGCGACCTTCCCTGTCAGCATGATGTCATTCCTCCCTGTCAGCTAAATGTTACGTTGTAAATTCTTAATTCGTTAAATGAAAGTAAATTTCTATAGTTTTGGTTATACAGTTTCTTCACTACTTCTTATATGAATAAAACACTCAAATGAAATATGATGAGTCTTGTTTTATAAACTTAAAAAAAAACTCCATTACACAATGTCTACAAGTTCAGAGTAAATTCATATTTTTAACTTACAAATCCTTCTGATATCTTTGGGACAGCTTTTACTACCTGCTAGTTTCCTGCCTTTGAACTTGAGCCCTGGTATGTGTAACATGAATTTAATCATGACTTATTAATTAACAGTCCCACCAATGGCTGGGTAACTGCAACACAGCTAATATGACTACTGATCCCCGCTAACATTTAGATTTCCTACAAACTCTGCACCTATGCAGATGAAAAAACTAAAAAATTATTGTAAAGGGGAAAAACTGTAAAAGCTGCTGCACTGTGCATAACTGACCAACAAAATATAAAAGGAGCAAATGTTGAGTTAAAATACAAAGAAAATGTTAGCACACCAGACACCAGACAACATTTCTACAGTATGTAGAGTAACATCCTACCACACTCATACGACATCATGATATAGCAGAATACAGAAATGTTCAAGGGGCAGTTCGATTTTAAAACCACTATAAGTCACTGACATTTATTGACACAATCTGTCCATGGTTTCCTTTTCACTCCTTAGTGCTGTTTCTCCATCATGGAGTAAATCACCAGTCACCACCAAAAATAAGACACCTGTTTTTACATTTTTTGTAGTTGTGACCGGAATATAAATAATGAACATTTAAATTTGCTTTAAAACATATGCTGACATAGTTGCAGAAACAATAGCATTTATAATTTTATAGTCTATCAAAAATGTTTGCGTAGCAATTCCATCTATCCATCCATCCATCATCCAACCCACTGTATCCTAACTACAGGGTCACAGGGGTCTGCTGGAGCCAATCCCAGCCAGCACAGGGCGCAAGGCAGGAAACAGACCCTGGGCAGGGTGCCAACCCACCACAGGGCACACACACACACACACACACACCAAGTACACACTAGGGACAATTTAGAATCACCAATGCACCTAACCTGCATGTCTTTGGACAGTGGGAGGAAACATGCAAACTCCATGCAGGGAGGACCTGGGAAGTGAACAGGGGTCTTGCGTAGCAATTATGTCAATTAAAATTAATCTTTAAACTGACTTAGCATGGTAGAAACCTTGCCAACCGTAACCATTGCCTGCAGTCTTGCCCAGTAAAACCGGGATTGATAATGAAATAGACCAGAATGCTTGGATATTTTATTTCATTGCATCTTGTACAGACCCGTTCTAGTATCTTTTCATTCTTTTATTACGTCTCTGCATATAGAATTTAATAATAAAAAGCCTAGTACTTTTGGTTTATAGTTGGCATCAAACTAAAAGAAGTTCCATACGGTTTTATTTGAGCTATTATATTAATATTTTCTTTTATTTATTTATTTTACACTGCTTACTGCCTCTCTCGTTGAGAAAGTATGCAGCTTTTATTTGTGGACACCTCATTGTTCCCCTAAATAACTGTGACAGATATTACAAAAAGTCAAAATTTCCATCATTATACCGCTTTCTTTTGAACAGATATTTTAATGTTTGCTTGTTTTCACATTTATAAATAAGGTCTGAAAATCTAATCTTCTGCCATAATAATACAGTACGTAAACTAGTATAGCAGATAGTGGGACATACTAATTTGTCCATGCTCTTGAATGTTTAACCTTTGTAGCCTACCTGTGTAAAAAGAAGTAAAATAATGAGCAATGTATAGCATTTTATTGACTATCACCCAATAGGTACGGCTCCTGACCCTCCACATTCACCTCCAAAATTCTACATAAGGAAGATGGGAAGATATGGACCAAACAGAAAAGTTCAAATATATTTTGAGTCCATTGATTAGTGCAGCAGAAGTAGTTTTGCAAGAATTATACTTTACATTGATTGCGCCAGGAACTATAGTGCTAGAAGAAGCTCTTAATTTACTGAACAACAAATGTCCCTATGGTCATGAGTTCTAGGTAATGGCAAAAAGTCTGAATTAATGCTTATGAACACAATAAGATGATGAACACGAGTATATATGGATGGAATGAGGTTCCAGTGCAAATGGACCTGCTCTTAATGAGAAAGTGAAGAGCTTGATAATACATAATGTGAAGGCCTAGGAGTAGAACCACTTCTTCTATAGAATAATAGAATGTAGTGGAGGTATTTTAGGAATTTGGTGCAGATGCCCCCTAGGCGCCACCAGCACATTTCCCAAGGAGGGACACCAAAAATATATTGAAGAAATTATACAGTGCATCCGGAAATTATTCACAGCGCATCACTTTTTCCACATTTTGTTATGTTACAGCCTTATTTCAAAATGGATTAAATTCATTTTTTTTTCTCAGAATTCTACACACGACACCCCATAATGACAATGTGAAAAAAGTTTACTTGAGATTTTTGCAAATTTATTAAAAATAAAAAAATTGAGAAAGCACATGTACGTAAGTATTCACAGCTTTTGCCATGAAGCTCAAAATTGAGCTCAGGTGCATCCTGTTTCCGCTGATCATCCTTGAGATGTTTCTGCAGCTTAATTGGAGTCCACCTGTGGTAAATTCAGTTGATTGGACATGATTTGGAAGGGCACACACCTGTCTATATATGTAAGTGGAAGAAGTTTGAAACCACCTGGACTCTTCCTAGAGCTGGCCGGCCATCTAAACTGAGCGATCAGGGGAGAAGGGCCTTAGTCAGGGAGGTGACCAAGAACCCGATGGTCACTCTGTCAGAGCTCCAGAGGTCCTCTGTGGAGAGAGGAGAACCTTCCAGAAGGACAACCATCTCTGCAGCAATCCACCAACCAGGCCTGTATGGTAGAGTGGCCAGACGGATGCCACTCCTTAGTAAAAGGCACATGGCAGCCCACCTGGAGTTTGCCAAAAGGCACCTGAAGGACTCTCAGACCATGAGAAACAAAATTCTCTGGTCTGATGAGACAAAGATTGAACTCTTTGGTGTGAATGCCAGGCATCACGCTTGAAGGAAACTAGGCACCGCTCATCACCAGGCCAATACCATCCCTACAGTGAAGCATGGTGGTGGCAGCATCATGCTGTGGGGATGTTTTTCAGCGGCAGGTACTGGGAGACTAGTCAGGATAAAGGGAAAGATGACTGCAGAAATGTACAGAGACATCCCTGAGCGCTCTTGACCTCAGACTGGGGCGACGGTTCATCTTTCAGCAGGACAACGACCCTAAGCACACAGCCAAGATATCAAAGGAGTGGCTTCAGGACAACTCTGTGAATGTCCTTGAGTGGCCCAGCCAGAGCCCAGACTTGAATCCAATTGAACATCTCTGGAGAGATCTTAAAATGGCTGTGCACCAGCGCTTCCCTTCCAACCTGATGGAGCTTGAGAGTTGCTGCAAAGAGGAATGGGCGAAACTGGCCAAGGATAGGTGTGCCAAGCTTGTGGCATCATTTTCAAAAAGACTTGAGGCTGTAATTGCTGCCAAAGGTGCATCGACAAAGCATTGCGCAAAGGCTGTGAATACTTATGTACATGTGATTTCTCAGTTTTTATATTTTTAATAAATTTGCAAAAACCTCAAGTAAACTTTTTTCACGTTGTCATTATGGGGTGTTGTGTGTAGAATTCTGAGGAAAAAAATGAATTTAATCCATTTTGGAATAAGGCTGCAACATAACAAAATGTGGAAAAAGTGATGCGCTGTGAATACTTTCCGGATGCACTGTATGCCTCCCAATTGGCCATAAAATGCTTGGAAATTCCTAGAAGGTGTGATAGACTATTGCTGGTTTAGGCCAGAGAACTACAGCAACTCATACCAGGACAAGTGGCAGGAGAGTGAGTGTGAGACTAATATGGCAAGGTTTGCTGTATATTTGCATTACAAAATAGAATCCAAGCCTTCAACAAGATATATTCATATTACAACAAATTGAGCTAGAGTTTGATATCTTTTTTTTATTTTCAGAACTTCTTGCAATAAAAATGTACAGTTAAACATTAATGTATATGTTACCGGCAAAGTATGAAATCCGGCATTCTATAGAATGCCTAGGCATTGTATACAATGCCTAAAACTAGCCGGCAATGTATGAAACGATTCATATTTCACACATTTCCTAGGCATTCTATAGAATGCCAAATGAGAAACCGGGAAAATTTATGAAATACATCTCCGATTCGTTTCGAATATCAATTGGCAAGGCACGTGACTTTTAACGCGCGCGTCAGGTTTAGAATTTGTCAGTTGCACTTTGCGTTTTGTTCGGGAGTGTCAAAATACGCAATTTTAATTAAATTTGTTCAACAAAAAATTAGTTTTTTACTGTGCTCCATGAAGGTGATTCGCGCAATATATTGGCAGTTGTAATGAGTGTGACAGAGGATGGTTTCTACCGACTTGGAACTTCTGAAGGAATTTTAAAACAAGTATATGCGAGATCACAATTCACTTTATGCCATGAGAACTTGCTTAAAATTGAAGATATTCCTGACCATGAAATTCCTCTCCGGTCAGTTGCAATTGCTCAGTCCAGTGGAAGCGGCCAAGGATTCGTCAAATGTACAGGTATGTGTAAAACAAAGTGCCAAAATATGAAATGTCTTTGCGTGAAAAATGTAATGAAATGTAATTCAAAATGTCATTCAAGCCTACCATGTTGCAACAAGTAGGTTAATTTTAATTTCTTATTTTTTATATGTAAATTTTGTTTCCCTTAGTAAGAAAGGCATAAATTTTGTTTTGTACAACTTTCATTTTTCTTTACGTATTTTGAATATTTTTTTTAATGGCACTCATTATTTTCTCAGAATAACATTTGTATTTTTGAGGAATGCACGTCATTTATATAATAGCCTTATCAGGACCTTTTTTCATACTTTGCCTAAATAGCATTGTCATTCTATAGAATGCCTAGGTATTATATACAATGCCTAGAAAAAGTGTGTAATAATTCTCATATTTCATACATTGCCTAAAAACGCCGGGCATTATATACAAATCTCTGCATTGCAAAAATTTCATTAAAAAAATAAATGTCTTCTTAATATAGATAAAAGACAACACGAAGAACACCTTATTCAGTCAGTATGAACTAAAAATCCGTCCCTATATTGATCTCATTGACTCTCTGCGATCGCTGGGTGTTGACCAAGACCTTGCTCTACCGTCTATTGCTGTGATTGGAGATCAGAGTTCTGGGAAAAGTTCTGTCCTTGAAGCCTTATCTGGTGTGTCACTGCCACGAGGATCTGGTAAGGGAATGTTTTACAGAAACTGGTCTGTTTAGAATGATCTGACATTTTTACTCTCTGGCTTTTAACCCAGTATGATATGTTGGCAATATGTATACTTTTTATTAAGAATCTTTTCAGTTCTTATGTGTTTATGTGTTTCTGTTTCATTTACCCTTCGGTTTTGTGTGTCTGATATGTTGGGTTTTCTTTTTTTTATTGTACAGCACTTTGGTCAGCCTTGATGTTGTTTTTAAAGTGTTTTATAAATAAATAATGAAACAAACAGTCTTTGAAAAAAAATAAAGACTAAATCTTGACTTAAAATAAATAAATTGAGTATCTCAGTACTAGGTGGTATGATTATAAAACTAACTTTCTGCACTTTTACAAAGGTGTGCACCTAACACCACAGTGTAATTCTAAATTAAATATGAAATTGGATGTACTGTACAGCCTGGAATTCAAATCAATGTACGAATTAGATGGAACTGAAATCAGTACCTCTTGTATTTTGTAATGTGTTCTTTCGCAGCTTCACTTTTTTTTTCACTTTTTTTAAAATAAATGTACTTCTTTACTCTTGTGAAGTAACTTGTACAATATAATCATTAATACTGAGCTAATGCTGCTTCCCCTCTGGCTTTTCTCAACAGGTTCTTTTTTTTTGTCTTGTCATGTCATGTCACTTCCTCCCTCCCCCACATATAATATGAAAGCTATATGAAAACAATACCTCTCACCCTCTGATCACTCTCCTAATCTTTTTCTTGCCTGTGAGCCCAATTTACATCTGACATATTGTGTACAGTTCTGGTCACCACAATACAAAAAGACGTTAGCATTTTAAGCTGTGCAGAGGACAGCAACCAGGTTTATCCCAGAACTTAAGGACATGTTGTACTCGGACAGAATAGGAAACTGAAACATGTTTAGCCTCCAATAGAGAAGAGTGCAAAGGATAAAGTAGATCCAGCATAGTTCATTTAATTTAGCGGTGAATTATATACTCAAGGACGTCAGTAGAAATTAAAGGGAAGTGTGTTTAAAACTGAAGCCATGAAGCACTTCCTTATGCAAAGAGTTGTAGGAATCTGAAACAAACTACCAAGACAACCAGTTGAAGCAGAAACCTTGATAACCTTTAATAAGAATCTGGATCAATGCTTCAATTGGAGTTGTATTTACTGGTACTCAGCACTGTCACCTTTTGGGATTTCTCTGTAGAGTACCAGTACCTTTTATTAGAGTGCCAGTGAGTACGGGCACCTACTATCAGCAAGCTTCAAGTGGAAAAGAGCACTGTAAAAAATCTTATGTGCTATCTACTTAAAAAAAATATGGTAACAATATTGTACATATTATTTTTAAGCAGTTTTTAAGGCTTGATATTTTTAGAAGAATTTACTTGAATAAGTCATGTAAAAAATCCTAAATTATTTAGCCAGGCGCATATTATTTTAAGTAGTATTTACGGCTTGATTTTTTTTCCCTAGCAAAATCTACTTGAATAAATCATATAAAACATCCTAAATTATTTAGCCAGAGACATGATGATTTTAACATCATTAGTGGAATAATCGTTTTTAGTTTAAGCAGATAAAACAAAATGTACTCATATGTATTAAGGAAAATTACTTAATAATATAAAAAAACATTTTATAATGAAATGAACACATAATGCATTTTGGTGTTAAACATGCTTTTATTCCATGTTACACTGGTATCAAAATATTAAACACTTTGTAAAATAGTGTATATAACATTTACAGCAGTTTTAAGAAAAAACTAAAACAATTTGTAAAACAGTTTGTAACTGACAATTTATGTCATTGAAATCAACTGTTTAGCATCAAACCAGATAACCTGTTGTAGAACAAGCTGCAGAACAATCTCAAACCTCAACCTGGGCATTTTCACCAAAACTTGGTAACAATGGAATGTCTCTCTCACAATCTAACACACAAGTTTGTTTTTGAGAGATTGTAATTTGGGGGGAAACCTGCAAACATCCAGTTCCAAGAAGAGCTCCTGAAAGGCCTTAAACGTGTTCCTCAGTTGTTTGGGATAGGTGAGGTTTAGTGCATCTGTGAATCCAAGAAGGATTGCGCAGGCTCTAGTCAGATTTCCCAAGCCAATCATGACTTGCACACCCTCCAAGACAATGCTAAAGTCCTCCTGGTCATCCTTCTTGCAGACAGCAATTTTCATTACATGCTGCAGTAGACTTTGCTGCACATCCTCATTGTCGCACAGTAAAACAAACATAACATATTTTATTATGAAGATCTGTTATTTATGTAGTTAATTTGTGTAAGATGTTCAAACAAGTTTTTCCTCATAAGAACTTAAAATGCAGATACCTCAAGGAAGTACAGTAAAACCATTTCTAGGTTCATATCTTTGTAACATTGTAAAACACTAACTCCCCAAAACTTGTTTCAGCGAACTATGGAGACTGACACTACAACAAACTCAAGTATACTATGGCTAATGGCGGACAGGATGTTTTCAGAAATGTTGACATTGTTTAATTTATTTAATTTATATTGCTGACACTAGTGCAAATATTTTTTTACATGAGGAGCGTACTTATGTTTAAGATGTATGTAAAGCAAAACAAATGCTAAATGTAGTTTTCTGAAAACAATAAATATCTGAAATAGTTTTAGACACTTACATTGTACTCCTGGATGAGGTCTTCCTCCTTTTCACCCAAGGAATTGACCAAGCAACGGAGGACAACATCTCTTGTCTCTTCTATGTTTTGATATGAGGTCTAAGGCACCAAAAGTGTAGAAATTAGTAATAGTACCCAAAAATAATGAAGCAAATATCAATCAAATAATAATAAAAAAATACCAATTAAAATATCTGCTGTATGGCACCTATTTTCTTCTTCAAAATCTGTCCGAGTACTCCTCCTTTGCAGGAAAATATTGTGAAAAGTTTAGGAGTGTAGTAATCCAACATCTTAATAAATGTTGTAATTCTCCTAAACTCTTCATTAATCTAAAAAATGAAACACAATACTGCTAAACAAGTCTAAACATTTTTAAATATCATTAAAGACTAATTTTAAATAAATTTGCATTATAGTAAATCTCAAATGTGTTCAAATAACTTCACTCAGGTCGAATTTACATAGATTAATCAAAGAGAAAATGTAAATTGCTATAGATATATCTTAGTCTTTGTGGAGACTGATAATGCCTTAATTATTGCAAAGATGTTTGTATTCTTCAACTAGTCAAAAGCATGGTTATGTCCATATCACTTCCTGGAACGTCATCGTGTTGCTTCTATGGTGTTTGTGACTTGTTTTGTTTAAGAGGGCGCCCTCTAACGTCGAGGAAGAATGAAAAAAATGCATATATTGCGTGAAATGATTGAACGCTAATTTAATACATCTTTACAATTTGAAGCGAATATATAAACACATCAACACTCTTAAAAGTTTTTAAGTATAATCATAGAAACTGCCCCATCTATCAAGCTCGATGCATGGCCATAATTATTTTTGCTTTAGCGACCAACATGTCCATTCTAGCCTCAGCACGTGCATGTGAGGAGTTATGACTAATGAGCTCGAGTTCAGATTTTCACATCAAATAACATTGCATAATTGTAAACCTTTATTTTAAAACACCTGGTTCAACATAGTCACTGTTTCACATGCCAAAATGATCACTGTCGTTCAGATTCAAATATCAGTGTAAAACAATTCCTGTACTAGCGTGAATAAGCGGTGTCCTGAGGAGCTTATTTAAGAAATCAAAATAAAATGTAAAAATTAGTAAGGGGCTTAACTTACCTCTTAATATTTTCCACTGTTCGTCTGCTCCTTCAAAACGCCATCTGATCACTGCCGTTGTTGAGATTCAAATGAAGGTGACTCAATCAAACCTGGATAATTGGACCAATTCTCTTAAAATAAATATGAAGCCTTTTTTCCTCAAAATTTTAGCCTAAATGGTTCCTCAAATTAAGCCTAAAAATTGCACTCATTTCCTTAAAAAAATAGGTAAAATTTATTTCTTAATTTTATTAGTGAAATGTTCTCAATATATTATAAGAAACACAGAAAACCTATTTTTTTAATTAAATATGCACATTATTTTTAATGATTACATTTTTTTAATGAAAATTACAAGCCTCATGATTCATTTTTTACAGTGAGGAACACCTGTTCTTTGAACAAATGTTACTTTCAACTGACGTGTGAAGCTTCATGGGCCCGCATCCCCACGCTCTTCAATTGAATGTTATTCTACATCATAAACAGAGTACTGGCAGTAATTTGGCTCTACTTCAAGTTTTGACCTGGGTGAAATATTGAGATATCTTAGCTATAAGCTCAAATGACAAGCTTGTCAGACTGAATGGTCTCCTCTTGTTGTCAGATTTCTTATATTACAGTATATTCTATGTCCTTATCTCAACTTTAGGCTCATTAGAAAACCGGCAGAGAGAAGACATAGGAAACAGCCCCCTCATGCCCTGTTGAGTCCCTGAGCCTCTTAACCTTGAGTAGCATTTCAAAAGCCAGCCTTTCATGTTAATGTCCATGTTACATGCTCTATGTGCTGAAGGAGCGTTCCTCCCAGGATTCAGCAATCTTTTTCTCTCATGTGCCACAAACTTGCATCGCTCTTTGCCCACACTGACATAAGAAAAAGTTCTCTGTAGTCCCCAGTACGTGTGTGTCTGTCTTTTTATGTGACTTCATTTTGGTGACTTTTTCGAAAACCCATGACATATTTAAAGTACGATGATAACTGCATTGCAGATTAATTTCTTTCTGGACAGAATTAGAAGAAATCCTAAATGTAAAATTAATATTGGCATATTTTGTATATGTAGTGCTAATGGTGTCTAATTCAAAGCGTCCATCCATCCATTATCTAACTTGCTTATCCGTTTCAGCATTGTAGTGGGTTGGTGGTGAGCTTGATGAAAGAGCTTTGGGCAGAACCAGCCCTGGATGGGGCACCAGTCCACTGAAGGGCAAACACACACACACACACACCAAACCCAGTCTGTACATCATTAGGATGTGGTTGGGGAGTTGGAGTACCAGGATTAAACAAAAAAACCAAAAACAAGCAGACAGGGAAAGAATGAGCAAACGCCACACAGATGGATGCCTGGGTGGGCAGGGATTTAAACTCAGAGCTTTAGAAATAGCAGCACAAGTCCATGTCCCACTGTGCTGCCAGATCTTCTCCTTGTGTCTATGTTGAGTTTTTTCCTCTAGGTATTGTGGTTTTCTTCTCATTACATTATGCTGTATTATAAATAAGTGTGGGTGTGTGTATTTGCCCAGCGACAGACTGTTTCTGTATCCTCAGCTGGTTCCTGCCTTCTTCGCAGGGCTGCAAGTTAGGCTTTGACCCTTAAACTGAATTAAATGAATTTGAAAATTGAGGGATGGATAATTTAATCACTATAGTAAAGTCCTACTGCCTTTAAAAACTAAGACATTGAGGTCTAAAATGTTTAGTAAGTCTTTCCTGGTATCATAATACTACTTTCAAACCATCCCAAACCAATTCAGGGTCTTACTCGGGCAGTATCATATGAATTGCATGAACTATCCACAGACGGGGTCCACTCATGCACACACAGAGGGACACTTTCAAATCACCACATTGACAAAACAGGTCTTGCGATTAAGGAGGTAAACGAGGGTATGCAGGGAAAACCTACACAGACAAGTGAAGAACTTTGTGCAAACTCAACCTAAACAACAGCCTGACAGGCTTCAAACTAAAGTTAGGCAGCAGCTTCACCCTCTGAATCACCATGCTGCCTGTTAACATAATGATTCTGATAAAGTTTGTGTTGTGAAAAATGTAAAATTAATTGAATTTTCTTATTTTCTGGTGAAAAATGGACATTTAATTTTACTTTATAATACAGCTTTTATTGGCTAACAAAAAAAAGATTACAATATGCAAGCTTTTGAGGCAACTCAGGCACTTTCTTCAGGCAAGACTGCATATTCTAATCATTTTAGTTAACCAATAAAAGGTGTCATTTTGCTTGACTTCTCACTACATTCATAATGGCTAACACGGTACAACACCCTAGTACTACAGAGTTTATAATACACTATAACAATATTCTGTAACATCCTTCTGCATATAATACTAGAACTTTGTACTGTATATTATTGCTGTTTTATCTCTGTTTTTATCTTGCCTTGCCTTTGTTTAATCTTTTTATGTTGCACTTTTGACATTTACTTCTAATGTAAAGTGCCCTATAAATAAAATTCATTATTATATTTCAATAGACATAGTGTCTGTCTTTTTATCTACATACTTAAAAATTAAAAATGGGTTTTACTGCAGGAATTGTAACACGATGTCCTCTTGAACTAAAAATGAAGAAAACAAAAGAATGGCAACCATGGAAAGGAAAGCTCAAATACAAAGATATCGAAATAGACTTACATGATCCTTCTTTTGTAGAACAAGAAATTTCAAAAGGTAAGCAAATTAAATAAATGTAGTCAGTGAGTTTATTATATTTGCTCTCTTTAGACAGATCACACATAGTTTTGTGTCATATGAAGTGTATTTGTAGAAAATGCATGACAGTAATCTGTACATTATTCATTTCCTTCAGTTTTCTTTAATGGTGTACTAATTTATTTTGGAATACTCTGATAAAGGAAAATGTTTGGGAGAATAGTATTTTTTAATATTATTTCCCCTAGCTACTACAGTGCACAGTTAGGTAAAGGTAAGACCAATAGATAATAGTGAAATTTAAATAGCTCTTTCAGTCTCTGGATAACTTTTATTACATGGTATGTGAAATTCTGTGAGACACTAAAGAAGATTTCATTAAATTTTCACTGACATGCAGGGCTATTTACAGGGAATGGTATGCTCTTAGTCTAAAATTTTAAATGAATCCAATAAATTTAGTACATCTGCATAAAGAGGTCATTTTTGAGTCCTTCTCCTACAATTAAAGTTGCCTCAACAATTTTACAGTTTACAAAGAATCAAACTTGTCAGACTCATAGAGGTGTCTAGTCTTGCAGTATATCAAGACAAGATGCTTTCTTCTTTTTGTGTAACATAGTGAATGAATTAACTATGTCGTTGTTGATGATATCACCATTGTTGTTTCTGACCATGCTCTAGTCACTGGGGAACTCTAACTGTCAAACACTACTATGTCAGTTGGCAAGTGGGGAATTTAACTATTGGTAATAGCTGAAGAGTTAATTACATTTGTTTTTAAACACATTGTTTTCTTTGTTGCAACCAACATATCTCCGAAGATGTCTGCCAGAACTTTCTGGGAAACATAAATACCATATCTGAAAGGACAAATAATCTCCTACAATTACACACAAATATATTGAAAAGACGAAAACCAAAATAATTGGTTAGTCCCAGCTCTAAAAATCATTGACAATTATGCAATGCCACGCATCCCTATTGAGCTGTTAGAAAAAAGAGGTTGGTATTGCAAACAAGATTCAATTCTTTAACCTAAAGAGAAACAAATTTAATTATTACTTAAATCATTACAATTTTGTTAAGAATGTTGCATCCAAGGGCTAATAAGACTCCAGCTCATCAATATATAAGAAATAAGGTCATAGCACTGTCTATCAATTTAACAATGCAACTAGAACCTAGTTTATTGAACACAGAAAGATAGATGACATATTTGTGATTTTACAAGACTTTTTCCATTTTGGTACACAGTAAGAATATGCTTTAGTAGAAGAACGTTTATCAAAATGAACATACAACTCTTGGACACCAGACATCTATCAACTGAATAAATCATTAATATTCTCCAGAATCTCAGATGTTTTTAAATCCTACAAAAGGTTTAGGTCCAAACGGCTGCTAAACTGAATTTTGTAAGAATAAAAACATTCACACATGTTATTCATATTTATCAAAGCCAGAGAGGAACATTCCCATAAAACTCTTGTCCAATATTTGTTTTTTTCCTCCATACAAACTTTGTATGCTCACTCCTCAGATTGGTGTTAAATTCTGGTTAAAGCTCTAGCAGACAGAATAGATTAAGTTCTTTCTCCTATTATTTCACAAGGTCAAAATGGATATACCAATGGTAGACAGTTGCTATCAAATATAACATCAAATATCAAACATATATTCAATGCAATTTAAACATCCACAGCAGAAGAGACCAAAGAGCTTTTGCTGTCTTAGAATACTTAAATATTACTTTTGACATGGCTGATTGGAGTTATTCAATGCATTATGTGTACAGTATTTGGTTTTAGACCCCATATTTTAGGTATGCTAGGAGTAAACATTTGTACTGCAGCCCAGAAGCTTTCGTTCATATAAATGAATTGAGTATTAATTCTGACTTATGCTTTGTAAAGCATGTACCCAGATGTGTGTTTTCTTCATCAGTGATTTTGTTTTTCACCACCACTTTCTACATATACCAGTGCAATAGAAACCAGTGCATTTCATGCTCTTCAGCACAATCTATTTGTTTGAAAGTAAAATTAATTATTGTTACAGTACCTAACAAATCCATCAAACCATCCCTTCTTAAGCTTTATTGATTAAAATATTAAAGGCATTTGATATTACTTTACATATATGAAGGGTCCCCTTGGATATCTTAGAATGCATAAATTGCTAACACTAGACCACAGTATAGACAATTTACTAGAAAGGAGTATAAGATGACAATCCCAAACAATATAAGACCAATACACAATAACTGACCATTAGAGATGTTCAGATTTCTTTCTTACTGTATGCTAAAAGTAAAATGTCTTACTTACTGTATGTTAAGGCTCAAGTAAAACTCCTTTCTCGGTACATGTAGCAATTAAAACCAAATGTTCTTACAGTTCAAGAGTGATTACACAGGTACCTAAATATAATACAGCAGTTAAATACATTTACAAATGTACATAAATACATGTATCAGGATAAATGTTATGCTCCCACCTATTTATCTGAATTGTGTGTTATGCACTACCCATCCAGAGATCATAGATCTACCGATCAGTTGTCTCTTATCTTCCCTCGTACTAAGTGTAAAACTAAGGGGGACAGGGCTTTAGCAGCTGCTGCACCTCTTCTGTGGAATTCTTTACCCAATCACATTGAGGAGTCGCCTTCAATTGAACCTTTTAAAATGAGACTGTAGGCTCATTTCTATGCTCTAGCCTTCTGTGATACTAATGGTATCTTCCTCTTAGTCATTTGTTTTGTTTCAGATTACTGCTGGTTGCATTGTGTTTTATTATATTTTATTCTATTTATTTTATTTATGTTTATTGTATAGTTTATTTTAAAGCACCCTATCTACATCATTACTGATGTTGTTTTAAATGTGCTCTATAAATTGACATTGACATTAATACAGAAGTCAATACCAAGGAAATATACAGCCTCAGCAGCTCTAATATTAATAATATAACAACACATTCTCATGCCCACTTTATTAAATTGTGGGTCAAACGGGGTAAGACCATCCTGAACAGGCAGCCAGTCCATCAAAGTGCCCATTCACATACTTACTCAGTCATACTGGAACCAATGTAGGATTGCCAGTTAACCAAATGTGGCCATATTTAGGATGAAGGGCAACGCCTGGAGAAAAATGCACATAGACACAAGGAGAATGTGCACCAAATGAAACTTATTCAACACACACAGTGATTCAGCTCTTTTAATATTGTTGTTGTTTCCCTTATTCACCTAAACCCAGTCAGGTTTACTTTTACACATAATAATTCAGGTATCACAAAATGTAATTTATCCCTGAAATTATATGTCCACACAAAATCTATTTGTTAAAGTTAAGAGGCACAAAAATTAAAACTAAATTTAAATACGATATTTATACATATATGTTTAGTTTGATGCTCCTGTAGCTAAACTCAATTACTTTAGATAGGTAGTAAATGTTTATTGATGTTTTTTGCTCTTTATACTTTGAAGGACATTGACATCACAATCGATTCGCTTATAACAGATTTGTTATTTTATGTTTTGATGCAATAAAATGTAAACAAAACATAACCTGTTAGCATATTGTTTCATGATAAGAAAACCTCATTTTATTTTAATACAAAGATTGATAACAGATTCTAGTTAATTATTTAAGGAACAAAAGTAAACAATGTTGGGGTAACTTCAGCTATCTTTGAATACATCTGTTTTACTCAAAAATTACATTGCAGTACCCATAGTCTGGGTACTGTCACATTTTAAAATCAGTTTCTGGAAATGCAGTCTCTTATTCATAAGATTTTTTTTTGCTGTTGTAAATCAGTTTTAATTTGTAATTCAGTATTTCATATCAATGTGTTTTTCTTTTCAGCTCAAAATGTTATTACCGGCTCTGAAGTGGGCATCAGTGAGGAATTAATAAGCCTCAATGTTGAATCCCCTGAAGTTCCCAATCTTACCCTTATTGACCTTCCAGGAATTGCTAGAGTGGCTGTTGGCAACCAACCAAAAGACATTGGAGAACAGGTAACATTTAGCCAAAGATTTGTTCAGCCACCTGTCTTTTCCCTTAACTGCTTTTTCAAGTACAGAATTGTGGGAGCCAGAGCCTATCCCAGCTGCACAAAAATGAGCATTTGACACATTGTGAACTCCACACTCACTAATTTTGCATCCTCAGTTACCTAACAGCATGTAATCGTCGGAGGAAACCAGAGTTCCAGGAAAACTACAAGCAGACGGAAACTCAGCTGCAGTCCTAATGTTTGCTGTTGTACTACCCACCAACTTTTTCTATAGATTACTCATTAAAAAAAATATATACTGTAACTGTAACAACAACAATACTTATTTGTATACCACATTTTCATATAATGGATGTAGCTCAAAGTGCTTTGCAAGATGTCAAATGAAATATTCAAACATGCAAAGAAAACCAAATTAAAATTAGATAAGAAAAATGCATAAACAGTATACAAAAAATAAATAGCGCACACTTACATAAAATAGATGTGCAATTAAGATAAATACATTCCCTAAATATAGAATTGTTTTTTAAGTCTCTAAATGACAGTCTGATGATAAGGTATCCAGCAGAGGGCGTTAGCTCCCTTGTTGGAATAAGCACTTTTGTAATTACGGTGTGTTGCATAACCCAAATCTATATAGATATGATATTAAAAGGCGATACCCCTCCCTTAGTGATACGGCAGTAGGAAATCACATAGGAGAAATAACAGCTTTCTTTAATGACAGCTTACGCTGCATTACAGACGAAGGAAGCCAATTTCAAGAACCCAGTTCGGGAGTGGGGGCCCGATGTGTAGAGTCTGCCATTTTTGTCGCTGCATTGGAAGGATTTTCAGGATTTTCAGCTTCAAAGGTGTGCCAGGCAATGTTCCAAGGCTTTATACTATTTTCTTCATGTGCAGGCCCCCACTTAGGTGAATAATACAATTCCAAACAAGGCAAAGAGGATACAGTTTCATGCTGACTCTGACAGACAAAAAAATAGTGCAGGTTTCCCCAGCTGCCTTTATCTGTCTTGTCTTATGCTCTGCCTAGCAGTTCTAAATGATGAGCCCCCTGTGTGTTAACTGTGCATGTGAGTAGACAGAAAAGTAGATTTATAAGATATATTTGCACAAAGCACAGTGACATATTAAACTCATACACTTATTACAGTTAGTTGCCCTGGGTGGAAGGAAAAAAATAAAAAAACACTCCAGTTAGAATTGCTTAATTGTATACTGTAATAACCCCATTTGTTATCACATGCTATCATTTAAGCACATGGACATTAAGAGGGTACATGATTGAAGTCTATTAAATTATGAACGAAATTAGTACAATAGATACCAGTTGTTATTTTCAAATGAATTTTTCAACTAGGACACATGAACAAGGTGAGAAACTTGTTAAGGGCAGATTTCACACAAATGTTAGAAAGTTTTTCTTCACACACAGAACCATAGACACATGGAATAAATTACTAAGTAGTGTGGTGGAAAGTAGAGACACTTTAGGAACCTTCAAATCTCAACTTCTTGTTATCTTGGACAATCTTAATGAAGAGGAAGGACAAACTCATTGGGCTGAATGGCCTGTTCTTATCACAACTTTTGGAATGTTCTAATTATCATAGGTCAACAATTAATTAATGGACATATACCTTGTTTTCCTGACTGTTTAAACAAATCTGTGTCTTCACGTGTATGTATTATGTAGTTACACTAGTAATTTGTAAAGTTTGTGTCTGCATTTTACTTGTGAACTTGTCACAGCTATCTGTGTGTGCACTCAGTGATAAGCACTATACAAAAATAACCTGAAATTATAGAGAACCCCAACTTCTGAGGGGGTGCCAAGGTTGTCAGCAGATTTGCATAGCAATGACACAGGTACATTTGTAAAATGAGGGACAGATGGAATTAGGCCAACACCTGCAGTATTTTCCACACCAACACCCAAATAGTAACAAAACACACCAGAAAAATGACAAAATAGATTAACTTTATTAAGCAAAGAATATATATGTAATTATTTACAAACACAGCAAAGAAAGGTTATGACAAATCTACAAAACGAATGCCACAAACAACTTAAAAGATGATCTATACAGTCTCAAAAAAGTCTTTATTGTAAGTAATAGGTGTGGATCTTGAAGTGCAAACCGAATAGAAGGCAACATGTGGTGGAATATTCCCTTTTTGTACATTGCTTCCCGGAAAAATGGATAATGAACAGAGTCCTACCACCAGAGTCCAGAAGGTGTATGATCTTCTGAGGCGCGTCTCTTCACAAAGAGCAACTGTGGACAGGAATGGGAAAAAAATTTGGACGTGAGTGTCAGTAGGTATTGCGCCCTAATAGCCGAGTTACCCGAACTATTCTATACCATTTCACTAATTATTTACCACTCTGAAGCTGATCTGTCTGATCATGAAATAGATCATTACGATAGCAATTGACAAGAAGAATTCCTAATTAATTGCTGAATTACGGTATTTGAGGGTTCCTCTAGAGTGTGTCTTTCTCTTCCACAATTTGGCTCGAAAACTAATCAGCACATCTTCATCTCATAACAGACTTAAGCTTCAAGTTTGGTATTTTTCCGTCCAGCCGCTTTAGCTCTAGATCATCCTCAAGAAACTGTGACACACAGACACACACACACCCATCATCAAGATATCAATGTTTTCAGTATCAGGTAACCCTAAAACATCGAGATCCATCAAAAACTGGAGATCGAACTTTTTGACGAATACAAAGCTTTCACACCTCCCCCATGGGTGATAGGTTATGGTAGGGGAAGGTGCAAAGGTAAAAAGTATCCACCACCATTTCTGTATCTGATGGCTACAGCAGAAGATCCTCCTCCACTGCGGCCATACAGTTCATAAACAGCACTGGCCAGGGGGTATGTTTCTGTTTTGCTTTGCTTCTACTTTGCCCAGGTGCTACTAAGACAGCCCTGTTCATAAAGGGTTTTTGTGTGCTGCTGGTGATGAAGTTGACAGAAAATAAAAACAAAACTGTCCTGCCACATCCTCCTGTTCTGGTTTTATATGTACAGTGCATACAACTACACACTACAGTTCCCAGAAGTCCCTTCACAACCATGTACACCTGTTTAAAGACACAGATCTCAAATTTACAATTGATTTTTTTTTTCCCAGACTCCACAGCTTCACTGTTTGTTTGATTCGCTGTGCTAAACTGTCTCGGCATAAGTGTGTGAGACACAAAATTAATTGCCTTTCCACTAAGGTTGACTCCTAACTTGAACCCATTGGTTCTAGTGGCTTCTAATGCAAACCAGAACACAAATGAACTATATACAGTGATATGCAGTGCCAGTGTCCTGTAAATTAAAATCAGTTTTGAATGGTTAGAATTATAATGAAGGATTGTGTGAATATGCTTTAACAGTACATATTAACCAGTGTACAGCTTGCTGTAAACTCAGATTCAGAGGCAATTCTAAACTTAGTGACAGGAACAAAGTGTACATTTTTTCTGAATATGTAAAGTTATTTAAACTGTCATATAATAAAGTATTTGGTTAATTTTATGAATTAAATGCATGCACTATGTTTTCTTGCAGATTAAACGTTTAATTCAGAAATTCATTAAAAAACAGGAAACAATAAATCTGGTTGTTGTGCCCAGTAATGTTGATATTGCAACTACAGAAGCTTTAAAAATGGCAAAGGAATTTGACCCGACAGGACAAAGAACCTTGGGTAAAACTGTTTTTCTTGTGTGTGTGTGCTTTATTTTTCTTTCATTAATGTTTTTATGTGTTGTGATTATTTACTTGTTTAAATATTATTTTGTTTACTTTTCTAATTTTTTTTACTTATTAGTGTAATTGTGCAGTTTACGATACCAGGCCAAAGTATACAAAATAACAAAATGAACAATAAACTAATTTAGAGAAGAAAACCAACAAGTCAATGGCTATCTGCCTACTTCACTTGGACATTGCTGAGCAGGATTTTATACGTTTTCTAAGGAAGAAGTATCTCAAGTGTCCGCTTTTACACCTCTGCTGTATATACTCTCTCAATCTCACCTCCAGTATTCTTTTGTCCTTTGTCACTCCTCTTCTCACTTCTTAATTTTTTCACCCTATTAAAAATGTATAAAATATAACACTCAGATAATTTTCCACAGGCATTTTGACAAAACCTGATTTAGTAGATAAAGGAAATGAAGAAAATATTGTGGATATTGTTCGCAATCTTGTTATTGAGATGAAGAAAGGATACATGATTGTGAAGTGCCGCAGTCAGCAAGATATTAAGGAAAAACGTACCCTGGCTGAAGCAATCAAAAAGGAGCATGACTTTTTTGATGATCATCCATATTTTAGGTATGAATATACTGCATTTTTTAATAAGAAAGATTCAAGTGTTTATTATTACGCAATATATATTTTTATTCTAGTATATACACTGTATACTGTAATATACAGTGACTATAAAACGTATTCATCCCCTTGGAAGTTTTTACATTTTAGTATTGTACAACATTGAATCACAGTGGATTTCATTTGACTTTTTTGACACTGATCAGCAGAAAAAGTCACTGTAATGTCCAAGTGAAAACAGATATTGGCAAAATGGTCCAGGATAATACAAATATAAAACAGGAAATAATTTATTGCATAACTACATTAATATGACACACCTAAGTCATCAGTGGTACAGCCAGTTGCTTTTAGAAGCCACACAATTCATTAAATGGAGGTCAACTGTCTGTAGACACTATAGTCTTTAAAATCAGGTTTTGGCTTGGGTGTTTTATTCATGGCAGCTTTAATTTTTCATATATATGTGTATATATACTAGGGGGTTCCGCCCAATGGTCGCTTCGCTCGCCCACCCCCAGGTTTGGTTTGCCAGATATAAAATTTAAAGAGATTTTTATTTTCATGGGAATTGTTACATAAGCATCATTTTCACTTTTATTTTAAAACTTTTGTAAAAACAATACTTGTCCTTTATTTCCAGCCCCAGGCGTGGTTAAATCTTTTTTGCAGGACGTATAACGGTGCTCATGTTGTGACGGGAGGGGGGGAGGGGAGGTGGGGGCGGCTGAACACACGCTAAGGAGATGCCATCAGATCATCTGCTGTCTTTCTGCTGCTGCTGGCAAACTGCGTGTTTTTTGTCGCGCTGCACATCAATCATTTAAAAGCCTGTACAGCAGCTGTCCTTTTGCCAATTCGTGTCTCTG
>JANRMT010028174.1:86777983-86794463 GCA_026402145.1 Polypterus bichir lapradei
GGGCTGAACGCACACTAAAGAGTTGCAGTCGGATCATCTTCTGGCTTGTTGCTGCTGGCGAGCTGTGTTTTCTGCTTGTCGTGCTTTGCGTCCGTCATTTCAAAGCCTGTAGAGCAGCTGTCCTTTTGCCACTTCGCATCTCTGCCGCTTGCGTTGTGAAAGGGGTGGGGGGCTGAACGTAAGCTAAAGAGAAGCGGTCAGATCATCTGCTGGCTTCCTGCTGCTACTGCTGGCAAGCTCTGTGTTATGCTTGTTATTGTTTTAAGAGCTGGGAGCACATGTCGTCTGTCTGCCAAAAGCATTCCAACAACTGCTTGGTTAGTTGTCCGTGAACTTCTTTTAAATGTTGTGTCACGGCCTTGTCTCGCGTGATGTTAAAGTGTCTCTCATGGGACGTCAAATTGTCTTCCCGAGAAGATCATGTCTCATCTCCCTAGTCTCCCTCCCAGGATTTTTTTTTATAATAGAGACATAAAATCAGTTATACTCTATTATCAAAATATACAGTTTCAGTAACAAACATAGAACTACCTACTGTTTATATAAAATGCTGATTATTTAATTTTTTTTTTATTTGTCTTCTTTCTCCTGCTTGGCTAACAAAAGGAACAATGATTATTTCTTTTTTTTTTTATTTGTCTTCTTTCTCCTGCTTGGCTAACATAAGGAACAATCAAAATGAAGTTTCTTATATTCTTCTTCCATGCTCTTTCCAGCCCTTTTCTTACCAGGTTGTAAAATAATAATTAAACTTATTCTTACATTTTTAAAGATATATTCTGCTTCCATTTAATGATAACTAACTCAACCGAGAGACTCACAACTCTTTTCAAAGACAAAGTAGGTAGATTTAATTCCCTGTAAAGACATTTCTTAAAAGCTTGTTCCTGAGCCTCAGACAGGAACAAAATCATTTCATTTTTGACTAAATATTAAAATTCTGCTGGGTAATGAGGTTAATAGAGAATGTTACTGGCAATCATCTCACTTCAGGACATTTATTGTATACACTGCTTCAAAAAGACAGTTTCATTGAAGATGTCTTCTGACCTGCACAGTCATTTTTCTCCCTCCTTAATTTTCACAAATAATTCATGACCATTAGCAGTCACAACTCCAGCTTCAGGGAGAGCTGTTATCTAGAAAACCCACTCATAATAATAACTGCATTTATGTTTCTTGAATATTTAGCCGGATGTTGCATTTAATGTATGAATTTGCATTCCCTGTCTTTGACTGCATTTTTTGTCTATTGTTTGTATTGTCCTAAAATTGCTAGTATAAGGGAAACTTGCACTTTATAATGTTATAATAATGTGGATTATACACATTACACTAAGTTTGAATTTGAATGCTAGTTAGTCAGTAATGTTAGGTGCTTCTTGAAGGCACATGACTTTACAAAGACTCCTCAAACCTTTTAGATCTTCTACCCTTCCTCTCTTTTTCCTCCTACTCCTCTGGTGCCATCCTGACCAAACCAGTGGTCAAAAAACGCTGTGCTATAATTTTTCATCTATGCTAGGGCCTAACTATAGGATTACATTTCCTGCCTTCTACTTGGTATTTTGTTTTCTCCTTGTTTTCGCCTCTTTTTGGTCCATCAGATGAGCCATATTAAATTAAAATGCACATGTGCGGTTTCGGGACATGACATTGTACAAATTTGATTGGCCATCCTGTCATGATGATGAATGCCGCTGATCAAAGTGGTTGATGTTTTGAGTGCCTTTGCACTCCTTCCTTTCCCAAGCTGTAAACTAATTCGGTAATTCAGTTGAGTCCAACGACATTCATCTTTTTCAGGTTATAAATGAATTAAAACAGGTTCTGTAGAGTGTGCTTATTTCACACTCCCAGGTAATACAGTAATTGAAAAAGAAGCTGGCTGAAAATTTTACTAGTACAAAATAAAAGGATATTTGCAGCTCATCCTGGTTCATTTGAGCAAAATTTGTAAAATTTAATATAAACAGTTTTATAGTTGAAAACTTAAATATTTTCCACACTGGAGCAATAGCAAAGTTCATCAATAAGTTGAACCTGATTTTTTTTATTCCTAGGCCTCTTCTTGATGATAAGAAAGCAACAATTCCACTTTTGGCAGAAAAATTAACAAATGAATTAGTTGACCATATTATTGTAAGTACACCTAATATGTATATAATAATCTTTTTAAACCCTCAAATGTATCATAGTTCTATAAATGTTTGATTAAGTGTGCATTTACTTAACATCCATTTATTTATTTTATAAATCAACATGGTTCTTATGGGTATGCAGTGAGTCGGAACCTAACAAATGCTACAAAAAACCTACACTAGAGCAGTTTATACAGTATGTGCCAGTCAAAACAACTCTGGGGTTCCATGAGAGCTGACAGCCAATGAATGCTTATCCAGAAGTTCAATGCATGTAATGTAGTGACGAGGAATAAGGAATGAAGGGGTTTTGGACTTCATAAACAGAAGACAAGCTTGTCTATCTGATGTCATGTGTTTTACGCACCAAAACCGAATAGAAAAAAGAAAAAAGTGGGCCAATATTGCAGATGAACTTGCCACAGCTGTTAACCCTTTGTACAGCACTGGCTCCATCAGGCAGCACTCCATTGGCAGTCACAAAAAGGGGCAAGTACAACTGTGCCGGAAGGTCAGCATGCAGACGTTAACTGTGACATGCCCAATGATTTTCAGTTGTGTAAATTGACATGATCCAGTTATGAGATCGGCAACTGCAGTCTGCATGTTTGATATACCTAACAACTAGAAGTCACGTTTAAACTAGGGAATGGGGGGGCAGGGAGTTTAGGACAGGCCAGATTTAGATCTATATATGGAAGAACAAACAATGGTGTAGAAAAAAAAATGCATAGTAATGTAAATTCTAAGCAAACACGTAAATGTAGAAGGATTAACACTTTAAAAATAGCTTGCCTTAATGCTAGAAGTATCAAAAATAAGGTAAGTGAGTTGGAGTTGTATGTAGCAGAGCATAATTATGATATTATAGCAATAACGGAAACCTGGCTAAATAACAAAGATGGAGATGAGTGTAACATAGAGGGATACACATTTTTTAGGAAGGATAGACAGAACAGAAAAGGAGGTGGGGTTGCTGTTTATGCCAAACAGGGTTTAAATGTAAGTCCTCTTCAGTTGGATGATGAGCCCCATCTTAGTGAGGACATTTGGCTTCGCCTGGAAAATATTAGGGAAACAGGTCTTATTTTAGGAGTGTGTTATAGACCACCCAATTCAGACAATAATTTCAACACACATCTTTTTAGTAATATCAAAAAGGCAAGTTTACAGGGGGATATTATAGTCATGGGGGACTTTAATTTTCCAAATATTAACTGGGATAACCTTGCAGATGGAGGAGCACAAGAGCAGGAGTTTTTAGAAGTAATCAGCGACTGTTTTTTAACACAGCATGTTAAAGTACCAACACGGGGTGAAGCCTGTCTAGATTTAGTATTCTGTAATAATCAGGATAGAATTGAGGGTGTAGAGGTAATTGAACCACTAGGGTCAAGTGACCATAATGTAATACAGTTCTCAGTATTTTGTAATAGTACGGATGCAAAGACTAAAATTGTTAAGTTGAACTTTGGTAGGGCTAATTTTGAGAAGATTCGACAAAGTCTAAGTAGGATAGACTGGGATAAGCTTTTAAGTGTGGAGACAGTCGAGGAGCAGTGGAACAGGTTTAAAAATGTTTTACATGTAATGCAGGACAGATACATACCTAAATTTGGAATTAATAGGAAACTAAAAAAAACTCCCACGATGGATTAATAAAGATTTAAAAAAGAAGTTGCAAAGGAAAAAACTGCTGTATAAGGCATATAAGACTAATGACTGCAAAGTGAATCGTAGAGTGTATGAAAATATGAGAGCAACCATTAAGAAGGATATCAGGGAGGCTAAAAGACAGTTGGAGAGGAATATAGCAGATAAGGCGAAAGAAGACCCCAAGAGATTCTTTCAGTATTTTAGTAGTAAAAGAAGTCAAGGAGGAGGTCAAGTTCATCAGGAATAGTAAAGGGGAATTAAAAGATACAGACAATGAAATAGCAGATGCCCTAAACTTACATTTTTCGGAGGTGTTTACAAGTGAGCGAGTGGATAACCTCCCAGAGGTAAACGCAACTGCTAAGGAGGTACTGAGGGATTTGGAAATTGAAGAGGGAGAAGTGCTGCTCAGATTAAATAAGCTGAAATCAAACAAATCACCAGGACCAGATAATATTTATCCTCGTGTTCTTAAGGAGGCTAGTGAGTACATACTGTATATAAACCCTTGACACATATTTTTAGGAAGTCAATGAGCACTGGAGAGATTCCGAAGGACTGGAAAATGGCAAATATCATTCCATTATATAAAAAGGGTGACAGGGCAGATCCAAGCAACTATAGGCCAGTAAGCTTAACATGCATCACAGGAAAATTAATGGAAGGAATTATTAAGGATAAGATTGAGCAACACGTGGCAAGGACAGGAGTTATTCTGACCAGTCAGCATGGGTTCAGAAGAGGGAGGTCGTGCTTTACTAACATGTTGGAATTCTATGAGGTTGCAACAAAAGCATACGATCAAAGTGGAGCATATGATGTTATTTATCTGGACTTTCAGAAAGCATTTGATAAGGTGCCACATGAGAGGTTGGGCATCAAGTTAAAAGAAGTGGGAGTTCAGGGTGATGTTTTTAGATGGGTACAGAATTGGCTCAGACACAGGAAGCAGAGGGTGATGGTGCGAGGAACCTCATCAGAACTGGCCGATGTTAAGAGTGGTGTTCCACAGGGGTCAGTGCTAGGGCCGCTGCTATTTTTAATATATATAAATGATTTAGATAGGAATACAAGTAACAAGCTGGTTAAGTTTGCAGATGATACCAAGATAGGTGGATTAGCAGATAATTTGGAATCTGTTATATCATTACAGAAGGACTTGGATAGCATACAGGCTTGGGCAGATTTGTGGCAGATGAAATTTAATGTCAGTAAATGTAAAGTATTACACATAGGAAGTAAAAATATTGGGTTTGAATACACAATGGGCGGTCGGAAAATCGAGAGTACACCTTATGAGAAGGATTTAGGAGTCATAGTGGATTCTAAGCTATCAACTTCCCGACAGTGTTCAGAAGCCATTAAGAAGGCTAATAGAATGTTAGGATATATAGCACGATGTGTGGAGTACAAGTCCAAGGAGGTTATGCTCAACCTTTATAATGCACTGGTTAGGCCTCATCTTGAGTACTGTGTGCAGTTTTGGTCTCCAGGCTACAAAAAGGACATAGCAGCACTAGAAAAGGTCCAGAGAAGAGCGACAAGGCTGATTCCAGGACTACAGGGGTTGAATTATGAGGAAAGATTAAAAGAGCTGAGCCTTTACAGTTTAAGCAAAAGAAGATTAAGAGGTGACATGATTGAAGTGTTTAAAATTATGAAGGGAATTAGTACAGTGGATCGAGACTTGTATTTTAAAATGAGTTCATCAAGAACACGGGGACACAGTTGGAAACTTGTTAAGGGTAAATTTCGCACAAACATTAGGAAGTTTTTCTTTACACAAAGAACGATAGACACTAGGAATAAGCTACCAAGTAGTGTGGTAGACAGTAAGACGTTAGGGACTTTCAAAACTCGACTTGATGTTTTCTTGGAGGAAACAAGTGGATAGGACTGGCGAGCTTTGTTGGGCTGAATGGCCTGTTCTCGTCTGGAATGTTCTAATGTTCTAATTGTGAATATGACCTGGGCTTTATCTGAAAAGTAATTAGCTGTAGTCCAGTCAGCTAGCAGGCATCATTGCCTAGTGAACAATAAGTGTGGATACTAGTCATCACAATTAAAATGGAAGACAGCTAGAAGTACTGTTCTTGTCCTTCTGGTTTATTTTTTAAAGCAATCACTCTTGTCAGTGATATGTTTTCATTCATCTCCCTTAACAATTGCAGTTGAGAGAATGAACTGCAAATTGCCACTGGAAACTGTTGGGGCGCTAACCCAGTTGTTCCTGTTTTAATTCCAAACAAAATATTTCTTTTAACGCAAACAAAAATTAGGGCCTTATGTATGCCAACTGAAAGGTTTCAAACGACAATTGCCATCAGGCTAGGTAACTGCAAAGTTATCAGGAAGAAACTCCATCCTGTGTTGGGTTTGGTGCAAGTCTGAACACCTCCTCCCATCAACAGCAGGATTTATAGCTCGTGGATCGGAAGGGGCGGAGTCAGTTGCCTTCACCAGGCTTTTTCTCTGTACTGCTGTGGGAACAAAAGAGGAGAATGTTAGCATCAGCGCCCCCTTTCGACCTGAAGCAGTATTACATGCCACCTGATGAGCCCGAAAAGAGTGATCAGCAGAGGAGCATGCATGACACAATCCAGCCAACAACTGCAACAAATGTAACTTTGTTTTAAGGACTTACAGAATATGGAGTATAAATGAAGTTCTACAAGTTCTCATTTTGGTTTATGTAATATGTAAGTAATGTGTAATAACCTCCATATAGTAATTTGTTGCTGTTGGATTTAATGTTGAGTTGATATATTGTGTATTGTGCTTTCGTTAAATAAACAGGCATTTTCTGATATTTTTTTAACACTTGAAACTGCTGTCAGACAAAAAAATGTCACCCATAAAAAAGTTGTATTGATAAACTGATAAAAGTAAATTTACTTGTAATTTGAAATATTTTACACATTTCTTGGATTCTGATAAATACAAATTGTAGTTTCAAACCATTTGCAAGTTACAATTTTAAGGAAAATAGTATATTATTGATTCTTCTGTAGCACTAGTAAATTCCTTCAAACTATGGGGAAAATTTTCCTTCTGCATGATTGGCATTTAGTTAATCTGAAATCTCTGCAGTCTCATACAGTGACCTTTCAAGTCACTGATAGAAAACAGTCACACTTGTTACTTCAAGCAAGATAAACACATCAGCTCTGTTCCCAGCTTCTGTGTAAAATAACCTTCAGCAGATGGAAGAGTATTACAGAATCCTTGTCACCTCCTGTATAACATTATTTTGTGCGATAAAGCTCTGAAGCATTGTCAAAATGTACTTTCGGTGTACTTTTTAAAATATATTCCTGTTATATAGCTTACTGGAAATATTTTTTGTAGCAATCTCTTCCTACACTTCAAAGGAGTACAGAAGTCAAACTGCATAGTACTGCTGTGGAACTAAAACAGTATGGGAAGTCCGTTCCAGGCACAAATGAACAGAAACTTTGTTTTTTAGTTGAAGTAAGTACTTCTGATACCTCATTTCTCATTTTCTGTCCCTATAGGCCTGGTGATGATTATGAAGGTAACAGGTCTGACACTAGTCTTGGATCCATGGGTGGAGCTTGGTGTCACCCCGAGGCGCGCCCCCATGAAGAGGAAGATTTTCTATTCTTTTAACTGAGAGACGGAACTGTCCACTCCGACTACATACGGAGCTCGATTCACTCCTGAAAGAGACTTATGTTTGTCTGAAGTGTTTGAATAATTTTTCTATCTCTAAAATCTCCTGTGTATCTGTGCAACTCTGTGACCCAAGCGTGACTGTGTATGTGGATTTCACTTTCACCAAACAGCAAGTCTTTTAATTCTCGCGGATACGCCTCTTCATTGGGAAGAAACGCTGCTTTTCTCTGATGGCAACACGAATTAGACGAGCTACAAGTCTCCGACTTAAATTTAAAATCCGATCAATATATTCAATCTCTTTTCGCTGTTCCCTTATTTCACCGAGTAATAATTTCCATTTGATTGCGCAAATGCAATCTTTACTATCATTTTTTTGAGACTTTCGAATTTTCCAACTTCCATTATCTCTAACCTGCTCTACAGGTGTATCGTTCCAGCGTTTCTACTTTCTCATCTACTCTGTCTTTTTCCGGCCCCGGGCGTGGTTAAATCTCTTGGCACAAAGTCGCGTCTCGTCTCATTCCAAGATTATTTTAATAGAGGGATTTATTTTAATTTTATGTCACCAGTCCCTTTTTAGTTAGGAAGTGTGGGTTGTGACCACAAGGAGGCGCCAGTACAGTACTGTAAAGAACTAAATTAAAGGGTTTTTATTCTTACCTCTTCACAATCCTCCAGCAATCAGCCACAGAAACAATACAAATAAATTCAGCAATTATTCTTCCTCCTCTCTCCCTCCCAACTGTAACTCAATTCAAGTGAGGCAGCAGGCCTCCCTTTAAAGCAGACCTGGTCTCCTGTCCAGGTCATTCAGAGCATTTCCAGGTTGTGTTGATAATCCCCCGCCCCCTCTCCCCAAAGCAGCACCAGCTTCCTCTGGTGGTCCCTTAAAGACCCTACAGGGCTGCATTTCTGGACTCCCAACTCCCTACGGGTGTCCTGATCGGGTTTAGCTCAGAGGGATACTGCCAGCTATCATGTGGGGGAATGATCTGCTCCCTGTGTGCATGTTCGCCTTCGTGTGAAGGATTTTCAGCAGTATTTTTATATCATAGTAGTTTCTAACCACATCTTTTCTTGTTTTTACACTATGGATTTATAAATGAAGGAAACAATAATACTAGTACAGAAAATATAGAAGAATAACAGGCATCTCTAGTGTCTGTTTCACCTTGGAAACCTGTATATAGGTAATACAGTACTACATATTAAGTGCAGGCATTTATTACAATGATCTTACAGATGTTCTGTGCATGCTGTAAAATAATTGCAGAAATATAAAATGGAATTAAAAAACAATTAGCATAACATTC
This sequence comes from Polypterus bichir lapradei, assembly GCA_026402145.1. NCBI lineage: Eukaryota > Metazoa > Chordata > Cladistia > Polypteriformes > Polypteridae > Polypterus > Polypterus bichir. The sequence goes on from JANRMT010028174.1 coordinate 86,786,733, forward strand.
CAATTGTAACTGTAATTATGCATTTTTTTTCCTCTTCTAGAAACTCCAGGAGTATTATGATGTCATTTCAAATATTATCAAAGGAGAAGAAACAATTGAAAATGGAGAAAGCAGGGTTAACACTACAGTACGAGAAATGTTTGCAGACTGGAAAAATCTTCTGGACACAAAATATTTCAAATGTGAGTAATTTATTTTTCAAATGGGTTTTTGTGCAAAATAAAATGATAAAATGTCTAGATATGTACTTGGGTTGGGGGAAAAAAAAACATTCCTGGCTTAATTTAATTTATAACTAGTTGAAATACCCAGGAAATGAATAAAGTATTTTTTTTGTTTGAGAAAAATATAATTAAAAAAACTTTAAAAATAAAAATAAATTAACAAACAATGAAGGCTCGCTAATGTGCTTATCTTGCGGTCTTGTATGTATGTTATCAACTTCGCCCTCTGCTGGTTGTTCTGAGTGTCAACTGGATGATAACATGGATTCAAGACCACAAGATCACCCCCATCCTACCCAGAAGGGGTGGGCTAGGGTTGATTTAACCCTACAGTATTTTTAGTCGACCAATGAGAAACATGTGTACCAAGTTTCATGAAAATCGCTCCAGCCATTCGGAAGTGATGCTGGAATATACATACATACACACACACACACACATACACACACACACATACATTGACTTTATATATATATATAAATCATGCGGGGGTCGCCTTCCTGGTTGCTTTGGGGGCCACGGGTACAGGGCATGGAAGCTCCACCCTGTAGGGGCCCGTGGTCACCGCCAGGAGGCGCCCCAATGCCTTGGGGACCTGTTACCCCAGCACTTCCGCCACACCAGGAAGTGCTGGGGGGAAGAATTAGGACGGCGCCCGGAGAGCTGCCGGGAGGACAGCCGGCACTTCCGCCACGCTGGGGCGTGGCTAGAGGAGGAATGCTGGGAACACCTGGGGCTCATCCGGGCCATATATAAAAGGGGCCGTCTCCCTTCATTCGAGGCTGGAGTCGGGTGGAGGCAGGACAAGGCAAGAGAGAGGAGAGTGGAGGCGGCCCGAAGAAAGGCATTGCGGCCAGGACTGTGACTTTGGGGTTTGTGCACGAGTGGACTGTGGGTCTTAGTGACCATATATTTGTAAATATTGTAAATAAACGTGTCTGCCTGTCTGTGTCCGGGTCAACCTCCACTATATATATATATATATATATATATAGATAGATAGAGAGATATAGATATATATTAATATATACTGTATATATATAGATTAAAAAGCACACTGAATTAAACAATTATCCCATCAATAGATACTGGAAATTAATTAATTTTTAAAAACAATGTTCTAAATATACAGTTTATATGCATAATTTTCATATTTTATCACAGTAATTTCAAATGAATAATATGTGGCACGTTCATGCTGGAATAAATTCTCTTATAATTCTCATATAAAATCTTCCCTGCGCATCTGCAGAAAAAATGGAACTTCATAAACTGTTACTGGAATAAAAATGAACAGCATAACATACAGAACATTGGCTGTATTCATCATCAGTGTGATCGTGACTCTCTATGTCAGACTGTGTTTGTGAATAAATTGTATACAAGTTTTTATTTTACTTAAGATGCTGGCTCCTGTCATTTGCTTTTTGTTTGCACTAAGCCTGTGCAACACTTCGAGAACTTTTTTCTTTAGAAGGGTGCTTTGTGCTGTGTGCCTCATACACACAATTAAATATGGCTGGTGTTAATCATAGCCATTTAGAATGAAATACTGGATGCACATTGGAAATTTTGAGGAAAATGAAGCAGGATGTGAGGGGGGCATTGACAACTAATGAGACTGTAAAATGTTTAAAATTCTACTTCACTTGAAATCACAAAAGACTACGGCATAAAAGAAGAGAAGTGACACTGAAAAAGATTTGGGGCACGTCATTGACCCTACATGATGTAAAGCAAATAAACAAACTGAATAGTTTTTTCAGACGCAAGTCTAAACAAAGAACTGACAGCGATAGTGGGGGGTTTGAGATCATATGGGTTCCTGGCAGGAAGGGGATGGTCCAGAAGGGTGGACAACGGAAGTGACGTCAGTGATGGAAAGGCTGTCAATTATCCATTATGCAGAGGGAGGAAGAGAGAAGGCAATGGACATCAGCGCCAACCATGGCAGGAAAATTAGCATAATCAGAGTCCTTCAGCTATCTCCCAAGCTTATACACATGACAATGGAAAATCAAGTACCAAGTGTAAAGAAGTCAAGATTCACAGAACACCTGCAATCAGTTGAGCGGTTTATTAAACTTTTGCTAGCATACAGATGTGTCTCACTGCAATATTGCCCTCTATGTTTTAATGCTAGCTTACATTTCTCTTAGAGGCACACCAACTGTACTGCAGCACTACATACCCAAATTTAATTCACACTTAACTGAGTGACCATTTTCACATAGAGAGGCACATAACATAAATGGTGAGGCAGGTGACTAGATCTGAACACATTAGAAGTTCAATATAAAAATGAGTTCATTCACTTTGCTACAAATATGATTAATTATAGTGCAAAGCACAGAAGGGGTATACAGTACATGGTCTTGAGAGAAGGGAGATGAAGAAGAGCAGAAAATTATTAAACAGAAACCAGCAAAGAAGAAGAACAGGAGAAGTCTGCTCTGATATTTTCAGGTTTCTCATTGTTTGTCATTCACCTTCAACCAATCAAGTTTAAAGTTGGTGTCTGACATCCTAACACCATCAGAAAACCCAACAATATCAGCTCTATGTTAGACAGCCAGCGAGATTAATGTAAAGACAGATCCACAGGATCTCGCATGTTTGTTGTTTAGGTGGCACTGCTTGTTGCTGTAATAACATTAGCAGGTGGGATCCTGGCAGGGGATGCACAACTTTGTGGGCTTACCAGGAAAATCTAACGTGTCACTTTCTTCTTTTTAGGGCTTATCACAATATTCATTTGTTTCAGTAGTCAAATGTTCTTCCCAAGAGCAGACTACCAGTACTGGTCTACTGAAACAAAAGGATCAACTGCCTTACAGTATATACTGGCTACAAACATTATTTAATAGAAGCTCAAATGGTTGAAACACTTCAGAAAGACTGTTCATGCAAAAGTAATGTGCCATCCGGGTATTAACATGGAAAAGCATTTCTCACTAAGGACTTACTTGAAAATTCTCTTTAAATCTAGTGGTGGTTTTCAGTAGCCACATATGTCCTAGTGGTCTGCTCTTTCACTGAATTCTATCCTGTGCTGATAAGTCAGGGAGGGTAAATAAATGCTTTTCATTGTGGTGATAATGTTGGGATTACCTCTGTCATTTTTGTAGCTTGTGTATAATTTATCATATCTGTATCTTACATTTCCCTATGTATGTGTAGTAAATAGGTTTTAAAAATCAAGTTTTTTATAGTTTGTGCGCAACCCGAAAGCATTTTATATTCAGATGCTGCAATAGATTAAACCATCATTCATAAATTGCAGTTCATTATTGTTAAAGTGCAATAAATCATCTTAGTTAACCTGGTGTACCATTTTAAAGTGTATTAATTGTTTTTTTTTTCCAGTGGGAAACAACCTTTGGAATGAAATAGAATCAAACATTAAAAGATACAGGGGTAAAGAGCTTCCAGGATTCGTCAATTATGCCACCTTTGAGATATTTATTAAGAAACACATTGATAATTTAGAAGAGCCCTCTTTAGATATACTGAAAAAAGTTACAGGTAAGGACAATGAATTGCTTATGATTTTTTTCAAAGTAAACCTTTTATTTGCCTGACCTACTTTATTGACCTCAGCTGTCCTGCATGGCCACTTTTCTCCCAGCTATGTTCTGGCAGATAGTCCATTGGCACTCACACCATTAGATTCAAAGACTATTTTTTGAGATATACTTAATACTCCAGACAGGTACAAACCAAGTGGTAGGTCAAAACCAGAATCAAGTGCTAAAGAATTAAAAAAAAAAAAATACACAAAGGGGAGGGTTGATCAAAGTGATGCTGTAAAGTAGTGAAATCAAAACTTACTCATTGACACTTTGTCAAGGATCATGGGCGGGTGTACAAAGTCTTGAGACTACTCCACCACAGTATCATCTAGCAGCCATTGACACCCTTATAGTGCCTGGTCATCATAACAGATTCTGAACTTCCTGGTCTTCATATAAGGTAGGGGATCCCAACTACCTCAGACATGATAAGCTTGCTGTTTTTGTACCAGTCTGCCAAGTCCTTTCACTGGACCTTGGAGGTAAAGACAGTGACAGGGGGGAGAGTGACATTGTGGTTACAGCGGAGCCATTGCAACAACCCAAGTGGAATTTAATTTTAACTTTCAGCCTCAATAAACAAGGAAGTAATAATGAATGCTCACTACTGAAAGCTGGTACTGTATAATCAGTCAAATTTTGAGTTGAATAATTGATATTTTCTTATTCTATTATAAACAACTCCTGTAAAAGTGTTATGGTTGTATTTTTGACTTCCAATACATGCCCTGACAGATTATCTATCCTCAGAACAACATATCTACAGTATGTGTTAATGCAAGATTACAGAGGAATATTTCAGACAAAATAATATAAACAATTAACACAAATGTATAGTGAAATGGGACAAAAAATAAAAATACAATGGTATGTAAGAATAAATAATTAAATGTGTCATGAAATAAGGTGTTTATTTCTTCATTTATTCTCTTTCAACTCTGATGAGTGAAAATGAGTTTATTTAGAGTTGTATTTCATTCTGCCTGCAATGTTAGTGAAATGAAGAAATAAATAAACACATAAATAAATAAGCAACAAAAACACATTTCATGATACAATTAAAAGCTGTATTTATTTATTGTGACTTTTTTAAAAAAAAAAATTCACATTTGTCGTAATTATGAAGCTCAATTCACCTCCTAAACAAATAATAAGAACTCAAACAAAAATAAAATAGGTAGAAATACACTTTTACCTCATAATTGATTTAAGAGCTATGAAGGCTGCTCTTTTAATTCCCACTTATAACAATTCAGTTCACAAAGGAGTTGCTGTGATCAGATGATGTAAGCTTACTGTGCCAACATGTCAGTTTTGGTGTGAATTAGCAGTCAGTGTATTAATCTGACTGCTTACAACATACACCTATTTTTAAGACGCAAGTTAAGTAGGAGAAAAGTGGTCAAAATTCCTTTTGTTTGAAGGAGTTGGGGGCACAACAGTTCAGCTGAGGGGGCATTGCCCCTTTTTTGCCCCTACCTACTCCGGTTGCATGCTTGGCCTGCTTGGAGAAGTAGCCATGCTTTGCATCTGTTGGCCTATGTATTGTCTAACACAGTCACACTTGTTACACCCTAGGGATCTCCAATGATAGTCCTTCTCCTTCTCCCATACCATCCTACTGTCTTCTTTGCCAGCGAGGTAAACCATTATAAAGAAAATAGTTTGAGAAGGAAAGAAATAAGATTCACAGTAGATTCATCTCCAGTTTCATCAAGAATGTTGTGTGTATCTTTAACTATGTGTGAAATTTTAAAACTCATACAAGATGAAGGCTAACAGATCGATATAATAGAAAGGACCAAAATGAGCCCCAGGTCATAGGTTATATGCCAAAAAAAAATCCCACAAGCTTTAAGGTTAATAATTATAAAGAAGGCACGCTACTGGCTAATAAAGTTATTGATAGCTATTTTAAAATGAACTGTTTTAAAAGAATACAAATGGGCAGAGGAAGTAAATAAAGAGCAGACATTTCATAAATGGCGGAACACTCATTTTATGTATCACATTGAGAATGCATCTGAACAATTTGTGTAAAGCACCCAGACAAAGTGGAGGTCCTTTTGAGAAGGTTTATACTGTCAGCATTAAGAAAAGAAAAGAAAAAAAAAACAAAACAAAAGAGCTGAAATTTTTATTATACTGTTGGGCTAACGTAAACAGTACTGATTATGTGTTTATGTTTTGAAAGTAACATGTTAAACCAATATTCATTTCACAGAACTGATGCGTTCAGCATTTACAAAAACTGCAAAAGCTCATTTTGAAAATTTCCCAAACTTATTACGAGCCATAAAGGTAAGATCTTCCATAAAGGTGTTTTATTTTACCCTGTAACTAAACATCAATATTGAATGATCAATATATTTTTTTCTGTGCGGAGGAACAGAAAGATGATTTTTTTAGAAGTAGAAATTAAAATATTGAGGTAGCTTAGCAAAATATTTGACTAATGCATTTCATTCAGCTATAGATTGTATTTAGAAATGCTTGTATACCCCTTTAATGCTAGAATGCAACTTAAAAGGAGAGAACAGTAGTATTATAGGTTTCCGGGAACCACCATGAGCCTGTCTTCTTCTGTATACTTCATATATATCTGCCCTGATTCAGTGTCAGGCATGTGGCTACATAATAGCATTTATGTGCTGACTGCCTTCCATATTATTACAAAGACTATGTTAAATTTTTTTTCCTTAGCTGGGCAAAAATATTATTATACATTATGACATTTAAAAACACACATAATATAGAAAAGCAGAGCCTATGTTCTGACCATGAAGTCTAAAAGCACTATTGGCAATGACCACTAAGGAGGAAATTTAATGTTAACATTGATTAAAAATGTTGACTGCAGTATTGCATATTTTATGAGTTTTCCTAAATGTGTTTATTTAATAGAAATTACTAAATCATTATCAAAATACCAAAATTAAAATCACTACCATGTTTTGTAGCCCTGCCACCAGTAGAAGGTGGCTGTAGTTTTTCTTACAAATATTAAAATCCAATCAGGTTACCTTTTTTCCAGGACATGGTGGGTGAGACTCATCCCCCAAAATAAAAAATGAATTCTATGGGATATTACAGTGGTGAGCACTGCCGGTTTTGCCTTGGGCTGCCAAAATAGATCTTGTCTTCCAATGACCCTGAAATGGAAACAGAACATTGAAGAAATGGACGGCTTACTGACTGTGTTGGCTTTAATGACAACTTATTAATCAGGATGGATTAGTTTTTAAAAAAATAAACTGAAGAACGGAATAACATTCATCTAATGGAGATATAGCAAAAGAAAAAAAGGACTTTCAAAGAAGAGTTCATAACTTTGATCAAACAGTATTTACACACAGTTGTTAAAGGAAAAGTCATTGTGCTTGTCTGTATTGGCTGCACATCCCTTGACACCTTAAACCTGGAGCTACTGATAATGTAACTGAGGATGAGTCAGGCAAATGAGGGCAAAAAACATTTCAGCAAGGGTTGGTTTGAAGTGATTTAAGGCTTTTATAGAAACAATCAGCCACGAGTTCAACGCCCCAAAAGTTCAGTGATCCATCAATAAATAAATAAATAATCCATAAAACCAAAATGAAACATGAAGGTTAAATATCTCATAAATAAATCAATGAATAAATATTCCTTAAAACATAGTTAAAATCACAGAGTCAGAAATCCTTCCATTAAAACCAGGAGCCCCAGTGCATCATTCTAAAACTTTGTCTTTCCTCTACTCCCAACAGGGCCTTACAGTGAGAGGAGACCCCCACTGACATGCGAAGGCTACCATTAATGCTGGCTCGAGTCCCCATTGGCAGTCCTTCCGCACACACAATCCCATCCACCCCCCCAAATCCCTCCCCCCCCAGTCCTTTGCTATCTGTGATTCACAAACAGCATTCATTTGGTTTGAAAATGTATTACATTTTTGT
>JANRMT010028174.1:86804518-86830401 GCA_026402145.1 Polypterus bichir lapradei
ATGTAATACCATAAACTATTATTAAATAATATTGCTGCATGTAAATAAAACTAAGGCACATTCCCAACATATAAATGCTAAACAGTACACTTCAAACAACTTCGCATCTTAATGTATAACAAACATATAATACAAGTAAAATGCAAATGAACCCACCTCTGGCTATTAACGCACAATTCTTATTAAGTCAAGATACTACTGACTCTTAGTTATTATACACAAATATCTCTCTATGCGGAAAGTACTATCATAGTACACGTGCATCTCTTTCACTTTTTGAATATCCCATAAAATGTAGGGAAAAAAATTAAAAATGCACACAAACACTGCAATAATAAATTAAGAAGAAAAACAGTTTAAAAAAAAATTACATTCACCACATGTCAAGCACCTTAAAAAAATCTTCCAAACCCTAAAAAAGAGCAATCACCTTTTAAACGAGCACCGAAAAATCAGCCCTTAAGTAAAAGGAATGTTTAGCTGGCTTTCTGTCTCCTTAACCTAAAAAAAAAATTCAGCGGAAAGTTGGCTTGCCCTAAAAATCTGGAATAACAGTCTGTTCCCCTGTCAATAAATCGCACTGCAGCCACCTTAATTCTTCACGTACCGACCTTCTCCAGGGGCCTCATGTATAAACAGTGCGTACATATAAAAATGTTGCGTACGCCTGTTTCCACGCTCAAATCACAATGTATAAAACCTAAACTTGGCATAAAGCCACACACATTTTCACTGTAGCTCCAAACCTGGCTTACGCAAGTTCTCCACTCGGTTTTGCAAACTGGCGGCACCCAGCATCAAAGCAGTGCTTCAGAGTTCCAGTGTGGCTCTATTGTAGACATGGAGCTGGACAGTTTGACATCCGTGGCAGAGCGATGGGCACTGAGCAGGCTCCTGTCAGTCATGGAGAATCCACTGCATCCACTGAACAGGATCATCTCCAGACAGAGGAGCAGCTTCAGCAACAGACTGCTGTCACTGTCCTGCTCCACTGACAGACTGAGGAGATCGTTCCCCCCCCCCCCACACTATGCGACTCTTCAATTCCACCCGGGGGGGGTAAACGTTAATATTATACAAAATTATTGTCTGTCTCTCATACCTTCATTGTTATCACTCTTTAATTTAATATTGTTCTTTACCAGTATGCTGCTGCTGGAGTATGTGAATTTCCCCTTGGGATTAATAAAGTATGTATCTATCTGGTTTCCCTTTCTTTTTTAGATCCACATCCCTGATGCAGCTTTATAAATACACTGAAATTAATCGCATATTGTTTATTAGTTTAATGCATCTGATTGCAATTAACCTGTAACAATATAATGGTCCACAGAATGGTCAAACTATTCTAAATACCATAGCTGCTTTAGTGTTGTTACTCTCACTGCATCCTTTTCTTCTTCTTCTTTCAGATACTCCCTTTAGGGGTTGCCATAGCAGATCATCTTTTTCCATATTACTCTCATTGCACAACTCGGAGTATTAATATCACTGCATCTAAGCGTGAAATCACAGCTCTACAGCAGCTGATTGGAAAGAGAATTATCGGTATACAGCATCAAGCACACACTGCTTCAGCCATGCTGTCTATTGAACTGCTCTCATACGGCAAACGCTTCAGAGTCTTTCCTGTACGGACCTCGCAGTTCAGAAACAGTTTCATCCCAAGAACTCTAAACGCACTCAATCAGTCCATCACGTGCTCCTTGTAGAACTGTTTGTACTTATTAGTACAATCACCTCACTGTAAACTTGCGATACAGTTATAATATTGCACAACCTGCACCACTTTATAAAGCGCGTATTTACATATGATGACGATATCATTTTTAAGATGAAATGCAGCAAAATATGTTTATTATATTATACAGATAAAATTAACTTCATTTAAATAATCTATACTGTTAATAATTAAACATGTGAGGACACATTGTCGCTGCTCTAGCAAGGAACTGGCGCTCCGTTCACGGATTGTTCCTGCCTTGCACTGTATTCTTGCTGGGACTGGCGCGACACTGGATGAATAGAATAATTAAGCATGAACTACAAAGATATTTCAATGTTCCTTAAGTTTTGAAGAATCGGCGTTCTAAGCTTACAGATGGCTTAATGTCTATTACAGAGCTGATTGTGTGGCGATTGGGTATTTGGAGAAAGAAAAGTAAGGACAGGAATTGGGGGTTAGCTTGAAAGAGACAGTACTGCTGCAATAAATTATTTCAATAAAGGTCACGCACAGCGCAGCAAGCATCTTGCATGAGGCATGAACAATTACTGCACCCAATGTGTTCCCATGTTTAATAACATGCTTTAACTCCTATCATCATGAAAATGATAAAGTAAACTGTAAATCTCAGTATTTTAATTATTCAGAGAGCTGTAATATCACAAATGTAACGGATTCTGTGTCCTGTCAGAGGAAGAGAAAGCCTGTTTAAGAAGCACGTAGTGATTCACACACAGAACACATAGAAGATCAAATACAAAACAAAGGATGTAACGTGCTTGAGAAACTAGTATATTAAACGATTTTAAGAAGAAGTTCATGATGTTCTGCTTTAATTACAAAATAAACTATGTGATTAAAGTGGAAATTTCGAGATTAAAGTTGACATTTTGTGCTTTTTTCCCTACTGTGTGCCTATTTTTTTTCCCCTGTACCCTAATAAGCTTTCATATGACACTCAGACGGTGGGCTACGACACTTTGATATCTGACAACTTCTTTTTTTATTTCGGGCACCATGTGACTTTGTCATCTTGAGCTTTCGAGTTTCTCCAACACTCTATGTCACTCGATCAACGTCCTTTTGTTGTTTACACCACTGTTTAAACCAACAAATAGTACGTTTTTCCTTTCCTCCACTTGGTATTCGCTGAAATTCTTCTATTACCCCCCCCCCACTGTGCTTTTGCCATTGCCTTTTCACAAAACGCTGAGCTTAAGGGCTATTTATATTGATTTGCATATTCAAAAAGGAGTAATTCTGGGAGAAGAGATGGGGCGGGACAGCAGGCACATGCATGTGCGTTACTTTTCACGCTGACCGGGATTTATGGAGCGGAAGAACGTGGAAGTTAGTGTTCACACAGATTTATGCATCTGGATTTTTTTGTGCGCACGCAAAATTTCCACTTTTGTCTGTACACCATGTTATAGTGTGAATTCTACACTTGCTGTTATGCATGAGGCCCCAGGTCTGAACTAAATTAACTAATCCATTGGCTGGCGAAAACTGACGCTTTTATCCTGGCTCAACCGTCACCTGTCCCAAGTCTGACACACCTCCCTCCTCCTGGTCACATGCCTAGCCCAAATGTTATCTCTGATGACTACGCCGCATGCACATACGTTGCAGACACTCTGCAGCACCCAGCATCACAACAGTCAATGTCAATGTCAATTTATTTATATAGCACATTTAAAACAACATAGTAATGCTGCGGCCAAAGTGCTTTACAATAATAGAATAAAAGAAAAAACAATAAAACATAAATAGTAATAAAATATATGAACATAAAATAAGATAGATAATAAATAGAAATAATGTTATATGATCACAAAGAGGAAAACCATCAGTATTACTGAAGGTCACTGAATGCAAGTGAAAAGAAGTGAGTTTTTAATCTTGTTTTGAACTGTTCAATTGTAGACGACTCCTTAATATGATGAGGTAGAGAGTTCCACAGGCGAGGGGCAGCAGCTGCAAAGGCCCTGTCCCCCTTGGTTTTACATTTGGTACGAGGTCCTGTATACCCGTGGCCAGCACCAGTCACACACCAATTACTTACTATACAGCACAGCAACTTCCAAACATCGGGTTGAAGCCCAACAGGTTTTTTGTTCTTTTATTATAAGCATTGTACCTGTAAGGAATTAAATACAATCGGATCAAAGTGCTTTCAAATTGTGACATTGCGTGGCATTTCATCACACACCCTCCCCACGCTTAGAGCTCCAGATCAAATATCCGTAATAACTGTTCTAATAATATAAGATCAATTATATTGTATGTTCCATACTATTCTTTTGGAGTTGTAACCATTTTGACACAGGTCTTTCAGTAAGCATAAAAGCTCTTTTGGGGCTTCAGAAGTCTTCCACGCTGTACTCAGAGTACTGTACACAGCCAGTATGTCTCAATCACTTCATACTTTTCTAAAATGGCCCGTTTCAATTAGCTTCATTGACTCATCAACATCCATTACTACAAATCCTGCTCTTGCGTTCTCTTTTACCAGGGAAACTAAACAAAGAGAAGTCCAGTCACTAGGCACAAATGATCACATTAAATGCCCAAGGTGGCATTACTAACCTTGGAGACAAGGACTCTGAATGCAATGGATAGGATGGCTGTTGGTTTCTGTGCTCCTCCTCCTGCAGCTGAGCAAATTGATGGTGGAGGTGTTGCCATCTCTGTTCAGGCACTGCTCCCATGTCTCCTGTGTTGCCATAAACTTCTTTAGCAACTGCCCCAGGCCTTGCAGTTCATTTCCACCAGCCACCATACCTATGGCTCCTGCTCCTGCCGATTGTGTTTCCTCTGTCCCAGTTACCACCTCTGCCTCCTACCATGGAGATTGGGTCTTGCTAACTTCCTTCTTGGGTGGTGCCATGTTACTTGTGGGTGAAACTAGCTATTAATTTCGGCTCAAAAAAAAAAAAAAAAACACCTTGCTGTTCATTGAGTGATCTCACCACTGCCACCATTTTGTCAGACCCCAGGGCCCCTACCTAGAGCTCTAGCAGGAACATAGGGATATAAAGTATCTGGACTGAGAATCAGTGGAACAATATGGTAGGCAGACACATGTAAAAAAAATGTAAAAAGGTGTATTTATTGAAAAAAAAGTTCCACAGAGAAAATACTAAAAAATGCACATAAAGATTGTTGCAATAATTAAGAAGAAAACCAACAAAAAAAATGTTAAAAAACATTTACATTCACCACATAGCACACACCTTAAAAAATTCTTCCAAATAAAACAAATCAATCCCCTTTTTAACACACTCCAAAGAATCAGCCCTTAAAAAGAATGCTTAGCCTGCTTTGTGTCTCCCTATCCCAAAAAAAAAAAAAATTCCGAGGGAAGGCTGGGTTGCCCTTGCAAGAGCAAATAACGGTCTATTCCCCTGCCTGTAAACCACCCTGCAGCTGCCTTAATTCTTCACAAACTGACCTTCTCCTAGTCTGAACCGAACTAACTAACCCCTTGGCTGGCTTTGATCCCAGACCAACAATCACATGACCCGAATCTAACACCCCCCTCTCTCTCTCCCTGGTCACATGCCTAGCCTAAACAATATCTCCAATTGCACTACATATGAGCATATGTTGCCGACACTCTGCCGGCGGCCCCCCCCCGCATCACATCTGTCCTGTATGCCTGCGACCAGCATCTGTCCTACGCCAGCCAGTTACTTACTATGCAGCACTGCAACTTCCAAACACCATCTCTCGACAGGAGAAAGGGGCTGATATTCTAGGTGCTAGAATTTTTAGGAAGTGTACAAACATTTAACCTAGATTCTGAAGGAAGGAAAACAAAACAAAATAGTACACAAAAAACAGCCAACTCAACCTAAAACAACATTTGACCAAAAACACAAATAACCTTCCTTGTTTAAAATGTTTAATTTAATGCTTAATGCTAGGAACATTAGAAAGATTATGCACAAACTAGAGGCAATACTATTGACGTCTATGATAAGAATTATGGAACTGCGGCTAAAAGAAACTGATGGAGATGAATACTATTAGTCACTATACACGCTACAGGCAAGAAAAAGGAGAAGGTGTGGCACTGTATGTAAAAAATAATATTCAGACCCATATATTTAAGATGAACAAGGGGAACATGTCAGAATCACTGCAGGTTAAGCTAGTTAGGAAGAAAGGCAATGATTTGACTATTGGGGTGTGCTGCAAGTGCAAGATTTGTTATCTTAGGCATTATTATATTATTTTATTGACGTGCAAAAAAATTGTACGTAGTGATCATGGGTGATTTTAATATTTCAAACATTGATGGGGATGTCCCTATCAGAAATACAAAAGAGGAAACAGACATGGTGCTGATGACACGATGTTTTCTCACCCAGGGTTTTAAGTCCAGCATGTGGTTACTGCCGCCTGTCCAAATCTAATTTTTTCAAATAATAAAAACAGAGTAATAAAAACAAATGTTATTGACACTTTAAACAACAGTGATCACAACATGGTAAAACTTATTATCTTTGAAAAAACGCAAATGTTTGCCAAAACAAAGACTCATAATTTGAGGAAAGCACACTTCATGGGGGCGAGGAAATGTCTATAAAATACAGAATGGGAAAGTAAAAACTACAACTATAAATGATAGTTGGTGTCACTTCGGAGACCTGATCCAGGCACAAAATACAGTGGGATGCAAAAGTTTCGGCAACCTTGTTAATAGTCATTATTTTCCTGTATAAATCGTTGGTTGTTACGATAAAAAATGTCAGTTAAATATATCATATAGGAGACACACACAGTGATATTTGAGAAGTGAAATGAAGTTTATTGGATTTACAGAAAGTGTGCAATAATTGTTCAAACAAAATCAGGCAGGTGCATAAATTTGGGCACCGTTGTCATTTTATTGATTCCAAAACTTTTAGAACTAATTATTGGAACTCAAATTGGCTTGGTAAGCTCAGTGACCCCTGACCTACATACACAGGTGAATCCTATAATGAGAAAGAGTATTTAAGGGGGTCAATTGTAAGTTTCCCTCCTCCTTTAATTTTCTCTGAAGAGTAGCAACATGGGGGTCACAAAACAACTCTCAAATGACCTGAAGACAAAGATTGTTCACCATCATGGTTTAGGGGAAGGATACAGAAAGCTGTCCCAGAGATTTAAGCTGTCTGTTTCCACAGTTAGGAACATATTGAGGAAATGGAAGACCACAGGCTCAGTTCAAGTTAAGGCTCGAAGTGGCAGACCAAGAAAGATTTCGGATAGACAGAAGCGACGAATGGTGAGAACAGTCAGAGTCAACCCACAGACCAGCACCAAAGACCTACAACATCATCTTGCAGCAGATGGAGTCACTGTGCATCGTTCAACCATTCGGCGCACTTTACACAAGGAGATGCTGTATGCGAGAGTGATGCAGAGGAAGCCTTTTCTTCGCCCACAGCACAAACAGAGCCGCTTGAGGTATGCTCAACCACATTTGGACAAGCCAGCTTCATTTTGGAATAAGGTGCTGTGGACTGATGAAATTAAAATTGAGTTATTTGGGCATAACAAGGGGCATTATGCATGGAGGAAAAAGAACACAGCATTCCAAGAAAAACACCTGCTACCTAAAGTAAAATATGGTGGTGGTTCCATCATGCTGTGGGGCTGTGTGGCCAGTGCAGGGACTGGGAATCTTGTCAAAGTTGAGGGACGCATGGATTCCACTCAGTATCAGCAGATTCTGGAGACCAATGCCCAGGAATCAGTCACAAAGCTGAAGCTGCGCCGGGGCTGGATCTTTCAACAAGACAACGACCCGAAACACTGCTCAAAATCCACTAAGGCATTCATGCAGAGGAACAAGTACAACGTTCTGGAATGGCCATCTCAGTCCCCAGACCTGAATATAATTGAAAATCTGTGGTGTGAGTTAAAGAGAGCTGTCCATGCTCGGAAGCCATCAAACCTGAATGAACTAGAGATGTTTTGTAAAGAGGAATGGTCTAAAATACATTCAACCACAATCCAGACTCTCAATGGAACCTACAGGAAGCGTTTAGAGGCTGTAATTTCTGCAAAAGGCGGATCTACTAAATATTGATTTCATTTCTTTTTTGTGGTGCTCAAATTTATGCACCTGCCTGATTTTGTTTGAACAATTTTATTGCACACTTTCTGTAAATCCAATAAACTTCATTTCACTTCTCAAATATCACTGTGTGTGTCTCCTATATGATACAGTGGTGTGAAAAACTATTTGCCCCCTTCCTGATTTCTTATTCTTTTGCATGTTTGTCACACAAAATGTTTCTGATCATCAAACACATTTAACCATTAGTCAAATATAACACAAGTAAACACAAAATGCAGTTTTTAAATGATGGTTTTTATTATTTAGGGAGAAAAAAAATCCAAACCTACATGGCCCTGTGTGAAAAAGTAATTGCCCCCTTGTTAAAAAATAACCTAACTGTGGTATATCACACCTGAGTTCAATTTCCGTAGCCACCCCCAGGCCTGATTACTGCCACACCTGTTTCAATCAAGAAATCACTTAAATAGGAGCTGCCTGACACAGAGAAGTAGACCAAAAGCACCTCAAAAGCTAGACATCATGCCAAGATCCAAAGAAATTCAGGAACAAATGAGAACAGAAGTAATTGAGATCTATCAGTCTGGTAAAGATTATAAAGCCATTTCTAAAGCTTTGGGACTCCAGCGAACCACAGTGAGAGCCATTATCCACAAATGGCAAAAACATGGAACAGTGGTGAACCTTCCCAGGAGTGGCCGGCCGACCAAAATTAGATAGATAGATAGATAGATAGATACTTTATTAATCCCAAGGGAAAATTCACATAATCCAGCAGCAGTATACTGATACAAAGAAACAATATTAAATTAAATAGTAATAAAAATGAAAAAAAAAAAATATGTTAGCATTTACTCCCCCGGGTGGAATTGAAGAGTCGCATAGTGTGGGGGAGGAACGATCTCCTCAGTCTGTCAGTGGAGCAGGACATTGACAAAAGTCTGTCACTGAAGCTACTCATCTGCCTGGAGATGATACTGTTCAGTGGATGCAGTGGATTATTCATGATTGACAGGAGTTTGCTTAGTGCTCGTCGCTCTGCCACAGATGTTAAACTGTCCAACTTTACTCCTACAATAGAGCCTGCCTTCTTAACAAGTTTGTCCAGGCGTGAGGCGTCTTTCATCTTTATGCTGCCTCCCCAGCACACCACCGCGTAGAAGAGGGCACTCGCCACAACCATCTGGTAGAACATCTGCAGCATCTTACTGCAGATGTTGAAGGATGCCAACCTTCTCAGAAAGTATAGTCTGCTCTGACCTTTCTTACATAGAGCATCAGTATTGGCAGTCCAGTCCAATTTGTCATCCAGCTGCACTCCCAGATATTTATAGGTCTGCACCCTCTGCACACAGTCACCTCTGATGATCACAGGGTCCATGAGGGGCCTGGACCTCCTAAAATCCACCACCAGCTCCTTGGTTTTGCTGGTGTTAAGATGTAAGTGGTTTGAGTCACACCATTTAACAAAGTCTTTGATTAGCTTCCTGTACTCCTCCTCCTGCCCACTCCTGATGCAGCCCACAATAGCAGTGTCATCAGCGAACTTTTGCACGTGACAGGACTCTGAGTCATATTGGAAGTCTGATGTATATAGATTGAACAGGACCGGAGAAAGTACAGTCCCCTGCGGCGCCCCTGTATTGCTGAACACAATGTCAGACCTGCAGTTCCCAAGACGCACATACTGAGGTCTGTCTGTAAGATAGTCCACAATCCATGCCAGAAAACTACACACAGAGATAAAAAAAGTCTTTGAAATGTCAAAAGACCAACTTCTAGTGATGTTACAACAAACAGAAAGCAATTTTGAGTACTACCCTAGTAAAAATATAATAAAAGAGAATTTTAAAACCCTGAGGGGCAAAATCTTTGAAAATGAGCAGGAAACTGCAAATTAACTGAAGAAATACTTTTGTTTGTGAAGGAAGAAATAAGTTAAATGCCCCATGCAGTTGTAAAAATAAACTCCAAATTCATTGATTTTAAAATAAAAGAGTCAGATGTGTTTCAAGCCCTCAATATTTTGAAAAATAAAAGTCCTGAACCTGATGGTATTTTACCAATTGTATTGAAAGAAATGAAAGACATCACCTATAAACCCTTATTAGACAATTTGAGCAGTCACTTGGGAAAGGAGAAATGCCCGAGGACTGGAAAGTGGCAAACGTGTCTCCCGTAAGAACGGGGACAAAATGGATCCTGCTGATTACTAACCATTAAGTCTTACTTCTATGCCATGCAATATTATGAAAACTATATTAAGAAGAAAAAAAAAAAAGAGAAAAACACCTATATGAAAATAATATACTAATTAACAGCCATGATGGGTTTATGAGAGGAAGATCTTCCCAAACTGATCTTTTAGATTTTTTTGAACAGGCAGCTGCAATAGTTGGCAAAACAGTCCCACACTGAACATTAATTCTAAAGCTAGACATGTAGGCACCAGATGTGACCTAAAAACTATATATCAAGTTGTTTAACTGGCAGAAGACAAAGAGTACAGATAAGAGGAGAATGATCCACATGGGCTGAGGGGTCTGTCCTGGGATCATTACTTGTTCTGATTCATATTAATGACATTAATCCTGCCATAGTTGGTAAACGTTAGAAATTTACAGGTGATGCTAAACTTAGAGGAATAGCAGACACTGAGAAGACAATTCAAGAAGACTTGGGCAAGCTTCAGAACTGAATGAACACTTGGAAAATGCAGTTTAATGAAAAATGTGAAGTGCCACAAGTGGGCAAAATGAACATCAATTATAAATACAAAATGGGAGACACTGTCATACAGGAAGCAACCTCTGAAAAGGAATTAGGGGATACATGTTTATACAGTGTCTTGCGCCCTGTGCTGGCTGGGATTGGCTCCAGCAGACCCCCGTGACCCTGTGCTAGGATATAGCGGGTTGGACAATGACTGACTGATTGTATGCTTACACAGCATTTTCATTCTCTAAGCAATGCGCAGAAGCCATAAAAAAGGCAAATAAAATGTTAGGTCATATTGTAAAAATTGTTGAATATAAATCAAGGAACATTATGCTGAGATTATACAGTGCACTAGTAAGAACCATCTAGAGTAGTGTATGCAGTTCTGACATGAAGCTGTACAGAGGAGAGCAACCAGGTCCATCCCAGAATTTAAGAACAAGTCATACTGTGACAGACAAACCTTTTTAGTGTCGAGCAGAAGAGACCATATAGGGACCTAATCCAAGTTTTCAAAGTCCTCAAAGGCATTGATAACAGCAGATCCAGCAGAATTTTTTCAATTTAAGGAAGAATCATGTACCTGAAGGTCACTAGTGGAAGGTAAGGGGGAGTGCAGTTAGAACTGAAATTGTGGGAATCTGCAACAAATTAACAAGCCATGTAGTTGAAGCAGAAAACCTGACAACCTTTAAGAAGTATGTGGATAAGATATTGGGACAGCTTAGCTACTAACTAAAGAAACAGGCTCAATGAACTGAATGGTCTCCTTTTTTCAGATTTCTCGCATTCTTAATGTGTCTTGCTTCTGACCATTACTCTAGTGTGATACATATTTATTATGCATCTCTGTGTTTTACCGAAAACTTTCTCGTTTCAACACACAAAGCAAGGCTAAAGACTGAATATGAAATGCATGCAGTTTCCATTACTACTGAGAAAGTCACATTTATCATCCATCCATTTTCCTGACCCACTTATTCAGGGAAGGGTTGTGGGGAAGCTGGAGCTTCTCGTAGCAAGCACAGGGTACAATGCAGGTACAATCCCTGGACAGGTCACCAGTCCTTTTTCTTTAATTAATTCTTATTTTTACTGTGAAGACTACATTATAGAACGAACTAATAGCTATGTTTAATATACCATACATTCCCTAAAAATTAACATTACTGTTATCAGTTAAATTTGATTCATGTCTGGCTTTTGTATTTCGTTCAAGTATTTTTTAAACAATATTTTTATTATTTTTGAAAGAGAGGAAAAGGGAAACAACAGGATAAAAAAGTGCAATGTGCAAAAGAGAATAAAGTCTTCATCCAACTGGTGAGCACTCCCAGATTCAGAGATGGCTGAAACAAAAAAGGTGCTAGCTATTTTTAAAAAGTGCAACTCCTTTTTCTAAGGATAATATTGTGAATGGAGAAATTAATACAAGTAGCAGAAAGTTCTAAAAGAAATAAGTTATAAAATTAAGTTCCTCTGAGAATTTATTCAACATTACTTTACACAGTGAAATGCCAGGAGAATCTTGACAGCTAAAGAACCCAGTGAAATCCATTTTTAAGACGGTGAAAAACAGTATGATGAAAAATCAAGAAGTAAAAAAGCTATGGAGAACAAAAAATGAAGACATCCAAAACAAGTGTAAGAGGGGTGGAAATAAAGGTCTATAAAGATCCAGCAGGAGGGCAGGACCAAAACACATGAAAAAAGGAGCCAGGCACTTTAAGAGAGCATAAATTACAAACTGGAGCAGGAGCTAAAACTCATTAAACATCATTAAAGGAGTTGTATAAATCCTATGAAATTTAAGTGCCTGTATTTAATATGTTAGTCTGTTTGCTCAAGTCAGCATATTAATGAAATAGTAAAGCATCACCTCATTTGCAGTTGTCTATAAGTGTTGTAATCAATTATTTCGTCATGTTAATCATTTAATTACTGTCTTTGTCCTGAGAAGAAGCAATGAAATCAGGTAATCAAACAACTGCCGATGTGTGAATGCATAAAAATAAACTATGGGGACGAGGAAAACACGATCACACTCACTTAAGGTAAAAGCTGCAGTATGAGTTTATCTACCACATATCCAAATAACTGAAGTATGCAAAGTTTTATCAAGACCATCCTGTCAGTTTCACTTCCATATGTGATGGTGTCCCGCAACGATGGACCAATCTTTTCCATTTACTTTTACATTTAGTTATTTGGCTGACACCTTTACCAAAGGCAATTTATAACATTTGAAATACAACTGGATGCACTTCTTTTGTTGTCCCAATTGGAACACAAGCAGGTAAATTGTCATACAGTGTCCGCAGTGTGATTTGAATCCAAAACCTTATCATTTGAAGATATAGGTCTAAAGCCTAAACGCTACACCACACTGCCTGCCAATAATATGAGCCTTTGGTTAAACAAATACAAATATTATATAAGAAAAGCACTTAGCTAGTTACATAATACCTCCGATACACCTGATAAACCCTCAACACTATAACTGACACACGCTGCCTTACAAAATTTCCAACACAGCTAGTATATACTGTATATAAAATGACAGACATTGGCAATAGTTATACCCAGAATATTTATTTGTTTTTATAATGTGAATACAATTGTGTGTACAAATTAATTAAAACAGGCAAACAATTCATAATATAGCAATCTGAAACGTCTCAAACTGAAGTGATTTTATACAGTATTGAAACCACACCATGACCAGCACATTATTGTACATGAAAATGACAAATTGAAAATGCAAAGGAATCCACAATATGGATTATGAAGGAATGAAAACTCTCTTACTTTTCAGTCAGTTTTAACACATTCTGCACCATGGCACCAATGCCATCAAAGATGTGGTGCAACTTTGTCTCACACATAAAAGCTGGAGAGGTGACAATCTTGTTCTTCTTATCCACATGCGCTTCGTAAACATCAGTTAAGGAGAACCACCTTCCCTATATTACATATGCACTGTATCAACTTAAGAGACTGAATTTGTTTCCTATTTGGTATAGAGCCGTTTCAACGTCAACCAACCAATTTCTAGAAGCAACACAGACTCTCTGCTACCAGGTAGCCAACTAAATACTGACCATGTAAAAGTGAACTTTTAAAAGAATATCACTTGCATAGCTTAGTCATTAACTTTTACACTTAAGCACTAGATACGTCACTAATGTTAAAAGAAAATATCCTATGAAAAACAAAAACATTAAGAAAAAGTGCAACGGATTACAACAAAATTCAGTTAGAAAAATTGAACACTAGTGTGCTAAAGTGCTTATGCTTCCAAATGTTTCTGAATCACAAAAAGCAATTTTCAAAGAAAGAGAAGAGCTGGAAAGTTGCATCCAACACCAGTCTAAAGGTTACTTCTTAAAGCAAACACATAGTATATCGGACATTAGATCCTTTTTTTGGCTTGACAAAAGAAACAAAAAATTAGGCCACAGATCTGATGAAGATGAAAGACAATCAATCAATTAATTGGCATATGGAACCATCAAAGCTGGAAAATGCAAAATAAAAATAATTAACATATTCACCTACATGGGATGCAAGGTTAATACCAGAAACAGCTGGAAACAAGACAATGAAACACATGATCATTATTCCCCTTGAGTACATCTGGCACATGCTGTTGTGATAAATTCAATCTTTGCAAAACAAGATCAAAATGGTTACTTTTTGAGAATGAGGCAATAATTTATTTGAGCGGATGCAAGAGTGTGTAGTCAAGAAAAATGTGGATTGTTTACCCAAGGCAAAGACTGCTACAGAATAAAAAGTGCAAAAGAAGCTTATAGATAGTGAGAAAACAAGAGTGAGAACAAAAGGTTAAAACTTTGAAAGGAAACTGTCTGAGAGTAATTATCTCATTGTAGAAAAAGGGTATTTGATTAGTAACAACAAAGTGCTCACAGTTAAATATGATGAATGCCATAACCACATACAGTAACTAGTATGTGTCCAATGATCTGGAAAAAACATGGTAATGGACACTTCAGAGAATATCAGCTTGCAAAAAAAAGGGTTGCTGTGACTGGACCAGTCAACATGGGAATATCAGTCTCTGCCACAGTGATGGCACCTGAAGGCAGAGTCTGCTGGCAGATTATGCTGTCTGTTCTTTCTTTTAAGAGTGCTTCTTAGCAGCTTGCAGGTGTAAGTTACTATTCCATTTACATTCAATCTGTTCTTCACAACTCCATTTGGACTTGTCCTTTGCAACAACTTCTCATGGTGTAATGTCCAGCGGTTTTAAATTGTGTTTGTAGATAGGATATAGAGGGTTGGATAATGGATGAATCCTTAAAAAAAGTACATTATCTTATCTATGGTCAATTCTTTATACAGAATGTCTTTAGTAACCCTTTCATTTTCCATTTTGCGGACATGTACTAGCTATCAAAGATGTGACTGTCAAAGGACAGTATACATGGACTGTATCTTGGCATACCCAAGGGCCTTAATGTTGAAGGTTATCCAAACCTTCCATGAGATTCCAAAGATCCATCGCAGACTACACATATGGAAGAAGTACAATTTCTTTTTCTAGTTTGCACAGATTCCACATCTTACTTGTGCACAGTATAGTGCTGTGAATGCTGACATTGTATACAGCCATTGTGATGTTCAGCATGTCTTTCCAGTCTTTCTTGGTTCGCCTAGTCAGGATGGTAAACTCCATAAAAATGTCATTGCTAATCTCAGGATCCAAGGACAGACTTTTGGTGATAGTTGAGTCAAGATGGACAAATTGATGTACCATCTTCAATGTATAGTCATTGACAATGATGGTGGGGGCATCTTTTTCTTAGGCCGTCATGTTGGTCTTCTTGAGTTGATAGTCAAAACTGACCTCCTGGGAGGCTTATGCACAACAATGTAATTAAGTTGTTCCTCAGTGTGTAATGTCACTGCTGCATCATCAGCAAACAGCAAGTCTCTGATGACTAAGTCCTAGATCTTCCTATTTTCTTTTTTGTGCAAATAATTGAACAAACTCGCATTAGACCTGGTGTTTGGGTAGATCCTATCCATCTCTGATTCCAATGTATGCTTCAGCAACACTCTGAAGATAAGGTGTTGGCCAAAACACATCCTTGTATGACTCTATTTCAAATTTCAATTACTTCTAATGATGAGATGCTATACTGTACCTTGCCATTTACTGTATATCATAATGGAAAGACTGTGAGGGCAGCCAGTCTTTGCCAGGATCCTAAATAATCAGGTTTACTCACAAGATCGAATGAGCTTGGTCCAATACAGTATATAAAGGTAATGTGGAGTAGCTGCTGTTGCTTAAGACACTTCTCTTACAGCTGACTCATAGAAAAGATCTACTGTGCACCTGCATGCTTAAAAACCACACTGTCACCAGGTTTCTGCACCCTACTTAGGTAAGTCCTCCAACTCTTACAAGAGTGGAAGACATTTGATGGCATCAACGGCACAAAGAGACACTGTTTTTACACAGACAGAGCTCTGAAAAGCACAGTGCCAGAATGGTCTCTGTACCTTAGTTCTGGATGCTCTAAGAAACTGAAAATTTCATTAATTTGTTAACTGCTCATGTTCTAGAACACGGGTGTGTCTAACTCCAGGCCTGGAGGGCTGCAGTGGCTGCAGGTTTTCATTCTATCCCTTTCCTTAATCAGTGACCAGTTTTTACTGCTAATTAACTTCTTTTCCCTTCATTTTAATAGCTCTGTTTTTAAGGATTCAGTGCTCCGAATTGATTCTTTTCTTCATTAAATGGCAGCCAAACAGAAATGAGATGTGAAACGAGCCAACAGATGACCAGCTAAACTGGGGCTTCAAACTCCTGCCAATTTCACTCCAACCAGTTCCTTAATGAAAAGCCAATTCCTGCTGTTAATTAAAACAATTACTTAACTCCATGGCTTGTTGCTACTTTCATTCTGTCACAGCTGACATTTCCAAAATTGTTGATTTTCTTTTTTCCCCTAATAAAACCATCAAGATGTTTTGGTGACCAGAGATTATACTTACTGAGACCCTCACCTTTCTTTATGTTCAGATAATGTGGTTAGCTGGTGATGTGGCAGCTTGTTTTTTGTCTCATTATTGTTTGGCTCCTCATTAAGGAAAAAGAAAGAACTAAGGGGTCTGAGTAAAGTTAATTAAAACAAAGGCAAAATAAGTTAATTAGCAGCAAAAACTGGTCACTAATAAAGAAGATGGTTAGAATGGAAACCTGCAGTCACTGCGGCCCTCCAGGACTGGAGTTTAACACCCCTGTTCTAGAACTACCCGTTCTATGTTATTCAACCATTTGGATTAACACAGAAGAACTAACATTGAACCAAAGTTCTTATGTCTCATTTTACCATAATTTATAAATGCCACATCATGGATATTCATCCCTCTGGTGGTCCCATTGCCACAAAAAAGGATATGTGAACTTCTTTGACACAGTGCTTCGCACCTAGAGACTTAATGGCCTGCGCTGTACCAGAATATGGCCACTTCCCTCCTTCTTCATCTTCATGACCAATGGTCACCTCCACTCCCGGAAGTACTTTTGCAGCTAATACAGGAGATATACAGCATAGCCTAAGAGAAATAAGATTGTGAAAAAAATCATCTTATACAAAAAAGTAAAGAGTTACATTTTATGATGGAGCTTCCTACTAGCTAATAAGGCATGTAGTTTTATCTGCACATTGTAGAACTACTTTGTGTATATAACTAAATTGGGCAAAAATGTTAAAAGTGACTGTATAAGTTTCATAAGGCCAATGAAAGTCTTACCTACAGAAATGACAAATACACAGTACCAAGCAAGCTTTACCATTTTGCTCCTGTATGAATGAATGGAATAGCACAGTGTGTAACATCAGTCATCTTTGTTTTCCTTCACAAAAGATCTAATAATATGTCAGATGTTTGAACCGAGTATGTTACAGAAATATGAAAGTACACTAATATGTAAATGTACAGTATATGGCTGGGTGCTGCCCCTGATTGTTCAAAAACAGCTATATGTGACATACCAGTTTCAAAAATAACAGAGTGGCAAGGTGGAGGCCATGATAAGGGTAAAAGATGACAGGGAATATGCATGCCCTTATTCCCCAAGTATAAGCCAAAAATGTTGTACGATTTGAAACAGATGGTTTGCCTGGAAAAAGAGCCAGGTTATGGATGTTTGTTTATATTACTGAAATATTTTCCCTGATAAGATGGCACATTGCTGTCAAACACATTAAGAGATAGGAATTAATAATGTGAAGGATGTCATTCCCATTATAACCGTAATGGTTTTACCCAGATATTTGAATTAACAGGGCAGCGCATTAGTAGGTAGCATTGCTGTCTACTAGATTCTGCATCCTATTCTCCCTGTGCCTCGCAGAATTTTCTTTAGATACTCTGGTTTTCCTCCCATAACCTCACAGATATGAACATTAAGCTACTTTGTGACTGTAAATTGGTCTTTCAATAGAGCCAAATTCATGGTCGGAACTTGATGTTGCTAGTCATCTCACAGTCATAAAAAAATGAAACAGTGAATTCTATAAAATGAAACATTAAAAGGTTTACTTTCAAAATATATATTTTTGAATTTTCTGGCAAACAAAAAAATAATAAATTACCCTATGGGTTTTCCAGCTTTGTGAAAATCTTTCAAAACTCGTTGTACTTCTGAGTGGACTTTGCAATCCTTTCCATCAACTGCAAACGTGGACCTATAATTTAGAGAAAGAGATAAACAGAGAAAAAAAGAGACTTGAATCTTAATTCAGAAAATAAAGACATGGTTGGGAATTTAGTGGTCAGTGGAAATGGGTGTACTGGCAGCCTCCAGGAAGTCTATTCTACATCCCACAAATGCCATTTGCTAACCCCTGATGTGCATTAAAGCTAACAAATGAAGTGACAACACAAAAGTCCCCCTATGGGACTCTGAAGTTAACTGAAGATATTGACCTTGCAGACCAGGAGTGAAAGCTCTCTTTCTGGAAAAAATGGTGGCCAAATTCTGAAATCTAGATAGAAAGATAGAAGACAAAGCTACTTTCCAAGGTGGAAAAATGGTCCAGAGCAGGGTTCACATCATAGACATTTACTTTTATGTTAAATAAAACTTTTTTGTTCACTCCACATTTACCATTTTTTGGGATGCTTATAGTTATAAAAAAGTAAAAAGAAAATGTAAAAAGTTGTTTCTAAGTCAATGTAAGGTTCCTGCATCAGGAGTGAGCTGGAGGAGGAGTACAGGAAGCTAATCAAAGACTTTGTTAGATGGTGTGACTCAAACCACTTACACCTGAACACCAGCAAGACCAAGGAACTGGTGGTGGATTTTAGGAGGCCCAGGCCCCTCATGGACCCCGTGATCATCAGAGGAGACTGTGTGCAGAGGGTACAGACCTATAAATACCTGGGAGTGCAGCTGGATGACAAATTGGACTGGACTGCCAATACTGATGCTCTTTGTAAGAAAGGTCAGAGCCAACTATACTTCCTTAAAAGGTTGGCGTCCTTCAAGATCTGCAATAAGATGCTGCAGATGTTCTACCAGATGGTTGTGGCGAGCGCCCTCTTCTACGCGGTGGTGTGCTGGGGAGATCAGCATAAAGAAGAAGGACGTCGCACGCCTGGACAAACTTGTTAAGAAGGCAGGCTCTATTGTAGGAATAAAGCTGGACAGTTTAACATCTGTAGCAGAGCGACGGGCACTAAGCAAACTCCTGTCAATCATGAAGAATCCACTGCATCCACTTAACAGTGTCATCTCCAGGCAGAGGAGCAGCTTCAGTGACAGGCTTTTGTCACTGTCTTGCTCCACTGACAGACTGAGATCGTTCCTCCCCTACACTATGTGACTCTTCAATTCCACCCAGGGGAGTAAATGCTAACGTTATTCAAAGTTATTGTCTGTTTTTACATGCATTTTTATTACTCTTCAATTTAATATTTTTTTTTTGTTTTTTGTATCAGTATGATGCTGCTGGATTATATGAATTTCCCCTTGGGATTAATAAAGTATCTATCTATCTATTGTGAGCTGAACAAGCTTACACATTACATTTATTTTCAAAATGCTATGACAAAAAGCATCTCAACAGGCAACTTAGACCATTTGCCAAATTTGCATCTTTTATTATCACAACCTGCACTTCTCAAACAGGTTAGTCCAATGGATTTGGAAATAACAATTGGAAGAACAATACAAAATAGGTTTATTGCCAGCTCTGCAAAGTAAAAACTACAATAAAACAAATTTACTATCCCAGCTTGCTTGCCCTAGCTTGTTCTTGTGCTTTATCTTAAATACTATCAAAAGTAAAAATAAAAATGACCAAAATTCACACTTGACAAAACTGGTTTAATAGACCAAAGTATGTGAATACCCTACTTACATTCCAGGTGGTATAAAGTGCCCTGGCTATTCAGGACGTAATAAGTCTACAAGAGGCATGACTTAATATTATCAGGTTTATATGATTTAGCATCTGTGATATCTGCAACTCCAGAATGGGCAAAACAGTACTGTGACATAAGTGTGACATAAATATTAAAATAGCACTGCTACAATATTGGACAGTAAATTTCAATTCTAACTAGATGATGTTAGTAGAATTGATTTGCTAGGATCTGTGTATTTCCCTTACCGGATCCCTATAGTTTTATATATTAGGCATAAATCAAAACAGAATAATATTGACCTTGGCAAAGTGTTTTGCAACAAAGTGTAATTTCTCTTGTTGTAGCATTGACTGTGACTATTATTTGTACATTTTCATATGAAAACGTGTTATCTATTGCTAAATGCAGGCATCTAGAAGGCACAACTATTCATTTCTGATAATAATGTGACTTGCTGTTGCAGCATATACTTTACTGTACATACGAAAAGATCTTCAAAAAGTTAACTTATATATGCTTTTTAATGACTATAAACCTACAAACATACAATCATGCAGCCCATTTACTGAAGAATGAAATAAATCATAAGATAAGAGTCATTGTGGGTGCAGGTATCTACAAAACAAACTTTTCATTTATTTCAGTGTTCAGCTGCATTATGAAAGTGACTCCTGCCTAATGAGGAAGGCCGCTTATGGAGCTTCCACCCCTGCAAAATTGCATTTGAATTCCAGTTTTAGTTCTCAGTCATGAAATAACAATTATGTGGTTATCAATATATGTAATAAGATTTACTAGCAGAGGTAGTAACAAACATTTTTTTCAGCTGAAATGAATTATTTTGCTTCCCAGCCATAATACACAGTGTTCTCCCTAGCGTCTAGGATAATTTAGTTGAGCGCCCGGCTGTCATCTCGCATGACATTGTGAGATGACAGCCGCAGATCTAATGATCTGCAGAGATGGCAAGGGACGAGCAGGCGGGTGGGCAAATATTTTTGAGGTAGGATTGCAAGTTGCGAGGTGCTAAAGCTAATAGCGGGGACGAGGTGGAGCAGAGTTCACAAGCAAAGAGTATGGGAAGGTGGGCTTTCGAGAGGGGGGTGTACATGGTAATAGCAGGGGCGGAGCAGTTTAATTACAGTAGCAAGGAGTATGGAGAGGTGGGCAGGCGAGAGGAGGCTGTACATGCTAATAGCGGGAGCAGGGCGGCACTTCACAAGCAAAGACGATGTGGAGGTGGGCGGGCGACAGGAGGACTGATAAAATAAAAAAAGGATTTGTGGAACCAGCCTGTCAGATATCAGAAAAAGGGTGTCAGGAAGTGACGTCTCTGTTCTCAGTGCAGTCTGTGTAGTGCTGCTAAGCTTATGTCGAGAATAAAGTTGACATTTCCACTTTATTCTCGCCTTTTATCACGAGATTAAAGTCGACATGTTGACTTTATTCTCGTAGTTTGTCATTAAAGTAGAATATCGTAAACTAAACTAAACTTCATCTAAAAATGAATATTTAATTTACTAGATTTTCTCAAACCTGTCATAAATTATGTAGCGCATGAAATGCTTTGTGTTATCGTGTGGTGATTGGTTATGTGGAGAAAGAAAAAGGAAGGATAGGAATTGGGGTTTTGGTACGTCAGATAGAGACAGCACGCATGCAATAAAGAAAGCCTGCTCAGAAGAACATCCGTTGAATTCTGTGTTCATGTCTCCAACCACCAGATCACGAACCCAGCATTTACACAATATTTAAATTAAACCTGTGCGATTCCCATTCATACATCCAGTTTTTTAGAGCCTCGTTATACCTGCCATAAATTTCTCTACACTGAACGTACACCTGGGTACTCCTTACTGCGAGGAAGCAGCACTACCGCCACACTACTATGTATGTTTAATACATGCTTTAATGCATTTCATCATGAAAATGATATCAAGTATGAATCTTAGCATTGTAAATGTTCAGAGAGCAGGAATATCATGAAGTGAATGTATTCTGTGTAGCGATCCCTCCCAGTGCCTCCTCAGTGCAAGAGGAAGTCCAGTTAAGAAGCGTGTAGTGATTAACAACTCAGTCGGGGAACACTTAACACAAAGCATTTAATGCACTACACTACCTTATGACGGGGTTTGAGAAAATCTAGTAAATTAAACATTGATTTTAAGATGAAGTTTAGTTTACGACATTCTACTTTAATGACAAAATAAACTATGAGAATAAAGTGGAAATGTCGACATTAATCTCAACATAAACGGTGAGAATAAAGTGGAAATGTCGACAATAAAGTCAACATGTTGACTTTATTCTCGACATATAGTTTTTTTTCTTCAATGTGCCCGTATTTTTTTTCTTCACCGTGGCCCTAATACGCTTCTGTAGTTTTGTTAAAGTGACCCATCTGCCATTCCTTTTTTGTACATATCTTGCCCTGCCGTAGTGCAAGTGTGCATTGGATATCCAACAGGCTCTCACTTTCCCACTCAAGTGTTATTCATAGGTATTTTTAATTTTTTCCAAATGTTTAACCAACATGAGCAAAAAAAGTGTTCAGAAAACAACACTGCTCAGTTATTTCAGAAAAGAGACGCCACAAACTAATGAAGGTGCAGCATCAACTCCTCATGTGGCAATTTCAGACAAAGACATTGCAGAGGCTGGTCCATCAGGGGAAATCTCTTCAGCACACACTCTGCCAATTGATAAATCTAAGCACCACTTATCTGGCATAAACAATGGTTTAAAGATTTTGATTGGCTAATGGTCAAAGAACGTGGTATGTGGTGCTCACTGTGCATGAAATATTCAAACAAACATCCCCCAAGGAGGGAGTTACTTTGGGTAAATGTGCCATGCGCAAGAATTCGAAAAGAAAACTTGCTGGACCATGAAAAAAGTAAAACGCATATCGAGTCTTCTGCTGACCTTTTAGGAAAGCGTGTACTAGAGCAAACTGGAATCGGTCAAATTGAAAGATCTGTATATGTGTTAAATAACTTACAGAAAGATGCCTTTGTGGGAGCTTGCCATGTATTGGTTGGCAAAAAATGAGTTGCCACATACAATGTTGCTTGAAAAGCTGTTGGAACACTGTAAGGAAATGGGTTGTTCCTTTTCTAGGAAGAAAACAAAAATAAATATTTAACTGAAGACACCTTCTGCATATGCAAGTTGGCTTTGAAGAATATTTCTTAGTGTTTTTCATTGTTTTCACTTTTCTTCCCGACAGTGTCAATACTTGTGCCTCTTGGTTTATGTCATAACAATTGTTATTTTAAATTTTTGTTAGGGTTGCAGGATCCTGAATTGGATACTTCTTAAATTTAATAAAAAATATTCTAAGTGTCAAACCTTAAAAAAGGAAGTCATATTGAACATTGGAAAATAATTAATAATAATTAACCACCAAATTTCCCTGTCCCGCCCCGCCCGGCTACTTTTTCATCTCACCCGGCTGGAAAAAATTTCTTGAGAGAACATTGATACATATTGTATAAAATACTGTATAATATATGTGTTGTACTTATTCTTTACTGAAACTGGCACCAAGTATTTAAAAATATATTGACGAAATTTTATGGTCTTTTACATTACTAAGAATAATTTTGAATACTACAAAAACAAAACTGTAAACCTGTAAACTACATCAGTACTCTAAAGAACTAATATGAAAAAAACAGATATAAAAGAACAATGTACTTTGTTCTGTTAAAGAGCTCACATCCTCATCCTTCTACAAAAATAAACATAAATCAATATAGTCTTAAATTTTCTACTGCTGTGTCAAATCAAATTTCATACCAATTTTATAAAACTATACTTGGTCAAATAACTTTCATATTTTAATTTCTTTTAAGTTCTCAAATTTCTATTAATATAAAATTAGGACTAGTCATCAATTGTACCATGCAACACAACAATCTGTCTATCATGTCAGTACTTGTCTCATAGCTTGGAAGAAAAAACCTGGCATCAATCCATAGTTACGGCACACTCATGCACATATCCACATACACTTACATAAATTAGACCAAGAGAAAGTTGTCATTTAACCTAATCTGCATGTCTTTAAAATATGGGAATACAGTTCATGCTGACACAGAGAGGGTGCACTAATTCTACCTAAGAAGCAGCAGGACCATGATTTATACTAGGACTAACAATCTATGAGGCAAGAGTGCTAACCATGTTCCCATGGTCTCCATGGCCCACTTATGCAACTCAATTAACCTAATTAACTTTACAAAGCATGTTGTGTATTAGTCATACAATGATTGGACTATACCTTACATCAATATATTAAATATGAAACATTTTTGAAAATAACTGACAGCATAATCCAAAACCACTTATGTCAGTGTTAAAAATTAGAGGAAAAGTGGCCACTTATTTGTTCTTTTACCTAAATAAAGCATTCAAAAGATACCTACAAGTTTTTAGCTGCACCAAAGCCTCCTGGAAAGATTATAGCATCATGGTCTTGCACCTTTAGTTCCACCATATCAGTGATATTCCCTCGGGCAATACGAGCTGATTCAGACAAAACATTTCTTCAGGATATAAAAACAAAAAGGGAGTAAAAGTTAAGTAATGACTTCTTCATTTCATTGAGGACACTTTTAAAAATACAGGTGGGGCTTGGGTAACAGCAGTATTGACATGGCAATTCTGCAGGTAAAAACAAGCATATAAAAAGCAAACTAGTTTTGATGTAAATGAATATTTAGTAGTCAATACTTAAATGTCACCATTTTCCATCATTCTGTGCATTTATTTGCACGTGTCACCAAATGCAAATGGTAAAAACAAGATAATTTCCATCGAAGGTAAGCAACTGGATTGGCAGCTGGGTGTTTAGCTGAATGGTAGAACCTGCTTCTTATAATTTCCAGCATGCTAAGGAAGCATCTCAGCCGTGCCATCTCAGGAAATACAATCAATGGAAGGGAGAAGTGGCATCCTGAGTGATTCTTCAGCAGGGACACCACATGTCTCACAATCATTAGTTACTGGTGGATTTTTGTCTCACCATTATGCCTTTTCCAGTTCTGTGAGATACAGTATCATTATCAAAAATTATAGAATGTTTAAGCATTAGGTTGACTATTGACTCATGTGAATTAAAGTATAGCAGTATTGTTTTATTGTTATTTCATTAATAAGTTTGAAACAAGCTTCTGTAAAATAAGTAATGAAGCGCTATGCATTTTTGCATATTTCTATTCTTCAGTACAATTTGCAACGTTTATGCAGCATCAGATTCCTTAGCTTCTCATTCGTAACCCAATAATTTGCCTTCATGTAAAAGAAACTTCCCTATAGAAAGTGTGGATGCTTAATAAATACTAGTATAATTCTGCATTACTCTCACCTTGACTCCGTTTCTGTAGGCTGACCCTTGCAATGGTCAATAACATGCATTTGATTTTCATTGGGTGCATACATTTTTACATCTGCACCTCCTCTGCTCAGATGAACCAGAATGCTGAAAGACAAAAATAAAAAAATACTTTTGAGGAGCAAAACAAATTCTGGTAATTAATTAAAACACATTTTTGATCATTGGGAATGCAACAGACCTTTAAATGTGGCCTTCAATTGCAAAACAAATCATTTTTTGCTTAAAATAGAAATTTCAAACCCCCAAATCCCAACAGAAAATTAAAAATATCACAAAATCGCCAAAATCTCTTGGCAGATATGATTGAAATTTGGTGACATTACAAGATAAAAAAAAACACTTCATTTTTTTAGCCTTTTCTCTATATAAATTGTTAAAATTACTTTTATTTATATATGAAATTCAAAGATAAATTACTCACGCTGAGGCCTCATGGATTTCTGTCCCATCATATACACCACAGCCTGATAAAACCTGGGAAAAATGACACAAGTTTATTAACAAAGATAGATAGATAGATAGATAGATAGATAGATAGATAGATAGATAGA
>JANRMT010028174.1:86830411-86869497 GCA_026402145.1 Polypterus bichir lapradei
AGATAGATAGATAGATAGATAGATAGATAGATAGATAGATAGATAGATAATTAATCCCAAGGGGAAATTCACATAACATTGCTGGTTCTCAGTACTGTACAAAAAGCAGTGGCCTTAAAATTCCAGGTGCAGAGTAATTCTTATAATAGTAAAGTAAACCCTTCTGTTCAGATGACAACAATTGATCTTCAGCCTAGCATCCAAATGAACACAGCATGCTATTAATGTGCAAGTAAAAGCTGCCTGCAGCAGACTGGCACTGTGTCCACAGCTTGTGTCTGTTCTTGAGTGCTATGCTAGAATAAACTGATTCTGTAAAACTGGTGGATGGATGTATAAAAAATTAAATTAATTTTACATTATTTACAAATAAATAGGTTCTTGTTGGTATGATATCAAACAGAATATTTTAAAGTTTCATAAGTAACAACAAATTAAGACATAATGGATATATAGATCCCAAGCAGTCTGGCTTCAAAAGAAATCATTCAAGAAGCAGCTCCGCTGTATGTGGTTGACCAGCTAAGGTTAGCGAGAACTACCAGCAGCTCTTTAGCCCTGATCCTTCCAGTTCTCCCCTCTGTCTTTAACACCATCAACCTTGAGACCCTTCTTGCCACCCCGTCTGAACTTGGCATCACCAGGACTGCTCTCAGATGGTTTGAGTTTCACATCTTAGGCAGATCCCACCTTGCATCCTGGTGAAAAGAGATGTCAGTGGTGCATCAGACATACACAGGTGTGCCCCAAGGACTAAAGGGTCCTGTACTTTTCTCTCTCCACACCACCTCACTGGGCCCCATCATCCCATGGTTTCTCACGTCAGTGCTATGCTGATGATACACAGCTGTACCTGTCGTTCCTTCCTAAGAAAATATCAGCTACTCTCGGCATGTCTTACTGATATTTCAACATGGATGAAAGACCACCATCAACAACTCAACTGGTAAAGATGTAGCTTCTTGATATCCCAGCCAGACAATCTGATCTCTGTACAGCTTGGCTCATTGTCACTAACATTTGCCACATCAGTGAGCAACATTGAGGTGGTTACTGGTTAGAAGCTGTTTTTCTCTGACTACACAATACTGCCTGTAGTTCATGCAGAATTACT
The DNA here is from genome assembly GCA_026402145.1 of Polypterus bichir lapradei. Lineage (NCBI taxonomy): Eukaryota > Metazoa > Chordata > Cladistia > Polypteriformes > Polypteridae > Polypterus > Polypterus bichir. The sequence continues at coordinate 86,831,526 of JANRMT010028174.1, forward strand.
ATGCGTAACATCCACAAAATCAGACCTTATCTAACCGAGTATGCAGTCCAACTTTTTGTCCAAACTTTCTTCTCGTCATGTATGAATTACTAGGACAATCAAACCATTGCAGATGGTCCAAAATGCAGCAGCTTGTCTTGTATTCAACCAGCCAAGTTGGGCCCAAGTCTCTCTTCATTCAGGTCACTACACTAGTTCCCCGTGGCAACACACATTGACTTCTCTGTAAGAAAGCATCAAGATTTGAACTTAATGGGTTATATCACCCGAGTATAAAGAGACACTGGTGAGCTGCTATGCTCCTTCCCGCCCAATCAGGTCTGCCAGTGAACAGTGTATGGTGATCACAGATCACTTCTGCGTTCTGTTCTGTGATAATCTGTCAAATTGTTAATGAATATTTTTGCAGTGTGAATGCCTGGCATATTGCTATTTTTTTTGTTATGCTAGCTTTATTGCTCTTCAAGTATGACAATGAAAACTGTTCAAAACAGTTCCTTCACTTCTTTTACTCGATTTTGTTGACCTCGTTTGTATGTCACTTTTTGAGAAAAGCATCTGCTAAGCAAATAAATGTACATTTTACTTTTGTTACTCTTGTAACTGTAGCAAAACCAACCTGTCTGACAGAAAAGAATGCACTAGTGTGGAAAATATGATTGTAACTTTCTTTTATTTACATAAAAATCCTTTAACATCAAATACTATTAGCACAATTAAAAAAAAATGTAATGACTTATAATTGATTTCACCACATTTACTGTTTAAAGCTGCAAGAATCAGACAATTGAGTGCCATTGTATTGATAAATGTAGAGTGATTCTGAATACTTAGGAATATGACCTATAATGGGGAGGGTTAAACAGATTGTGAAGAGCTGCAAGTTTTCGTACCAATGACTTTTTTAATTACTACCAAATCACGGCTGCTAACAGAACATACATCTTTTGGCCTTACTACAATTAACTTGCTTAACCATTTGCCAAACAATAATGAGATGTAAAGTAAAACAACAGATAACCAGGGGTCTCAAACTCTAACCCTGTAGAGTCATTACTTTAGCTCTAATTTCTTCATTAATTACAATGGAATTATTCCAGTTAAGTGTGTTATTTAACTATATGGCTTCTAAGTCTCTCATTCTGTCACACCAGACATTTCCAAAACTAAAGACTGACTTTCTTTTTGCTAGAGAAGATCAGTATTTCTTAGACGTCTGCTTTTCAATTCCGAAAAAAAAGCAATTTTTCTGAATCCTAAGAAGCAGGTTAAGCAAAATGATAAACTAAGCATGATCCATTTGCGTCAATAGTGGTTACTAATTAAGAAATTGGCTTTAACAAAACCCTGCATCCACTGCACACATCAAGGATCTAAGTTTGACACTGGCGGCCTATAACTTAATAAAAAAAACACTGTTAAAAATGAAGAGTGCGTTAACTGATGATGAGGGGCAGGGAAGTCGTTTAGTCATTAGTATTGCTTCCTCACAGCATCTGTTTTGAGTTTAATTTTCTTCTCCTATCTGCATAGGTTTACACAGATGGCTTCCTCCCAATGCCAAGTGTAATGCTTCAGTTTGACTGGTGACCCCCAAATGGACTCCATCTATCCATCCATTTTCTTAACTCGCTTATACTGTATATGGCAGGGTCGCATAGAAGCTTGGGGTTATCCCAGTAAACAAGGCCACAGGGCAGGCACAATCCATGGACAGGACACCAGTCCATCTCAGGGTGAACACACACACATATTAGGGCCAATTTAACATCAATCAATCAGTCTTACCTGTATGTCAGGGGTGTCACACGCAGACCCTGGACAGCTGCACTTGCTGTAGGTTTTTGATTGTTCTAGCCTCTTTAGTAACCAGTTACTGTTGATAATTTAATGTACCACTTTTGCTTTTATTATAACTGATTTGTTTAAGTGTTCTTTGTTTCTCTAATTGGCAGCCAAGTAAAACAGAAAAAAGAGGCGCAAAGCAAGCCAACAGGGATCAATCACAGTGTACCTGAGAAAGTACCATACCAGCTACAAATCAAATTCAGACTACATAGTACATACTAAGTGGAGATGATCTTCAAGTCTACAGTTGTGCTTGAATGTTTGTGAACTCTTTAGAATTTTCTATTATTTCTGCATAAATATGACCTAAAACATCATCAAATTTTCACTCAAGTCCTAAAAGTAGATAAAGAGAAACCAGTTAAACAAATGACACAAAAATATTATACTTGGTCAATTATTTATTGAGGAAAATGATCGAATATTATATATTTGTGAGTGGCAAAAGTATGTGAACCTTTTCTTTCAGTATCTGCTGTGACCCCCACTTTGCAGCAATAACTGTAACTGAACGTTTCCGGTAACTTTTGATCATTCCTGCACAATAGCTTGGAGGAATTTTAGCCCATTCCTCCGTACAGAACAGCTTCAACTCTGGGATGTTGGTGGGTTTCCTCCCATTAACTGCTTGCTTCAGGTCCTTCCACAACATTTTGATTGGGTTAAGGTCAGGACTTTGACTTGGCCATTCCAAAACATTAACTTTATTCTTCTTTAACCATTCTTTGGTAGAATGACTTGTGTGCTTAGGGTCGTTGTCTTGCTGCATGACCCACCTTATCTTGAGACTCAGTTCATGGACAGATGCCCTGACATTTTCCTTTAGAATTCTCTGATATAATTCAGAATTCATTGTTCCAACAATGAAGGCAAGCCGTCCTGGCCCAGATGCAGCAAAACAGGCCCAAACCATGATACTACCACCACCATGTTTCACAGATGGGATAAAGTTCTTATGCTGGAATGCAGTGTTTTCCTTTTTCCAAACATAACACTTTTCATTTAAACCAAAAAGTTCTACTTTGGTCTCATCCGTCCACAAAACATTCTTCCAATAGCCTTCTGGTTTGTCCACATGATCTTTAGCAAACTGCAGACAAGCAGCAATGTTTTTTTTGGAGAGCAGTGGCTTTCTCCTTGCAACCCTTCCATGCACACCATTGTTGTTCAGTGTTCTCCTGATGGTGGACTCGTGAACATGAACATTAGCCAATGTGAGAGAGGTCATCAGTTGCTTAGAAGTTACCCTGGGGTCCTTTGTGACCTCACCAACTATTACACGCCTTGCTCTTGGAGTGATCTTTGTTAGTTGACCACTCCTGGGGAGGGTAACAATGGTCTTGAATTTCCTCCATTTGTACACAATCTGTCTGACTGTGGATTGGTGGAGTCCAAACTCTTTAGAGATGGTTTTGTAACCTTTTCCAGCCTGATGAGCATCAACAACTCTTTTTCTGAGGTCCACAGAAATCTCCTTTGTTCGTGCCATGATACACTTCCACAAACATGTGATGTGAAGAGCAGACTTTGGTAGATCCCTGTTCTTTAAATAACACAGGGTGCCCACTCACATTGTCATCCCACTGATTGAAAACACCCGACTCTAATTTCACCTTCAAACTAACTGCTAATCCTAGAGGTTCACATACTTTTGCCACTCACAAATATGTAATATTCGATCATTTTCCTCAATAAATAAATGACCAAGTATAATATTTTTGTCTCATTTGTTTAACTGGTTTCTCTTTATCTACTTTTAGGACTTGAGTGAAAATCTGATGAGGTTTTAGGTCATATTTATACAGACAAAAATTCTAAAGGATTCACAAACCTTCAAGCACAACTGTAAATGCCATTGCAATGAACAGTGGAACAAAATCAATACCAAGTTTAACTAATTAACAGTTAGCCATATATTGGTTTTGTGTTTCTCCTTGGGTTCCTCAACTGGCTGTCCAATTTTCCATTAATGGCAGCACACTGGCAAGTAACATCTAGCCCCCTCTCACTTAATGATGGGCAGCTACTGTATAAATTCCTCTCAATTTAAATGGATAGAGCACAGGCAGCAATAGTTCGTCATGTGAACTTATTTTCTTATATTATACGCTACCATGGCTGTCCGTTTGTCTGTCCAGGATTTTAAATGACCTGTAGCTCGCAAACCTACTGAACTATTGACGTGAAAATTGGTACACATATACTACGTGACATCTACTATCTGCTTTCAGAATGATTGACCTCCAAGGTTATTCCTCTTTTTATTTTTATTGTAGAATCAACCGTCGGCAGCGGCCAGCAGGGCAGTTGTGTGGTGCATGCGTACGGGCACCGTTCTCATCCTTATCACCTTCACTGTCACTTCCCCTACCTCTTTGTATCTTAAATCATTCATGAGGTAGATTGAACACTTAAGTGCCAGCTTAAGTGAAAAATAAAGGAAAACATACTAAGTAATCGCAACATAAACACTGACTTAATCAGTTTTAATGCAAAAAGATGCCGACGAAAGAAGAGAAGAAGTGGGCCGCTAGGGTGGAGAAAAGAAAAGCTGCTCAGGAAGAAGCAAGTGCATCAGCCTCTGAGCAAACGAATGCTAAACGTACAGAGAAAGAGTATGAAACTAGGAATGCTCAAGTCAAGTGTATTCACTGCACATTATCGTGCCGCTACTGGTTACAAAATAATAGCAATTGTTAAACTACATTATATCAAAATAAGTAAATGTTAATCACTTCAAGTGGAAGAAAATGCCCTGCAATCCATCCCTACACAGAAAATAAACACAACAAATGTAAACATTAGTAGTATCATATCTGCATATCTCAGTCTTGGAAGGCAATTACATTCTTCATTCCAACCAATCTCCTGTTCAGCTATTAACGAAACCTGTTGTTTAATTCAATGGCTCTTCAGTGCTCTCATTCTGCCACACCAAGCATTTCCAGAACTATTTTCTCTTTTGTGAGAAGTAGGAACAACCCCTGGATAGGTCACCAGTCTATCGCATACTGCACATCCATTAGGGCCAATTTAGGCGAAGATATACGTATATCTCTCAGTTCTTCACTTTCTTCTTTTCAAATATTTTCTTAAGAAAAATATTGTATGAAAGGCACAGATGAAAATGGGATCCAGCTTAGTCTGGTCATTTGTTAGCTTGCTTTGCATCTTATCATTTGGCTGCTAGTAAAAGAAGAATTAAACAATGAAAATAAAATGAAAATCAAGGAACATACAATGTTCCATTAGTATTAGTAATTGGTTACTAAATAAATAAGTGGCTGGAACAAAAAACTACAGCTACTGTGTTCCTCTGGGAGATTAACACCCCTGCTTTATGTCTTTGGACTGGGTGAGGAAGCTCACATGGACATGAGAAGAACATGCAAACCCGACTCAGGAAGCACTGTGTGAACCCTGGTCTCCTTAATTTGAGGCAGCAGCTTTACCACTGTGCAGCCTCCAAGTAAACTCTTGACAGTGATGTACCCAAGTCGTGGACTGGCCTAATGGATAATGACATTCAGAAAATTAATGAACATGTAACAGTGAGGTGTTCCACAAAGGTCAATGCACAAAAGCAAACAAACAAAATCTGATTGAGCCTACCTATACTGTGTTCGTAAGAATTACTTATGAACACTTTGAGATCACTTCACTTTTTTTTTTTGTACAGTGTTTCCTGACTCACCAATATAAGAAATCCCCACATATGATATACCATTGGACTCATCTTGATGTCTACACCCTTAAAAATAATGGTTCTACAACGTCATGTTACTGCTTGTGGGGTTTCTCGCAGAACCTTTCCGTGACAAGAAACGGGCTTTAAAAAGGTTCCCAGTCTGTGGACAATACAAAAATCTTTAATTTATATTAGGCTACCTAGCCAGATACAACAGATCAACAAAACCTGAACTCATCCTGCGTTATTGCATGCAACTAGACTTCTTTTTCAATCAGAAGCCCATTGGCATTTCACAAATCTGTTATCATCTGTTCATGGTTATTTAAGAAGCCTGTTACATATATGAAAAGATAATGGTTAATCCTTCACATAGATGGTACTTTTAGGAACCAAAAACTGTTCCTCTATGGCATTTCTCTGAAGAGCCACTATGGTACCTTTATTTTTAAGAGTGTAGTTACTACAGACATCAAGCTTTTTGGAGTCTATCCTTATTTTTGGCCCGCTAAATCTGAACACTGCTCATTTCTAAGCAATTTTTGGACCATATTTTGTGCAAAAAATTACACCATTTTGATTAAGAGTAAACTAATAGATGTCTTCAGCAAAAATGATCAGACGGATTTGAACTTGTACATGCTACATCAACTGGCCCCAGGGGTTCAACCCCTAATGGGATATGAGAGGTCAAAGTTACTCCTTTTCATAAAATGTAGAAAAAAATGAGGATTGGTAATATGGGCATGTGGAGTGCTGTTAAATGCTATTTCAAGGTTGCCGATCACAAATATTTTTCTTATTTGATTCTTTACCAGTGGTCCTAGCCTTGTAACAGCCACTCCCAGAATGTTAAAAATGACAACTTTCAAACATAAATACGTAGGGTATTGTTTTAGACTATTTCAAGGTCAGTGATTAAGAACATGATGTTTTTCTTGATCCTTTATTAGGGATCTAGCCGTCTCTGAACTTTAATCACAGGGTGAAAAAGATGACAAATTTCTGTTAAAATCGAGAATATTTAGACTTTAAACATAATGAAGTAGATCATATGAACACCCCGATTTAGAGAGGCTTGTACTAATTCAAACTGCATGAACTTCTACTGTTTAACATGCTGCAGATAATAAATTATCTTAATGTGAATGCTGAGATTTTATAATCGCGGGTTGGATCATCTCAAGTGATGGGCTTGGTTCCATTTATTTAAAATAAGGTAGTCTGATAAAAGGGGGTGGGATTTTTAACTGTGAATGATAACTTACTCTTCTGTCATATTTAGCTCTGAAGCAATAAGCGTATCTACATACAATGAACGCCTTTGTATTTAACTCGCACACGCACGATAGCACAAAAAAAAACATATCGGTGTGAAATTATTTCTTAAACTCGGTACTGAAAAACTGTCTGTGCGAGTGTGGTGTGTTCACGTGTCTCTATGGACCGACTTGCACTCCGTCCACAGTTGACGCTTTACTGGTTGGTTGGTTTGTGTCCCACACTCCTGGAGTAAACCTCGGCCCCCGCGACCGGAGGTTAATTGTTTATAACTGTTTTGAGAAACTACGTGCTAACTCATTACTCCTAAAAGGTAAATTATCTAATTCAAAATGAAGTGTATACTGAGTGTACACGGTGAGTCTACAAAGGCAGCAGCATAGCTGCTCTATTTTGGACCAGCCACGTAATCTGCTCACTGCAGGTGTTCGCTCTCCAGTCCCACATGACGCTCCAAATTGTATACTTCTTAAATGCAGCCGAGCCCCTCATACGCACATACTTACTACAGCAACCTTTGCACCTTTCACGTTAGATGTCGTATGCAGAAAACTCGCACTTGCAAGCTGTGGCCTGAGATTACAAACGAAGAACTTCGTCAGTACTGATCTCAAACCCAGCATTGTGACTGCAGACTACTTAAGCACTCAAGTTCAATGCGAAGCGGCTCCTGTACAAATGTTACAGCAAGTACGCAGTGTAGGCGGCGCCCCTTGCCACTCATTTTTTTTATACAATCACCTTTACCAGCCTTCAACCATTTCCTATGGAACGCCGTTTGGTTCAAACAAGCCGTAGACGTTCAAGCACGTTGTGCGTAAAGTGAAAGCTTTTAACGTAAATGGAACATTACAGAATGTAAAAGTTGGCAATAACATTTAGTAATGGTTTTATTTGATATATGTCAATAAAAGTTGCATCATTGAATGTGGCAGACTACTTTTAATAGTAGTAGCAGTAACAGCTGCATTGTCAAATGTACATAGTATCGTGAAATTTTCACTTGCACGTCCGACCAACATGCAACACATTGCTTCTTTCCTGCGCCACTAAAAACAAACGTATTAAAATAGAGAAAATCATATCTGTTGGGTCTGCTACAGAATAAACACACGTGACCAGTTGCTTCTCCGAACTCCTAAAACTCTTTACTCACTCACGTTTTCTTACAATGCGCATCCTCCAATTGTCACAGGAGCAAATCAACAACCAATCCCCTCTGTGTATTTTAATGACCCTCCCAACGTCACATTTCCCAACTCCCAAAAGAGAAGAAGAAAAATTATCTATGTACTAAAGGTAGTCACATAGTCTTGCAAATAGGCTGGTCGTTGTCGGGCCCTATAGGAATCCGAATCTCGTCTGAGAGTCTGTTGTCAGGTCAGCCGGAGCTGGACAGAGCTTTCCAGTAGAGGGGGATGGTACTGGAAGGCTTGGGTAGATTTGAATTTTGAGTAATCATATTTCTGTTCTCCGGACATGGGTGAAAAGTTGAAACAGCTGTTTGTGATGATGGTGGCATGGGCGAAAGAACTTTCCAGAGGCAGCTAGCATGCCATTTGGAACCATCCTCCAGTAAAAAACTTGAAGGGCCTAAACAGCGCATAACGCAAACTGGTGCCGACCAAAAGGGCAACAACTTATTATGTCGTTGGGGTCTTCTAGCACGTACCCAGTCGTGCAATTGTATGTGTTGAGAACGGGCACGGTGAGTTTTATCGACTCTCTGTTACATTCTGGCTTGTTTACTGTTAACTGAGGCTTGTAAAACTGAGGGAAGTTTGGTCATGGTGCAAGGGCTCAATGTGTCCAAATGAAGCTGCAGCTCCCGTCCTAGCATCAGGAAAGCTGGAGAAACGCCTGTGGTAGAATGTTGGGTTGCTCGATAATGAAGAAGAGTTTCCAGTAGTGCTGTGTGGAAGGGAAACCCCTGAGTCAGGTGTGCACGAATACCATTTTTTAAAGTCTGATTGAAGCGTTCTACACCACCATTCACCTGTGGGTGATAGAAAGTAGTACAAATATGTTTCAATCCTCTTTCTGATAGGAATGATTGGAACTCATGTGAGGTAAACTGTGGGCCATTGTCTGTAGTTATAACACGAGGCAGTCCCCATCGAGCAAACAAATTACATAGAATGTCAGTTACAACTTTTGATGTAATGGAGCCCACAGGAAAAACTTCAGGCCACTTCAAATGTAAATCATAGACCACAATCAGAAACCTCTGGTGATGTGGAACATCATGCAGTTCTCCACAAATGTCAAGCTGGAGATGTTTCCATGGATGAGAAGGCCAAACCAAAGGCTGAAGAGGAGAGGTGGGTGGCAAACCTGTCTTACCACTTAAAAGGCAGGCTTCACAGTCACGGACAAGGGCTTCAATGTCCCGATCAATACCTGGCCACCATAGCCGTTCGCGACATCACTGCTTTACTTTGACAATGCCAAGATGACCCTCATGTACCATTGACAAGACACAGCACCGGAGTGGTTCTGGAATGACAGCAATGTTTCCTCTTGCAATGCAGTGATCATTCCAAATGGACAACTCATTTTTCACTCTAAAGTAAGGCTCCAGTTCAGAGGACACTCTGGATGGCCATCCATTAGTGATGTAGGCATGAAGGGTTGTGAAAAGGGGATCCTTTTTGGAGATTTCCTGCAGTTCCTGAAGGGACATAATATCTTGAAGGGGAGAGTGCAGCAGCTGTACCAGATCTGCCTCCATGTCTTGGTGTAGTTCTACAACTGTTTACACAGTCATTGTGCGTGACAGCATTTCAGGGACTGCATTTTCTCTTCCTGGGGTAAACTGTAGAGCGAACTTATAATGGTGCAGACGATCTGCCCATCGAAAAATCCGCAAAGGACGGTGGCCAGTGCTACTGGTGGTCAGCAAAGTTGTGAAAGCCTGATGATAAGTACGAAGTGTGAAGTGCCTGCCATACAAATAAACATGCCAATGCTCACAGGCCCAGACACATGCTAAGGCTTCCCGCTCCCCTACTGAATACCTTTGCTCTGTGGGTGTAAGAGCACAAGAAGCAAAAGCAACAGGACGTTCATGTCCGTCTTGTACTTGTGAGAGCATGGCACCAATAGCGGAAGAAGAGGCATCACAAGTCACAAAGGTGGGGTTGTTGATATCGAAATGTGCCAGCACTAGCGTTGATGTGAGTTGTTGCTTAAGTGAATGAACCACTTGGTGGCAGGAAGGGGACCCAGTACCATGGTGTACCTTTCTGCAGCAGTCGTCGTAGTGGCACAGTTGTTGAAGAGTAGTTGGGCAATAAACGAAGGTAGTATGCTGTCATTCCCAGGAATGAAGCTAACTCGGATGCAGTGGATGGTTCAGGCATATTGTGTATAGCCTCTACGTTTGACTGTAATGGTGAGATTCCATGTGCTGACAGGCGAAAACCAACAAAGTCTACCTGTAAGGCAGCAAAAAGGCACTTTTCTGTATTCACAGTGAGTCCATTCCGGGCCAGAGCAGCAAACACTAAATTGAGGCATCTATCATGAGTTGCACTATCTGAGCCATGCACTGCTATTTCATCCAGGTACACTACAACACCAGGGATGTTTTGCAAGATGGTGTGCATGATTTTTTGAAAACTGCTAGGCGCTGAAGAGAGTCCAAAAGGCATCCTTGTATAATGGAAAACGCCCATGTGGGTCACAAAAGCAGTTAAATTCCTGCTGTCCAGATGCAGAGGTACCTGTAGGTAGCCTTGATGTAAATCAAGCTTGGAAAACAGTGTAGAACCGCTAAAAACTGTAGTAAGTTCCTCTGTAGTCAGCAACGGATATTTATCTGGCACCACAGCTTTGTTCACAGCTTGAAGATCCACACAGACACGAAGGCCACCAGATTTCTTTTTTGCAATGACTAGATTTGAGACCCATGGAGATGCATCCACAGGTTCTATTATGCCATCCTCCAACATCTGGTTCAGTTCTGAAAGCACATCCCCACAAAGTGCTAAAGGCACCCTGTGCAGTGGCTGTATAACAGGAGGAACAGTGGGATTAATCAGTGGCTGGTGTGTAAAGGAGAACAGACAGCCAAGGCCATTAAAAACAGCAGGCCATTTTTGTGCCCAGGATGGGGAGACCAACAGAATGTCAGTGCCTCTGCTGTCAACAAGTGAAAAATCAAGGTCCAAAAATAGATCCAAGCCCATAAGGTTGGAACCTGAAGCAGAGATGTGAAATGGAAAAGAGGCAAGGGACTTCGTGCCGTAGTGTACAGTCAAATGAAGAATTCCACAAATTACAATATCAGTGTTCCCATATCCTCAGAGTGGCATGGTTGGTGGCTGAAGAGAAAGATGTGAGAAAAAGGTCTGATATGTATCCAAGTTCAATAAAGAAACTTTAGCACCAGTGTCAATTAGCAAAGGCAGGTAGGTGTCTTCCAAATAAACATGGCATACTTTGAAATTATTCTGTTTGCAGTTGACTGTGTGGATTACTGTAGAAGGCTGACTGGATGAAGACTGAGCATGCTGAACTGTTTGCTGTGATGGAGGTGCAGAACGGCAGCATCTGGAGAAGTGATTCATTTTCTGATATTTTCTATACTTCTGACCCTGTGCTGGACAGGCAGGCACTCTTGTCCTATGTGTATTTGCACCACAGTTACCACAACTAGACTGTGTATTATTTCCTGCTGGCCGCAAGTACTGGACTGGGAAAACGGCATCAAGGTCGGCAGATCCTGCTTGCACGTTCAATGACGACAATGCGGCCAGAGGATTGTTTACTCCAGCTGCGCAAATGCCAGCGCTGCAGCGCTCTGCATTTTCAACTTGAACTGCTATGTCAACTGCGTGATTTAATGCAAGGTCGTCCACCTCCAGCAGTAGTCTGTCCCGAATCCGAGGGTTATTAGTCTTTTCGATCAATAGATCTTGGATCATCTCATCTTGTAAATTGCCGAATGTGCACTGCCCAGCTAAACCATGAAAGTTTGTGACATACTGCAAGACTGACTCACCAGGTAACTGTGCACGTTGACGAAAGATGAGTCACCGCAAAAGGATGCTGCATGAGTCTGAAAAATGAGCATCTAAAGCGGCAACCGCTTCCGTGTAGGTGGTTTTTAAACCGAGCGTAGCGAAGACGCGTTGACCTTCTACGCCCAAGCAGTGGAGCAGCAGAGCGCATTTGTGAGCGTCGGAGATCTTCCCGAGGTCCAACCCCTCCAAATATGTTTCAAAACTTTGTTTCCAAGCCCTCCACGGAACAGGGGGGTCACCAGGCAGGGCAAGAAAATGTGCCGGGGGTGGTAGTGAAAAGCATCCCATCCTTGTCACCAAATTGTTGTGTCTGCTACAGAAAAAAACAAACAAGACCAGTTGCTTCTCCAAACTCCTAAAACTCTTTACTCACTCACATTTTCTTACAGTGCGCATCCTCCAATTGTCACAAGAGCAAATCAACAACCAATCCCCTCTGTGTATTTTAATGACCCTCCCAACGTCACAATATCACTCCACCACGAACTAAAATAAAGTTCATAGATAGGGCCTGACCATGATAACTTTATTTATACTGTAAAAACTGCAACTGATTGACTATAAATCAAGGGACATTATGTTCAGACTGTTCCTGGCCCTACATAACAAGGAAAAATATGCAGATCAGATGATATTTTTTGTAATAAAAAGCAAATAACATACACATAGATAGTTTATTTTAAAACTGTTTTGATTAAATATAGATTTGTAGTTTTCATTTTGCATTTGATAATTTTGTTAGCATTTGTATAGTTTAGTAATATCTATATTAATATGTCAAAAGGTATGTGGCCATCTGACCTTCACACTTAATGTGAGCTTGTTGGACATTCCATTCCAAAACCATGGACATTATGCTGCATTCCATTTGAACAAGAAATTCTAAATTTCCAAGTTCCAAGAAGGACATTTTAACTGGAAAGTCCCCATAAGTTGGATTTTCTGTTTGGAAAGTCAAAAAACCCCACCAGCACCTATCACAAAATCCAAGATTGCTGCACTGTGCATCAACAGAAGTAAAAGTTGTAGTATTATACTGATTATTAGCACATCTCATTAAACCAGTCATGCACACAGTACTGTCCAGTTTCTATCTGTTGACATGTTGCTACAGTGTTTGGATGTGCAAAATACCATGTAATGGTATTACATGGAGTTTTTTTTTGTTTTTTCTGTCCCCCCTGGCCATTGGACCTTACTCTTATTCGATGTTAATTAATGATGATTTATTTTGTTTTCTTATTGTGTCTTTTATTTTTCTATTCTTTATTATGTAAAGCACTTTGAGCTACTGTTTGTATGAAAATGTGCTATATAAATAAATGTTGTTGTTGTTGTTGTTGTAATGCATAGTTCCATAGTTGTCTGTATTCCGAAAAGTTTTCCAGGAGGGGTCTGTATTGGTTTTCTGAATATTTTATTGGTACACCTCCAACATGGAATGGAAATCAGCAGAAATATACAGTTAAAACATGGTTATAACAGTATCCATTCTTCTGGTAGGGCTTTCCACAAGATTTCAGAGTGTGTCTGTGGAAATTTGGATGAGAAAATGTGGCTCGTAATAGGCATTCCAATTCATCCCAGAGGTATTTGATAGGTTTGAGGTTTGGGCTTTGTGCATGCCACTCGAGTTTCTTCATACCAAACTCATCAAACCATGTCTTAATGGACCTGGCTTTGTGCAAAGGGGTACAGTCATGCTGGAATAAAAAAGGGACTTCCAAAAATGTATTTCTATGCATATAGCATTAACAGTAGTTGCAACTATAATCCTAGTAACAGATTTCCAGCCTCCTAATCAGGCCCAATTGGTAGTTTATGAACTCCTTAGTCATCAAATTATTTTTCCAGAACCACCTCAAGGCCATTCAAAAGTCCTTTTTCCAGTCATCACCAGATCCTGCACACAGTCTTCACTTCAGCCATTGTTACAGCTGCCACCTTTCTGCCATACCAGCACACCTCTCATGCAAACCCATAGACCCTTGGTAAAACTGCACAGATGGTTTCTTTAATTAACTGAACAGATTTTCTTAATATTGGGATTCAATATGTCCAAGGATTTCTGCCATGACAGACTCAAACAATTCTTTGGCCTCAGTTGCTTGCAACTGCCTCTACCACTAATGTTTTGAACACAATCCATTCACAAACTATGTCCCTTGACCTCTTTTGAGATGTAGGAGGAGTTATTCTGGAAGTTGGAGTTGAACTAATTTTGGACATAACTGCCAGCTAGTCATTGATAGCACAAGCTCACTACCTTGGCAGTGTGTCCAGTGAGTGTTCCAACGATTTGAACCAGCTCAGCACCAAGGTGACAGCTTAGCATCTTTTTCTAACCCAAGTATTTAAAGCACTCATACTCAGTTCAGCCACTACAAAGTTAACTACTGACTTTTGGCTCAAGGTACTGTGGTACCAGGTACATTATGAGCATACTTGTATTTGAAAATGGTGTTTGTTATGGGCAATCCATGACTAGCACAGAAATCAAATAACAGTTTTACTACATGGGACCAGATCAGAAAAAACATTCTTCCCATTGACACCCCTCCAGATATCTCCACTGTTTGACAATAGCAATGAAGTATTCCAGTAGTATCAGTAGTTAGTTCTCTTTCAAGTATTGAATCTAATATCTCTAAAAAAACTTATTTTAATACTCTGGGTAATTGGGTTTGGGTATACATGCACACATGGGGACTTGTGTGGGTGTGCCTTGCGATGGATTGACGCTCTGTGCTCAGTTTTGCCGTTTTAGGCTATGGTCTCTGAGCTAGATTACACAGTTTGAGAAAGTCATGTATTCAGATCTATCCATCCATCATCCAACCCGCTATATCCTAACTACAGGGTCACGGGGGTCTGCTGGAGCCAATCCCAGCCAACACAGGGTGCAAGGCAGGAAACAAACCCTGGACAGGGCGCCAGCCCACCGCAGGGTGCACACACACACACACACACACACCAAGCACACACTAGGGACAATTTACAATCGCCAATGCACCTAACCTGCATGTCTTTGGACTGTAGGAGGAAACCGGAGCACCTGGAGGAAACCCACGCAGACACGGGGAGAACATGCAAACTCCACGCAGGGAGGACCCGGGAAGCAAACCCAGGTCTCCTTACTGCGAGGCAGCAGCGCTACCCACTGCGCCACCGTGCTGCCCATGTATTCAAATGCACCACATACATTTTTTCCTTTCTATTACATCACCTCACATGTATTATACAACTACTCTGTGCAGATCATTATCTAGAATACTACCTCACCTTATTCAGAGGTATAGCCTGACAGTTACTACCTCTGGATACAAAAGCCACTGTATGAACTTTCTTTTAATGTAATGTCACAGCTGCTCTCCAAGGTTAGCATGCAAAATTAGTATTCTGAACAAGTTAACTGCACTGAACCCTTGAGGAAAAAGGATTAAAAACCATTAAAAATGTATGCTGGAGAAAAACTGATCAGCCATCTGAAAATACAGATTAGTCATATATACAATTGTCAAATCTAAATAACTGTTCAAATTAATATAATTCTAGAAGCAATGCATTATTTTTTCCATTTAATGATTGCATAAAGGTATAAAAAAACTTTTTTTTTTTACATTATGCCTTGAAATATACATAAAATGAATTTGTCACTTGAAAAGCAATTGCCACCAGAACAATTTGGACTGGATGAGTCGCAGTAGATAAATACAATGTCTTTTAATTAAACAAGTGGCCAAAATAGATATAACCGCCTGGATTAAGAGCATTCCAAATCAATCTGTCCCAGCTGGTCTTGTTTTTACATCTCCACTGAATGATCGCTGTCCATTTCCTCTGAGTTTTCATCTTCAGACATTTGGTCTTCTGCTGGTCTTTTCATACCCCTGTGTTTTGACATAGCTTCAGCATATTTAATATTATAACGACTCCAATCACAGCTGCAAAAAAAATGTATATACATTTATATAAAAATATATTGCAAACGTCTTAGGTTAGATTGTAGGTAAGCAACAAGAAAGTAAAACTAAATTAAACAGAGCAAAAACAATCAAAGGCTTTGCAGCTTTCTGCTTTAATGTATACAGCAAATACAAATGAATTTTACTGCTTTCTGTGTATTCTGTGTACTAAATACATGCAGTATATTTTCTGCAAGCAAAAAAAAAGGATACATTTGTACCAAAAAAATAAATTTTCACTGTCCTAACCATCAACAGCTTTAACTTTAGAAATTGTTAAAAGTCTAAAATTGTCAGTATTAAAATAATTTTATTAGAATTAGAATTTAGAATGATTTCACTATTCAATACAATAAATGTGTTGTTAGATACTACCATAAGTGAGCTCAACTAAAGTACAAACTGCATTTTTTTTAAATCAAAACTTAATTTTGCTTTTTAATTTCCTCTGCTTTACAAGGAATGTAATCTAACTCTTTATTAATTTAGAATGCAGTTCCACAATCATAAATGTGGTTAGGTTCTTTGCTAATTGAGGGAAACATCAGTGCATGTTGAGTTCATGCATTAATTTTCCTAACCAGCTTATTCCAATTTCCAATGAAGAGCTAAACATCAGTGATGTTTAAAAAATGTTGTTGTGTTCTAAACACTACTGACTTAGCTTATTTTTTAATATTTACTTTGGCTTGAGCAGCATCAGTGCATCTTATTTGATAAATCATCCCCTTGACTGCAATTTTAAACACATAGAAATACACACGTCATTCACTGCCATCTTAATTGGTAACCTGCACATTTAAAAGCATTCCTATAAGTACTAAGTAGGAAAGCTAAGAAAACTAATAGACACCAGTCACACTGTGATTCTCCTCTTCATGACAGTAAGATATTAAAAATGTCAGTCTCTGTCCTTTAAGCAATACTGTTTTAAATTAGTCTAAAGTTAAAACATTTTTCTACATGAACAAATGATAAATATAACGCACATTGGTAAAGCTTTTGTACCTTTTGCAAATTACTACAAGGTTTATATTGAATAAAGTGGTAATTTCATATGACATTCATTGCATGCAGTCTGCACCCACTGCCTTATCCAGCACTGGTACCATGACAAAAACAACTGAGCAGGTTTCAGGTAAAACAATTTAGAATGTATTAATTTATATATTTTAAAAAAAACTCTTCAAAACTTTCAACTGAAACTGTTTCTTTATTATTCTGTATGATACTGTTGGTATTATTACTATTTTAACTCTTCATAATTCCAAAACTACCCTTAAAGTCCAGACTTTAACCCAACTGAAATGTTGTGGCATGAGCAAAAGAGTGGAGTTTACACAATGTATCCCAGAAATATCACTGAACTAAAACAGTTTTGTAAGGAGGAACAGCATATAAATCATCCTAACAGTGGCGTAAGTCTGACAAGTAGCTTTTAAGAAACATCTGGTTGGAAGTTATTGCTACTGAAACAGCAAATACACATAGGAGTTCACATACTTTTTCCAGCTTGACTATGAATGTTTATACTTTTGACAAGAAGTAATCCAATTGTTTGTGTGTTATTAGTTTATGCAGACTGTGTTTATATATTATTGTTAGTAGTTATGAGTAATTAGTGCAGAAATCCAGGTAATTCCAAAGGGTTCTCTAATCTTTTCTAGCAATTGTTTTGCAAGAAAATGTAAATATACTAATATGATACAATATATACCAACAGTTAAAATTTATTAGTATTTGTTACAATGTTAGCTGTATTACATTTCTATACTACTCTGTAAGATCATCTTCACAGGGAGCAGAGAATGACTACAAGAGAAAAAAAGTTTCCTCTAGAGGTGGAAGAAAATCTGAACTGCACCGTTGTTTTCCTTGCTATATCAGTAAATCTCCTTATTCACACTGACTGTATACTAAAACCCAAGACTGTTTAAGTAATCTGTACAATTAGCAAGTTAGCTTCAGGAGCTTTTGTTTAAGAAAGCCATTCGCCGATGATGTCAAAAGGCAATAAATAAATAAATTGGATGTAATTTTTTCCCATTAAACTTATCAATAAGGATATACAGTCCCAACAAACATTTGCATCAAAAAGATGTAACTAGCAAACTAAAAAAGTGAATATAATTACTGTTCCAAGTTATATGGCACAATATATTACCAATATAAATTATGAGAAACAAGAGATCAGCTTATCTGGCAGTTTAAAAAGACTGCCAGAGACAAAGTTCTGTTGTTGCAATTGTGGAATTTGTACTTACAGCTTTGAAAGGTTGTCAAAATGAAGATGAATGCTCTTTTGTAGGGAATTAAACATCGGTAACAGTGAGCCAGCCCTTAAGGATTAAAATAAAAAAAGCACATTACTATGATGCATCTGGAAATGAATCCCTCCGATTCTTTGTTTACTCAACCTTCATATAAGTGTTATTATATTAACTTCTTGGCAAGATACATATGTATATCAAAACATCTGCAATTTTACAGCACACACTAGCCCTATGAAGCCTTAATGAATGCTATTGTTTTTATATGAATACTAAATAAAAGGAAAATACTCACCTTCTGCTCTCCACCACATTCCTCCCTTAAATTATTATTTTTTTTTTCCAGGTTTAATTACAACAGATACATTACAGATCAGTAAACATACAGTACTTTATCCTGTTCAGATCTGATCATGTTAGATTAATTCAGGACAACAATGATACATTTGTATAGGCAAAAAAACATGTTAAGTCAGATCTGGCTGTTCTAATGCATGTTGCATGGCTACAAATGGGATACATATCCGGTAATGATGATAATAATTCTTTACATTTATATAGTGCTTTTCTCACAATTCAAAGCACTCCCCATGCAGGGAGTACCCAGGAAGTGAACCAACAATCTCAAATCTGATCTGAAAAGATCGTATTTCTGTGTCTACACAGCTCTGAAAATATCAAACTTGGTTCACATTAAAGCAAAGAATCAAATTTGAGTCACTTCAGCCTGGTAATGTGAAGGTAGCCTTTGCCTAACCTGAAAAAAACTATGCCTTCCCATATCTCCAGACAGAAAAAGCACCTCACTATAAAACAGATGACTTTGAAAGTGCCTGAAAAAAACAGGTCAATAACCCAAGTAAGAAAAATCTCATCTATGAAAAAAATACCTTCACTAATATATATGGTTTGGGTTGTCATGCTTTGTATGCCATAGGGAATCGCTAGTGGCTATAACAAAATTCCTTGGGTGAAAATGAAAATACTTAAGATTAGTATACAGAGTTGAAAATGAACTTGCATGAAGATTGATCATGTTAAAATTGAATTATTTTACATTTCAATATGGAATGTGCTCATCAACAGAAGTTAACAATGAATTACAAATTAAAAAAAAAATAAAAATCAGAGGACAGTATTGGACCACAGACAAATCATTGATGGCATTACTGCTTAAATGGGCCACAGATATGTAAGGACTATAGGGGACTGCGTGCAACTGTTTTTAGATTCCACCAAAAATAAAAACCTCCCAAGTTTTACCTCTTCATCTACCTGGTAAAAAATCTTCAAGTGGACACTTTAAGTGTAGATGTGATTCCACTAAATTGCATTAAAGTTATTGAAAAGCTAAAAAAAACAAACTCTAAAATCACTTTCTGCAAGCATACTGTTTTTAAAACACATTTCTGTCTCCATCATCATCCAAGTTGATTTTACACCATTATAAATGTAACAAAACACCAATACAGCTTATAAGGGCTATTTTAGAATATTCTTTAGATTATAGGAATCACCAGGTTCCACTTCTTACTCAACAATAAAATACATATACTGTGTATTTATATGCACTCACACACACACAATATATATACATACATACGCACACATTCATACATAATGCTTACTGAACAATCAAGTAGTTTGATCAGAGAACACTAATGAAAGTTATACAATTCTGTAGTTGTCTGAGTACATTTTTCATGTTTGTGCTTAAGTACAATTGATAAAACCCAAGAATCTGTTGTGGTTTGGAATAATGTTTTCTCAATGCATTTTGACCGATATGTCAAAAACCATAATTAAGAGAAAATCTTACATTTCTGGATAAATTCTTACTTGTTTACACTTCTCAAGGAGATAATTGCAACTTTTAGATATCTGAAAATTTTATACAGTCAAATTCTGACCTTGAACGAAGTATTTAAAAAAAACTGAATGGAAATGAATTATTTACCTGTTATATAATCATAGTGATGGTGTAAAGGCTTTGATACCCAAACATACTTTCTACTAGTTACTGTGTCACTCACCTTCCTTTGAGTTTTTGACCATGTTGTGTAAGAAGCCTCTGTGCCCAAGTAAGGTAGAACTGAAGATGGCGAGATGTTTCTAAAGCTGTAGCCACAAAATCTAAAAGCTTCTCTACATATAGCTCTGGCAGAGTTACACAAATGGCATCAACTTAAAAAAAAAACAAAACAGATTAATCTTAAAAATGAAAAAATAAATTAATAGACAAATAAATTGAAGTTTAAATGAAGTGCAACACCGATATACTTGATAAAATATGCAAACTTGGACGTAGTTGTTTTTTGATGCCTCTTTCTAGAAATTTAACACCCTCCTCAGGACAAGATTCTGCACTATACCCACAGCTGTATGGGTCCAGTTACATGCCAGCTGACCAGAATGAAGCTAATTAAATAAATGGTCCAAAAGTAAGAATGCTATACTTTGTGAATGTCAAATGCTTTTATAACTTACGTACATATTTGTGAACATGCAATTCATTCATTGTAGAACTTGTTCTTCAAGAATGGCAACATGACTGAGGAAATATTTTATTTTCTGCAACCAATCTCAGATGGTACAAGCATGACCCTCTTTGATGTGGCAGCAGTTCTAATTACCATGGAAAGAAACAAATTAATTAAGGGATATTCTTTGTTTGCTAATATGTGAGTAAGCAAGTGTCCCAAACTGAATACATCAACCACTGAAGACAAGTTAAGAATATTCTTACTGCCTATGCTTTAATTCAGGTAAACTCTACCAAGCAATATATGACAAAAATAAGCATGAGCAAAATAAGAAAACAAAAAACAGCAGATAGTCCTGCATGTTTATTTTTCCACCAACATTTTAAAGACTAATGTTCTGCTTTTTTGACACAGTTATAATTTGTAATCAAACAAGAAGAATGAAACAAACCAAAATATTGGAAATGTATTGGATTCATGTCACAAACAAAGGTTCAATTTAAACCTAAGGCAAATACATATGAAACATAAGAAGGATATCTTTACTGTCTAGATCAGAAAAAGTAGTCTGCAACACTGAATAACATAGTACACAAATATTCAAGCACCAGATAATCAAAAAATTAAATGGTAGATAACTCCTTATAAATGCATGATCAAGTGCATGGCATTCTGTATGCTAATGGAAGACATGATAAAATGTAAGAATCCAGTAGATGCAAAGTCCTTAATACATGCTAAATAACTCTACAGTCTGTTGAGTGGAATAAAAGGTATTCCTGTGTCATATTAATGAACAAAGATAAATCTGCTTCTTTCTCTTATTTTCTAATTTTGAAGTCATGTACATCTTTACAGAAGGAGTCTATATGATATTTTGGCCTCTTTCCTATTTGTCCATGACTGAAATACTTCATACACAGACAGATTATTTTCCTAAATTCACTCATGTTGCCCACTGAAATCAGAAATCACTATTTGCCTTGACATTAGAAAAGAGAAAAAACATATATAAAGTATTGTATTACAGTACTTTTCTTACACTGACAAAAAATAGCAGTATGTTTGTTTTTTTTTAATTTTAAGGGAGTAGAGCAACACAGGATTTCTGGGTATCAGTTTTTTGCCATAAGTTGCATGTGTGCTATCCAGACAAATTGCATTGGGAGGGATTCTGTCCTTAAAACCTAAGGCTGAGTAAGCCTTTATGAAAGAGAGGCATGTCAGTAGCTATAGTGCTGTTTAAAGCATTTTAATCATCCAAGTACAAATCATTGTAAGCAAAGGCTGCTCTATACACAGGAAAACGTCTTCTCTTGTGTTGCCGTCATTATTACAAGGTCATTTGAATGTGCACATATCTTTATGACTTATAGTTAGGCCACCCATAAACCCTAATAGTTTTGGAGGCACACATATAACCAGCAACTGAATAGCCCCACTGCTAGAGAAGTAAAAGAGCACTGTGAAAGGATAATGTCCTCCGTTTGCAAAATCTATAGTGGTAGTTATATATATGGTATTCAATTATATGTCTTAGCTTATAAAATAAATTAAGTACAAAACCAATAAACAAGAAGAAAAATGTTTCAGTTCTTACTTTGACTATAAGGTACAGTTTCCATCACTTCTTGAATAAGCTTTTTTTCATTCAAGCGAAAAGCTAAGATGATAGCAGATATATATTTACACTGTTGGAGCATTTGTCGTACACTTGTTGGTGTTACATCAAGATCTAGGTCAAAGGGGTCGAAGACCAGTTCACTATCCAAAGAATAAATCAGTAGGCCTTCGGTAGTAGTAGCAGCCCAGCTACGGCCTGTAAGTAAAAGAGCAGGTCAAAAAGCCAAATGGAGGTAGTTATAAATGGCGTAAAAACCTAAAGAAACGGCAACACATAAAACCTAAGGATTCCATAAAAAGTGGGCTAAACATAATTCAAAATAATTACTTGCACTAGACAATTCAGACTAAGCAAGCTCAAAAACATCTGAGATATTACATTAAGCACTTTCTTTAATATACATTGTTGTGATTACTTTTGTTACAATAAAATAATTTTAAAAATTTCTTACTGTGTACATCCTGCTTATTTTAAAACCATATTCATATTAATTGTGAATCCATTATAACTACATAAAAGTTTTACACAAATTTTGTGCATAAAACTAATTTATTATTAATCTTTACTAAATATTACAGACAAATAAAACATAGATCACCCATCCTGTGAAACAAAAACTTCACACATCATCATCTCACTAGTAACGGCTAACACTATGGAATATGACAAAACCTGTTAAGAATTGATAAGAAAAATGAGCTGGTTGTAGACACATTTAATAAAGATTAAGTCCAGGCTCAACCATCAAAAATGTCCTAACAGATATACAAACGTGAAAGATACCTCTAATATTCACAACTTAGCTAAACCTAAAAACACATGTTTCATCCCTCTTTCCAAAACATTCTGTTAAATATGGTAAGTGGAAGAGGAAAATGAATTAAACAGGTGCAAAAAAAGTAACTCAATAGATTGACGTCAGCATGAGCAAATTAATATAACAAACTGATGTGAAGAAATAATAAATTTACAGCTTGACAAAAAAAAATAAGTTATCCACATTAATAAAGTAATTAAATGAATTACCTGTAGGAGAAAAGTGAAGAGATGTAACACGTATCTCTGGTTTGAAATGACGTGAACTCATGTCCCCTAAACAGAATTAATATAATGGTTTACATACTGATTTGCAGATGCTAAATGCGCCAATAAAAATACATTTACTCATTTTCATAATTGTCTTATGTAATCAATAAAATAATATCAAAATCTTCATATAATCTGCTTTGAAATACTAATACATTCTCAAAACAGCATACCCTTTTTCACACCAGGGAGAGGAATTGCTACTCCATCACCATCTCCAGTTCCATCATCAATCAAAGCAAGACTTCCAAATTCTGTCATCTTTCTTCGATCCAGGTACTCCTGTAATTCAAATGGAAAGAAGGGAACATGTCTTTGTTTAGTGTCACATAAATGGTATCTTTAAACAAACTGTTAGACTAACGAGAATGAGAGTTGAATATGCAAAATTTTATAACATGTAAAGAATTTAGCAACAAATAGTACTGCACTACCACTGTGTTTCTGTTAGCAGTGAATATTTTAAAGGTATAGTTTACCCAAAATTCAAAATTTTCCATTCCAATTTGAGAAATGTCTAAGAGGGAAATATCTGCAATTTATAACTGAAACTGTCAATATTTAACAAGCTGGCTCCCATGACTAAATCAATAGTCTGTTATAATCTGCAAAATCTGGTAGTGATCAGGGGCCTCATGTATGTCGCTGTGTAAAAATTCACACTAAGACATCGCATTTGGACAAAGCTAGAAATGTGTGTACGCGCAAAAAAATTCAAATGCATAAAACTGTACGTAAGAAAAGTTCCACACACTTTTCCTTTATAAATCCAAATCAACGTGAATTTTAATGCACATGTACATGCCTACAGTCCCATCCCGACACCTCCCTGAAATTCACATATTTGAATATGCACGTGGAAAAAAGAATTTCAGTGAATGCGAGGTAGAGACAAGGAAAAACTTACTATTTGTTGGCTTAAGCAGTAGTATAGGCAACAAAAGGAAAATCGATGGAGTGATACAGTGTGGCAAAGACACTTGAAAGTTTAAGTTCAGAAAGTCGCAAAGTGGTGGAAATAAAAAAATAAATAGTCAGATATCAAAGTTGACATGAAAAGGCAAGTCACAGCCCACTGTCTATTTATTCTGTTTTTGGCAATATTACAAAAGCTGACCCCAAGGGTGCGACTCCAAGCAGTGATGGTGCTGCTGTGCCCAGCACATCTGGCTCTGGCTGAACACATACCACTGCCTCGGAAACTGCTGGGTGGCCATCTAGCTGTGTACTGATGGACGCTGTTCTGGAGTCACAAAATGCAAAATTGGATGCTATAAGTGATGTGGCCAATGAACTAAGGAATATAAGGGATGTACTATGTGATACTGACCACACAATAAAAGAACTGGTTAAAAACTAAATGCTGCATCTGATTACCTGTTTTTACATTTTGCGAATTACACTTAAATTAAACTATAATGCTATCCGATTTGGCTGATCATTTTGTGGGTCAGGGTCAGTTTCATTATACCGCATCTGTTCAGGTATGGGAAAGCCACAATTGTGTGCCAAATTATGCAGCATGCTACATGCTTGCACAGTGCGACACACTTTCTGTGGACTATAGAGCAGCACATTAATAGAGTGGAAATGCTTTCCATTTACTAAACAAATTAATTCTCTGAAGGCACCTTTACAGTGCAGCATTGGCACCAAACACCACAACTGATAGATTCTGTTCTTTGCATTGCTTTTTGAGGTAACTCACTGTCCTTAAAAGAACTGCTTGCCTTTTGCCACACTAGTTTAAAAAACACCCACGACTGTGCAGAGTTGCCATTTTCATAGGCTCTCCTGCTATAGTTGATGTACTTACTTTTGGTGATTCATCCCTGACTGATGTAACTTGTCCAGCGCGGTTGCAATAACAATGTGCATGCAGTTGACAGCTCTGATTACATTTGATAAAACGGACATTGCTGCGAATTTGCCTTTAATGTTTGCCAGTTCAACTACAGTGTAAGGAAATCTTATTTATCTCGATGACAAGCAGATAATACCATCCCATACAGCTAACATGTTGCGACTCAGTGATAATTGTGAAATACTCAATCAGTAAGCAAGTTTACATTGAAAAATTCCTGTGAGTAACATCCCGAGGGTGGACAGAACTTGCAAAGGAGCAGGTAGGACACAATTCCTCAAAGTATGTCTTTGTAAAGCCAGTGCCAAATTAGCACAATTGAAATCGACTTAGAAGCCAGTCATCATCATCTATAAATACACGCTCTGTTCTAATTCTTCCATTTGCGATGTCTTCTAACAACTCTAAAGCAACTATGGTAGTTGGAATAGTTTGGCCATCGGGTGCACAATTATATTGTTACAGAACAATTACAATCAAGTGAATGAAAGTTGTAAATGATATACAATTAATTTTGATGTATTTGATAAATCCCGCCTCATGGATGTGAACCTAAAAAAAAGAAAGGGAAACCACAAAGAAACAGTAGCACTGCTTTGACGCTAGGTGCCATCCGTTTGCAAAACAGACCAGAAACTTACATACGTACAGTGTGAGGCTGCCTAATAAATTTGTGCATGGCTTTATACCAAATGTGGTTTTTACACATCTTGAAGTGAATGTGGAAATGCACTGTTTATACACGAGGCCCTTACTCATTCAGTAAAATTGAATGTTAAGAAAAACAATGATAGTTTTAGTCATTTTTAAACTTCATCTGACACCATGTCAAATCCAGAGCTCTTGAGAATTACAGGTATTCCTACACAAAATGCCAATCACAAAATGTAGCATGGTCTCAAACATCAAAATCCATATCTGTAAATATCTAATTATGAGATGTTAGCAGATTTTTTGACCAAGAACAGTCATAGCCATTTTCTGGTAAAATACACTTCTGGGGTTCTTGCCAGTTAGGTAACCTCATCATTTAGGGCTGAAGTAAATTACCCAATATGGCCCTTAACTGTGACTAAATGTATTAATACAGACAAACAAAAATCTGATTTACTTTGTGGTGTCTGTAAATTCCATCCAACAAATTTCCAACAGTATTTGTCGTAGATACAGTATGTGACACAACTTAAGCTGAAATTAAAACTACTTATCAGAATTTGGGTATGCCAGTTTAAGGAATTTGTTTAATAAAATTGTGGAAAATAGCACAAATTCAATTTACAAATAGGGCCACTGGCCTTATATACTGTAGTTGGAAAAACACCCCACTCAAGGAAACTGGCATCATATATTAATGGTCTATGCTATGAAATTTAATTAGACTAGCACAGGAAACAAATTCCAAAAATATTTTCATTTCTCAAGGTAAAACAAATACATATTATTATATGAATTTTGAGTAAATCATTCAATTTAAAGGCAAATAATTAATAGTATAACAATAGCACTAATCCAGGAGCCAGTTGTCTACTGCAGGTTCATGAAGTTTGTTTAAAATCATACTTACTTCCATTGCATCTAAAGAAAGATTGCAGGAAATTTCAAATTTCTTCATCAGGATCTGTTCTCTGACATTGTAGATACAAACAAATTTGGAGTGACCTCCAGCCATAATACTTTGACCATCAGCTGAATAGCACAGTGTTGTGAATGACCTGCTCAAAATAAAGTGCATTTCATTACATCTTGTTCAATTGTGTCACGTGTATCTAGCCTAAAATGTTTTATTTTGTTAAACAGAAACATAAAACACTTCTTCTTTCGGTACTGTTGATCCCAAGTATTTAAACTCATCCACCTTCACCAACTCTACTCCCTGCATCCTAATCACTCTAATTTCTAACTACTGAAATATATACATAGT
Organism: Polypterus bichir lapradei; assembly: GCA_026402145.1. Taxonomy (NCBI): domain Eukaryota; kingdom Metazoa; phylum Chordata; class Cladistia; order Polypteriformes; family Polypteridae; genus Polypterus; species Polypterus bichir. The sequence continues at coordinate 86,858,583 of JANRMT010028174.1, forward strand.
CTGTTGGTAGATTGTAAGGAGTACTAGATTTAAAAACAGCATTGACACAAAGAGGTGACAATAGACATCTGGTACATAAGGACTTTTAAAGAAAGGGAGATATTTAAGCAAGGTGGTATTAATGTTGCAGAGTGAAAATGTCCTTCAGCCTGTCCCTGTTAGCTATGTGCAGGTGTAACAAGCTAACAAGAAGTTGCTAGCATATGGGCACAACCAGGATGGATCAGAACAGGAGACATTCTAAACACACAAGTCCTGTGTGCAAAAGAGAAAGAGAGAAACAATGGCTGCAGAAAAAGTACTGCACAAGCCAATGTGGATACACATACTGTAGGTCAAAACACCCCATTATGTGTATAGACATACTGATAACAGGAAGAGGCACCAGCACAATTGTAAGAAAGTTGTTGCTTGACTGAAGATGTACAATATTGGCTATAATTCCTGGCTGCTACACGACACACCGTCCTATAAATTAATGTATTTGACTGTGCTTTCTCTCTGTTAAAGGAGACAACTAGGTAGCTGTCATAGGCCTCTCCAATTAAAGACAACTGAAAGCTCAGAACTCAAGAAGCACCAGACACCAATTGAGTTCTGTCCTACTATGCTGCTCCTGGAGCATACAAAAAGCTACCCCTGAACTGGGAAATGACTAGGAGATGGGTTTAAAAGACACTCACAGCCAGAATTTCACTGAACACAGATTTGGGGACAACTGAGGCAAAAACACTCAAATTTAAAGACATAATGAGGCAAAAGCATGAAGAAGGATAAAACATCAGAAGGACAATAACGTTTTATGCTATTGTGGTGGGCACTGGACAGACAAGAGAGCAACACCTGGAAATGAATGCCCTTGGGTGCAGTACATTTCTCATTTTACTTTTGTTTATGTGTAGCCTGTAGACTGCCATTCGTGTATCCTTGTGGTTATTTTTGTAATAAATGCACCATTTTTAGGTAATTTGTGCCTTCTGTCTGGTGTTCTGCATATGCAGGGCTGCCATGAGAATCACACTCTGTAGTGCAACATTGATAACAGCAAGAGCATTACTTGCTGATACATAACTAACACTCAAATGTTATCAAGAAATCCTGATAGCTTATGTTACTACAGACTATCATTTAAAATGCAATGAAAGCAGAAAATACTGTATATTAAAGAATACTTCTCCATATGGATGAATATAATATTATTGCTTTAATTCAGAAATAACAATATGAACTTGTATTATCTTTGTAGTATGGAATCATAGAACACCATCCTAGTGATGTTATTAAAATTACATGTTGTTTACTTGTGTAATGTTTTCATAAATGTGATTGGAATTTTATTTACATTACAAAGCCAGTAAATATTACAAGTGATCTTGCAAATATTACAGCTGCAAGCAATTTGAGGTAATGAACTAAAGGTAAGAAAGTTATGATTTGTACCCACAGTGATGCTAAAAATATTAGGAAGTCACAAAAGTGTTGTGTTTACATACTAAGGAAACACAATTTAAACTAACATTAGGTTATTGATATAAGCCCAGGCATGCCCAAAAAGTTGTTGTCTTTGCCTTTTATAGCTTTCCTACGTTTACTCATTACTGTATAACACATTTTCTATTTTATGCAATTACATTTTTGGATGCATTTATTCAGCCCTCTCATACACATAAAATGCTAATCAATCATTTGTCCTTGCACTTTTTAGACAGACATATACTATTTACAGGAGTATAAAAAACTTACTTTCCCTTGGCTGCTTGTTTTGCAGTAATTTTGTCCATTTCCTTTCTTCCTATTTGAAGATCATGTCTACCAGATATGGATCCTGTTTGGACAGCACTCTTGGGGTTCCAGAAAGTAATTTCTCCATCAAGTGTGGCTACAGCTATCTCATTGCCATCTCCTCTATAAACTACTGCAAGAGCTGGAAGATTAATTAAATGTAATGATGATATTTTAGAAGATTTTTTGAGTTATTATAGATATCCCTAAAGGCTGTACAATATTTGTATACAACATTAACCTATGCAAAATAATAATCATTGCAATGGCACAAACATAAATACCATAAATAAATCAAGGTAAATTATCAGTTTTATTACAACACAGGTAATTTAGTTATATATTCCAAGCTGAAACATATCAATACTTTAAAAGCTCAAACTGCAATCCTTAAGGGTAAACTGCATGTAAGATCATTGTGTGTGAAGAGGCATCTCTGTTCATCTTTGCATTGTTTTGTTGCTTTCCCATTTATTCTAGCACTTGGTTTTGGTACTCATAACAACAACATTTGATCACGTAATTGGTAGCAGTAGATTGTACACTGATGATCTACAGCTGTCATTAGTATACATATGCAGATTAATGTAAATATGTTCCACATTGCAATGTCACAGGGGCTGTCTTGTATATAAGAAAGTGGCAGAATTTGTTTGCCAGATCTTTATTGTGGAAGAATAATACTAGGGTAACAGAGTATTCATCTTAAAGAAACAGCATAAAGGGTTAATTAATGTTGGAAATCAGATAAAGATCAAGTGAACAACAAAATTAAGATGACTAAGAGATGACTAAGACGTCAGCAGATGTCCTGTTAACAACCAGAATGGTCAGTTGTTATATGCACAGAAATTTCAAGGGTGGTAGCTCAACTTAAGGGTATAAAGAAGAACCAGAATATAATATAACAGACATTTATTTTATATAAGTCTTTTGGGTGTAAACCAATGAACCAACCAGAGTAAAATGCATTCATTGGTTGACACTGTATGTAAATTCAACAGTTTATAAAATGAACCCCTATTCTTTGTTTCTGTGATCATTCTGACCATGCTGTAACAGACTCCTTTTGAATAATGCTCCCTCTAAGGCATTTTGCCGAGGTATAATTAAAGATACCATGAACAGCTTTTCTCATGCCTAATAACTGATTTGTCCTGTTAGGGGATGTTTCTTTCTTTAATAAGATGTTTCATTTATATCATATTATGTTAGCACAAGTGGAAAAATTTACAAAGAACCAAACACGGAAGATTTATTATTATTGGAAAGGATATCAATAAAGAAAATGAAAACACCTGAAAGGAAAAAAAAAACCTTGTATGTACTAATGATTTATCCTCAGTGGCAACACCATAATTAGAAAAAAGGGTAAAATTCAAGTCTAGGACAAGTTGCTTCTAATTTTGTCATGATTCTGGTTATGAGTCTGTTTTAGGCAATTTGATCAATATAAGAAAATGGAAGAATAGTTGGATAATAAGATTGTAAGCAATCTATCCCTCCCTATTTCTTAACCTGCTTATTAATCCAATTAGAAATCAAAGGACACAATTACATTTATACTTAATGTATTTTCTCATACAAGTTTATTAAATTACTATTTTATCTTTGGAAAGCACCAGCAAAATGAATAAAAATAAAAAATAATTTGGTTTACTAAAACAATTTTTACAGTAAAAAGACAATGCTGGGTCTCACAAGTAAAAGCAATCTGTAACATCTTAATGTCTTAATCTCATGAAACGGATTGTTTATAAAACTTTTCTACTTTAATATTGTAAATGATACTTTACTTAAGACATCAAAAATGTTTACAGATAAATAAAAAAAAATAATTAGAACACTAAAGTTGCTCCTTCTTACCATCTGAAATCAGGGTGAGAGTTTCTTTAGTCTTCCAGCTGTCTGACATGTCCCATATCTTTACTGTCTTATCCCAGGATGCACTGGCCAAAATGGCTTGATTGGGGTTAAAACTCAAACTGCTAATAGGTCCTTCATGGCCAGCAAGTACCTGAATTAAATTTAATGCAATTTAGTGTAAGCACATCAACCTTTCTGTTAGGCTGGAAAATGAAAACTGATACAAATTTCATTAATCGGATATACAGTACTATAGTGTCACAGGTAGAGCTACCACTATATTAACCATAGATACATGCAAATCCGTCTATTTTCCAACCAGGTCACTGAGGTCAGGGTCTTATGGGTATGTACTGTATTTATATATATTCAAATCTTCCTTTGGACAATGTTTAAGTAAATGCCACTGACCTTGGCAAAGGATACATTTCTGTCAACAAGAAGATGATCAAGTAATTTTCAATTCAGAAATGTTTAGGCATTTTTATTTTATTCCTTTAAATACCTTGACACCCCGCAAATAGACATGTCATTATGTTAACTTAAAGCATCCTTTCTTCTCTTCTGTCCCTCCCTGCATCTTAAAGGCAAGTGAATGAAATGAAATGTGATAGATCCGCCAAAAATGTGTTTCTCCCATTTGAAGAGTATGAAGTACTTTTAAGGCCCAAAACATCGGATTTCCTTCAAAGAAGATGCCTCAACATGACTATTTAATAGAAAGCAAGAACATTTAAAAGTACTTTGGTTCTCTATCACTACCGTTTATCATAAAAAGTATTGACGAAAATAGCATCCAATTCGAATTACAAACATATGGTCAAATTGTCTATTGTCTTCTGAAATATGTTGCAACTGTCATTAATGTCGGACAGGTAATGAAGAATTATCTTCAAGCCAGTTGTACCTAGCTTGCTCTGAAATCAAAAATGGAAAATATACATTCACCCACAACTCTACAACAAAAAAAGGTATATTCCAATTTTTGCAATAAAGCTTTAACATAACATTTACAAAGGTTGTCTGGTTTTCCTATTCATTATTTTGTAACATTATCTATCATATTTTATTAAATTAAGTAATTTTGTAATCAAAGCAAGTTATTGGAAACTGTTCTGCTTTATCACAAGAAAAAGCAATACAAAATAAATCAAAAATACACGGAAGAAGAAAATTATTTTGTTGCTGGCTCTATTGTACTTTCAGTCAATTTTTCTTCTTCAGGTTAACTGTTTGCTAATTAGATTGAAAGTGGTGTTTTAGCATTTAACCAACCAGTGTAGTATGGTATGTTGAAAAAAGAAATATTGGTGTCTTTATCATTTAGTTGACCAGGCAATCAAGAAATAATACAACTACATACTCTGAAATGCAAGTAATTCAGCTAGGAAATTAAATTAGATGAATAGTACAGTGTAGATACAAAAGATGTGGATTAGTCTGTTACTTTTTAGAGACATTCAGAAAACAGTGTTAAAATGGACCAATACACACAGAAAACACTAAAAAAATTTAAAAACACAATATACTCAAGCTAAAAACTGAACAAAAATTATGCAGCAGGGAACATGTTTTGGGTGACTTTTCTTGCTAATATAAATGCTGCACTAAAGAGGGAAAAAAAATACAATTGCTTAAAATATGCATACCTCTAGAAGACGGCCAGTCTGCATTGACCAGATGTAAATTTCAAAGTAATCCTGGGAACCAGCAGACACTATTTCACCACTTCCGTCTATTGCCAGACATGAAAACTGTGTAGGCTGAGGTGAGGTAAATGTGCGAAAATTTCGGTATCTTTCATAAAAATTGAAAAGATAGAAACAATACGATAAAAAAACAAAAAAAAACACCATAAATTAGTTGATACCGATACTAAATAAAGGGAGAAAGAAAAAATCCACTTGCCTATGAAGATCAAAAGCTCTAACTGTTCCATCCAATGATGCACTTAAAATCACAAAACCTGTATAGTTGAAAGTTACTGCACTGACACTGCTGGTATGTTCAGTGAAGGTAACAAAGCAGAAGCCACTGTTGGTATTCCAAACTTTAACCTGATGAAGAAAATAAATTACTTTAGATACACAGTGATTATTTCAAAGGAAGACATTTTATATTCAAAAATATGAATACATTATTTTTTTTACTCTTGTACCATTTCAAAAATAACAATATGTACCATCACAGTATAGTGGCACTGCATGTTTTTCATTTATAAGACTAAATGTAATTCTAAAATTTGCTGCACATTTTTAAAGACAAAAATATCTAGATGAAAGCACACAAAATTACATTTCAAACCTGCAACATACTGTATTTTCAAAATAACTGTCCTATTAAAATGCACAATGGTGATGCAGTGGTAACTATTGCTACCTTATGGATCTATCTTCTGTGCTCAGTCACTGTGTTTGAAGTCTGCATGTTCTCTGTAAGTCTCCATGAGTCTTCCTCCAATATTCCCAAAGAAACAAGTGTTACACTGATTCTAAATCAGCCAAGTGTGGGTGTGTGCATGAATGAGTCGTGCAAAGATAGGCAGGTTCCTGTCTTGTATCTAAAGCTGCCAGGATAGGCTCCAGCCCCCAAACCTGGATTATCTGGGTTTTAGAATGTTGTTAAACAGAATGTTGTTATGTAATCCAGGGACCAAATTAAATCTAATGGGATATTTGACATTTACTGTTCTGATTTATGGTTTGTAATTGTTGAGTCATTTTTATTATTTAATATATTTAAAGTTATCTATCATTACATTCAAGTACGGTAGGTCTGAAGGCTTACCTTGCCATCATCACCTCCTGTTGCTATGTACTGTCCATCAGGAGAATATGCTAGAGCCACCATGCTGTTGAAATGACCTTGCTGTTTCATGATATAAGATTCACTCTGCCATTCCCAAACCAAAAGCTGACCAAGACCTAGGAAAAATGTACTGTACAGTGTTATAAAATGTTTCATAATTACTTCACGTTAGAATCTGTGAAAAGTGACAAAAATTCTTTGTTTATCTTTTCCTTAATTTATTCTTCACAAAAAAGACCCAATTAAATATTTTAAATCCAAAGTACAATATTCTTATTCAGTAAATTGTTTTCATGAACTGTTGCACTGGATTTAGTCAGACTACCAAAGCATAACCCATTAAGAATCTGATAAGTCAAAAACATATTAGAATTGTATGGCAGTGAGATAAACAAAAAGAACTAATCTCAAGTAAGGTTTTCTTTTAAAACATTGTTTTTCATGATGCTTACCTGAGCATCCTAAAGCAATCCAGTCTCCAGTGTTATTAATAGCAATAGATGATATTCTCTGGTTTGAAATACTATAAATGACACAGGAAAACAGTTTAAAGATAGTAACTTAACTCTGTCAAAAATAATATAAACATAACATTTTCAAACTCATTAAATCCAATTCAGGTTTTCTGGATTCAAAGTCTATCCCTGAAGCAACGGGGACAAGACAAAAAACGACACCAGTCCATAAAAGGGTTTGCTCACATACCTGCTAACACTAAACAAAAGATATCAAAATGTAATATATGACTTAAGAGGAAGACTAGTAGATAATGTTATTATCTACAGATCATATGATTCATGATATTATGAAAGGGAAGAAAGGTGTTTTTTAACTGTAAGATATTCCATAACTGCACCCCTTATTCACTTGTCCTTTTTATGATATTACCTGCAATTTATTTTATAATGGAATAAATTTGTCTCTAGTGTATTAAGACTCCACTTATATTCCAGTAACAATACATCATAGCAGTGTAAACAGCTTATAAGAAAGCCACTTCTCTAAAATGTTTTAGTTTACACTGCATAGATCATTCACCAAAGAAATACTGGTGCATTGAGCTGTGAATTGGGCCATATTAGAACACTTTAAAGATGCATATAGAGTTCCACAGGGTAATAACACCACATGGTAGTGGCATCATTCCTACAGTTTATGTGCATACAAATATCAAAGAAATTGTTGTACTGTAGATCACTCAATGGTATTTACACTTGATAATAAATGTTAGATTTTGAGCTTTAAAATAATTTCTAAACAATTTTTATACTAACCAAAACATACCTAAGGGAGTGGATAAGGTTAAACTCTGGGAGTTCGTGAAGATGGAAAATTCCAGAGGCAAATCCAGTTACCAAAATGTGCATCTTTTTATGATAAGCTGATGATGTTAAATTGTTGAAATCACCCTCCTTGTTGAAAAAATGTCTACAGAGGCAAAGTGAGAAAGGTGTGGTAAGGCAAAGTCATATTTATCACATCAGCAAAAAGACAAACTTTATTTCTGTACGGTAATATGAATAAAGAATGCTGTTAAAAAATTTACAAGGCTATAAGTATTACAATGAAAATGTCAGACACTAACACTATGCTAGGACAGGTTCAAATTTGATACATATGAAGGCACACCTTTAAATTTAAAAGCTGCAAAAATATTTAGAGCCATACAGGTGTTTTATATCAGAAAATAATGAAACAAAATAATGTATTAACTTCTTACAATATACTGTATGCATATATACCTCCAGATTTTATAAATAACTTTTTGATTAATTTTTAATACCTACCAATATTACTTACTTTTCTTTTTGTTTATATTTGACTTTCCCAGGACCCTGCTGATCTTGATTAGCTTTTCCATGAATTTCTTCTCCTTTTTGCTCCATTTCTACTTCACCGTCTTTACCTTGGTTATTGTTTTCCATGTTGGTGTCTGGCACTTGCTTAACAGCTTTTGGCTTAAGTTCAGTCAGTTCTGTGTCACACTCCCAAACACACAGTGCTCCATCCTGACTTACAGTATACAGCTGTAGAAGCAAATGTATTACATCAACAATAATACTGTACAAAGAGAAAAAGTTAATCATCAAAGGCTCTTTGGTCTGATTAACATTGCTAATAAACAGAGCAAGCTCAAAGATGTTAAGCATTGTCTAGTTTTTTGATAAGTGAATAGGAGTGGGAATTGTAAGGAACTACAGAATAGGATAAAGTCCTTGTATTTAAAAAACAATTTGTGGTGGATAAGTTGACAAAACGTTTGTATGTCTTGTAAATGTAATATTAAAAGCGCTTCAGGAGGCATGTTTAACTTCACTGATGAGAAAAGAGTTACTTTGATGTTTACCTAACCAACCCAACCAAAGTCTTAAGGACTGACTCAGGATTAAGAATTTATGGTGAGGGGGGATAGAGGATAAGACTAGCTTGGCAATGGTGACTATGTTTGGACTTAGAACCTTAGGCCATAAACTGCCTAAACAATGCAACTGGGGGATAAGTTGTACCTGAGCACTTTCATTGGTAGATGGCCTAGGTAGTGACAAATAAACTAATTCTATTGCCCTAAAGTATGGCTGTTTATGAATTGGTGGCCATTCTCTACGGTTTGTGTTTTGTTGTAAGAATGGTATAAAGTTGCTCACCTTGCCTTTAACCCCTCTCTCTCTCACTATCTGGCCATGAAGAGAAGACCATGATGAAGACAACTCTATCTCGGCAGCCATACTGAGAGAGGCATGTGGCCTGTTTCAATACTCCATTCAATAGCCACATGGTAGAAAAGTAAGCTAGAATGAAGACAAACTGAGAGCCACCTATGGCCGTAAGTTTGCTATTATTAACATAGTATTCTGCCTCCTAAATATGTCCGGGCATTTTTATCAATAAAGCATAATTAAATGTGTAACTTAACTCCTACCTGTTGTCACACACGAATGATTAGGGAGCAGCTAAAAGGACCTGACGAGCCGCGAGAAACCACAAGACGTGGAACTAAGGCAGATTATTAACGCTTCTCTCTTTATTTTGCCAGGAAAGACAAGGAACAAAAAACTGCGGCACCTTGAAATCATTCCGAAAACATCCTCCCAACATCCAAGGAGCTTCTGCATTGTTCTCGACTCACCCTAATGACTTCACGTCCAGTTGCTCACAGATGACGTCACTTCCACCGAAAGATCATCCACGCCACCCTTCCTCCATTCCTACTTCCATTTCCCATCACATAAATTGCTCTGTGCATTTGTTATTCTCTGTCAACTGTTTATTGCAAACCTGACCATTGTACTGAACTACCAAGTTCTTACTGAGACTTACATTACACGGGGACGGATTCCTCAACCCTTAAACTGTGTTCCTGTGTTTTTTTTTCACATTGTGTATTTACTGTGTCTAATTGCTGGAGATTTCAGATGCAGAAAATACCTGATCACCAAGTAGTAAGTGTATGGGATTTTAGACATTTTATTAAGGTTTGCACAATAAAGAGCATAAAGGGAAAAATAGAGTCACAATAGAAAATTCAATAATTCAACAATAATATAATGACTAAGTTTTAAAATAGGTTTTTAATTAAATTCTTCAATGTATTGCATTTTCTATTCCTTTTTAGTTGACTGAAGTTTAAATCAAATCCTTATGGGCAAAACTAGATTGAGTAAACTCAATTCATCCCACCTAAATATTATGAAATTGAAAATGAATACAAAATAGCAGTCTCTACAATAAGAATGGGAATACTCAGCTATGGTATCTAACACACAGCTCTCTATTATAAAAAGAAATCTTGGGAGGGAGACGAGACGTGATCTTCTTGGAAGACAATTTGATGTCCCGCGAGAGACACCTTAACGTCACGCGAGACAAGGCAGTGAGACAAAAGGACAGCTGCTGTACACGCTTTTAAATTATCGACGCGCAGTGCGACAAGCAGAACACATACCTTGGCAGCAAGCCAGCAGATGATTCGAGCGCATCTCCTTAGCGTGCATTCAGCCTCCCTCCCCAAACCCTTCACAATGTGAGCGGCAGGCGGCAGAGATGTGAAGTGGCAAAAGGACAGCTGCTGTACAGGCTTTTACATGATCGATGCGCAGTGTGACATGCAGAGCACGCAGCTCGCCAGCAGCAAGACAGCAGCTGTTCCGTCTGCATCTCCTTAGCGTGCATTCAGCCCCCCCCACCCCCCCATAAAACGTGAGCAGTGTTATACGTCCCGCAAGAAAGAGATTTAACGACGCCTGAGCCAGAAATAAAGGACAAATATTGTTTTTACAAAAGCTTTAAAGTAAAAGAGAAAATAATGCATTTGTTACAATTCCCATGAAAATAAAAATCTTTTTAAATTGTAGATCTGGTACACCAAACTTGGGGGTGGGCCAGCAAAGTGAGCAGGGGGCACAGCCCCCTAGTTATCTAAATTAAGGTTTGGGTGAGTCTTAGTGAAATGAGTCATATA